>JAMXBD010000822.1:0-625346 GCA_024138025.1 Combretum micranthum | reverse complement strand
AACCGGTCGGTCATCGGTCAACGGTCGTCGGTCATCGGTCAACGGTCAACCTGATCAGACGGTCCAGATTAATCAAGCAGATCAGACGGCCCAGATTCAATCAAGCAGATCAGCGGCTCAGATTTGATCAAGCAGATCAGACGGCCAGATTCATCAAGCAGATCAGACGGCAGATTTCATCAAGCGATCAGACGGCCCAGATTTCATCAAGCGATCAGACGGCCCAGATTCATCAAGCGATCAGACGGCCAGATCGAGTCAACAAGATCAGACGATCCAGATCGGTCAGCGAGATCGACGCTCCAGATCTCGTCCGCTTCATCCGACGGTCCAGGTTAATCCGCATTATTTTATTATATTTTATTATATAATTAATTTCAGAAAATAATAAAAAATAGCAAAAAATTTATAAAAATTCATAAAAAATTCAGAAAAATTCAGAAAAATCCAGAAAAATCAAAATATTTATTTTTTATATAAATTTATTTTTTTGATATTTTTGATTTTTTTGAATATTTTTAATGTGTATTTATACACAAATTGCCTTAGAAATATATTTAATGCATGAAAAATATTTTTAATATATTGTAAATTATTCTGGATATATTGTGAATTTATGTGATGATTTTTTTAAAAAAAAAATAATAATAAAAAATTATAAAAATAAATAAAAATAATAAAATTGGATTTTCCAAAGAACAAAATTTCTAAAAAAAAAAAATGATTTTTGGACTTAGAAAAATTGTATTTCATAATAAAAAAAAAATCAATTGATTAGATCATAGGATCAAATAAATTTTTAAAAATTAAAATTTAATGAACTTAAAGTGAAAATAGTTCAAAAATAAAATTGATCAACAAATTAATTTTTTTAAAAGAACTACGTTTTGTCTGATCTCGATTAGCGAGTACGTAGGCACCTGCGGGGCGACATAAAAAATAAAAAAATGTTTTTGTTTTTTTTAAATATTGTAATAAATATTTTGTAAATTAAGATATTTGTTGATTTGATATTCTAAAAAAAATGAATAAAAAAAATAAAAATAAAATGATTTGACTTGTAAATATTTGTTATATAATATATTATTTTTTTTTTTGAGCATGAAAAGGATAGATATAAATTTAAAATTCCAAAAGTGGTAACCGATTTGGTTTTAATAGGTTAGCCCCCGAATCCATGATATCTGGTTTTAAAAGTTTGTTTTTTTTTAAAATCAAATTTTCGCAGACTAGTAGCTAAGTTAGGATCAACCGACCCATTGATCCTAGCTTTTATTTTTTCCCGATTTATATCGGGTGGCGACTCTAAATTTTTTAAAATTTCTTTTAACCCCTAGTCGAGGATTCATGTTAAATGGGTTCGGGTTTAATGTGAATCGGGTTAGGAGAAATGAACCAGATAAGATAGTGGAAAAAATCCAGGCTCGACAGCTTGGCGACTCCACTGGGGATAAATTTTTTTTTTAAAAAAAAGAGAGGGCTAGCCACTTAGGAATTTTAAATTTTAAATTTATCCTTGCTCAATTTTTGTGAATATATGATTCTTTGTATATTATTGTTTGTAAATATATACTAACCTTGCAGGTATGAAAAAGAAGCAAAGATTGTTTGTTTATTTATTTATAATTTGCATTAGCATTTGCATTTGCATAAATGTGTGCTAGATACGGTCGGACCCAGGCCGTCTTAAGAGCCTAAGCGAGGAGGACGAAGTAAGGTCCGGGGGCTGTGGCTTTCCACCCTCTAGATCAAGAAATGTCCTCCCACTCCGGTTTAGTACACTAAATCGGGGAACCTATAGAACCCTACCAAATCATGCATTCAACATGGGATTTTGACCAAACTTTTCAAAAAAAAATGGAGTTGTATTTTCTTCCAAAAAATGTTTTTTTAAAATAAAAAAATTTCAAAAAAGTCCACCAAATTTTTTTAAAAAATGTGGAGTTGTTTCTTTCCTAAAAAAGGAAGTTTTCAAAAATCAAACATTTTTTTTAGTAAATAAAATTTTAGATTGAAATGGTTTTTAAACCTTTTTTTTAAAAAAAAAAATTAATACCACTTCAAGTAAATTTTTTTGGTCATTATCCCCATTGGCATGGATAGTGACTAATTTCTTTTTTTTCTCAAATGGAGTCTTAATTAATTTTGTTATTTTTTAAAAAAAGAAGATTTTCAAAAAAATGATTTTTCATCAATTCCAACAAAACTTTTTCACCAGAACTTTCAGGGTCCTTATCTCCATTTATATGGATAGTGACCAAATTTTTTTTAAAAATGGAGTTATTTTTTTTAAAAAAAAAGGTTTTCAAAAAAAAAATAATAAATAATTTTCATCAACTCCAGCAAAATTTTTTCATCAATTTTCAAGGTCATTATCCCCATTTGCATCCGTGTGATAGCATATGTGCACATTTACATCCTTGCATTTGTATATATTTTCTTAAAAAATTTGTAGTAGACTTGTATATATCCATAGAATATATATATAGTTATAGGGTCTTTCCAACCAAAGTTGGACTTGTATATATCCATAGAATGTATATTATCCACCTATAGTTATAGATTCTTTCTAACCAAAGTTAGACTTGTATATATCCATAGAGTATATATTGTCCACCTATAGTTATAGGTCTCTCCAATCAAAATTACCTTTGTCATATGTATTCCTCTCCCTTGTCTTCAGGATAATCATCCCTGTAAAAATCAACCCCCATTTGAATTCCTTTCAAAAGAAAAAGGGGGGTCTTTTTGTTCCACTATTCTTGTAAAATAATTTTTGCCTTAAAGAAAAAAAGAATTATTTTTGTAAATATCTTTTTCCACTTTAGGATAAATAATCATTTTCAAACATTCTTTTTTTTTTTGAAATTTTTTAAAATAAAAAGTGAGAACAAAAAGTTGTTGTCTAACAAAAAAAAAAGAGAATAAAAGTTTTTCAAACTTGTTCTCCAACAATTTTTTTTTAAGAAAAAAAAATGAAAATTGTTTTCCAACAAATGAGAAAGAGAATAAAGGTTATTTTCAAAAAATAAAAAAATAAAAAATTAGAAAAGAAGGAAAATTGCCAACAGAAAAAGAATGTTTCAAAATTGTTACCCCAATGATCATTCATTTTAAGCTAAAGGCAAATGAAATCAAAACTAGGGGGCAACCAAAAGGACTTTACCGATTAGGGGCATTTGATAAATCCAAATGGGGCATTTAGTTATATATCCTGAGGCAATAAAAAATGGATGATTGAAAACCCAAAAATTCTTATTAAATAGTAGCCTAGAATGAAAAGAGGCAAACTTAATCCCAAACATACCCTACACACTAAGAGTGGAGTGAATTGTGAGAGATAAAATGGACTCATTCCTTAAAGGAGGTCTAGTTTGAATTTGATACATAGGTCAAAGTGACATTAGGCATTCATTTCAAAGTCCTAAACACATTATCCTTTGTTAACCCATTTGAGCCTATTAAGGAAGAATTTTTTAAATTAAGCCCTGTCAAGAACCACCCTACATTAGGGTACCCCACAACGGGGCAATTTGGAGGTCAGGGTCATTATCAAGGAGAAAAAGGATTAATTTATATGCACTTGCCTTAGTTGCATCAATTCAAGAGTAGTCAATTGACATAAATAAATCATTTCCTTTGAAAGGAAGAAGAGTTTCTATCCCAAACCATACACAATCCATATACTTTGAGCTATAAGCATCCAATGGAAAAAATAAATCACCTTGCAAAAAAAAAAAAAAAAAAAGAAGAAAAAAGGGATGCATAAATAAAGTTCCAAAAAAAAAAAATGAAGAATAGCCAAGCAAGGTGATTAAACCAAGAAGTTAGAAGCATATGCTTAAAGCTCAAGCCCATCAAAACACAAGGTCCAAAATTTATATCATGGACCCACCCACAATTCCACCCTGATGGAAGACAATCACACAAGCACATGCTCAAAGTTCAAAGCCCATCAAAACACAAGGTCCAAAATTTATATCATGGACCCACCCACAATTCCACCCTGATGGAAGACAATCCCACAAGCACATGCTCAAAGTTCAAAGCCCATCAAAACACAAGGTCCAAAATCTATATATGGGCCCACCCACAATTCCACCCTGATGGAAGACAATCACACAAGGTGATCATACCCAAACACTGGGGGCACATGCTGAAAGTTCAAAGCCCATAAAAACACAAGGTCCAAAATCTATATTATGGGCCCATACACAATTCCATCCTTTAGAGACTCTTTGGATCAAAGGAGTTGATTTATTAATGCTCTTGAAACTAGGAATAAGTGCATATTCAAGTTTTCCTTAAGGGTTCTTGACTTGTAAACCCGGGATGTGTTGAAAAATTTTCAAAAAAAAAAAAAAAAGCCTTTATGAAATATCTCTTTTTGATTAAAGCCAACAACCAAAAGCCCACATTACAGTCCAAAAAAGACCTAATAGATTGACCAAAGTGTGTCACTTGCAAGCCGGACCATAATTTTTGGAATCGAGTCAAATGTGTGAAAATAAAGCTAAGAGAGTGTAAGGAAGTCCTCTTTGATTAGGTAACTTAAAATAAGATAACCAACCTTGGTGTAAGAATCATCCCAGGGGCATGAAATCATTTGCCCCAATTTGAAAGAAGTCTGCCTCAGGGTTAGGAATTAATTGCCCCAAAGTTGGAAACAATGCCCCAATTTTCAAATTAATGTCCTAAAAGAAAAACTTTGCCCCCAATGATTAAATTTTTTAATAAAAGACCTTAGGTGGTTAATAGTGAAGCCTTAGGCTAAAAAAAAAAATGAGTGATCAATGGGGCAAACCCTATTTATGATTATTTTTACCTATTGGTAACTTAAAAAAAAAGTTGGAATTCAAAAAAAAAAAAAAAGGAAACTTTTTACCTTTAAAAGGTCCAAGAAAAGAAGGAATTTTCTTCAAAAAAAAAAAAATAAAAAAGTTTTTTCCAAATATCTAAAAGTAATAAAAAAAAGAAGAAAAAAAAAAAGGAGAAAATAAGTTTTCTTCATTAAAAGTAAAAAAAATTGCCTTTGGTTTAAATTTTTAAAATAAAAGAATAAAAAAAAACTTTCAAAAAAATTGAAAAACAAAAAAAAAAAGGGGCATAAGGTTTTGTTTTTTTAAAGAAAAAAATTCTCAAAGGTTTTCTTAAAAATTTTCAATGAAAAAAGGGGAAGAATTTCCCACATTAAAAAATTAGCCCAAAAAATTCAGGCTACAATTTTCAAAACTTGGTTTTCTGCTCAAAGGAGCATCGTCCTATTGTGTTAAAGTATTAGGGTCACTTGCTCAAAGGAGCGTCATCCTATTTGTTTAAGTTTTAGGATAGATTGCTCAAAAAAAAGCGTCATCCTGTCTGTTTAAGTATTAGGGTCACCCGCTCAAAGGAGCGTCATCCTATCTTTCCATCTTTAGGATTATATGCCCAAAGGAGCATCATCCTATTTCTTCAGCATCAGGATAGTCTGCTCAAGGGAGCGTTGTCCTATATTTTTTAATCCTTAGGATCGTATGCTCAAAGGAACTTCATCCTATTCTTCAAATTGAGAATCGCCAACTCAAGGAAGTGTTGTGCTGCCTTGTCAAGTTGTAAGTTTTAGGCCAGCTCAAAGAGCGCCTTAACAAGTCGAGTGTCAGCTCGAGAAGCGCACTAATGTTAAAACCAAACGCCATTTCATAGGGTACGTTTGAACCAAGTTTCCAAAGTTTTCAAGAAAAGCTTGAAGTCCATCCGAGTCTTCCAAGAAGAAAGAAAAACTTAAAGCCCATCCAAGTTTTCAAACCGAGTCTTCCAAGAAGAAAGAAAAACTTGAAGCCCATCCAAGTTTTCAAACCAAGTCTTCCAGAAAAAAAAAAAAAGAAAAAGAAAGGAAGAAAAAGAAAAAGAGAAAGAGAAAGAAACCCCCAGTGGATTGAAAAATCACAAGCATCCCTCAGTCTAGACTCGACAGATAGTCTAGTACTGACCAAATACAAAATCCATCCTTTAGAGATGGTGACCAAATTCAGAAATCCATCTACTCAAGATGGTGATAAGATTCAGAAACTCATCTATTAAAGATGGTGATCAAGACAAAATTCAGAAACCCATCAATTGAAGATGGTGATCAAGACAGAGTTTAGAAATTCATTCACTAGAAAAATATGATCAAGACAGAAGTTAGAAATCCATCCATTCCAGATGGAAAACCAAAGCCCATTGGTCCGGCAAATGATCAAAGCCCATTGGTCCGGCAAATGATCAAAGCCATTGGTCCGGCAAATGACCAAAGCCCATTGGTCCGGCAAATGACCAAACCAAAGCCCATTGGTCCGGCAAATGACCAAAGCCCATTGGTCCGGCAAATGACCAAACCAAAGCCCATTGGTCCGGCAAATGACCAAAGCCCATTGGTCCGGTAAATGACCAAAGCCCATTGGTCCGGCAAATGACCAAACCAAAGCCCATTGGTCCGGCAAATGACCAAACCAAAGCCCATTGGTCCGGCAAATGACCAAAGCCCATTGGTCCGGCAAATGACCAAACCAAAGCCCATTGGTCCGGCAAATGACCAAAGCCCATTGGTCCGGCAAATGACCAAACCAAAGCCCATTGGTCCGGCAAATGACCAAACCAAAGCCCATTGGTCCGGTAAATGACCAAAGCCCATTGGTCCGGCAAATGACCAAACCAAAGCACATTGGTCCGGCAAATGACCAAACCAAAGCCCATTGGTCCGGCAAATGACCAAACCAAAGCCCATTGGTCCGGCAAATGACCAAAGCCCATTGGTTCGGCAAATGACTAAACCAAAGCCCATTGGTCCGGCAAATGACCAAAGCCCATTGCTCCGGCAAATGACCAAAGCCCATTGGTCCGACAAATGACCAAACCAAAGCCCATTGGTCCGGCAAATGACCAAACCAAAGCCCATTGGTCCGGCAAATGACCAAAGCCCATTGGTCCGGCAAATGACCAAAGCCCATTGGTCCGGCAAATGACCAAACCAAAGCCCATTGGTCCGGCAAATGACCAAAGCCCATTGGTCCGGCAAATGACCAAACCAAAGCCCATTGGTCCGGCAAATGACCAAACCAAAGCCCATTGGTCCGGCAAATGACCTAACTGAATCTCAAAGTCTAAAGGAGAAGCTAAGCAAAAATTGGTTATCTTTTTATCTTTGTGGCAAAAGTTTTGTTCAAACAAAGCATACACAATCTGATCCCCTACTTGAATGGATCCTAAGTATCAATTATTAAGCTCATGTTATTTTTAACTTATAAAGACTTCTACTTCTCATCTACTTGTGATTGTGTCTAATAACTTTAAGTAAACAAAAATATATTTACATACCTGCAATGAGTCCATATTCTTCGGGATCAACTTCCTCCCAAATATTTTCTTCATTTCTTTCCTCTATCTCCACATTCTCTACAGGACTTCCATACATGGCGAAAACTCTGGCCGTCGAACTGGCTTTGTTAGCGTTCCCATTTTTCAATCCTGAGGCTCCAATCACTCCTTTAGATTGTGAAGATCCAGCTACCGCACTTGTTTTCTGTGGGCAATTGGGTGATATGTGCCCAACTTTATTGCATATGAAGCAAGTAGCAGTTTTTCTCTTTGGACAATCGTTTATCATATGCCCACTGTCTCCACAATAATAACATTTGTTCTGTAATTATGGACAATACCTTGGGTAATGAGAACCTTTACATTTCCAACAAGTAACATTAGTCTTCCCCATTACTCCTCCTTTATTTACATTAAAAGGTTTGAAGAATTTAACCTTCTTAGGCACAGGACTTGCTGTAGAACCATCATACATTCTTTTCCCGAACATAGTTCCTTTCTTTTTATACCTCTCAAGTTCATACTTTCTTGCACGTTCAATAATACGAGCTTTTTCCAACATAGCTGCAAAGTTATCAATTTCAAATTCAGCTAGTCTTCTTTGGAAATGAGGTTCAAGTCCAGCCATGAAAGTCTGTCTCTTAGGTTCATCACTGTCCCGATAAGCATCTGGAGCAAATTGCAACAACCGATTAAACTCATGCTCATACTCATCAATGGTTTTAGCTCCTTGGTTCAAATTCATCAGGTCAGTGCTATACTTTGCTTTTAGGCTGCTTGGAAAATATTCCTTCAAAAATTCCCGTCCGAACACTTCCCAAATAATTGGTTGGGACAAACTTCTTTGTTTCGAATTCCACCATATCCTTGCTCTTAATCTTAACAAATAAGTTCCATAAGATACTTTCAAAGCTTCAGGCACTTGAAAAACATCAAGGGATCGTTTAATCTGAGCTAGCCAATCTTCAGCTTCCTCTGGCTTTCCCGGTATTCCCTCAAAATATCTGTTGCACTTAATGAATTCCGGCAACAAATTCCTCTGAGGTCGTAAAGGTGGTGGTGGTGGCAATTCTTGTTCGTATTGAGGGGGTCCTTGTACCTCCGCAACAGACTCACTTGGATTCACTGGTCCATTTTCCTGAAATTGAACCGGTGGAGTATGCCTTTCATTCCTTCTGGGATTTGGTGGAGTCATTGCTGGTGCCCCAACAGGTGGTGCTACATTTGTGGCTTGCATATTTTGCAAAGCTTGCAAAATCAAAACATTTTGTTGTTGAAGGCTTTGTAAAACATCCTCAATTCGGTGTTGAGGTTCTGCAGAAGCATCTATTGGTGGATCCCCAGAAATTCTGGCATTTCTACTTTTATTTCTTCCCCTCGGCATTCTATTAACATTAAACATATTACTTAAGTCAGTTCATAACTCGTCTTATCAAAAGTCATCAAGATCATTCATATGTATATATGCAACACACATATATATACATAACCAAAATACATCAAAGCTTTTCATGGTTAGTGCATTATGTACTGTAGACACCCAATTTTTACCCATTTAATTAAGGCTAAAAATTTAATTAAATTCATTTTTCCAAAAGCCTTAAGTATTGATGAAATTGGCTAAGTGATCAAGGCACAGGCCAAATGGCCTGTTGGTTAAACATATGGACCCAAAAACACACTCAAGCTCAAGGACACAGGTTCAAACCCTAGCAAAGGCAAATTTTTGCCTTTTTATCATTTTGTCTTTTCATTTCCTCAAATGTGACTTTTGCTTTACTTTGCATCAGTTTTTAACTGACAAAACATCATTGATTATCAAAATTGATGATGGGATTGCAAAGTGGTTACAAAATATGAAAGATTAGTGCAAAAAACAACCCAAAAGTTACAAAATTCAATGTATAAAGCATTCAATTGAGGAGTTACAAAATTGATTGGATGAATCTGACATGAAATATCAAAACAATCATCAATTCATCAGTTTCAAACAATTTAATCAAGGATTTTCTAATTAAATTCGTGGAAAAATCAAAGGGCAAAAATCAATTCATTTTTGAAACTGTTCGAAACTGAAAATTGAGCTTGCAACCTATAAATAGGAGGTCCTAGGAGCAAAAGGCACAAGTCAATTTCAGAAGAACACATACATAGAAAAGCCAATTCGAAATTCTTGAAATTAGGGTATAGAATTCGAATTTTTCAAATTCGAATTGATTAGATCAGTTTTAATCCAAATTGAGTGTTGTAACAATGTTAGAAACTTTATTTGGATGATTTAGTGTGCTTAGATTTGTTCGAATTGATCGGATTCCTTTCTGAAAATTTTTTTTATTTTGTTCTTCAAACGCCGCCGCTACCCACCACCGCGAACCGCCGCTTCTGGTGGTTCTGAGCGAACGCCACCACCACCAACGGACGCGCCACCAGTATAGAAGTCGGGCCGACAAGCTTAAGGAGGTCAACAACCACCAGGGACGGCCAACGAACGCTCGAAAGATCGCGTCATCGTCTTCCTCGCCCGACGGAGATCCGAATCCGACCCGAAAATCCGAATCCCAACCCGGTCGGTCATCGGTCAACGGTCGTCGGTCATCGGTCAACGGTCAACCCTGATCAGACGGTCCAGATTTAATCAAGCAGATCAGACGGCCCAGATTCAATCAAGCAGATCAGTGGCTCAGATTTGATCAAGCAGATCAGACGGCCCAGATTTCATCAAACAGATCAGCGGCTCAGATTTCATCAAGTGATCAGACGGCCCAGATTTCATCAAGCGATCAGACGGCTCAGATCGAGTCAACAAGCGATCAGACGATCCAGATCGGTCAGCGAGATCAACACTCCAGATCTCGTCCGCTTCATCCGACGGTCCAGGTTAATCCGCATTATTTTATTATATTTTTATTTATAATTAATTTCTGAAAATGATAAAAAATAGCAAAAATTTATAAAAATTCATAAAAAATTCAGAAAAATTCAAAAAAATCCAGAAAAATCCAGAAAAATCAAAATTTATATTTTTTATATAAATTTATTTTTTTGATATTTTTGATTTTTTTGAATATTTTTAATGTGTATTTATACACAAATTGCCTTAGGAATACATATTTAATGCATGAAAAATATTTTTAATATATTGTAAAATATTCTGGATATATTGTGAATTTATGTGATGATTTTTTTAAAAAATAATAATAATAATAAAAAAATTATAAAAATAAAAAAAATAATAAAATTGGATTTTCCAAAGAACAAAATTTCTAAAAAAAAAAAATGATTTTTGGGCTTAGAAAAATTGTATTTTCATAAAATAAAAAAAAATCAATTGATTAGACCATAGGATCGACAAAAATAAATTTTTTATAAAAATTTGAAAACTTAATGAATTTAAAGTGAAAATAGTTCAAAAATAAAAATTGATCAACAAATTAAATTTTTTTAAAAAGAACTACGTTTTGTCTGATCTCGATTAGCGAGTACGTAGGCACCTGCGGGGCGACATAAAAAATAAATAAAAATGTTTTTGTTTTTTTTTTAAATATTGTGAATAAATATTTTGTAAAATTAAGATATTTATTGATATTGATATTCTAAAAAAAATGAATAAAAAAAATAAAAATAAAAGATTTGACTTGTACATATTTGTTATATAATATATTATTAGAGTTTTTTTTTGAGCATGAAAAGGATAGATCATAAATTTAAAATTCCAAAAGTGGTAACCGATTTGGTTTTAATAGGTTAGCCCCCGAATCCATGATATCTGGTTTTAAAAGTTTGTTTTTTTTTTAAAATCAAATTTTCGCAGACTAGTAGCTAAGTTAGGATCAACCGACCCATTGATCCTAGCTTTTTATTTTTTCCCGATTTATATCGGGTGGCGACTCTAAATATTTTTAAAATTTCTTTTAACCCCTAGTCGAGGATTCATGTTAAATGGGTTCGGGTTTAATGTGAATCGGGTTAGGAGAAATGAACCAGATCAGATAAGTGGAAAAAATCCAGGCTCGACATTTACATATCCAAAAATTGCACTATCCTAACTTAGCTTCCTATCATAGTCATCAAAAGATACATATATAAGTCATCAAAAGTCTACTAATTTCGTCATGTAATCATACACAGATAATACATATCATCATATAATACTCAAATCAAACTCAGGGACTGGGATGAAGACGACCCTTGCCCTTCTCCTGAGGGCCTAATCGTGGATAATCATCCTCTCCCTCAGAACTACTATCATCGATCTCAATCATCACACTCTCGTCCCCTGGAGGTGCCAACGTCAGGGCTGTGTCCATCACCCTAATGCCTCTGGGTGCTGGCCTCCTCTCATCCTCAGCTCTAGATGGAATATCTCTCTCAATCCATCCTCCCTGTGCTGATCCAATCCATCTGGCATAATTATAATCTGAGACATACTTCTCTGCCTCAATCCTTCTTTTCTTACCCTCTCTCTCATCTAACAACTCTGTGGTGATACTCCTCATGTGGACAGTAGTCTGAACGGTTTCCTGTGCCCTGTACTACAGCAGGACGCTGAAACTCACCTGCTATCTCAGGGATAATAGGCGGTTTCCTCATCAACATGCGTCTAGAGTGACTGCACCTGCTAAGTCGAGCAAGCATCAAATCATCATCATAGGCCGCATCACCTCTAACCCGGGCATGATCCTGCCTCACATCATGAGCATAGACTGCTCCTCTGCCAATCTCTACCCAGACTCTAAAATCTGGGAGCTCTGGTCTCTCTGATCTGGATGAGACTATAAATGCTATGTTATCAATCTCCAGACCACCTCCTTTCTGTACTATCAACCTCTCAAATCTGTAGAGCGTCTCTATAGCTGATCCATTATCTGGAAAAGCCCGCTCCATCAAGAATACCAGCCTTTAAACAAAGGCAATAATCCTCTCTTCCAGGTGCTGAGGATCTCATCCAAAGTCTTAGTAATCCCGCTCAGATACAAGTCCTCTACCAGAACTCGTAGTCTGCGCCTGTAGTCTGTCAAAGTCTCCTCCTCCTGCATACTAAAGATCTCCCATCTAATATGACACGTAGCAGGATTAGTCTGCACACACAATAAAATTTGCATGATTAATAATAATCACACATACTTTATTCCTAGTTGTGCAGTATAATTCTACTCATGACTACCCAACTACTACTAATGCATGCTAACTAAATCTAATTTACATTCACTAAATGCAATTCTTTCACATATTCATCTTTCTTATTCTAGCAACCATGCTCTGATACCAACTTAATTCTGTCACGCCCCGAGGGTACCCTAGTAGTAATAAACAAGTTACACTTGAATATTACTAGATTACCTTCAGGGAATGACAGGTTTTCAAAACAACAGGATCTTTTAAGTTGCTTGATAAGAAATAACAAATATATGAGAGAAATGATTTAGTGAATAACCATTACAAACTATTACAAACCATATATCTATTGAAGTATACAACTAAAAATCTACTCTAATAGTACATGACCATCAAACTAAAATAGATCTGTAGACTTCTAGCTTCAAAGCCCTTACCGGAGCCATATTCCTGGATGTAACTAACCAGGGACGTAAGTGAACCTGAAAAGACTGTAGGAGTATGAGCGAAACCACAGCTCAGTGAATAACCAGACATACCATACATCACACAAGTATTAACAATCATATGCAATGCAAGCACTCAACCGTATGCACAGATACAAGTTTGGATGATCTAGAATCCAAACAGGAAAAAGATTTACGCCCTCTTTTTAATGGGTTGAAGAACAAAAACTCAATGACCCACCTGCCCAGGAGAGACTAAGTACACAGGAGAATCAACGATTTCTCGTTTTAATGTTATCACTTTGAATATAGTGGCTTCCACAAACCATCTCCTGCAATCCCCTTAGAAACTCCCTAAGTATTAATCATTTCAAAGCGATTCTACGGGCGACGTTCTTCGGTGCCTTTTAGTTCCTCATAGGACCGCCAGACCAAAGAGAACCTTGGAAGACTCACACATTGGATCAACCAAGCAAAAACAGAGATCCGAAATATTAATACGTAGCAGGCTGTCACAACCATATATGCAATAATGCAATTCGTGTAATGCATGTCCATATTATTTTGTTAAGTCAAAAAGTCTTAATCAATTTCGAGGTGACCATATTACACACAATAACATTATACTATTGCACAACACCAACCATTGTGTTATCGCTTGTATAAAGATATTTTAGCAATCATACAATCATATCATATCAATCTTTCAACAAACACTCATTTGTTTATCTTGCATTACATATTCAACTATTTACAATCACAATCAGTACAATATGACTGAATTACTCACCTGCTCATACCGACTCAGTCGTAGTAGTCCACTGGTAGATCTTCTAATGAGTCAAATTCACCTATTTAAAACAAAATATTCATCAATATCATCTAGCTAAATTCCTACATGTGCCTTGTGTCCTAGACTCGATATTAATACTTAGTATTGTCGGGTTTTTCCTATTTTTATCTCACATAATTGTTTGGTTATTTTTAGAAGTCACCTTGCTCAAGAAATTAACTTATTTCAATTTCCATTCTTATATATATTATCTTGTTAAAACAAATATTAGACTAATAATACTCTAAATATTTTCTTAGTTCTAGGGTTTCAAAAGTTAATAGATAAAATTCTAAATAGACTTAATTATTTGTATTAAAGTCATTATCTAATACATATTTATATAACAAATATACATACATACTTAGTAGATATTATATATATATATATATATAAATTTAGTTTAGGTCAGAAAAGCTTTCGTTGGAAAAAATTTAGCTGTAAGCCGGCTCAAGGCCGCCGGCCTAAATCCCCAGGTGCCGGTGTAAAATCATTTTGAAGAAAAATTTTCTTATCGAAAGCACCGGTGTTGAAAGCTGCCGGCTTACAACGTACGCCGGCCCTACGCCGCCGGCGTAGATCTCCAGGTAGCCGGCTTACGTCGTATTTTACGTGAAAATTATTTTACGTAGCCTCTGTTTGAGTGTAAGCCGCCGGCCTATCCAGGTAAGCCGCCGGCGTACATCGTTTACACTGCCGGCCTTGAGGCAGCGTTGCACTGTTCATCATCTTCCTCCTCGGTTCGATTCTTTTTCTTTGGTTTTTACACGTTAGAAACTTACTTAAACTACTTCTAAGAGTTTATACACCATATATAAGGATATATAACAACTTTCAATACGTTTAAACACATAAATATATAGATTTCGATTTTTGAAAATAAAACTAGGGTTTTGAAGTTTTACCTTGTTGGAGCTCTTTGAGTGTAATCCGAAGCTTGTGTTTGTGTTTAATATGTTCCTAAGATGATTTTAAGTCAGATGCAATTCATATAATCGAACGAAAATCCTTTGAATTATGTCAACTTACCTTTGAGCTCGTTTTTGAGGGTTTTAAGCTTTGTTCTTCCTTTGATTCGAACTCAATATTTTGGTCGATTTGTTTTCTGTTTTGGGTTGGCTTTGATTGCTCTTTGGGAGTGGATTCGTGCTAAGGAGTTTGAGTAGTAATGATATTTGTTTGTTTACTCTTTAATGCATTTGTTTACATATATATAGAAAGAGAAGGAAGGATGTCATGGCTGCTTCTCCCCCGATTTTCTTCCGGTTTGATCTCATTTTGGCTGTTATTTTCACTTCATTAATTGCCAACTTGAGCTGTCAAATGATGATTGGTCCTTGGGTCACTTTATTTGACAAATTTGGGTGAATTATTTGTAGAATTTCGGCTCCTTCTCTTCTCCAAATCTCCCACCGAAAACAGCCGCATGGTATATATATATATATATATTAGTTTATTTAGTTGAATTTTGAGTGAATTATACGAGTTATACAGGTATATATTAGCTAGTATTTGGAAGTTTTCGTGTAAAAGTATGAGTATAAAGTTGTATAAAACACTTAGATTTCCAAATAATACAAATTTAGGTTATATATATACGTAGTTAATTTATTCGTAAAATTTTATCTCCCGCGATTTGGATTTCTTAAGCTCATTGGGTCAATTTTCGTTTCAGGCTCCGATAGCTCAAGAAAACTCGGTTTAGAACAATAGTGTGATCCGATTATTCATTTGAAGTTTAGATTTTGAGTTATTCAACAGTTTATATTTTCGTTGCGTATTTAAAACCTTAACGGTTCATTTTTGGATCACCGTTTTCTAGTTATAAGCGTATATGGTCATTTACACAGTATTGGGCTTCATACAGAATTTATACTATGTTTATATCTCTAGTTTTGATACTGAACATAAATTCTTATTAGTAGCCTTTAAATTTAATTAGGAATCTCAAAATTAGGGTTTAAGTTTATATATAAACTCCTTACTACTCGTTATTCCAGTTCTGAATCATTATCGAGATCAAAACAATCATTTAATCTTTATATTCACATTTTCTATTTAAATCTATCAGTATACTAGGTTTCGGGTCTAGATAATAGATCATATCTTGAATTAGTTATTCAAGACACAAGATTTCATTTTCGATATTAACTAGGGTTAAAGAATCTCTTTATTTGATTCCTAAGTCTTTCATTCATCCAAAAATCTAAATATTAGCCTATTATTAAACTTCACTCAGAATCTGAATCTATTATCTAGTTTATATAATCTATTATGAAGTCGGATACTAAATGTGAAAAATTCCCGGGGTTTACATTCATGGATGATGTGAGTATTCGGGAATTTTTCTATCCATACCAGAGAACCTAATCCACGATCAATGCATTGCTTCACTATAGTATTTCCTTGTCTTTTGTTGCACTAAGTGAACTTTTGACCTACGGAGCCAAGATCTTGTAGACATGCATCCGATATCATGCTTCGAAAAGCAAACATTTGCCACTGATCTTTTTATCTACCGCCACTCTTTTCACTATTATCAATGATATCATTAAAATCTTCTACACATAGCCAAGGGCCACATGTGATTCTAGACAAATCAACCAATCAACTCCATAGTTTAGATCTCTCCTTAAAAAGATAAAGAGCATGCACCTAAATAAACCATTCAACACTATTGCCATCATTCATAGAAAGTTCTGTATGAATAAAAAAAACATTGAAATCCACAATTTTAACCTTCACATTATTGGTCCACCAAAGCAAAAAACCACCATAGAGACCTTGAGGTTCTACATAAAAGGTACCAGCGTGCCTACGACAAATCTTCGTTTCTTCAAGCTTTTGCATACCTGTTTTAGTTTCCATTTAGAATACAATATTAGGATTATACTTATTAATAAGGTTTTTTAAATGAAAAATTGTTAAGAGAAACCTAAACCCTTGACAATTCTAAGATAAAATAATCATGGCCCCCACATGGCTGTTGTAAGCCAGCAACCACCGCCTTCAAAATTAGATAATGACTACGAAACATCAAAAAGTTCCAAAGAGCTCGCCACATTCACACTTCTCCTTCCGTTTCTCACTCTACATTACACTTTCCTATTTTCTTTCCCAAAACTTTTTCCTTTTTTTGCCTTTTTAAACATTTTTTCCCTCTAGAATCTTTTCAACTTCAATTTCTTCCACTGCTATTTTCACTTTTTTCCTATAACAATTTTACTACTCCTCAAATAATCTTTTAAGATTTAAATTGTTGAAAGCACTAACAAGACTTTTTAGAACAGTTATGACAACCAATTTTTCTTTCTGTTTCATCAATTTAGAGCCTAAGGGAACCTCATCATCAGGTAAATCAACAAAATAAAGATTTTCGGGACATCTTGATCCTTCTTGTAATTTTTTGTATCAACATATTTAACTGTAGATTTGTAAATTTGCAGCAATTGCTTCTCCTAATTGTGATCTTATTGATTCCTTGCTTGGGAAGATTGATGTGTATTACTCCCTAATTGATCATCTACTAGCTGTTCTTCTAGAGATATATGTAAAACTTATGTTACAAAAATGATCATCATTGATTCTATCTATAAAGATATAAGTTATTTTGCTAATTTTTTTGTTAAAAAATTTCTATCTCTAAAGGTTAATTTTCTTATAGTAAATTTCTAATCTACTAAACATATTTGCAATTCCTAATCCTTATTGAGCATATCATATGGTTTGAGTTTACTATGCATAGGAATCACTTAATCTAATAGGTTATGTGCATCAATTTCTTTTATAAATTTAGTGATCATTTTATCTATATTGTATAATATACTTAGAATAATAAGTCAAATTTGTTTACCCAGTTTGTATGAGTTAGGTTCCTATTTATAAGTAATATATAACATGGCATCGCATGAATTAATAACATATTCATATTAGAACTATATTAATGAGTAAGCCCAAATCCAAATTATTAAATTTTATATAAAAAATCTACATCCTAATTTTTTTTAATTATGCATTTTAATGGATCTAATATATACATATTTACATTTTCGCCTTAAACATGTTAGTGACATGGGAAATATAGGATGCCAATTGTAAAAAAGACATATAATACATACGTGTATAAGCATGACGTATTATATGATTATATTTACTAAATAATACATATATGATATGATCTGTATTAAATTGCATATAATATAATATATAGTCTTCGAGAAAATATCAAATTTGATATTTGAACTTTGCAAAAGTTCAACTTGGTATATGAATTTTGAAATGATTAATTTAATTCTCAATCAAACTTTTTGTGGATAGATTTTATTGCTTCACTAACATCGATTGTTCAATTTTTTGATGTGGAAGAGATAACTTATCAGTGCAAAATAACGTAAAAAGAAGTAATAAAGATTCAGTTATAAGATGCATTTTTCATGTCAACAAATAAAATAAACAATATTAAGGAGATAATAAAAATAGTTATAAAAAGTTTGATTGCATATTAAACTGACTACTTTAAAGTTCATGTACTAAATTGAGTTTTTGTGCAACACTATATACTCTTTTTTTTTTTTGTTTTATGTACATGGGAACTATATGATAAAAAAATAACCAAAAGGATAAGTAAACAGTGAATAAATAATCCAAAAAGGAAAATTGAGTAACAAAAACAAAAGTTAATGGATTGTGCCTAACATAAAGACTGGACCTTCCAAAATGGGCTGAATGAATCAGGGAGTCCAATTAGACTCGAATTTGTTTGCTTTCTCTCTTAATGGGAAAATGTCAAATTTTGTACCTGAACTTATTGAACCAAGGAGTTCAAAGTGAATTTTGATGTGAAAATCTATTATATAATTACTCAGTTTATATAGTTAAGTTACACTTAATTAGAAAATGTGTTTATGACTTGATACGATTGTGTAGTGTAATTTATATGTTGTTTATGTGTATGCTAGCAATGTTGATGGACCTAGCTATGCATAACTATTGTCTGAATGCTAAACATGTCTTAGGGCATGGCATTCGAATGCTAGGATGATGAGAAGACCGATCATGGGAACTGCAGCGAGTGTCCAGACACTAAGGGGTTAGCATTCTGATAGTATACACTTTTCACATGACCAGAATGGTATGGTGGGCTACCGTCCGGAAGCTAGTTGAATTCATAATTCTATTTATGTGTTTTTGTAGGTGATGTTTGGATGGTAGCTTGTGGCATTTAGACGCTAGTTGTCAGAAAACTAGCCATCATAACATTTATACAAGGGCAAAAGGATGGAGTAAAAGGTCCAACAACCAAATTTCTCAAAGAGACTATAATTGTGAGTTGTTAGGCAGAATTAATACACTTATAAGAGCTCATTATTTACAAACAAACATTTGCATCAATGTGTTTATTAATTTTGTCTCTCTTTTCATTAGTTTTTGCAATTTTCATTTATGAAAGACTTGAGTAATGCCATTAAGAGTATCTTTGCAAATTGTGGTAAGGTACTACTCTAGGATACTTTAAGAGAACCATAAAGAGTCTTGAGTTGTGGCTAGTGTGATAGGAAATCAATTGTAAAGGCACAACTCTTATGAGGTTTATTTGTATATGAATTTGTGATTGTGTTTTGTGCAGCTCCTTGGGAGAAAACTTTATTTATGGAATAATGTGTGTGTGAAACCTTCTATTGGAAGGTATTTGTGAATACATGGAGACTTAGGGGCAGACTAAACTCTTTGTTAAACCTGACTTATTTTTCTATCCCTTTCTTTTTTATTTATTGCCATTTTTTTGCTGCCTATTTATTGCCATATACTTTTTTATAATTGTTATATCGTTTAATTTAGTAAATTGCATCTTTGGATCTTTAAGTCAAAACTTTACACAAAAATTCAATTTAGTATTTAAATTTTGAAGTGATCAATTTAATATCTGGTAAAACTTTTTTTGGCTATTTATACTACGTTAGTAACATCATTTTTTAACATAGAAAAAGTGGCCTATGTGTCATGCCCCAAAGGGTATCTTATATGTGATAGTCCACCACACTCGATATTTAAACTCAAGTTTGACATACTTAGTCATTCCGTGAGTACTTGAGTCTAGATACCGGGTGTAAGGCTTACATTTACATGGAGGGGACCTTAATTTGAATCGAAATAGCTTAAGAAGACATACATAGCAATAAGAATATAAATCATAACGGTTTTAACCAGATTAATCTATTATAAAGATCCAAGGGGCATACCCTGGTCAAAATATTAAGAGTCCTTAGGTCCACAAAAGTCTCTTACATCAACACATATATATAAGGTTAAGGAGATTTAACTAGAAGTCTATGCCTAACATTTAGATCTTGACTTCTTCCAAAAGCTCCTTAAATTTGCAAAGCTGTACTTGAGGAAAGTAGCTTCTCGGAAATAGCCATAAATAATCATACTACAACAGAAAACTATAGGGGTATAAGCTTACGAGCTTAGTGAGTTCCACTTCCAAATTAAATACTTCATCAAATAATAGGGCAAACAAGTTATATTAGACAATCATATGAAATGCACAAGCACGTGAGCATACAATACACAAAACTTTCCAGGAGTCTTATGTTGAATGAATTTATGCCCTCCATTCGAGGTTAGGTGTTTCAGGCTCATGCGACCATAAATTTCAATTTTTCTCATTTATATGGTGGTTGATTCAGGTGCCTACCCACTCACTAATTTTGTAGTTGATTCAAGTGCCTACTTCACTTCCATTTTAATTCAGGCCCTTCCACGCTAACATTCGAGTTTTTAGGCCCACTCATTGCCTAGCTATTATGCCTTCTTCCCACAAAGATATAATAAAAATGTAAAGTGACTCAACATATAGTATGCATGATCAATTTAATTATAAGATCATGGCATATTATTTAAGCGAATTATAGGTGATCATAGATATTTCAGACACTTCAATACTATACTAAATCATACAAACATTTATAACAACTTCCATTTCGATATTCTTATCATCAATTCAATCAAATAGAACTCACATGCACATTTCAATTTGATCTTGTCATAGTTCTAATGCCACTATTATTACAAGCACAATCAAGAGCATGTAATTTAAGGATAGTGAACTCACTTTACCATGGCACAAAAATCTACTTAATCGTAATAATCCTTAGGAAGGTCCAGTCCATCCCCAAGTCTCCTAATCAAAAGAAATAAATCAAGTGAGTATTTCTATGAAGTTTGAATGAGGTTATAAATTCTATTCTAACATGTTTGTCAAAGTTTGTCTAAGAGGAAATTTCAACTTAAAACAACCATAACTTGATCATTTTAACTCGGAATTTTGCATATTATATATCGATTTCTACCTATTCAACGAGGACTATCTATTTCTAAATTTATTTCCATTAAACAAGGTCATTTGGTCCATGAACAGTAGAGTACAGAAAGCTATACGAGATTCCCAACCCACAATCAATTTCTAATTTCAATCCAAGCATTATTCTCAAAGTTTTGATAGATACTTAGCAATCATTATATCTTGAAAGACTCTTTTATATACATAAATAACTCAATATCATGCATGATTCATGGGTGTTGGTTAATCTATTTCTTCATGTACTTAGACGATGCTTTATGGGATGTGTAAGACACTATTTTTCTAGCTTTGTTTCTATCAAGTGCATTATGTGTACATGCAATATCTACAAGTTATTATCATGAATGTCATGAGATGAGCTATCTATATGTATATCCTCCATGATATATGATATCAAGAATTCTTTTAGAAACTTTTGTTTTGTAAACTTTTGCAATTACTAGATTTAAGAAAACTTGTTTTATTCCTTGCAAAATAACAATTGCTTATATCAAAACTCAACCTAAATGACCTATATGTCTAACACCTTCATTATTTTAATAAAATTATTCATTTTGGGGTTGGAAAATAAATGTTTAAATAGGGGATTTACCTAGTTACGAATTTTACAAAATTTTAAGGAATGAAAATATTGTTTAATCTATACTTTGAAACCTTTCCTTGTTTTAAGATTATACTTTGATAAAATTTATTTATCCTTGTCAAAATTAGGTCTTTATTATATGTATTCCTTAGGACTTCTATTTTTACATTAAAATCCTCATTTTGGCATTTGGAAATAGATGTTTAAATAGAGGTCATTTCTAAATCCGAATTTTGAAATTTATATTTGAGATTATTTCTTGTGTAAATTTCATTTAATCTTTCTGAAATCAATTCCTAATAAAACCTACCTCTTAAAGCTTCCATTTCTTTAATAAAAATCTTGTTTTGAGATTGAAAATAGGTGTTCACATATCAAACTTTCTTTATTACGAATTTTAAGTTTGTTGTTGGGATTGAAACATAATGCTAATATAACTTTTATAAACTTTTCTTATTTTGAAAATATCTCTTGGTAGATCTAAGCTTTACTCATCAAAACCACTCATTTATGATATCCATTCCTTAAGTCTTTCATTTTTAATGTAAAATACTTATTTTGAAGCTAAAAAATAGCTTTTCTATATAGGGTTCTTTTTAGATCCGAATTTCCAAAAATTATTTTTGTTGAAACTAAAATAGATCTTAAGCTTTCTAACATTTTCCCACTATTACCATGCTACTACAAGTCCTTTATGTACATAAAACAAAAATATAAGGCATTTATGTACTCAAAACAACTAGATCTAGTTTATTATGCAAGTCATAAATGTAAATGCACTATGATCATTATGTAGATAAGGTTAAATGATGAATACATACACTAAACATCATTAATAACAACATAAATCAATAATAAATCAAAATAATAGTAAAATAACTTAGATAACAAGATCCACAACATTGTGATGGCAAAGATCTCATGTTTAAGTGTTTTCACATCTCTAGCATAAAGCTAATGAGGATTTTGAGTGGAATCACACATGTGGGATCTTTCATAACATGTTTTATTGTGGTAAGGTGTAAATCTATTACCTATTAATGGTTTGGAACAAGAAAACTTGAAGAAGAAAAATGTGTGTGTGTATGTGTGTCTGGGTGAGACTCACGGCAATGACAGGAAGAGAGGGAGCGAAAAAAAAATTTGCAAAGGTTTGTTTTAGAGAGAAAAGAGAGAAAATGAAAAGTGAAAGGTATAAATGAGTATTTATAGAAAAGTGGATTAGGGTTTGTATAGAATAAAAGAAAGAAAAATAAAATAAATTGAGAGAAAGCATGGGGAGGGGGCGCCAGTTCTTACAAGAGAGAGAGAGATGTGTTTTTTTTTTTTGTGTAACAAATTCAAATTTAAAAATAATTTAAGTAATAAAATATATTGGAAAGTAAATGTAAGGAAAATGATGTAATATTGTAAGAATAGATTATAAGGATGTAAGAATAAGATATGGGTGGTTGTACTTGTGAATAGTGTGATTAGAAATCAAAAAGTAGATTAGACAATTAAATTACTAGTAGTAATGATTATTCGATAAAATGCTATAACTGTGACTTTTATAATCCAAAAAATTATATAACTGATATATTTAGAAATCTTATGAAATTACAAGTTTAATGGTAGTAATAACATATGTTTAGTATCTCGAGCCCTGTAATACGCTTTTCAAAGTCTGTATTTGATCAGGTTTGAAATAGGTCGAAAATTCACTAATCTGATATTTTTAAGCATCCTAATATTATTACGAACCAATCTACATTCTCTACTCACATTTCGACTTCTTGGTTTAAGAACATGGGGTTACCGGATCTAAACTGCTAGGGTTTCCTAGGGATTCGTTGACTTAGAGTTTTCGATTGACTTTTCGGTTTAGTGTTTAAGCTTGAAATTACCCTAAAAATTAGGGGTTTACACTATGAGTACTAGATGGTGTTAGAAATGTAGTAAAAGTTCAATGATAAGCTCCCTCTTTCATGTTAGCAAATAGAGCAAACTATGTTAAGGAGCTTGTAAATACAACCACAAAAAGTGATTGGGTATTAAATTGATTACTTTAAAATTTAGATACCAAATTTGACATTTACCCCTCTCTCAATTAAACCTAGACTAACTTGGTTCCAAGAAATGGATTTCATTTTTGGATTGACATTGGTGAGGAAGATAGTGGGCTCACTTCGTGGTTTACAATGGTAGTGCGTGGGTTTTGTGATGCATTCGTGAAATGGCATAAGTATGGTCATGTGTGGTTATTTCATTTGTTTTTGGGTTAGCTTAATTTGTATATGTGTATTTGTAAGTGGTGGAGGTGGCTCGTTTTATTGGTGGTTGTGTTTAGGTGTTTTGTAATGATGGTTAGTTGGCAAGGATAGATAGCTAGAGTTTGTGTACCTATTTCAATGGTATGGGGGGGTTTTGTTATGTAAGTGGTTCCATTGAAGTGGATACTCAGAGGGTGTGGTCATGGATTTAGGTTTTTTTTTTTTTCCTACTAAGAATGGTGGTTAGTGATGTTGAAATTTGTTTTCCATGGTAAAGATGGGGGTGGTTTTAAGCATTTGATCCTGAGCTTTTGTGTGTGGGTATTTAGGTAGTTGTTGGTATGTTTGAGTTTGGTTAGCGTGAGTTGTTCTAGTCTAAAAAAGATAGAGATATTTAAGAGAGAGTTTGTTTATGGTATGTTTGAGTTTCATTAGCGTGAGTTGTTCTAGTCTCAAAGAGATATAAATAATTGAGAGAGAGATAGTTGTTGAGAGAAAGAAAGGGAGAGTTAGCTGGGTTCGAGAGAGTGATAGGTTCTAAATTTTTTTGGGTAAATTATAAATAAGTGACATGTGTCTTTCCACTTTTATAAAAACATAACCTGTGAATTTTTTTTTTTTTTTTTTTTATAATTAAACAACCTGTGATACCATCTATCATATTCTACCTCATTTGCTATTAATTAAAACACCTGTCTTGCACATGTAACCTTTACACAGTGGAAAATAGCATCATCCTCTCGAACCTTAATCCTAACATTCCTGATCAGAATCTTCCTTCTCTTTCATACACTGTTTTCACCATCGATAAATCAATCACACTACTAGGTTGAGAAGGTATTCATCAGGATTCATGCTGACCTCGAAGGCAAATGTGTCCTCTTTAGCATCATCAGATGAGAATTCCAAGAACTCGAGCCTTCCAATTAAGTGAGATCTCAAATATTTCCCATTGTCTCCCTACATATTTGGGCAACATAACAAGTGAATCCCTATCTTTTTATCCAAATTTATGCAAAGGAGTCCACAAATCATTGGTAGGCACCTCATTGCCGTCTACATAAAGATAGCTAGGGGCAAATTTCTTGTTTCTTGATCCATGATTTATTTGCATGTACTCTCTAGTTTGGACATGAATCAAGTATAAGTGATTTTTTACCATTGGCTCAAACAATGTGCATGACCATTTGGATTTATGTTCCACTTCCTTGTTGAAGAGGATGGCCAATTTTTTATTTTGTTAGAGATTGGGTACCACATTGGGAAGGAAGATTAATTTCTGTGCTTTTTGTTTTATTGTGTAAGGGTTACACACGCAAGACACGTGTTTTAATTAACAATAAATGAGATCGGACATGACGGATGGTATCACAGATTGGTTAATTGTCCAAAAAAATCTTATAGGTCATGTTTTTGTAAAACGCGAAAATAAGTCACTTATTTGTAATTAACCCACTTTTTTCTTCTCCCCTCAATCTATCTTATTATTAGCTTTTATCTAAGGAGGGAGTGAAAGGTCTATATTGATTCTGCAATCAATTTGACCATTAATGGATGTCTTAAGAATGCCTTGGAGTTGGTTTTGATTCTCTTTCTCAACCCTTGATTGGAAAAGAAACTAAAATATTTTATTTCAGAAGATTAAATGTTTGCAAATATGTTTTTAGATAGGTATATATTAAAATGAGCTCATTTGAGCTCTTAAAGAGCTACAATGGTGGACAACCAAAGAAAGGAGACAAAATGCATGTGACACACATGCATATATGGCCTAGACACAATGGTGTGCATTACACATACCAAGGAAAAAAAATATTAACTTGTTTTAACCAAGTTTTAATCTAGGTCTTCAACTATAGAGCTATTCCCTAATTGCTTGACTGAGTGTTAGAACTTAGTCTAAGTATCTAATGGAAAGGTATTTAGATTCAAACATTCAAGCCCAATATGTACCGATATAAGTTGAGTCGAAATGAAAATGTGACCTAAATTGATTTATAAACTCAATTGTATAAGCTACAAAACTATTAAACCAAAAATGAACCAAATCTACAAACATTTCTTATAACCAATGTTGTTAAGCTTAGACCGATTCAAACGATTCGACCTAGTTCGATGGCATTAGCTATATAAGCCGGTCGGTCCATGCATTTGGCTTGGATTGGCATAAACCTCAATTGATTCGATCTAGTTGAGTTGCCTTGGAAGAAAGAAATTACTAGAATTTTAAATATATAATCATATTATTATTATAAATATATACAATTTAATCATTATTATTTTTTTTCAAGGTATATACTTTGTATAGATTTAATAGCTAATTAATGGATTCGATAAAAATATATTTGATTGAGTAATGTCATATAATTTTACCTTTCATAATTAAAATGTGCCTTATATTTTTATTTTTTATTGATCTCGATTTAACTTTTGGTTGATCTCGGTTTGACCTCTCAACCTCTAACCCTTAGCAGGTTCAGGTCAAATTTTGGTCCGATTTTGACAACACTACTTATAACTACAATCTAGTTGCTAAACGTATATATATATATATATATATATATTTGTTTTAAAATTTTATACCAACACATTACATATAATTTTATAATGGGTTAATTACCAAAACATGACATGTTTTTTTGGTATTTTTACCAATAAGTGACCTTAGTTTTGATTTTTGACAAATACAAGACCTACCTTTTGACATTTTGGCAAACAAGTGACTTGAGTTTTATTTTTGACAAATATATAATCCATGTTCCGTACTCTTGCAAAAAAGTAACATGAGTTTTGTTTTTTGACAAGTGTATTAGCTGTTTTTTTTTTTTGTGTTAATAATAGATAAGAGATATGTGAAAAATAGGTCATGTATTTGTCTAAAAATAAAACTAAGGTTACCTTTTTGCGAAAGTACAAAACATATGTCATTTATTTATCAAAAATAAAACTCAGTTCACTTGTTTACCAAAATGTCAAAACATAGGTCATATATTTGTCGAAAATCAAAACTTGGGTCACTTGTTTGTAAAATTACCAAAACACAGTTCATATTTTTGTAATTTTCAAGATTATTGAATTTTAAACCCGGGTTGATTAATTGAAATTCTTTCGAACTAAAAACCCCAAGATAGTATTAGGGATCTTAAATTCCCATATTAAGATTGATCTTTTTCCCAAAGGATTACATTCTATTTCTAGATTGCATGCAACTCTCTTTAATTGTGCATATGTAATCACATAAACAATCTTTCAATTAATTTGCGAGAAAATCAAATCAAGAATCAATATTTCAGGTTATTAATTTAAGATAAACAAACAAGCACGACACAATTGAATTCAAGAAATCAATCAATATATTAGAAACAATAAAGAACTAATCACATAATCAACTTAGGGTTCATCAAAATCTAAATTAGAAATTCGCTCCTCCATAGGATAATCAACAATAACATGAAAAGAATAAGCAAAACATAACCCCCAGTTACAATATGGAATTGTATCACAACTTTAGCTTGCAACTAGAAATAATATAATAGTAAACTTGTAAGAAGTTTCCTTCTCCAAAGTAGGAGAGTCTCTTTTTCTTGATTAACTAGCTAGGGTTCCAAAATAGGAAAGTGGATCTTTAAGGTGGGAAAGTTTCTAATCTCCTTACATGTGAAGGTTAGAGCCATTAGTCTTTTCCAAAATCATCCCAAGATGCCTTTTTCTTCATACTCAAGGAGAATCTTTCAAATTTTGAATGGTTTTCTAAAATATCAAGCTATAAAAAAGACATGAGGACGATAAGTCATGTTGTCTAGCCATGTAGAATTATGTATAAAAGAAGTCCCAATTTCTAGAAACAATGCGATTAAGACAAGTTGTGTCATCTCGCCATGTAGAATTTTGCATCTGTTTCATGAGAACAACACGACTTAAACAAGTCATGTCATCTTGACATGTTGGATCAAATTCAAACTTTGTTTTCTAGGCGTGATTTTGACCTATTTCAAATGATATGGCTAGGTGACATGGTCATGTCTTCCTCATGTCGAGCATAAATGACTTCTAAACTTCATAATTTGATAAAAAAATCCTTCTTTTTCAAGCATAATGAAGATTTCTATTCTAATTGTCACGCCCCAAGATTCCCTAGTAGTAACACATATATTATAATACAGTCTTATGACCCAGACATTATCACATACACATATTATTACTAGATTTACCTTGGAAAATGATGTAGGTTCAATAAAACAGGACCTTTTCAGGTGCTTGATAAGAATGATGAAGATGAATAAAAAAACATCACCATAAATAGATCTTTCTAACTATTGTCTAAATAATAAAATATTACAGACCATAATATATAACTAAAGTTCCCAAATATTAAAAACAACATTCTAATATTATTTGGTACATATAACTAGGCAACGCTATATAACCTAACCCAATAATTCTTCTAGCTTTAGAACCTTACCGGTGCTAAGCTTCTGGAAGCAACAAACCAAGGACAAAGAGTCACCCTGTAAGGACTATAGGAGTGTGAGCATAAACCACTGGCTCAGTGAATAACTGAAACATATCACACAACAAGCAAGTTATTATCAAACATATGTAATGCAAAATTCAAGCATATGATCAATTACAAGCTTAGACAATCCAGAATCCAAACAGGATTGAGATTTATACCCTCTCTTCGAGGTTGAAGGAAATCCGATCTATGATCCATCTACCCAGAAGAAACTAAGTACACAGGTAAACCACAATCTTCACAGTAGTTATCTCTTTATGTCAATTTTGTTTTAAGCACTAATTTCCTGTTTTAAGTCTTAGAAACTCCACTAAGTGTTAGACATTTTACAACGATACCATGGGTGGCGTCTTTCATTACCAGTTAGTTCCTATGGAATCGACAGAACAAAGGTAATCTTGTGTATAAGTAATAGCCTCTTACCTAGAAAAACCAAGCATTACTAGAGAACCGAAATTTTAACACGTAGTAGGCTATTACATAATTATAATGCAATATATGCAATTTATGCAATGCATGTTTATTTTATTTATAATACCAATAATTTTTAGTCAGGTTAAAAGTGCTCAAGCTTCATACAGACAATCAACATGTTATACATACAACGAATTCATAAGCATTCTATTATCACTTTTATTTAGTATTGTTCAACAACCAAGTAATTCCAAACAACAAGCAATGCCCTTAACCCAAATACACACGAGTTCTTTATTAATTTTGTTTTATAATGCAACTAAACTACAAACACAAACAATGTAATAAGTTTGAGTTACTTACCTGCTCATATTGTTTGGTCATAGTAATCGACTAGAAAGTCCTCAACAGTGTCAAAATTACCTATTTTGATGAAAATATTCATAAATAATATTAATAAATAGAATATTAAATTCCTATGAGTGCTAAGTGTCTTATGTTGATATTTGATACAATTCCTATTGCTTTATTGGTTTCCTAAGGTGTTGATTCTATAGAAAAAGGGTATTTATCATTTAATATTTAGTTTCTTCAAATTTCTTTTGATCTAAATTATCTTTCATTCTTATATCTAAGATGAACTTCATTAAATTTTTCTATTAATTTTCTATTCAAGTCTAACATTGTTTAATTCCTTGTTAATAGTAGTCTTTTATTTATTTTACTTTGTCTGTCAACCTTATGCTCCTTTTAATTAAAATTTGTATTATTTAGAGGATTTTATTTACTATCTAATCTTTTATCTATTTCCTTAGCCCATTCACAACTTATGAAATTATCAACATGTGTTAACTTCTAAGAATTGTTCATATTATTTTTCTTGTAATGTTGAAGTCCTAATCATGCTTTTAAGGCTTGTTTTATCAAGTTTTATGTTCATATTAGGTCATAAGGGCATTAAACATAAATTTAATCTAGTTTATTGAAATTTGAGCATGGTTTTGGCTCCTTCATTCCTAGATCCAAATTTTCTAAACTTAAGTTTATAAAATTTCTAAGTTGATGCTTCCTTAGCCCTCAACATGTAAGCATTACTAATACAACAATAATTCATCTAGTTGAATTCATCAATGGAATATCTACTTTTCCCAAACACATAGCCTTCTCTAATACTACTCATTTTAACATAATATCTATACGTATATGTAACAAGAAATCAACATTTGGTTGGGAGTTACCTTGGTTTGATGTGGAAAAGGATACCCAACTCCCTTCCTTGACAAGAAGAAAACCTATATCAAAGGTTGGATAGTGAGTTTTAGCTATATTAGAAGTTAACTAATTTAACTAAAATTGCTTACATTGTTGAGCTTGAATTTCAGCTTGGTATATGACAAAACCAAGGGCTATTTGGCTTAGCTTTTGATGTTATTTGAAGGAGGGAATTGGGGTTTTTGTTATGTTTAATACTTAGATGATATTTAGGAAGAAAAGTGGGGGTTATGTTCTATTTTTGGAGGTCTTTTAAGGATGCCAAAGTGAAGGAAAAGAGAGGATGGTAGGGCTGTTCATGGTGGCTATTTGTGGGTTTTTGGATTGTTTTTGGGGGGATTTTGAGTTAGTTTTGTAGCCAAATTAAGCTTATATATATATGTACTAAGGTTTAGCTAAGATTAGGGCACAAGAGAGGATGTTTTGGACTTGATAAAAACAAGTTTTCAGTTGTTGAATTTTTAGGTAAAAATTCCATACGAATTTTGAGGTTGATTTTATGATGATTTTGTACAAGATTTGTGGCTTTTTTTTAGGCATTAATTGTGTTTTTTTTTTATAGTTAATTAATGTCATTTATAGGCATAAATTTATGGCTTAAGTTGGACAAAAATTGGGCTAAAATTTGTGTAAAAACAGAGGCAAAAAATTTTGGTGTTTGATGCAGCTTTTCATGTTATTTTGGACTGATTTCTTCACCTAATTTTTAACTAATTGTTGGTGCTTGAAGTATCCATTTAGAGGCCTCCCATTGGTGCTTATTTGGTCAAAAAATCAACTCAAACTAAGCTTATAATTTCTCCAAATCAAAGCTGGGATTTGCATGTATGGGGGTTGCTTCCATGGAAATTTCCAACCCAGTTGCAGCTGTTACACCATTTAATTTGAGTTGGAATTCCTCGCATTAAATGAGGATCATATGTGGAGTTTTTTGATTGGATTGAATGTCATTTTCTTGTTGAAATTTGGTATCCAATTTGCTCAATTTTGCTGGACGTAAAATGCATGCTGCACTCGTGATTTTCCCAAATCTGCACCGATTCATACTTTATTTATTTGATTTGTTTAATTATTTATTTAATATAGTTAACTAAATTATCTTAGTATGTTTATATCAGTTATGTAAGAATTTTATCTAAATAAAATTATCTAAGTTTCTACAAAATCTCTAGATTGTTTATATATTTAAATTTTTAGTTTAATGTTTACATGATTAATTATTTTTAGTATTTTAACTTACACAATTAAATTTTTGAGGTCTAATAGGTCAAATTAGGGTTTAAGTTTTAATGGATTCAGAATTCCCTTATAAGTATAATAGTGGGTTTCGAAATTTTTATTTAAGATCTAGACTTGTAATTATTGGTCTGTATTAGTATCTATTGCATATTTATAATTCTAGTAATTCATCTTTGGATTATTGTTTTGTACCAATAAGTTCTGTTAATAAACTATAATTAATCAGGTTTGAAATTTATGGCTACTTCTAATTATATTTTGAGTTACCAACTTAAGATACGAAATCTTATTTTTGATATCTATTAAGGTTAAAGAAATTTTTATTCAGGTTTTTAAATTAGGAATGAGTTCATTACAACTCATAGGTCTATTTTAGGATTTTATCGGGTTCTAAGTTTACTATCTAATTCACATTTTCTATTTTTATTATCGTAAACTAGTGTGAAAATTCTCGGGGTTTACACTAATTCACCACAAGTGCACCCATCCTCTTTGCAAGTTGATCCACTACTGCATCTAATCAACGCTCTACAACTACATCTAACTTCTCATCGATCATCTGTTGAAATACCCCAAATCCTCATCTTGTTACATTAGAAATGATTTGATTGAATAACATAATAGATAGTTAATTATGATATTGAATTTGAGTCTAGTTAGAAGTTTATCTTAGATAGATAAATAGATCGGGTAAAACAAACAAGGATTATGTTTAGATAATTTGGCATAAATTATCTTCGTAAATAGATCAAATTGAGAATTGAGATTTTAAATGTTTCGCAAACTCCTAAACTCTTGAACCTGAGTTAACTTTTCTTTTCTCAAATGCCTATAAATTTTGAAAACAACTGCTTTATTAAAAATATCAGTTTTAGACTTGAACCCAAATTAAATGCCAAAATTTCATAAATTAAATTTTTGAATTGTGTTTTTATATTAAGCCATAAATTTCTAATATACATGTTACCAAATTAATTTCTAACTAATTATGATTTTTAAAATAAATATCAGAAAGGCTTAAACTTAATATCTTTATATTTTACTTTTTCCTTTTCCTTTTCCTTCCCTTTTAAGCCACCTGCCTCTCTCCCTTTTCTTTTAACTTCTTCTTTTCATTTCCTTCATCTTCCTTTTACGTTTCTCTTTTTTTCCTTTCTTTATCACTTCATTTTCTTTGAAAATCAACCTAAATCTCAAATTCAACAAGATTATAGGAGAGATTGAAGGTAGAAATCAAGATGGAAGTAAGGAATTAGCTTGATGTAGCTTCATCATTCCAAATAGTAGTAGTAGAGAACTACCAATCTACTTGGATTTGTTAAAAGATAAGTTTTGTTATTTTCTAGCTTTAGTTGTTGTTTATATAGAAATATTAAATTAGGACAAGATAGATATAGATCTTATAGTAGAAGTGAGAATTAGTAAGAAATAAACATATATGTCAAAATATAGATATGTATATGCATGTATAGATAACATGTTTGATGAAATGATTTGTAGAAATATGATACAAAAATAAATATATAAATGTTTATAGGACAAAATTGAGCATGGGTATAGTAATAATGAGTTGTTTTTGTTAATATAGGTTGTAAATATGTAGTTTAAGATAAGACGAAAAGACAAAGGAAAACGTGCAATTGATCCCCCTATCCATCATGTCCATGATACGGCTCGTGATCGACTTGGATGGGGAATTTTAGGAGGATCATGGGCGTGATGAGGACCGTAATCTCCTCTAATTATGGTTATCGAAGAACACGGCTGTGACAGAGGGCGTGATCTCCTTTGATCACGTTTTTCCCCTTGACCACAGGCATAGCGAGGCGCTTGATGCCCATCATAGCTTCTATCACGGGCATGATGAGACTAGTGATGATAATCACTGCCTCCATCTGTCACGCCCCGAGGGTATTCTAATAATGATAATCAAAACCCATTCAATTACCATTATTAGTTTACCTTCTAGGTATGACATGATTTTCAAAAACAGGATCTTTTAGTTGCTTGGATGGAATAAACAAACATATATAAGATATAAATTAGTAAACAACTATTACAAACTACTATATTACAGACCATATGCTTCAGAATTCCTTACAACCTTAACTGATGATTCTAATGCACATTACATGCACCATAAGACTACTACAGATATAGAGATATTCTAATTCTATACTAAACTTTAAACTTCTGGCTTCTATTCTCTTACCGGGACCATGCTCCTGCTAGTAATGAGCCACGGTCGCAGAGTGAACCTGAAAGGACTATGGGAGTGTGAGCTAAAACACGAGCTCAGTGAATAACCAGAACTTATTACACATAGCATACGAGTTATTTAACAATCATATGGAATGCAGTAATCACACAAATGAACATTACAAGCTTGGATAACCCGGAATCCAAACAGGATGAAGATTTACGCCCTCCCATCGGGGTTGAAGGATCACAATCTATGGTCCACCTACCCAGGAGAGACTTAAGCTTTCAGGAAATAACAATCTCAAATTTAGTTATCTCTTTATACTTATCATGTTTCATTATTTATTTCCTGTTTAGCTTTAGAAACTCCACTAAGTGTTAGTTATTCTCACGTAATACCATAAGCGGCGTCCTTCGTTTACCATGTAGTTCCTATGGTATTAACAGAACAAAAGTAATCTTGCAATTAACTACTAGCCCTCTGGCCTAGATAATTCAAGCCTTACCAGAGATCCGAGAACTAACACGTAGTAGGCTACCACTTACTCAATGCTTTTTATGCATAATATGTAATGCATGATTTATTTACATTATGGTACCAGAAATTTTTAGTCAATTTGAGGGTGATCAAGCAATACAAACATTCAATTAGATACTACATACATTATCAAGATACACACAATTGTGTTATCACTTATTTTAGAGTGACATGGCAATCAATGGAATACAATACACAACTTTCCTATTTCAATCAGATCACCAGTTTTTATTATCTTTTCATTTATGGTTCACTACTAGTACAAACACAATCAATGTAATAAGACTGAGTCACTCACCTGCCCATCCTATTTAATCGTAGTAATCTTCAGGTAGGTCCTCCCCAATACCCGAGTCACCTATTGAAATAAATCATATAATTATTAAAATTCCAAACTATACAAATTAGTTTTTATGACTATTTAAGTGTCCTATTGGTCGGTTGGGTCTCTGTTTTATTCTTAGCTAATTCTTTCGAAATAGCTCTAAGTTCTAGATTCTTGTACTCTCAGTCTTCTTTTAAATTACTTAATAAATTTTTCTTATAGAGTATATATATTCCTATACTCATAAATTTGGATTATTTAAATTTCCTTTGTTATCTATTTATATACAAATATGCTAGTATATACTTAGTATTTACTAACTCATAGTTTATACATAAATTTATTTTACTAAGAAAACATATCTAATAATAAAAGAATTTATTAACTTTATTATAACTATTTTCGAAATTATTTTTCTAAAGAAAATTTCTTTTTAGATGAATAATATTGAAACACCCCTATTTAATAAAGTCATAAAAATTAATTTTATTTTTAAATTTAAATAAATAAATAAGTAAATAAATAAATAAATTTTGGTTTTAATATTATTATATTATAATATTACTATTACTATTTCAGAAATAACTAAATGCAGGAAAAATAGTAAACATTCTTAAAGTTATTTAAATAATTAATTATTATATAATTATGTATACTTAAGTTCGTTTTCTTTTCTTCTGGACGAGGCGTGCACGGGTCGAGCACGCCCGTACAAATAGCTTACTAAGGGGTGTACGGGTTTAAGCACGCCCAACGAGCTGCTGAGGGGTATACGGGTTATGTACGCCCGTACACGTTGCTAACAGAGGGTTGCACAGGTTGAGTACGCCCGTACAACGTGCTGGTTGAGGGTTGCACGGGTTGAGTACGCCCGTACAACTTGCCTGGGCTCATCGGGAAGCACTGTTCATCGTCTTCTCCGATGAGTCATGGCCATTTCCGACGAATCTCGACGTTACCACGTCGGGATTTTTGATCCAAACAACTCCTAATAACCTAATAAACCTAAATATCCAAGAATCATAACCTAAAAACAACATGCTATCCATGATTTCGAATCATCAAGCTCGGCTAGGGTTTAGGAAAAATACCTTCGTTGTAGCTTCTCAGTGGAATCCGAAGCTCCTAATTGTTTTGGTTAGCTTCCTAAGATGTTTATAAGTCAGTCTCAATCCAGAAAACTAGAAGAAAACTCGCGGAATGAAATCACTTACCTCAAGCTCGTTTTTGAACGTTTTTCCAGATTTTTGTTCAAATTCTTGAACTGGGTTCTTCCGAGCGTTTAACAATCGGTTCTTGGGTTGGTTCTACTTCTAATGAGGTGTAAATGAGTTCTGGAAAGTTTGGAGGAATTTGAAGTTTGTTTGTTTAGCCATCCGAGTCCGTTTATATATATATATAAGGTAGTGTAGTTTCCGCTCGTGTTGCTCCCTCAATTCCGAAACAAATTGCTCTGGCTTGTGGCTCATTTCATTCTTTGTTTGATTATCATAAATACAAGGGTGATCTGTCATGTTTCTATTGGCTTTGGAAAGGATGGGGATTGACCTTTAGAGAAATTATTGAAGAACCTTCGGTTCATCAATCTTAAGAAGATCACAGCTATCAAAAAAAAAAAAAAATTAAAGGCCTCCTGCAAGTTGCAAACATATATATATATATATATATATATATTATATTAGTTAGATTTTATTTGGCTAAGTTTTCGGGTAGTTTAATACACTATTAGGGTATATTTTAGCTTATATATGTAAATGTATATATACAAAGGTCTTAAATGAATCCTACAAGATGTTTAGTTTAAAAAGTTCAAATTTAAACTTTAATAATACGTATCTAATTGTTTAAGAAAAATTTATCCTACGCGATTTGAGTTTTAAAAGCTTTTCGGGTCAATTTTCGTTTTAGGCTCTAAGGGCTTTAGAAAACCCTAATTTGATCATTGGTATGATTCAATTCTATATTTGAGGTCTAGATCTCAAGTTATACATCAGTTTATGTTTTTATTGGGTATTTATAATCCTAACCGTTTATCATGAAATCACAATTTCCTAACTAAAACCCTATTGAGTCATTTACGTAATATTACTACTAATATATAGGCTATACTAGTTATATATTTTAGATTTGGATACCCACTATGAAATCTTATCAAAGTAGTTTATTACTGACTAAAACTCTCAAATTTTAGGGTTCCAATGCAAATATAGATTCATTACTATATCTTGTTTCAATTCCCGGTCTCTATGGAATACTAAGGTAATCACTTAATATCTATATTTAGGTTTTCCTATAGAAACTGTTGATTTGACAAGGATTCGGGTTTAGGATTGGAAGTTTCCTTTAGTCATAACCTGAATTATTAACTCGGAATACTAAATCTTGTTTTTGGAAACAATTGGGTCAAGAAGTCCTTTTATAAAGTCTATGAGTACTAAACCGATCAAATTTAGAGTATCTATCTAACTAGGGTTTCTAATTAACTCCTAAGGTTACTAGTCAACCCATAATTTCTAATCTAGGGTCGTATCGTATGGTGGAAGTTGTCGGGGTTTACACCATCACAGGCGTGATCCTTGCCCTGGTGCTGTTCATAAAAAATAAAATAAAATGAAATAGATAAACAATGATTAAAATTGTTATGTTAGTTAAAATTATATAATTAAATGTGAGTTAAGTGAATTTATATATTTAATACATGATTGAATTAAATATAGAAGTTAGATATCAAATTAACTTAGTTAATAATTCTAAGTTTAACATAACTTAATAAACTTTAATTAGCTAATGAATTAAATCGACTAGGTATAACAAACTTGGCTAAGATTAAACTAATATAGATTTAACTTGTAATTGGATTACATCAAAATGATATGTTAAACTTTAAAAATAAGGAGTATGTAATTTCTAAAATATGTTAGACTAAAGCATTTTTTTAATAAAAGAAACAATTTGAGAGACAATAGAGAATTGTCCGTATCTTAGTGGGGTGATCTTCGTAATCATGTTGGGGTTCTTATTACATGTCTAATAAAATGGAAGCATAAAATGAATGTTTAATATGAAAGTTGGTGTAAGTTAATAAATAATTGAGTTGCTCATATAGTTTAATTTCTTAAATGGATATGTGCTTCTGAACCTACCCTCTAGTCTATCTCCTAATTCTTTTAGATTGTAGACGTTATTTAAAGATATGCAGTAACTTGCATGTTGTAGTTAGGATAGGCATCCTAAATGAATTAAAAGCTTAAACTAGGCTTAATAAATGAGTCTTGCTTGTGAGTATGCCATTGAATCCGGTCCAGGAAGCAGCAACCTCATCCAGAGTGGGTACGGTAGTTTAGGCACTTAGGCCACCCTTATCGTGATGCAATGACATTCATAAGTGGCTTGGTGGGTAGCTGATGAGGCAAACGGTATTGTTGTAATATCTACTTAGGCTTAGAGAGAAGTAATATGATTTGGTTCATGTTTTATGGGGATGACTGAACTAAATGATGTTATGGACTGGGATGAGTAGAGTTATGTAATGCCTATGAACCCTAGATGATGCCATTTTCTTGTCACGTTATGTAGGAGATATAGGTATTCAGGCCGCCTATATCAACCCCCTAAACAGCTGTTGTTACTCAGGATCTCTAGATTCCTAGGATTGTTCCGGAGTATGAGTGCTCTAGTGTTGTTTTTTTTTTTTTTACTTTATTTAAAGATAATAGATAGTTGTTTGATGTATTCATTTAGCTTAAGCTCAAGTATCACCCTGTGTATACTTGTGTTACTGTGTACTAGGTTTCGACTCATTATTCCCTCTTTCCAGGTGTTGATTGTACAATGATGATGATGGTGGTGATGGTGATGAGATGATGATGGTTTGGTTGATGATGATGATGATTATCTCAGGCATGGATTGAATTGTGAGAAGCTTTTTAGAAGAGAAAAGAAATTTAGGACCATTAGATGTATTTTGTTTTTATTTTAATTTGAGAATTGGATTTATATTTTGAATTTATAATATTTTTTGAGAGCCTAGTGGAGTCTGAGTTTTATAACTTAGATTCTTTAAAGTTTTGTTATACCATCAAGGGAGGTATTCGAGATACCTAATGATATTGTTTGGTTCATGAAAGTTGCTCCGCTCTTGTATAAGTGCAAGCTAGAATTGTTTTCATAAAGTTTGTTTCCTTATTACAAATCCAGTTGTCTCCATAATTTAATTCAACAATTTATGAACTTAAAATCAGCTAGCAATATTCAACATAAACAAAATTCTTGAAAAGAAGCTTGAATGTGTTATACATGAGGTATTATACATGGCAGTATACACCTTTATTAAATTTTAGGGTGTTACCTTTGTCCAATTCCTCAACCAAATTCATCACATTCATATATCTTATCAACCACACATCATTGATTGGTCGACCTCTATGGTGCCACCAAGAGCAAATGCAGCTTTGATACTAACTGAAGTAGTAGAAAAAAAAATTGTCTATTGATCCTGCGAATACCTAGACAATCGACATCAAAATTTGATAAAAAACAAAAAACAGTAAGGAAATTTGAAGAAAATGATATTATTGATTAACCATTCGTCTTCTTTGCCCTAAGACAAACAATTTAGATCAAAAACCTAAAATTTGCTAAAAAGGAAAAAGATAAAAAGAAAATCCTATTAGGAGACACTAAATGCAATTCTAAAGATATTCTTTTGAATCATGACTATAAAATCCTATTAGAAGACATTAATGAAAAGATATTAAATATTCAATTAAAAACTATTAAAAGATATTAAAAAAATATTGACCACAATATGATCAACCACATTATTCCCTGCAGGTTAGATAAAATTCACCCCTGAACTTTCACCATTTCATTCAAGAATTCCTTGGAGTTAAACACATAAATACACCACGAGCGATCCTTCTTAGGTTTTAAAAGGGCTGGAATTGCATAAGGACTCAAACTCTCCTAAATAAAACCCTTAGCCAATAAATCCTCATGCTCTTTAGGACTCTTTTTTGTAGTGCAGCTTATTTGAAAGGGCTATTCCAAGTTTAAGATCAATTTGATGCTACATATCATGCAATGGGGTTAATCTGTCCAATAACTCATTAGGAAACACATCGCAAAACTTTTCCGCTATGAAGCTCACTACTTTAAGAACTGCAACCTCTTCATCGACCTCATTACCCACCAATATTTCCCTACTACCTCTAGTTAGAAACTCTCCTTCGGTATACCCATTGTCAAAAACTAGACCTCCAGCACCAACATCCTTAAAAATAATTTCATTGGTTTTTAAAAGAGTAAAATCAAAGTGTCTTTTTCTGCATTTTCATCATAGTTTTTCAACATCTATGATCTTCTTTAACACAAAGTCTACCATGCCTATGTGACAATTCTTCATAATGCTTGTCTTCATCAATAGAAGAAGAGTTATCTTGTGGATCATCAAAATTAATTATCAGATTAGGGTTCTACCTATGAATAGGATAAAGATTCCTATTTTGATTCACCATAAGTGCACCCATCCACTCTGCAAATTGATCCACTACCTCATCTAATCAATGCTCTACAACTGCATCCAATTGCTAGTCGATCATCTACTCGATTCTCTAATCCAATTTATTACATTCATAAATCTAATTCACCACAAGTCATTAATTGGTCTACCTCTATGGTGCCATGATACTTCAAAAGCGAATGCAATTCTAAGATCGACTAACTCAATGATAGAAAAAACAATTATCATATTTCATTAATTCGTCCACGAATGTTGAAATTTGACCTTCTAATTATGTGTTGATTCTTTAAATACCTAAACAATAAATATACAAATTCAAAAAAACGATAAAGGGAATTCGAAATTTCAGAAATTTTAGACCAAAGGTAGTTCAATAATGATATTAATGATCAACTATTCTTCTTATTTTCCCTAAGACATATAATTTATATCGAAAACCTAAAATTTGCCAAAAAGGAAAAAAACTAAAAAAATCCTATTAAGAGACATTAAATGATATTTTTTTGAATCATGCGTAAAAAATCTTATTAAAAGACATTATGAAAAACTATTAAATATCCAATTAAAAGCTAAAAAAAGATATTGAATAATATTGACCACATCATTATTGACCACATGAAAATTGAACCTAAAAACAAAATAAAACCTAGTTTATGCAAGCACCAATTAGGAGCCCGCCATTGCGTCTACCTTTAACGCACAATTTTGTTTTGGTTGGGTGTAATATTGGGATATGAAACATCGAGCTAATGAAATGAAATCATCAAAGTAGTTCTGATTATTCGCAAGGGAGCCTGCTTTGTGCCATCCCTTTCCATATTCATCACTAGCACGGGCGTTTGATAAGCAGAAGATAGCTCCCAAATTTCAAGTAAGGACAATGCGACTAACATTAATTGATGGAGTAAGGCTGATGTTAAATCCACCATAAGCATATAACAAACATGGATGTGATCCATCTAGAGATATGTCATTTTTTGCAACTATGAACATAGAAATCTTTGTACCATCGCAAAAAAAAAAAAAAGAAAAAAGAAAAAAAGAAAAAAGAAAAAGCCTGAATGAAGTAAAATCCTGTAGAAAAACATTAACCGTGGCCATTTTAGGTAGAAAGCACTGAAAAATAGCTCTAATAAAAAGGAATTTTTGTATGTGCAATGAATAGCAACACTTTAATATAATAGCAAAGAGAACGATTGATTTCAATTACATAGTATAATATCAAAGGAAATAACTGTACCTGATTAGCTTGAAATTCAGAACGATTAAAGCAGGGACAACGGTCTCTCGATATATCTTCATATTTGGTACTTCGCCTTGTCAGCTGCACAATTATATGATACTAGGCACAAGAAAGCTAGTGAACACAATAAAAGCAACAGTGTCTTGCCAATGAACAGAGATACCATAAATAGTACGAATGTCAATAAGTAAATGGTGAGTAGAGACCCAATTTTCAAATCTCTTAATTGCACCACATGATCTACATCCCTTAAGTAAGATGAAATCATTTGTTTACCATTTATAGCATAAGCTGATTCCTTCTCAGCTGTGGGATGACATTAGTCGACACATTTTTGGTTCCTTTATATTTGCTCGTACTAGTTAATACTTTGGTGCATTTTTATTTGTAAGGAGAGTAAATAAAATTCCGTCATTTCCAACTGCATCGTACCTTACACCAAAGTCATCTACAACTTTGACAAATGGAAGCATATTTTTCCTTTCTTGTAAGCCTTGAATCCCATCTAGAAGATTGAACATCTCATAGTAGTGAAAGAAAATCCTTTAGCCTAAACTATCATAAGTTAGACATAGAATGCCTTCCATGAAACATTGTTGTTTAACAAGAATTTCATTCCCATTAGAGAACAATCCAACTTCTTCTTAACTTCTCCAAACTTCATAATATAGGTCCAATGTAGGGAGAAGTTTTTTAAATAGGTACCTACTTGAACTCAATTATATATCTTGGAAAAATTAAGTTCTCCAACTCAAAATCTTCTTTTCCCATGTCAAATTCCTCATAAAAAATTAGAGAGGCTTGCCGTCATAGAAGTCTATTTGGTCGTTATCGTCTCCATTCCCCTTCTATGTCTTCATGAAGCTAGTCAATGTCTGGAGAATTGAAGTTCATAACCAAGTTTTCATCTAGGTTTTCTTCGCTTTCATCTAATTCTGCTTCAGTTTTATGGTTATTGGGCTTCACCTTATTTTCTGATACTTTCACTTCTTCATTCTCCAACTTGTGCTTACTATTGACCCCATAAATCATCTTCACAAATTTTACTCTTTTTTTTTTCCTTTCATCTGAAATCTAAGGGTGGTATGATACTAGTGGTGACGCAGCGGAATAAAAGGGATAATCGCAAGACGTTGATTCGCGCACGAATACCCGGCTTGTGATCTTCAAATACCAATTGATTCTAAGAATACCTTGATATTTGGCATCAAAAATCGAAATCTATTCAAGATGACGAATTCTGGAAAAAGAGAGAACACTCTCAATAAAATTTCATTCAAAACAAATCTATCTGTCTCTTCTGTAACCCTAGAATATATAATATGCTATTTTTACCAAAAAAGGAAACTATCTAAATAATACCTAGGGCGAAAACAAATGAACGGACGAGATTAATGCCACAGACGGCATATAAAAAAGATTATCCAATAAAAAGATAAGACATAAAGAAAAATTACTAAAAATAGTAAAAACGCGGTTTTGACGGCCTAAACGAAGGAATTTGGCCGAAAACCGGCTTGGGTCACGAGCGAAGCTGGTGAGTTCTGTTCGTTGGATCGTTTCCCTTCAGAATATGGTCCCGCTCGGTAAAAATCCAAAACTCCCAAAATTACGAAACTGCCCTTATCATCAAATCCTGTGCCATTTCTCCAAATAGTTATTTGCTATCCTATCCACTGCATCATCCTCCCCGGGGTAGACAGAATTCGCCCTCGAATTTTCCTCATCTGAATCATCACCAACATAAGGAAGGAGATGTTTAACGTTGAAGACGTCCGCAGTTCGAATATGGCTAGGTAGCTTCAATCGATAAGCATTGGGGTTGATCTTCTCAATGATTTCCACTGGACCAATCTTCCTAGCAGAAAGCTTATTATATTCACCAGTAGGAAACCTGTCTTTAGTAAGGACAGCCCAAACATAATCTCCCACATCAAATTCCACATGACGCTTCTTTTATCAGCAACCATCTTGTAACGGCTTAGCAGCGCTTTCGAGATTGTCATGCACAGATTTATGAACCTCCTGCAGATTATGGATAAAGTCCTCTGCTTTGCCATGGACTCTGGTTTTATCTGGCAGTGGTAATAAGTCAAGTGGGCCACGAGGAATAATAGAGTACACCACCTGGAATGGACTGAATCCCGTGCTGCGATTAATTGCATGGTTGTGTGCGAATTCAGCCTGGCTTAATTTCTGGTCCCAACTCTTCACATGCTCGCCCACCAAACTTCTCAACATATTACCCAATGACCTGTTCACCACTCAGTTTGCCCATCTGTTTGTGGATGGTAGGCACTACTGAAGTTTAGCTGAGTGTTGACCATTCTCCACAGACTTCGCCAAAAATGACTAAGAAATCTAGTATCCCTATCAGAAACAATACTAGAAGGCAACCCATGTAATCGGTATACCTCGCGAAAGTACAACTGTGCCACACGTACGGCATCTGTAGTCTTCTTACAAGGAATAAAGTGAACCATTTTAGAGAATCGATCAACAACTACATAGATGGAATCATTACCTCGTTGTGTTCTAGGTAATCCCATTACAAAGTCCATACTGACATCAACCCATGGCTGTGAGGGAATTGGAAGGGGCATATACAATCCTGCATTCGTGGCTGACCCTTTTGATACTTGACAGATTCTACAACGCTGTACAAACGCTCAACCTCTTTGCGGATGGTTGGCCAAAAGTAAGATGCCTACCAACTGCAAAGTTCTGTCTCGACCTACATGTCCCTCACCATGCAGTTCCTTAATGATCAGAGTACGCAAGCTGCAATCTGGGATGCATAATTGATTACCCTTAAATAGAAAACCATCTTGCAGCAGATATTCAGACTTCTCTCCTGCTCGAACCGTTGCTAAAATTCTAGCAAAGTATGGGTCAGTCTCAAGCAACTCAGCAAAAGAGTGAAAACCAGGTACCTCAATATTCATTCTGTTTAGAAGGCTCCGACGTCTGCTTAATGCATCAGCGACTCTGTTCGTAATACCAGATTTATGCTTCACAACAAAGGTGAAACGCTCTAAGTAGGCCACCCAAGAAGCATGTCTTGCCGAGACCTTGTCCTGGCTGTGCAAATGCTTTAAAGCCTCATGGTCAGTGTAGAGGACAAACTCCTTGTGAAATAGATAATGCCGCCAATGCTTAACTGCTTGCACTACAGCATAAAACTCTGCATCGTAAGTGGTGTATCGAGATTTTGACCCTGATAACTTTCGCTGAAGTAAGCAATTGGCTTGCTATTTGGCTCAACACGGCACCAATCCCTACCTTTGATGCGTCGGCATGTAACTCAAAAGGTTGGTGAAAATCTGGAAGTACTAATATCGGGGCAGTGGTAAGTCGCACTTTAATCTGCTCGAAGGCCTTGTCTGCTTCTTCAGTCCACACAAACTTCCTCCTTTCATGCAATCTGTTATGGGGGCCATAATGCTGCTGAAGTGTGGAATGAAGCGCCTATAGAAAGATGCAAGGCCATGGAAGCTCCTAATCTCAGTTAGCGTGCCAGGTCTAGGCCAATGCTGAACAGCAGCACTTTAGCTTTATCAACCTGCAGGCCCTCACTAGAAATCACATAACCAAGGAAAAGTACCTCAGATGTGAAAAATACACACTTCTTCATGGCTGCATAAAACTGTTCCCTTCGTAATACACCAAGAACAGCCTTCAAATGTTCATGATGATCTTCTGCATTAGCACTGTAAATCAATATGTCGTCAAAGTAAACGACAACACATTTACCAATGAACGGCCTCAAGACTTGGTTCATCACCCTCATGAAGGTACTGGGCGCATTAGATAATCCAAATGGCATAACCAACCATTCATATAACCCTTCCCTTGTCTTAAAAGCCGTCTTCCACTCGTCACCGACTCGAATCCGAATCTGATGATATCCACTCTTCAAATCCAATTTTGTAAATACCCTCGCACCACTAAGCTGATCAAGTAAATCATCTAAGCGAGGAATAGGAAAGCGATACCTGACAGTGATTTTATTAATCGCACGACTGTCCACGCACATGCGCCAAGAGCCATCCTTCTTAGGTGTTAGGAGGGCGGGACAGCACACGGGCTCAAGCTCTCCCTGATGAAGCCTTTAGTCAGCAATTCCTCAACCTGTCGCCTTAACTCCTCATGTTCTGCAGGGCTCATTCGATAATGAGGTCGGTTTGGCAAAGCTGCACCAGGTTCAAGATCAATATGATGCTGAATATCACGCAGTGGAGGTAACCCCTCTGGTAAATCCTCAGGAAATACATCCCGAAACTCCTCTACTATTGGAACTGCTATTCCAGGGATCTCCACGTCTCTACTAACCTCCTTACCCAGCAAAGCAAAAACAATATCAGATTGCTTTATCTCCTCTTCGAACTTGGCTAAGGACAACATACTGGAATTACTACTACCTCCCTGTTTTGATAGTATCCTGAAGCTGCACCCGTAGTCCTCCAATATAACGAGACACCAACTGCTCCTCCGTCTCCTGAATTTCGTTTCTAGCAACTAATTGATAGAATTTTGTGGTGTAATCATCAACGGTTTTGCTGCCCTGTTTCAGATTTTGCAATCTCTGGTACATAATCCTCTGGAAATTATATGGCAAAAAGGTCGCTCGTAGATGCTTTTTCATCTTCTCCCACGTCTCAATCTTCGACTTGCCCAATCTCAAGCGCGTCAATTTCGTCTGCTGCCACCATGCTGTGGCCCTATCACGAAATCGTGTTGCCACCAATTGCACACGCTTATCATCGGGAACCCCTTTAAATTCTAATATCTCCTCTACCGTAGCCAACCAATCTAAAAATTCCTCCGGTTGGAGAGTACCATGAAATTCTGGAATCTCAGTCCTCATACCCATCTCCCAGCGTCTGTAATCTTCCTCAACGCGTGGCCTACCACGCCTACGTGGCGATTCATCGTAAAAGCTCTCAACAGCGACGAATCTCATCATCGTCATCCTCAAAATCTTCACCTACCTCAGATTAGGGTTAGGGTTACGGTTAGGATTAGGATTAGGGTTCCTACCTCGGTTCTGATTCATCGCAAGCGCCTCACCCTCTCCGTGATCTGGGCTACTGCAGCATCCAGTCGCCGATCGATCATCTGTCCTATCTCTGTTCCAATCTCTCATCAAGCATAGCTGCAATCCTCTGATCCAAGTTTTCACGTTCATGAATCTCATCTATACGTCGCTGGTTAACCTGTCTGCGAGGCGCCATCGTTACTCCTGGAACGAACGCGGCTCTGATACCAACTGACGCAGCGGAATAAAAGGGATAATCGCAAGACGTTGATTCGCGCACGAATACCCGGCTTGTGATCTTCAAATACCAATTGATTCTAAGAATACCTTGATATTTGGCATCAAAAATCGAAATCTATTCAAGATGACGAATTCTGGAAAAAGAGAGAACACTCTCAATAAAATTTCATTCAAAACAAATCTAATCTGTCTCTTCTGTAACCCTAGAATATATAATATGCTATTTTTACCAAAAAAGGAAACTATCTAAATAATACCTAGGGCGAAAACAAATGAACGGACGAGATTAATACCACAGACGGCATATAAAAAAGATTATCCAATAAAAAGATAAGACATAAAGAAAAATTACTAAAAATAGTAAAAACGCGGTTTTGACGGCCTAAACGAAGGAATTTGGCCGAAAACCGGCTTAGGTCACGAGCGAAGCTGGTGAGTTTTGTTCGTTGGATCGTTTCCCTTCAGAATATGGTCCCGCTCGGTAAAAATCCAAAACTCCCAAAATTACGAAACTGCCCTTATCATCAAATCCTGTGCCATTTCTCCAAATAGTTATTTGCTATCCTATCCACTGCATCAAGTGGTCATATCAAGATGAGGGCAAAGGTGTTTAGATCAAGACTTCCATACTTATTCTAATGTTCTTATGCTAATTAACCTATAGTCTTTCCACATGATTGCTCATCTTCCTGTATATTGGGTAATCTAATACAAATGGGTAAATCATATAAACATGGACTAAGGTACTCACATGAAGGCAGATTTTCCCTAAAGTATCAGCATACCAAATTATATGAGTTCATGGGTACAAGATCTTCCTTACTACCAGGTGCATTGCAATTGCTATTAGCTTGATTCGACCAGCCCTATCCCATATTATCATTAATAGCCATTTCAAAATAAATGAACAAAAAGAGAAGTCCTTAAATCCCAAGTTAAGAACAATTCAACCAATAAGAGATGGAAAAAGAAAATGAGAGAGAATGATTAGATTAATAGTATAACACCAAGCACAAGTATTGTTCCTAAGAGGAACAACAAATACTAGTAATTACGCTAATCTTATTATCTAATCTCCTAATTCAAATTGATATAGTTAATTAATACTTAATTTCTGCCTCCACTAATTACCATCCAATTACACTACTAAATCAAGATTTCTTTTTAAGATATACCCTGTTACATGACTACCTCAACTTTAAATGATCACTAACCCCAGCATGTATTACTCATCAAATTAAGATTTAATTGATAAATTAGTTCTTGAACTGTATAATTACTCAATTATATTAATATCTTTCTCAAGATTACTAATCCTAAACCCTAGATTTATCAACTAGAATCTCTTCCTAGCCAATAGAAACCTAAAATTGTATTAACATTCAAATATTCCACTATTAGATCCCAGCTACTCTCAAGTTTTAATAAATATAGAATATTTAAGTCATTATACCTCTCTAAGACTGCATGCAAGTCTCTTTGTTTACCTACGTCTAATCAAATAAATGATTTTCCGATCCAATTATATGAAATCAAACATGAATGGATAACCTAGATATAATAAATCAAGAAACTAGTAAAAGAATACATAAACGAATTTATCAAAACTAACTTATAATTAAAATCAAATAATCTTAGTTACATGCTAAGGTTAGGATTTTTTCAAAACCTAGGTAAAAAATCTACTCTTCCGTAAATTTAGCAATAGAAACAAAAATATAAAAAGAATAAAAACAATTCATAATCAAATAGACCCATTTTTTACTTGAATATTGTATTCTCCAATGAACTTTTGTGATCTTGACTTGCTCACCATGTTTTTCTCTCTCTATGAGTGCTCTAATTCTATCTAAACCTATGTCTAATGAAGTAAAATAACTTATTTATAAGTAACATCAAAAGATGAGAATTGAATCTCTTCAAATATTTTTTAAACTGCACAAATCTTCAAAGATCACCTACCTTTTCATTCTAAAAAACACACTCTTTCTATTTATTTTTGGATTAATATTACACTTGGTACATGGATTTTGACCAATATATGCAATTAGGTACCCAAATTTTAAAATTGATTAATTTAGTACTTGAATTTTGAAATTGATCAACTTGATGCATAAAAAAACATTTCGTACACACCAATAATATCTTCATCAAGTTCTTTCAAATACTAAATTAATCAATTTTAGAGTCTTTTAAGTACGAAATTGATCAATTTTAAAGTTTAGATACTTAATTTATCGATTTCAAAATTCAAGTACCTAATTATATATTTTGCTAAAGTTCAGATACTATTTTTAACATTATTGCTTTTTTTTTTTTTTTTTTGCTAAGATAATATCTAGGTCAAACCTTCACAACTAGATGTGGTTATTTGAATATAAAAATCAACATCAACATGATTGTGCACTCTACCCATGTACTACTGTTAGCAAAGAATTTCCATGAAATATCACCCTCAACAGACCCTGAACTTGTGACTAAAAGTAAATTGTGATTAGTACTAGAAGGTTTGTGTTGATAGTTGATCTAACTTTGTTTTCATAGGAACGACTAGATCGGGCATATACATAGTCAATGTTTCTATTACTAAGTCTCTTTCCCTTGGGTGTTTAAATCCCTAGTTTTCCAAGCTAACAACCCTATTTGTTAGACTAAGTTTGGCATCATTGTGTCTTCCATTTGTTGAAACAAGATTCTATAATACTTTACTTCCAGTCCCAATAATGCTATCATATTTCTCAAAGCAAAAATTTGTTGGTGATCTTTCACTGTCGAAGAGCACTAAGTTTCCTCTTTATTATAAAATATGAATGAATTCATTTGTCCTTTGATTATTGTGAACATAACTAGTATCACATGTGATGGTAGGATAAGGTTTCCGATCCTTAGTATTCGGTATGCCTCCATCTTGAGTGTTTTCACCCATTTTTGTATTAACAAATATGATACATGTGCTCTTAACTCAAAGGAGTTGGCATTAGCACAATTAATGAACTCTTTAATTGATCTATTCTCAACCTTTTCCTTGTCATGTGTGATGTTCCTTCTACTTACGAAATTGCTATATGGGTCAATGGAACTTGATCCATTGACATTATGTTGTCCCTTGACATTCTTTTCTCTTTTAGACATAATAATATCCAGTATCTTATTGTAATGATTTCTATGTTGAAAACTCTCAATCCTTGATCCACCCACCATGCATTTTACGTAAGCAGGAGTATGTTTACTAGTGAAGATTAGAAACTCTTCTAGTTCATTATTTTTGTTCTTTCTTGCCAAGACTTTGGGTCAATCACTCTTCTGTTTCTTGTGACGTACTTTAAGAAACTTGAGTGTGTTCGGCTTTAAAAGAGAAGTTATTTAGAGCATGTTCACTTTGCTTTTGAACTATTTCATTGTTCTCTTTTCTCAATTTATTCCTTGTATCTCAATTTTCTTTTCCAATATAGGATGTTAGGGTATAAGTGTGAGAATCTTATATGAAAAATATGAGACTTGTGTGAAGAATTTATAAGAGGGAAGACCTATTAACCCATTGTCTTAAGGTTTTAGGTTATAGATGGTGTCAAAAGCCCAATTGTGTTATCCTTCAATAAGCTTATTGGATTTCTTCCCATTAAATGCATACTCCATATCCTAACAATTGATATTGGAGCCGATGGTTCGGCTGGAAATCTCCTATGGTTGGCCTACCATGTGGAAAGAAAAGCTCGGTGGTATGACTTGTCTGTGAAACCCATGGTGAGTAGGTGGGACTCACAAAGCGAGTTTAATGGAGTCACTTTGACAAACTCTTGTTGAAGAGGAGTATGGCCTATCCCATTGTGGAGACTCACACTTAAAGGGAAGATTGTTAGGGTGCAAGTGTGAGAATCTCATATGGGAAATATGAGACTTGTGTGAAGAGTTTATAAGAGGGAAGACTCATTAACCTATTGCCTTAATGTTTTGGGTTATAGATGGTGTCAAAATCCCAATTATGTTATCCTTCAATAAGCTCATTGGATTTCTTCCCATTAAAGGTATACTCCAGACCTTAACATAAGATCATTGTTATCCATTAAATGAGTTTGCTACTCACTATTATCTTTTCATTTTAAATGTTTTCCAAATGCATTATGCTTATTTACATCTTCCCTTTCTTACTCTTCAATCCGTCCTTGCACACACAGGTAACTGGTTCTTCTATTGCCCTCCTGGCAATGATAGCTTAGTATCATTATTTCTTATACTAACATTGTTATTTTTTATTTTTATTTTTCTCATTGTTTCTCTTCCGTGGTTATATTATCATTGGCTCCTCGTACTCATATTTTCGGATCTTGATTCTCATCACTATTGTCCCTTGTCATTTCCACTTTATGACTTTCTCTTTGTTCCTTTATTTCTATATTTTCCTGCTCCTAGCTTAAGTGACTATTCACAAGTTAGTCACTTTCCATATTGTTTACTTCATTTTACCTGGTTATTTCCATTCTTATGATTTCTTTAGGATAGATCAAAGATTCATGCCAGCAGCACAACATTCTACACATACTTTTAGCTCCTTCATATTGTAATCTGTAACTTTAATTCTCTATAACTATATTACGGGTAAGACACTCACTGTAATTCATTTGAACACAGAATCTAGCAAATCTATCCCTTTCTACATTTTTTTGTGAAAGTATCTATTCTAATAATAAGAATAGTACTTCTAAAATTTTTTCTGATGGCTTGAGGGCAAAATATTCTAATTGTGTAGAATTGACCACCAAGAAACTAAGATCAATCTTTTATAACTCTATTATAGTACTCCTTTTATTTTAGGACAACAGTGTGGTAACCATATCCCAATCTAATAGGTGAGAAATCGGTTGCTAATGACTAAGTATTTTAATTTTGTTAATGCTACTTTCTTTTTTTTCTTCTTTTGAAAATTGTTGATAACACTTTGTGATGACAACATATTTCCATGCATATGTCAGCATTCTTTTGGCCTTATTAGAAAAAACAACTTCCATACTTGTTCTTCCTTGATCTTCATAATTCATTCAGGTACCCTAAATCTTTGTGTCTTTATCTATTTCAATATCGCACCCTTTATATCTTCAATTAATACAAAGTTTTTTACATAAGCATTTGGGACATTCATTGTTGTTTTGTCTCGATAAGACTTCTTTTCTTCTTGACTATTCAGTTTGCCCTCTCTTTCGAGTTATCTTTGTTCCCCAAGTTATCATTTTTGCTTATTCATCAAATGGATGTTCCTTTTTTTTATTAGGATCTATCGTTAAAGGGATAATATTATAAATAGTACCTAAATTTTAACAAAATATGCAATTAGATACATTAACTTTGAAAATGATTGATTTAGTATCTAAACTTTGAAATTGATCAATTTGGTACTTGAAAAACTTTGAAATTAATTAATTTAGTACTTGAGAAAAACTTGATAGAGGTATTGTTAATGTGCATAAAAAGTTCTTTCAGGTACTAGAGTTGTCGATTTCAAAATTTAAATACTAAATTGATCAATTTCAAACTCCTGGTACATAATTATATTATTTTATCAAAGTTTATGTACTATTTGTAACATTAACCCATCATTATAATGTCATCAATGCAAGGACATTTCTTCTTATCCAAAGGAGAGATGATTTGGGAGGAAGAAGGAGAGACTATAGTGGAGGAGTTTGTCTTAAGAGATAATAAAATTTTTTCTACTTACAACATGTTATCTACATATCCACAACTACTTTCTTTTTGCTCATTTTCTTTGCATTATCATCTTCTTCCAAGTCTTTCTCCTCTATTGACATTCTCTTGCTTGCATTTAAGAGCCTTAATCTTCATACATGCTAAGGTCATTTATATTTCTTCGTTTTCCAATGTTTCATTATGTAAATAGTATACAATGATATTGTTATTTGTGTTTTTTCTTATTTAACCGATTTTGTTTCTTTACCTACTTACCATTAACGATTTAGTTTTTATTTGCTCTTCATTTATTCATGATACTTATTCTTAACAAATGATTGTTTTGTTAGAGGATATAAGGTAATTGGGTGATCTTGTTGTACTCTACACCTTACAATATCCTATGTAGCTATATAAGTTGTGCGTAGGTATTAAAAGTTACATTGTAGGTTTCAAGTATAATTTTCTAAAACTTACTCCTACAAGGTATAATGCTATGTCTTCATACCTTACACATACCTTGGAACCATGTATTTGTAAGATATAAAGAGAACCTGTTCTAAGATACCTTATAAAAATTATTAAATAACATTAGTGATTGGAAAAAAAAACATTGTACTTTGACTTTCAATTTCTATTTTCTACTAAAAACAAAATGAAACATATGGATAAATATATTATGGTAGAAAGTTAAACAATCTTAAGCCATTAGATATGTCATCAATACATAAAGTGTGTGTATAAAAGTGTGGAGTCAAAAATTAAAAATTTATCCTTTATCCATGTAAAAGTATGTACTTCTAAATGCTAACTAAATCTTGTATAAAATTCACTTTTTCGAGCTTTTTTAAGAAACATTAGTAAGTTTAGGTCACTAAAAATTTACCTTTGAATTTTAATATTATATAACAAAAAATTTACTAGGTTACATGGAAACTTGTACCTATAAGGTTAGTTACAGATAAGGTTTCAATCTTCATACACAATCACTTTGTACCCCCACTCTCAATGATTATATTGTTGTATTCATTTTTTTTTTATTTGCTTGTATGCATAATTATTTGAATACAATGTTAATGATATTAAATATTTGCTTTATCTATTGTTCTTCTGCTTATATACCTTTTTTTTTTCTTTTGTGGAATCTATTTTATATACTTTAACAGACAAAGTTTTGGTTTTTATAATAAAACTGGAAATTTTAAGTAAGTGTCACATTGTTTTTTTATTTTTTCTATTTTATTTTATTTTATTTTTCAAGTGTCTTTTTATTATAAATTTTGTCAAAACTCTCTTCAAAATTTATTTTTATTTTTTCTATTTTATTTTATTTTATTTTTCAAGTGTCTTTTTATTATAAATTTTGTCAAAACTCTCTTCAAAATTTATCCAAATATTATTTGGAATTTTTTAAAATATATAGATGGAAAGAAAAATCAAAATATTTGTAAAAGTATGAAATTTCATATATTTGATGTCTTTTAGTTATCATAATTGTAGGAAATTCTTTTTAAAAAGCAACAAAATAGTTGAAAATATTATAAAACACATAAATGAATAAATCTAAATATTTAAGAGAACAAAAAGTATATTGTAGCATGATCTTTTATGTTTATTATAAGTATGATGTAGAGATATTGAAAAATATTCCATAATAGGTGGAAACTTCATAAAACATATAAATAAATGCATAAGTATAAAATTTCCAAAAATTTTTATGAGTAAAACTTGTAAATTATAAATGAACGGGACAAAATTCAATGATTAGAATAGTAGACAAGATTAAACCACATCATGATTTAGTTTATAGTGCACAAATGGGAGAAAAAGTATATGTAATGCCCTAAACTAAGGCGATTACAACCCGCCACATGTCTTCTCTTAAATAGAACATGCAAAGACTCTAAATCAACAATATAAAATCATAATCTCCATAATACTCTTAGAGGGTATATCAGAAAATATAAAACATGCATCATATAATAATTTTGAAACCTCTTGTTTATTAAAACAGATCCAGGTTGGCAAAACTATAGCCAACTAAAAAAAAAAAATTCCAGAAAAGCTCTATCTTCAAAATAAATGACATAAAATCCTTTAGTTATAACTATTACATAAATCTAAATACTTAAATCCAGAAATTTTCAATAAAATAAATAACAAACTATTATTCCAAAAGTCATCAGTATCTCAAGAAAAGGTTTTGCATAAATCTTGTATCCGATCCCATTCTCCTACAGGTAGTCAGGACCACTATCGCCATCCCCATGATCAAAGAAAAGAGCATAACCCGATAAATCATAAATAACTTCATCATCACCTGTACCTGAAAAAGAAAGGAATGAGCGAGAACGCCCAGTATGCCAGTCTACAAACAAATGCATTTCCACAAATAGCATGTATATATAGTGCAATGACTCTAATGCAAACAACATTTTATTTTCTTAATTAAGCCAGCAATTCAACACAGTTTAGAACTATGAATTCCTAGTCCCAAACCCAGAGTAACTTAGACCCCATTAGAAATCAACCAACTCTTTTGAAAATAAGTAATTATATACATATATTGGTGAATGGGTACTCCCTAAACATCCGCGGCCATACTGCCAAATCACCTAAATCTACCGAATCATCTCTATACACGAGTCCACGGGACAACCTCACACATAAATCATCAGGGTGCCACACTAGTATCACTGTCTGCCAGGTCTTTACTAGTTATAGCCAAATACAACCAGGAAAATAATTTAATTTAGCCAAATAGATTTAGATTAATTATTTGTTTGTTCCTACAATCAAGCAAACAAAATACTAAACCTATACGCAAAAACAATAAATAAGGAATGGTCGTATCTTTCAATTTTGGAAAAATTCTCCAAAACCACAAATTCTTAATAACAACAACAAATCTCCAAATCTCTTCAGTAAAACGTATAATAAGAACAATAATTATAAATCATAAACTTCATAAATAAACCTCAATTCATCCAATTCTCCAAAAAAAAAAAAAATCATCAAAAACCTTAACCATATAAGAAATCCACAACTGCAAAATCTCCTTCGATTAAACTCCACAAAACCTAATTTCTCCACAAAACCCTAATTATAAATCAACAAATACAGACAAATCCATCATTCTAATTCGATCTTTAATGAATCAATGATTTAGAGGATGAAAACTTATTTTGATTTGACTCCAAATCCAGAAAATCACCAAAGAGCGCAAAGAAACCCTAACCCTAGAACATTACCAATCATGAACGAACAAAACCCTAAATTAGAAATTATTTCGATGAAATCTACATATGTAAATAAGGGATTTAATTACCTTGAATGGATCTCAAATTTCTAATCGTTCTCCTCAAGATTGAGATCTGATCCTCAACGGCTTCTCTCACAATCTCCTTCAAAAACACGAGAAATCTATGATTACGACATTGATTACATGTTAAATCATATAGATCTACTTACCTAGATTGAATACCTTCATTCTCCTTTGATTTCTCACACCAAACACTGAAGAAAGCAAGCCCTAGGTCGCTTTGGAGAAGAAGAACTTGGAGGAAAACAAGACAAACCCTAATTCTTGTCATAAACTACTATATAGAGAAAATAGATTTAGGCCTCCAAGTAAGTTGGAGGCCTAAATTCCTAGGCGGATGCATACATTTTTAAGTCGGCAGCCTAAGTGCCATCTTAGGGCCAATTTCCACAAATTCGTCCCATTTTGTTCGTGTGACTTTCCTGTATCCAAAATTTACCTGTTCAAAGACAAAATTACCCTTTAACAATACTTTCATTACAATTCTAACCTTCATTATAACTTATTTATTTGTATATTACAGTATAAGTAATAGTAAAAAGAATAATATGACATTTGCTACAAATATCCTAAGGTCTCGTATAATGGGCCAGTTTTGTGTCATAATTGTATGATTTAAATCTATTCAATAATGATGGAACTCTTCATATTTCTTTTTATATTAATATTTTATAATCAATTCAATACTAATATTCTAGGGAAAATGATCCTATCATGTGACAATAGAAGTTCCCCATCTATTTATTACTCATAAGGGGATACAATACTTAAACCATATGTTAGATATGGGAAAGCTATAAGGAAATAAAGAACTTGGGAGAAAGAATATAAAAGGAAAGTAATTATAAAGAAAAAATGTGATCCGTCCAATATGTTTATCTAATAAAGGAAAGGAAAATAAAAATCATTTAAATTATTGTGTATAATACAAAATTACTGATATACACATACTAAAATAAAAATAATTTCTTCAAAATCCATTCCTCTCATTTTTTTCCATCATTTACCTAATTTCAGGGTCATTGGCAAGGGACCGTATAGGGAAACTTTCAAAAACTGGGGATGTATATGGCACGGTTCAATTCTGTTTGCCCCCCCAAATAGAAGTGAACCGTATGTTACGGTTTGATTTTCTTTTAAATTTTAACATAATCATGTGGTACATTCAAAATTTTTTTGAACCGAAGAAAGAAAAACAATTGTGTTTGCAATTCAAAGCCTTTTTTATTCTTTAAATAAAATGCATCTCATCGAAAAAAAATTCAATTACATATTTCTTATTACTAATGCATATATACAATAATATTTGAATTAATTATTTACCCAAATAAACATGTAAACCTTATAGTGAAGGATATATTTAATACACAAAAAATTCATAATTGTATGTTAGTATCATTCTCTTAAATTATCCCTAACTATAATAATGTACTACACTCAATAAAATAAAAACATGCTATCCAAGTATGAGGTGCAAATTTTAATTTATTATATACTCTTAATTAACACATTAGCAGTTATATAAACCAATAAGTAATTGAGGAATAGAAGTGAATTAATTAAAAAGAAAAAAGAAAAAAATAGTTTAGAACAGTAAAGACTAAAATCTAAAAATTATTTTATTTTTAGACACACCACATCAATAGAAATAAGATATGACCAATTTAATTTCATTCTAATGAATGATATATACCTAAATAAAAAATTTAAAAATAATTAATTTTTATTAAAACAATTAAAAGAAAAAAATTGTATTTAATTTTTTTTAAATATGTAAAATTATTTGCTTCAATTTGATATATACAATTCGATTCATGGTTTGATTCCATTACCGGGAGTGTTTCAGAAAAGAACAAAAACTTCAGAGTAGATCGATCTAGCAGTTCGCAGGTCAATGAGTTTTATGCACGACCCTACCAAAATCCAACTATGTTAGTACCTTTTCTTTTTCAGTGGGCCCCACGCATTTAATCAACCAGAACTTTGTGAACATATAGTCCACTGAATCGAGGCAAACTTGGACGCTTGCGAGAATGTACTCCGCAAAATTTCTGATTTGGAATAGAAAAATCATCTACTAAAAATTTGATCATATTAGGATATAAATGAGTCAAATTACTCACAAGTTATTTAAATTGATCTAATATTTTGACATTGTGTTTGGAAATTTTTTTTATATGGTAATCAACATAAATGGGCGGAAAGAGATGAGTTGAAATGAAAATAAGTGGAAATGAAAATGAATGAAAATGGAAAGAAGTTGAATATTTATTTTATATTTGGTAAGTTAAAAATGAAATAGAAGGAAAAGAAGAAAAATGGAGTTAGTGATTGATAAAATTATCCCTATATTATATTTAATAAAATATTAATGAAGTAATTTACAAGGGTGTTTTTGTATTTGCATACAACTTCCTTCCATTTCTCCTATTTCCACCCAACTTTTGATAGAAGAAGATGGCTACTATTTTCCTTCTGCATCTCCTTGTTCATCCTTTCTCCTACAAAACAACTTACCAAACATGAACACTTCATCCCATTTCACTTACTTTCTTTCTCTTGCATGCAACTTCCTCAATCCAAACACAACGTTAAGCTTAACTCAAAAAAAGGTTGAGTCGAATTCAAGCATAAGCTTCATGATATTAAATATTAATATTATTATAATTAAAAAATCTATATATATTGCCATTTATTACAACATAGTAGTGGAATCTAGTGTTTGTCTATCTATCTAGATAAGGAATGGATCTAAGTTTTTTGTTTATTTTATGCAAATAGTAACACAGAGCTAAACAAACCCTAACCTTATTTTTATCCAATGTCTATAGATTCTAGATTGTATCAACCAAGACTTTCTATTCTTTTGTGATTGTCATGATTGGTAATTTATTATGCTTAAATTCATTACTTGATCAAGAGGATTGTACATAGAGTTCAATATCTCCAAATGTCATTTTGCCTAATGGTGGTGTCCATTTTTGAACTAGATAAGCACTACCAATTGGTCTGTATTTCTTTTGAAATATTGGAGCTCTTGAAAAGGAAAAATACTTACATGTGAAAAAGAAACGGTATTTGGAACACTAGGATATTTCCTTTGGTTTATATATATGTATGCATTTTATGACCAATAACAGTATAATCCATTTGTAGTTTGTTTAGTCTATTCTTTCTATCTGGAAGTTTGTCCTTTAAATCTTTGTGCCATTTATATATATGCACAATGTATTTGCAAGATCATTTTTTTTTCTTAAATATGCTCAAATTCAATGTTATAATTATTTTTTAAAAGAGTATGTACAAACTTAATTTATCTTCTCCATGAGATGATTTTCTCATTTTTATTTTTTTTTTTCTTAATTTTACAACTTCTTCATAGTTTGTTCTTATTAAGATTTCCTTTTTTGTTTATTAAGAATAACCTGAAATGGTTAAGTCCATAAATTGCTCCCAAGCCTTTTTCACATCAATTAGTAATAACAATTAGATAATATGCATCTAATGGTAATCTCAATTCTGAAAGATCTTTAACTAGTTCTTTTATTTCTTTCATCAATTTAAGTTCTGCTCTATCTAAGGGTACAAAACTATGAGTCTTTTTATAAAGTGGCTTGTAAATTTTCCTAATTTTTTAATAAATGGTCTTGCATAATTTCCCAATCCTAAAAATTAATGTATCTTCTTTTTATCAAAATCTTCATCAAACTCTATAACTTCCCTAGATATTAGGTTTAAGTTTTATTCTGCTATTACCTATTTCTACTCCTAAAAATTTAATGTTTCTTTTGTAAAACTGAGCTTTTTTTTACTTATTATGATTCCATTTTGCAAAAATTTGAAAGGACTATTTTCAAGTGGGATGTATGTTCTTTTTCTGATTTAGAAAAAAAAAAAAGAATATCATCCATATATACATAAACAAAATTATATTTACAAAAATACTATCCATCTTTCTTTGAAAAACTGAGGGTGTGTTTTTTAATCCAAAAGACATTACCAATATTTAAAATGTCCTAAAAAGCAGGTAAATGTCGTCCATGGGTTTGATTCTTTATGCATTAAACTTGTTTAAAGCCTTATTTACAATCAAATTTACTAAACATATAATTTCATTTAATTCTATTAATCAAATCTGTCTTATCTGAGATGTCATAAGCATCTATTTTAGTATTATTATTTAATTTCCTATAATCAATATTCATTCTACTTTTTTCTCTAGCAATCTCACTATGTTTCCTTACTATAAATGATGGCCTTCTACATAGACTAATGGATCTTCTAATTACTCATAATTCTAAAAGCTTACTGATGTGCATTTCAAATTCTATTCTATCTAAATTATCACATTCTATCTTTTTGACCTAATTTCTATATCTGGATTTATTATTTTTAATTTACAAACAACTTAATTTTTTCCCACAGTTTCATTGGATTTTCTCCTAAAACTTCTTCTATTTCTAATTTATTGATTATTTGATCTGTTTCTATAATTCTTGTTTTTATCATGCTGTAAATCTTTTTATAACTTGTACTATATTTACATATTTCAAGAAATTCAAATTTCTCTATAGCGTCTTCATACAATTCTAAATTTAATTATTTAGTTTATGTTAAATTTGTTTGTACCTATTCTATTTTTATTATATCCTTTTTTCTTTATTATCTATTCTTTTAGGTTTACATTCTCCTAGTTTTTCACACTCACAATTTTCTAATATCCTAGGAACTAAGGGAGATGCTAAGAATATCATTCCCTCAAGTGTCAGTATAAATCCAAAATTGTCATTTATCAAAAATTATAATCTATTATACATACATATTTTCTAAGATTCATATCTCTTACATATGTTCTTGAACTGTGTATCCTATATGTCCAACCTTGAGATGTTTCCATTGCTATTTTATGTTTCACTAATGCCTCACAACATTCAAAAACCTATCCATCCATCTTGCTTTTACATACTCATCTTCAGGTACTCATGTAATTAAATGGTCTGGAATCATCTTTCTATCTTTTATATTATTTATACACCCTATATCTACTAATGCCTTTGTTTCTATGATCACTTCTATGAAAAATATAACTTTTATTCTAATATTGGTAATTAAAATTAGTAACTTTTCATCTATTTCTTTTCTAAAAAATGTTTTTGTTATTTGTTTTTTATCTTCTAATATATGTTCACCTTGTTCAATATTTTTTCTTCTATTATTATTCCCTTTTTTTTTAGGATCTATTTTCTCTTCTATTTTTTTCTTCTATCTTATCTCTTGAAAAGAATGGTTCTTCTTTTTTTCTTTTGTATATTCAAATGCAATGATGTACAATTAGTATTTACAAGAAGCTATTTTTAGTAAGAAAAAACTATCAGCTAGCTATATAATAATCTAGGCTTAAAATATTGAATTTGTACAATTAATGATGTTTGATTAGCTTAATTAATGATGTTTGACTAGCTCCTAAATATCCTCAACAGCTCACGTGAATACTCCCCCTTAAGTTGGTGGGTAGATGTCTTCAATGCTTGTCGAGTGAGTTGCAAAATACTTTGCTAGAAATTTTTTGTAAGTATATCTGCTACTTGGTCTTCTGACTTGACAAATGGAAATTCAACTACCTCATCCTCAAGTTTCTTCTTGTCAATCCACTCCACTATGTTTAGTTCAATCATGTTGAATTGGATAGTGTGCAATTGCTATTGCTGCTTTATTATCATATGATAAATTCATTGTTAATTCATAGGGGAAACCAATTTCTTGTAGCAACCTCTTTAATCAAAGATGTTCAAAGTCCTTTAGTCATGCCTCTAAAATCAGCCTCTACACTAGATAATGTAACTAACTTTTTCTTTTTATTTCTCCAAGTGACTAAATTTCCTCCCACAAAAGTGAAATATCTTTATGTGAATTTTCTATCAATGATGTTACTTGCCTAGTCTGCGTCTATATAACCCTCAATGTGCAAATGATGAATCTTTTTGAACAAAAGTCCGCTATCTGAAGAAGACTAAGGTTCCTTGGAATTTGAGTACAACACTAATATGATCTTCACTGGGGCAATGCATGAATTGACTAACCAAACTTACATATGCAATATCTGGTCGTATGTGCGACAAGTAAATCAACTTTCCGACAAGATGTTGATATCTTTTTTTGTTTCTAGGGGTTTGATTCGAGAATTCTCTTAAACCATGATTTTGGACTATAGGGGTACCACCAGGTTTACAGTTTTCCAACAAGATGTTGATATCTTTCTTCGTTCTTGCTTCAACTAGCAAATCAAGCACATATTTTCTTTATGATAAAATAAAGCAACTTCAATCCTCAAAGATTTTTCATCTCGAATTCAGTTGCCAAATACTTTTGCAGATTAGAGATTTCCTCCTCTTCATCTCCTATGATAATCATATCATCAACATAGATTATTGAAGTTCTTATTTCCCTTGTTTGTGTTTTAAGAAGAGAGTATGATCCGGATTGCTTTACTTGAAGCCATGTTTCTGCATTGCAACACTGAACCAACCAAATCATGCTCTATGCGATTGTTTCAACCCATATAATGCCCTTTGCAATTTACATGCTACCTTTCCCTGTGAAGAAGTAGCAAAAACTGGTGGAATATTCATGTATACTTCTTCTTTAAGTTCCCCATGAAGAAAAACATTTTTTACGTCAAATTGATGCAATGGCCAATCAAGGTTTGTAGCTAGAGAAAGTAATACTCTTAAAATATTTAATTTTGCTACAGGCAAAAAAGTTTCTTGATAATCTACTCTAAGTGTTTACATGTATCCTTTTGCAACTAGTCTTACTTTGTATCTTTTAATGAATCCATCTGCTTTGTGCTTGATAGAAAATACCCATTTGCATCTAAGACTTTTTTCCTCTAGGTAATGATCTAATGTCCAAGTATCATTCTTCTCTAATGCCTTCATTTCTTCATCTATTACTTATGTCCATTTGGGGTCATTCATTGCTTCATTCACTGTATTAGGAACATGATCTGCAGATGGCTTGTGTACAAACTCTCTAAGGGGTTCAAATAACCTATGAGTTGAGACATGATTAGCAACTAGGTACTTTGATTTCTTTTCTCCATGATCAGGTGAGTAACGATTTGGAGGTTTCCTTCGATTATATTTGAAAGGCAATTTATAGCCAAAAGAATCAACTGCATAATTATTTAGAGAAGAGTTGAGAGATTGTAACTTAGGTATATTATTAGGAGATTAGTCATTTTGTGGTTCTAAAAAGCAAGGACGAGGCTGTTTACTTTTTGTCTTAGTAGGAGGCTGTTCTGTTCCTTGTGAGCTTCACTTTTTGCCTTAGTGATCTTTTTCACTAAAAGTTTCCAATATTGGCGATTCAACATCTTCAATTTCCTTTTGTTGGTCAACGATCCTTATCATTGGTTCAACCTCTGCTTTTCCATTAGTATTGGTTATATCTAAAGTAAATAACCAATTTTTCCAATTCTGCTTTTGCTTGATCTGAACTTTAACCTCAAGATGGAAAACTCATTGTCCTTGCTTAATTGGAGTCGTGGGGGCGATATTTAATCTATGCACTACAAGACTAGGGTCTAAGCATGTACGCCCAAGAGAATACATCTCTATATTCTCTTAACAAATCAATAAGAGGACTCTTAAGGTATGATAGCAAACCTTTGCTAACAAAAATTGATCGTGACAACTCTCCTAGTCGTGCTAGATCCAATTTCCTCATTCTAAGGCTTTATTTGATCCTGCATTTGTTGAGGGGTGGGCTAAATTTCCTAAATCGATATGGAATCCAAAGAAGAAGAGAAAACCTCCTCAGACCCGAAAACTGTCACAAGAGGTGTACTCTCCACGCACCTCTCTAACATAATTTTTGATAGCATCAACCTGTTTATTCTCTTTCTTACCCCTTCGACACCTATACATCTTTCTCTTCTTTTGTTGACCCTCTTGAACTTCTTCCCATGTGGTATACCTGAAGCTCTAGCTATAGCTGTCTTACCTTTGTCAAATATTCATTGAAGAAGGTAGACTCAATGAAATATGGCTCATCGTGCTCAAAAGGATTCTTTGTAGTAGGGATGAGTATATCCTTCCCATTCTAATGTCCTTTGATACATTGATGCATCATAGAAGACACTAAATTGTAATCATGTAGCCACTTCCTATTATTAAAAGATGGTAGGATACAGGCATGTCAATCACATGAAAAGTGACAGTACCATGAATGGACCCAATTTTGAGATCAATATTAACTCTTCCAATCATTTTTGTTGTAGTATGACTAAAACCATTAACTGAAATGGGTTACTTCACCAAACGACAATGATCAATACCAACAACCTCAAATATAGTCTTAGGCATAATGTTTAGAGAAGAACCGGCATCAATGAACGTCTTTTTAACTAGATAGCCATTAAGTGTGCCCTCCACATATAATGGTTGATTGTGATTTGAGTTATCCACACACATATCTGCATTAGTGAACAAGATTGCATTTTCATGCACTTGAGCCATCCTCTTGATTGGTTGCGTTGCACTATACTCGGTAAATTGTCCCTCGAAAATTTGCGCAAGTGCCGTTGCTACTACAAGCATCACCTTCTCACTAATACCAAGCAAATCAAAGAAGTTTCTAAAATTGGAGGTTTTCAAAAGTGCTGTAGCAATGGGAGCACAATCATTTTCTTCAACTACATGTTGCTTTCCTTTCATCTTCCTTACCTCAACGGGTGGTGCATCGTTGGCCTCTATCGTAGCAAGATCATAAATAACAACATTAGTTGCACCGTATTGATTATTATGCATTGGAAGTGGATTGTTCCTTACGTTGTTATTTTCTATAACAAGCTTTCCATTCTGTACTCTTTCATTGAAGATCCTCTTTTAAGTAAATCAATCCCTAATAGGATGTCCTATGATTCTGTGGAACGTAAAATTTAAGATCATTCTTCTCTTCCCTAGTTAGTAAATGTTTTACCCATGGGAGCTTGAGATTTCCATCTCTCAACCACTGATCTAGCAGAGCATGCACCTTTTTCATTGAGCAAGGATATGTTAGTGTTTCCTTTGCCCTCTCACCTCTAGACTTTTCAACTCTTGGTTTCTTTCCATCTTTGGAATCCTCACTTTAAGCTGCATTCATAGATGGTCCCCTCTTGTTAAACTTCACATTTCCTCCTCTTTGTGTGAGACATAATTATTGGATCTTTACACATTCTCAACAAAAGTGGAGAATGAGGCTAAGAAAAGATTTTCCAAATGCACCGTATACTCATTGAACATATCTTAGATATAAATTTTCATTAATTCCCATTCGTCATATATGTCTTGAATATCTAGGGAATGTTCCCTAAAGCACTCAATGTAATCCATTAAGTCTTCGTTGGACCTCTAGCGAATCTATCTCATATCAGTCAAGGTTACTCGTTCTTTTATGGAGAAGAACTTCTTCAAAAACATCTTACACATACTTGCCTATGAATCTATTGATCCAAGGGAAAGATTGACATACCAAGTGTATGCCTTCTTTGTGAAGGACTTAGAAAATTTTTTCAATTTCAAATCATCATCGAATCCGTAAACCTCTAGTGTTTCAATAAATTTCAACAAATCTTCCTTGGCATTTCTCTTCTTACCATTAAAAAACATGAATTTAGAACTTACATAGTCATAAGGGTATGGCTTGGCAACAATAAGTTGATTGCATGAGAGTTTAAGATCCAACACTCTTACATCAGACTTAGCTTGCATTTCTTTCAAATACACATCTAAATCTTCCTTCATAACAAAAGTACCTTTAAGAGTTGAAGTAGTAGCTTCAGTTGGCATAGTTGGAGTAGCTGTTTGGAGTAGAGTTGTATTGGTTTGAACAATAGGTCCACCAATGACAATCTATGTGTGTAGCCTGTCAGGATGAGGATACTCTAGGTTAAACATGCAGTGCATGTTAGGAGGCTGGGTCCTTTAAGTTGAATTCTTATGTTCATTACTTGAGATACAGGTAGTTGAGTAACTATAGGCTCCAATGGAGGGACTTGCTCTCCAACTCTAGTAGGATCATGTTCAGGAGTAGGAAGATGATTTAGTAGGTTGAGATGCTTAAGGAACTTAAGGTACCTGGGGAGCGCATTATTGCATAGCAATAGTAGGGGTTGACAAAGTCGCGCCCTGTTGTGCAACAACAATAGCAGCTATATTAGATAAGAATTGAGCAAACATCATCATGAATTGATGGAATTGTCTTGTAGACTCTTGCATCGGTTGATTGACTTGTGCAGTATTTTCTTGCATAGCTTGTAGGAGCATAGCATTGTCAGGTTGAGTACCAACAAGTTGGTCAACATCCTCAAATGTTGGCATGTCATGCTCAACAATTTTAAGATTAGCATTGAGTTCTTGAGTCGTACCCTCAATGGGGTCAGTAGGTCTCTTTTTGAAGGTGCCATGATGCAGCGTTAATTTCTCTTTTCCTAGTAGAGTCGCCAAGAATGTGTGGGTATGAATCTAGATGCAACGGCCGCATGCGTGTCACGTTACCATCGCGCTACACATGATATAGGGAAACAATACGTACGAGGATGATAAAGAGAGAATCTTGTAGGGAGGAAGAATAGACATTCTCAATAGGCTCTAACACAGTTGAGATAGGTGAGGGAACTAAAAAGAATCAACCTCATTGAGTGTAACGGATCAATGACCATTCTTGATTATAACTGGTACTCAATTCAATAAAATGGAAATCTGGTAGCACGATGACATTTGTCCCAGTTTTCACCTTATCTTAATGAGGTAGGGATTAGGGGTATTTATAGAGAATCTATCTATCAATATTGTCCATCTGATGAGACAGATGACTAACAACTAAGATGAGTCCCTCTCATAATGGATATAGAAGTAGACTCCCTTATGGACCTAGGCTCATTAGGGCCTTTATTTGTGATGTGTGTGAGGTAATTCGAGAAATATTGGAATTGGGCAGGTTTATTCCAATGGGCCTTACTCTAACCATATCACGCCAAATCTCCCATGATTAGGCTTATTCTAAGGGGCAAAATATAGGTTTAACTCTCTAGCCCTGTCACATTAGCCTAGAGAGTTAAACCTAAATAAAAATTAAGCTCAAAGCCTCTATATTCAAATTCATACGTTTATATTTTGCCCCTTGACCAAAGTCCTTCAAATTGTATTGAAAGGATTTGGGCATTAATTAAGCCTTTTTGAATGACTAAAATCTCGTCTAGCACATGTGCACTATGGATTAGCTGCACTACTACTTGGTATGTTAATTTCTTGATAGCTTTTAATGCAAAATTTCAACATAACAATGTCAAATAATCAAATCTTCTCGAGGTACGTTCCTGCAATATCATCTCAATTGCTTCAGGCTAAAATTATATTTCCTTTGAGATAAAAATATGATGTCATGCCTCCTTTGATGAGAAAATTTCCTCAAGCATATTAATTTGTCTCTTTTAACTTATTTACATAGGTGATCTTCCTTGGCAAGTTGATTTTCTTTCATTTCATAGATGCTTCAAATACCCTTGGTTGGTTGGTTTCAATTCCACACTTGACTAATATCTCCCTTTTTTTAAATAAAAAGTTGATAAACACATCACTTCTATTATGAGTTTTGCTTCAAAGCATATAACAATGGTAAATAAATGTGACTTCAACATAGTTCCCTTAGTCCCTACCATTCAAGCCAACCTCAAGTAATAAAGCCCAAAATAGCTCACTGACTTCAACATGAGTCTATCCCAAGTATACATTTACAATTTCACATTACTAGCCTCTGCATGCTAGCATAAAGAACGTGGTATAGTAAAAATGGTACAATTCTGTATCGTTGGTAAGGTACTCAAATTTGGTTGGCTATTAGTACAACAAAAAGCATCAGGCATTCAAATTTAATTTAGCTTGTAGCAGAATACCATGGTATTATTGGCACTAATTCTTCCTTCATGTCAACATGCAAATATGGTAAAATGCGGTACTATATCTATCACTATTGATGTGCTTGTTCAAATTTGGCTGGTTTGCTAGTTTGTGCTACAAAAGACTAGCTTTTCCATCCTTTCCCTTCTTCATTATATTCTCATTTCTTTTTTTTTTTTTTCCCCTATTTTATCTCTCTCTCTCTCTATCTCCTTTCGCTAAATTCTAAATTTTACTTCTCTTTCATTATAATAGCGACATATCAATGAAGCTGTTATTGACATGTTTTTCTTTCTTTTCCATTAAATGTTATCGTAAATAGTAACATTCCGTATTTTTATTATTCTATTTTTCCCTTCACTATGTTCAGACTCTCTTATTACCCACTTCAAGAGAACCCGCAACTTTCTCAAATTTATTTAAGGAAGGAATAGCTTGTGGCGTGTTTTCGATTAAGATACTGGTAGCCTTTATGAGACTAGCTTACCTTTTAGCTTCCTTTTCATCTTTGTTTCCGTTAAAGATGACTATATATACTATGACGTTTGTTAAGGAGTTGTTATCTATGTTTTGATCTTAGCGTACTATACTGTGATGTCTCTCTCTTATGTTCATTTGTTGAATGAACTTCCATTTTTGTCTTCCAAAGCTTGCATTTCTTTCTCTTTTTTTTTTTTTTTAATCATTGTCTGTGTATTTAAAATCTAACCTTCTTGGCCTTCTACACAGTTGTCGTTTCTCCCATCATGGCCAAATCCGTTTTGCCATGATGACTTAGTACACATTGTAGTAGGTTCATTCGGAAACTGGTTGCTTGATGGTGGTACATTAGTGAATCGAGTTCCAATCGAGCTTCTAGTTGGTTGAAACGTGCTTCTTATCAATGTAGGTTATTTGTTACAATGGCTTGAACAGTTTACAAGGATTTAACTAAAGGTGCAAGTGGAGTTCGCCTCTGACCATAACGGTTCTATTTCTAGAACGTCTTTTACTTGGTCATATCTCCCTTCGACTTGGTTTCAATATATTGAAGGTAACGTCTTCTGTCATCATTGTATTCTATTTATTTGTTTCATTAGATGTTGTGAGTTTCTTTTTTTTTTTTGGCTCATAAGGCTTCACTATTCCAGCTTGCATCTAGATTTTGCTTTTGACCCTCATAATGTTTACAACTTGTGTTTTAGCTTTGGCACTTCAAACTAGTTTTGCTGCAAAAGCTAAACAATTGTTCAGGAGTAATACTTCCAGAACTGTTAATATGAAGCTTAGGAACATAGGGAGTAACTAATATCATTTCAGGAGTGGACCATTTCCATTTCAAGTTAGGGTGTTCAAAACTTATCACCTGGGTGTGCGATTGTTTCTCAATAAATGACCTCTTGTCATTCAATGTCAAAATAAAAATTCTGACCATCTTAGATTTTTCATACTGACACTTAAAAAAATTATAGAGCACAAAGCAGTTGCTGTATTTTTCATACTAAGCTTGCAAATTGCATTAACTATACTCCTAAACTCCTAGTTAATTTACAGTATTGATATGAGGAGGTGTAACATAAAACTGAAGGTTGTAGAAGCTTTGCAGAAGCTTCTTTTATTCTTGCAAAATTTGAAGTGGCTCAAGATACCCTCAAGGAAGCGGATATTATGATAAATGAGCAGATGATAGCAAATGGAAAGATGAAGGTCGACATTGGAGTGCTGGCACCAAATTTTTTTATTGCAAAGTCTGTTTCCAACAAGAACAAATTTGAACTTATGCACATGTGAACTTTAACCATAACTTATCTCATCTACCATCAAATCACCGAATAACAACAGAAGCATATCATCTAAATTCACCAATCTTAGAAATAATGTCTTTTTCATATTCTAACCGATACGCAAATCTTCAGGACAAATTAATACACATAACTTTCAACAGCATCTCTGACCAAAATTAATACACATAGCTTTCTCCATGATCCTAGAATTTAATCTATCTAGCTCACCCAAATGTGTGAACTTAGGTTTTCTGTGATAGATAATGTCACAAAGTTCTTTTCATCCTTGATGTAGGCCTTACGGAATGTTAGTGAGGTGAAAAGGGGTACTCAATGATGTGATGTCTTAACATAAACAATTTTCAGGTAGGCTCTGAACAAATCTAATTCAGTAATGTCTTAGGATGTTCTCTGTTCAACCTTGGTTCGGTCTAGCCAGCTTCATGGATGACTCGGCATTTTGTTGCCGCTGTCACTGACGTTGTTGGCTACTTGGTGTAGTCTTGAAGATCAAGTCGGTGAAAAGCAAATTGTAGCACCTGCTCGGGTCTTCAAATTTCTAATGGATTTTTATTAGTTCTAGACACATACACATTGCCACTGAGTCACTCTTTGTGAATGCTCAGTCGCTCGATGGCATTGAGTTCTTTGTTGAAACCATGAGCTCTCAAGCCATTTTGAAGTCAATCCAATACGTTGTTCTAGGCCGTTATCTGTTATAGTGTAGAAATTTCATGACAAAAACTGATCTTAATACATTTAGAATCACTAAAAACCCAAAACATAAAAGTTATAGAGCTCTTTCTAACATTTTCATAGGATTTTGAATAACATCAAAAGGAGCTCGAACAAGGGAAATATCAACAATTTACCAAAACTCTGTCAATAAATAAAATCAGGCACCACCACTAATATATGATAACTTCACGCCTAAATCTATATTGATGTATTTTGAATCCATCAAAACTTAAAACATGAAAGTTTTATATCTTTTTCTTATCTTTCCAGAGCAATTTGAATCATCTTAATAGAAGATCAGATGAAAAAATGCACACAACTTATGAAATTGTCACAAATATGCAACTTTGGAAGCCACTACTGCACTTGCAACGATTTCATGATGAATTTTGTATTGATGAATTCTAAATTCATCAAAACTCAAAACATAAAAGTTTCAAATCTTCTTCTCTTATTTCTATATAATTTTTAATCGTCTCAATCCGAGTTTAGATGGAGGAGATGCATTTGATTTACGAAACTATATCGAAAATTGCATATCAGAATGCTACACTTCATGTGTACAAAATTCATGATAGTTTTGGCCTCGATATGTTCAAAATTTCACAAGACTCAAAACATGAAAAATGAAGCTTTCTTTCTTAGATTTCAATAACATTTTGAATCATCTTAAAAAGGAGCTAATATGAGGGGGATATGATGGATTTACTAGACCACGTACAAACTGTCTTGCTTGGATTTGTTCTTCACATTGCAACTGTCCCATGATTCATGTTGCATAAAATCAATATTCACCTTTTTTTTTATAAACTGTTCTTTTGGTATGATCATTTTTAATGAGCTTTCCTTGAACTTACAATTAAGATGACGAGAGTACCTATGCTTGCGCTATAAACTTCAAGGAGGCTTTCCTAATAAAGTGTGATGGAACAGGATGCTTTCGTTTTGTGATTGTTGTTTCCACTCATTTGGATTACTATCAGATTGTTGTCAATGAACATGAAAATCATATTTGTTCCATTCTAATTTTGTCTTAGCTGCTAGTATATGTAGTTTTAGAATAGCATGTGTAGCTCAATGCTCGGGTTGTACGTATTCATGGATTTTAAACTTGAAATTGACATGTATATAGCTACTACCTTGATAGTGAGTCTTGAAATTGCTTAGCTGGAATTATCACCTATGGTTGTTCCTATTATGTTTAATTTACTTTGAATCAGTTTGCACTCTTATCATTCCATTTTTACTTTCATCTCTCATATCCATACTTTCTTTTGCCACTTCCTTGATTACATACTTCACTGTTGAGCTAATGGGCAAGTTAGCTTTTTTATTTTGGTTAGCTGATTGTGAGCTATCACTTTGTGCTTGTATTTATATCTTCTTGTTGCTTCCATATGTCTTCTCAATTATGAAGTTTTAGTGTTCCTTCCACTTATGAAACTAACTTGTTTTTATTTTCTTACAATGCAAGTGCTAAGATTATCAAGTATTAGGCCATCGTCACACCTTCTCCACTTACTTTCAGAGTAGTGATAACCTAATATCTTTGGCACCACACATTGCTTGATGTTTGAAAATGGTCAAGAAGACTAAGAAAAGCAAGTCGAATAGTGCTAAGTGGAATGAAATATTAACACAAGTTTATGGCCCAGCGTCAGATGTTCCGTCACCACTAGATGAATGGGTTGATTCAACGATTTCAAAGGATTTCTTTTAGGTAGACATTTGCAAGTGAGACTTATTTCCATGCCAACCTACAGATGGTGAACTGCACTACATAGGTCCAGAGCCCCATATAGGAGATGGAGTACTTATAGATAGCTCTTCCATATTAAAATTCACAAATGAGAGAAAGGAGTTGCCTCAAGCTATTCATGCAAATATGGGGTTCATGGGTAGAGAATATTGTTGGGAAATATGGAAGCATCCTTCATCAGGCAAGGGTACATGACTCGATATGGAACACTTCCAACTTAGGTTTCACTTGTGCTATAGAGATTAAAACATGGCGAGCTATCATTTACCGTTGGACATATAGTTTTATCACTTCATGGGGTAAGGGTACCCCTACTTTAGAAGATTTTTGTATGCTTTTAGGTCTATACGATGTTGGATTAATAGATATTATGAGTGCTGAGATTTCTAAAGAGAATGAAAATTTAATAGCCTCACTAGAATGTCACATGGAAGCTCATGTGGACAGCATAGATAGCTTACATTTGCTTCATGGCTCAAATATTTATTCAAATAGGGGAAAAGCGGCAAACATATCTATAATAGCAAGTGAGTATTCCTACATTAATCTATCATTTTTTGCAACCCTCTTTACAACTTTGACCTAACTCATTCTTGTTGTCCCATTGTTTCAGGGAGGAACCGATGGCCTTTCTCTCCTTGTGGCTATTATTATTTGTATTTCCTGGCGATCTTAAAAACAACATCAACTCTCGTTTCTTTCCCCTAGCGATTCTCATATCACGCGAGTAGCTATTCGCATATCACACGAAGAACGATTCACATTAAGTCTCTTCTGCTTAGGGTCTTTGTATCCAAGACTAGATCTTTATCACAAGGCTGTAATGTGATCGAAAGGTCAATATGTAGTGATTTGCTATGCGGACATGACATTCCTGCAATTGTTCTTTGTTAAGCATTATAAGATATACTATGATCCCTCGCTGGAAAAACTTGATGTTGTTGAACCCCGAGCTTGGGCTTGGGTGAATAGAAGACCATTGGGATTATTGGTTGACGTTATTGATAACATTCAAGAATTTATCTTCCGCCCTTATACTAGAGAGTTAGTAGGTTATGAATGGTATCTGGAGTTTTATCCTTAAGGCTCTAAAGATCTAATAAACTTGTTAGATAGGCATGAAAGTATTTCCACTACTGAGGTAGGATTCCTCATTTGGTGTACACCCGAGAGTCTCCCGTCGCTTCCTGATTGGTATGACTCTTCTAGTAAGTTCCCCAATTATGGTGTTGTAGCATATCTATCTCATCGAGTCACTCATCAATTTAGGTTTGATCAAGGCGTTCTTCATATTATTAAGATCATTGAAGATTTTGATGAGTATTGTAAGGTACTTCACCTAAGAAATTGTAGATATATCTACCTAAACATTAGACAAATCTTCTTTTCTTTCAGCAACCATGTTGGTGTTATTTCTACTAAGTGGATGACCTATTAGACACGTTGTTTGGAAGAGTTCAAGAATTATTTTAACTCAAAGGTTGAAGACATACTTCTAGAGCCTTCTATTTATAAATTTGAGTTTTATTTCTAACTTTCAAACAAGAAGGTTTCCAATCGTTTTTACAACTAAGGAACACGATCTCCTATCAAGGTCATCAGGCATGTCATGCATTCACGAATTCATGAGGTATTAGTATTGATTAACTGTACCATTGTTTCCTTACATACTATAGATATGTCATTAACTATGGTATCATTTCTCCATTCTTTTTTTTTTTTCAAGGTGAGTTAAGGACAAGTGACGTCAACACCACAAGTCGAGGTAGGGCTGATAATAATATCTCTGGTGATAAAAACACTAGCATTTCTGAAATATATACTTCATCAAAATCTTCTTCTTGTATGCTCTCATTTCATGATTACTTCTTTCACCTCCAAAGTCGTTAGAAACTTGCTCTTTAGTAACCATGTCATCTTCATCATCATCAGTTACTACAGTGGATGTAGCATCATCCCCTCTTTTGTAATCAGTTTCGCTACAGCACTCGCTGCTCTAGCTAATTGTCTACCATTCCCAAGTGTGATTTCTAAGGCAAAACACTCACCTACCCATACATTTTTACATCCCATAGCTTTGGAAAATCGCTTAGCCCCATTCATCGCAAAACTGCTCAATCAATGAGCTATTACGCACCCTTTCAAGGGTGGCTGCTTCTAGCCACTTCTTCTTTTTCTTCTTCTTCTTCTTCTTCTTCTTCTTCTTCTCTCTCTCTCTCACACACATTTTCATTTTGACTTTTTTCTTTCATAATAACTAACATTATTAAATTCTTTTATCATAAAATTATGTGTGACTAAATAAATTCTTATAAATAACTATTTTTTATTTAAAGTATACGCAGATGATAATTGTATTATCCATATATAATTGAATTTTATTGCACACTAATTACATAATTTGATTTATTAACTTTTATCTTCCACAATTATTGTTATTAAAGCGTACATGAATTCTTGAATAACTATCTTATCTAAATACATTTTATGTTCTATTTATGCTAAAAGCAATCATATTGCACATTAATTATATAATTTGTTTTAGTAACATTTTTTTCTATAATTATTGTTAAGAAAATGAACATTAATTATTGAATAAACATCATATTTGGATATATTTCATGATTTCTTTTTTCTTTTTTTTTGTGTTAAAAGCAAAACTTATACAAATATTATCTCTCTCTCTCTCTCTCTCTCTATATATATATATATTTATTAATACTTAATTTTTAAGTGACATGTATACAAGCTTTTATTAAATGCAGTAAATACTCTTAATTATTATGTAACGCCCTAACTTAAAGGCATTACAACTTGCCATGTGTCCTTCTTTTTATAAGAACACGCTAAGGCTAAGAAATTCTAAACCACAAATAAATAACAATATGAATCTTCAAAACTTTCATAAGGGGTACCTGTTTAAAGATATTATCAAAAATAAACCTTCAAATAACCTCGTTGGCATAAATCAAAGCCAATAATAATCCAATTTATTAACATGAAAGAAAACTCATAAAACAACTTTAAACTCATAAAAACATATTAATGATTAAGTCTTCATTTTATTCTTAATCCAATTCATGTATCCTAGATATCAATAGGGTAGTCTAGTTCACTATCGTCCTCCCCTTGATTAATATAGATAACATATCTAGAAAGATCATAAATTACCTGATCTTCTTTTGTTCCTGAAAATTGAAAGGAATGAGCAAAAAGCCTAGTACTCCAAACCACATACAAATGCATATGCACACACAACATATATAATCATATGCAACTATTTCTAATGCAATAAACACTATTTATTATCTATAATTAGCCCACAAGCAACACAATTCAGAATCATATACATCTAGTTTCAAATCTAGAGTAACTCATGACTCTATAAAAATATAAACATATAGAAAATAGAATATAATATATATATATATATATTGGTGTTGGGAATCTCCCACACACCTGCTGCAATACTGCTACAACCTAATCTATTGGAATCATCTCCAAGTGCAACTCCACTCGGGAAAACACTACACAAGGATCATCAGGTTACCAACTTTAGTATCACACTCTATGTGGTCTTTATTAACTGCAGCCAATCATAAGCAGCAAAACAAACTAATAAGCCAGATAAGATTAGATTAATTTGATATTCTAACCCTATAGCACATACAACAAGCAAATCTAAATCTACAAGCGCATACAGCAGATAAAGTAAGGTCATACCTGAATCAATTTCAAGGAACAAAAACTCCAAATCAACAATTCTCCTTTGGAACACAACTCAAATTCACCAAAACCTGATATTATAAACATAACAGCTTTCAATAGCATACACCATCATATAAACCTAATTGTATAAATCATCTAGTCCCCTAATCTAAATAGGAACATAAATCCGCACGTTTCTTCTCGACTGAAACACAAAATTCCTCTAAAGAACAGATTTTTCTCAACAAATCTCCCAAGCCTTAGAATTCGTTCAATCCAATTTCAAACTAAAAGTTAATAAAATTATTTCTATAATAATATAAAGATTAGGAATATTCAATCTTACCTAGAAATGATCCTTAATCTTTCTTGATTCTTCAAAAACTAGATCTCCTAATCAAGATAGGTCTTTCTTCAATTTCCCCTTCAAATCCAATTACAAACCTTAAGCAAAAGATAGATTCCTTTGAAATCTAAAGACAAAAAAGAGATCACTTACCTTTGTTTAGATTCTTCAAACTCCTGTAGATGCTAGCAAACTTGTAGAGAGACTTTTCTAGGTTTAGAGATGATTTTGGAGAAGAGGGAAGCCTAGTTTACATAGAAGATAAGGAATAACTGTTTATCTTAATAACGTCTCTTCATCTTTACTAACGTCTCTTCATCTTTAATAACGTCTTTTTATCTTTAATGATGCTTCTTTATCTTTAATAAAGACGGTTGTTTATCTTTAATAACGTCTCTTCATCTTTAATAACATTTCTTCATCTTTAATGACATCTCTTCATCTCTAATAACATCTCTTCATCTTTAACGATGTCTCTTCATCTTCATTCAATAACCGATAAAACAAAAACAGACAAAAATTGATTAAACTTTAGGATTAACCATAAAAACCTCTTATTTTATATCAAATGACATCTTTGCCCTTCAATATAAAATATTTATTTATATATTATATATTATATGAATGATTTTCTTTATTTAGTTTTAGAAATATACCACAATGAAATCACTAATGAAATTTCATTAATATATAAGATGTAATATAATTATAATAGTAAGTGAATATAACTAAATAATTTTGAGATTAATTTAATTAAAGTCCCAACCTGCACCCCCACCCCTCCAGTCGTATAATGTTGTGTCCGTTGCTTATCATTTGACAATAAAAAGAATATAATAATTTTGTATATTAATTATTTTAATAATACAATCAATGTTGGGTATGGATTTGAGTTGTTATATAGTCAACGGGATTGATCCATTAGAATTAATGACCAAACCATAAAATTTTCATATATATATATGCATGTATTTTGTTAGGGCACGTAAAGTCGTTTTCGGATTATATGCGAAGGTTAAAGTTAAGTTGGAAAGCAACCACTCGATTACTCCCACATATTATAAACATGAGATTTAAATACAAGATTTGCTCGAATCACATGAAACGCATTGTAATATATACGTGAGATACAAATTTTCCGCGAAACACATTGATATAAGTTAGCATATATATATATATATATATATCTCTCTGTGTGTGTGTATAACATCGTTTTCGATTATCATATTTTATAGTATGGTTACTACATAGACGGCAAATCTGGTCATAATTTCCTAATCACTTATGACGTATCATTTGCCCTCGTGTTGGATCTACCATCTAATAAGAAAATATGCTAATTCAAGTCTTAGCTAAGTAGGTCAATTTTTTTAACAATAATTTTTACTTAATTTTCGCCATTTTATCCTTTTTAAAATAATGTCATCACATGTAATCAACCATTGAAATTATAAGAAATAAAATAAAATATTACATAGTTAAAGAATAATCTTGGCAATGTTAAGAATTTGATTATAAATAGATACATTTAATAATTTTTTCCCTCTCTTTTAACAATAATTGTGGAATCAAATTTAAAGCATATAAAAAAAAAGTTAAAAGCATGAAATTTTTCATTGTTCTTTGTTTAATAGATATTGTATAGTACTGTTGATTAACATTATCTCTCTAGTTATTGGTATATATTACCATAACATAATAGCCACCTATAATTATAATTAAAAAAATTAAAATTAAAATTAAATAAAGACAAAGACCTACTTCAGTTAATATAAGGTTGGAAATAAACAAACTTTTAGTAGCAACCCGTCTCTTTATATACATATATAATATATATGTATATTGATTATTGACGAAGGGAGTATCTCCCTGCAAAATTTGGATTAGTATATTATAAATATTCTCAAAGCGAAAAATAATTCATCCACCATCCTGGCTTGTACTTATTGGTGATACTTATTCTTAACATGTTAGTGTATCAATGGAGGATAATAGGTTAGGTGGGAGATCTTGTTGTACTCTATACCTTATAATATCCTACATAATTGTATAAGTTCTAGGTAGGCTTTAAAAGTCACATGCTAGATTTCAAGTACAATTTTCTACTAAGATATAGATTCCATGCTCTGTACCCTACAACCACCATATATATATATATATTAATATATATATTATTGAATAACATTAGTGAATAGAGAAATGGTATATATCTGGTTTCAATTTCTTTTTTCTACAAAAAAAGAAAATGAAATAAAATAAATAAATTATGATAGAAAGTTAAACAATTTAAAGTTATTAGACCTATCATTGATATAACAATGTATATATAAGTACGATGTTGAAATTTAAAAATTTATCTTCATCCGTTAAGGTATGCAGTCATAAATACTAGCTAAATCTTTTAGAACATGGACAAGTTTAGGTTACTAAAAAATGTATCTCAGAATTTAAATATTATAAAAGAGTAATAAAAAGATTGACAGATTAAAGAAAGTATCATGAATGCTATAGGTTCCATAAGACGTAGGTTTTACGATAATTTTAAGGTATCATATGATGAGTTTCAATTCTAAAATTTAATAATCTAAACCTATTAGCAGCCTATGGATAGCGTTACAATTTTTATACTCTACTCACTTTATACTCACCCACTCTTAAATGGACATATGGTTGTTCTGCATAATTATTTAAATATAGTGCTAACAATATTGAATATTTGCTTTATTTTTGTTCTCTTATTTTAAATGCTTCAACAACGAAAGTTTTAGATTTTTTTTTATATATAAATATGAACATTTCAAATAAGTGTCACACCATATATCCATTTTTTTCCTATTTTATTTAATTCTATTTTTTCATGTTTCTACTTATTACAAATACTGTCCAATTTCTCTTTAAAAATTATCTAAACATTGGTCGAAATTGAGTTCAAAATTTCAAATTCAAATGAGTTCAAAAAATAACGGAGTTTTAAGATATCAAATAATATCGGCTTGACTCAATCTATTTACAGTTTTAGTTAGAGAGGATAAATTAGGATATAGTTAATGAGCAGCCGGAGATGGATGATTTGGGTTCGAAAGTCATCAATATATAGTTTGAAAAAATTGCAATTCAAAGCTTAATATTGAAGAAAGAAAAATTTATTAACAAAGGAAAAAATTGCTGAAGTTTTCATTTCATCTCGTACTAATTTATTTTTCTTCTTAAACAAAGAAGCACAGAACATGGGGAATATCATGATGCTGCCTCATCAATCTGTAATGCAGTGATGCATATAACTTCTGCCGTGCCTTGCAGCAAACAGAAATTAGACGATGAGCATGTGGGGGGGAATTTTTTTACCATCTTTGTGGGGCGTCGTTCACCGTGGCCAGCTTTTGCACTCAATGGGGCCAATTATTGGATTGGTCTGAGGGCACTTCTCTAAGTTTGTGCACAGTACATATTGCATTGTATGAAGCAAAGGAGCAGATTGATCAAAAACAAAGAAAAAAAAGAAGACGGCAGCTTTCATATTCCATTACAGGTTTACTTGTTATGGAATAGCTATCACATTATTAAATTGCATTCAAACATGCAATAACAATTCCATAAGAAACACTTACAACAAAAAAAGAGTTATAGAATAGTCATTTATTACCATAATAACAATTCGATATTGAACTTGATTTTTTTTTCCCATCCCAAAATACCCAAAAACAAAAATGACCAAAAGATGGCAAGCCACTTGTATAACTTATGGGGAAATAAGAATTAATAAAGTACTAATGCTATGTTTGGTATGCAGGAATGGATCCAAAATAGAATCATGATCTCAGATCTCATTCCTATTCCCATATTTGGATTCAATTTAACAAGCCGGAATCGCAATTCTAAGGAATCACCAATTCCAGATTTTAGGTGGAATCACATTCTCCCTTTAAAAGGGCATAATCGCAATTCCATTTCGGCTTTTAAAATATGTAAATATATAAATATATCATTTATATTATATAAAGTTAAAAACTGACATCAATTTGAGTAGATTAAACTTTTCTGAACATATTTTCAATTAAACAATGAATCTATTGGATGTCAATAGTTATAGCCACGCCATTAATATTATTATGTATATATACTGTCCGCTATTAGATATATATAATGTCTGCTATATCCACGATCAGTATGAATTACGTGTATATATTGCTTTAAAGCTTTGACAATATGCAAAAATATTATGAATAGTTGTAGAGCCATAAAACAAAGGGTGACACACATATTTATAGATACAAGATTATATGTAATAAGTTTATATATCATGCGTATATAGTTAAATGTTTGTCATATATATATTATATATATATACACACACCTAATAAAAAATATGTATATTGTACAACTAATTGACATTTTAGATAAAGATGTCTATATAGAAAAATATGTGTACTGATATATAAAATATATATTTGATATATACATACACATATCTGTAAATCAAAGGTATTATTGTTCATTAGTATTATATGCACATTCTATTCTATTTCATTCTGAACATGACACAACAAAACATAATAATGGAATGGAATCACTAATTCCATTGATTTTTCCAAACACAAGAATGGATTAGTCATTCTTCATATTCCCTCATTTCCATTCTATTCCATTTTAGACCATTCCAGCATACAAAACGTGATTTAGCAACATGTGCCTTGCTAAGTACTAGTCCAGGTACATTTACTTTGATGTGCATGTCAATAATTGACTTATTTTCTACTTATTCTTTTAGCTTCTAAAGTTTTACTAATCATCTACACGTAAACTTGTCCAATAGCATTCATGTTCTATTTTATTTGTATTTATTAAGTAAAAAAGCCAAAAAATACACATATTCATCGATATTATATCTCATACTATTTTAGAATAGTTAAATATGTATATGTTAAAATTAAAGACATTATGAAGAATACTATGCATCGAATATTTGATGTCCATTCACTTTGTTATTATAGGAATTCCATAAAGAGCCATAGAAATTCATTACTCAAACTTATAAATAACAATTCAACATTGAAATTGATTTTTTTTTTCACAAAATACCCTCATAAATTAAGAAATTAATAACCAATATCCTATTGTAACTATTCCATTTCTTAATAATAAATTGAGTGCACTATCCTCCTCTGACTACACACCAAACAGTACTTAGGGTAACAGGCACCCGATATTTGATCAAACTCCCAACAGTTTGAGCTCATTGACACAATATATACTCCTAGAAATATTACAACAAAAGACACAATAATACACCATCTTGTTGTCCCGCTATCTTTACAATATCCACTAAGGATGATAATATATACAACCATCCCCTTGAATTCATAGATAAAAAGACACAATATCATAACTATAGTTAGCACCTAATGAGAAAAAGTCAAGTTCAGACATCCCCTGATGAGACATATGTGTCATTTAATGATGATTGTAGGAAAACTCTAAGATAGATCAAGTAGTAGCAATGTTCTAGTCCTAGTCATTGTGTCAATGAACCCTGTAAGTTCAATGTGCCACAAATCTAGGAAAAATTTTCTTTGTTGATGCACATTTTTGGAAGTTTAGGATATAGAAAAGAAAATCACCCCCTACATATGTCTTGACACTACTATAAGTAGAGGCACAACTACAAAATCATAACAGTAATATAGACTATGCAACTAATTCAAAAGTTATATCCACACATATAACTAGCCATCTAGAACAATAAAAAATAGTAATATGTGAATTGAACCTAAAAACAAAATAAAACCTAGTTTATGCAAACACTAATCAGAAGCCTACCATTGCTTCTACCTTCAATGCTCAATTTTCTTAGTTGGTGTAACCTTGGAAGATGAGATAATGCGCTGATGAAATGAAATCATCAAAGCAATTCTACTTATTCACAAGGGAACTTGGTTTATGCCATTCCTCTCTCGTTAATTTGGAATCCAATTCGGGATTTTCCTTGAGCACCACCATGTATGTTTGATGAGCAAAAGACATCTCCCAAATGTCTAGAAAAGATAATGTGACTGGCACTGAATGATGGAGCAAGGCTAATGTTAAATCCACCATAACTATACAATAAACAAGGACACGATCCATCTAGAGATATGTCATTTATTAGGCACAAAAAACTTGAAAGAAGTAAAATCCTACATAAAACATTAGCTGTGACCACTAGATAGAAAGTATTGCAAAGTAGCTCCCATAAGAAGGAAATTTAGTGTGTGCAGTGAATACTAACACTTTAATATAAATATGAAGAAAGTTGAATCTGTCCATGTTGAAGAATGGAAAACAGAATCAAGATGATGATCACAAAAGAGATTGATAGATTGAAGTGCATTTTTTCAAAAATACAAAGCAATTACAAAACAATCCTACTAAAAGCTGTTTATACAACTGCCATTTTACTATTAGAATTATTTACTTTAGCCAACAAATAAAAGACACGTGTTAACCTCAACTAACCACCATCTATCAAAACTAATTGACTTAGCTAAGTTACAGTAGGAATTAAGCGTAAGCGTAGCAACAATACAATAACCTTCATATCCTCCCCTCAAGCTAGATCACATTGAAGATGCAACTTGGAACACAAATAAAGTAGTTGTTGTTGAGACAAAGACTTAGTGAGCAAATTTGTAGGTTGATTAGAGGATGCAATATAATGCGTAGAAAGAAAGCTAGAGTGAACATGATCACAAACAAAATGGATATCAATATCAATATGCTTCATTTAGCCATTTAAAGATGGATTAGAAGCAATCAACAAAGTAGACTTGTTATCACAATATGTTGGAACCAACAAATGAAACAAACAATTGCAAATCACGAAGAATGTACGAAGTCCACAAAATTTCCTTAACCACAATAGTCATACTTCCATATTCAGCCTCCGAAGAAGTAGATGCAATAGCTTGTTTCTTGGTCTTCTAAGAACCAAAGCATCATCGATCATGACACAATACCCTGTAAAGACTTGTGATCTAACATACTTCTTTCTAAATCGTAATCAAAGAAACCTAACAACTAATAAGAAGGCAAAGAAGAATAAAGCGAACCAAGCATGAAAGTACCCTTGGGATATCTTAAGACATGAAACAAAGCATGTAAATGAGGACCACAATGCTATGATAAGAATTGAATAAAGGCCTATTTGGGTTATCTAATTTTCATATGTATCTATATCTGTATCTAATCTACATATGTATCTTATTTGTTTGATATGTTAATGAGTAAATATGTTTATTTTTTATTTGTATCTGTTTCTTAACAAATAGTTTGATTCAAATAGACACCAAACTAATGGAAAACTAACCTACCAAATAGACCCTAAGACAATTTACAACATAGCTAATATATAGTCAAGTCAATATAAGATATAAAATTCTACCCACTAAATTTCTATAAAAAATTAGGTTATCAAACAAGTCTCTAGAATCAGAATTTAAAGAACATCCATCAGGCAAAGAAGTAAAAATAGGACAAGTAGCAGTAAACCCAACATCTAACAAAACATCAACAAAATTTATGTTAATTAATCAACAACTACAATCAGTGTGACAAATCTCCAAACCAAGGAAGAATCTAGTCAAACCAAAATTTTTATACTAAACTTTGTATCTAAAGCTGATTTTAAAGAAATTATAGCATAAATATCAGAATCTGTCAAAAGCATGTCGTCAACATATAAAATCATAATGATATAGCCATTATCTAAGAATTGAGTAGATAAAGAGTGATCATGTGTGATTGAACAAATCATTGTGCAATCAAAAAGAAGATATCTCAATATTTCACTGATGTGAAGCATGTTTTAAATTGTATAATGAACATTTAAGATGATAAACTTGGTTAAGCTTACATTGGGAATATCCTTGTGGTGGAAGCATATAGATCCCTTCATCCGAATAGCCATGTAAGAAAGAGTTATTGATGTCAATTTGATGAATGGACCAATGAAATTTAGTACTTACAGCTAAGAGAATATGAACAATACTCAACTTCGCAACATGAGAAAATGTTTCATGATAGTCCTCCCCTCCAACTTAAGTATAACCCTTAGCCACTAGCCTTGCTTTGTATCTTTTAATGCTACCATCAAGTCTATACTTTAGTTTAAAAATCCATTTGGACCCTATAGTTCTCTTACCGTTAGGCAAAGTATTTAGCTCACAAGTATCATTAGACTCAAGGGCTGAAAGCTTCTTTCGCACAGCATCCACACGTTCCTTATGTTGAGCAACTTAAGAGTAAGTAGAGGGTTCTTGAGTGAGTAAAACATTAGCTAAAGAGGAAACATAGGCATGAGAAAAATGGGAAAATTGATGCAAGTTCAACAAAGGATAAGGTGATGAAGAATGAAAGGAATCTAATTGCAATAGAGGAGCTACTATGAACAACATGTACAAAACCGTAAAGCCAAGCTGGTGCTAGAAACACGACTTGAACACTTCAAAGAGAAGGAAGTAGACTCATATAAAAGATTAATGGAGACAGAAACAAAGGAATGATCTAGAGAAGAAGTATCAACAAGACTCACATGACGAGAACATATTTCTCAAAACAAGATATCTTAAATGAACTTTTGCTATAAAGATCACGAAAAGAAACACATGCCCAAAAACACAACATTACAATTGATGAGAATTTTCTTAGTACCAAGATCAAATACCTTAAGACCTTTGTGCCCATGTTCATACCTAAAAAAAAATACATTGTGAACTTTTAGGATCAAATTTATCAAGATTTCGTGAAGTGTTTCCCACATAGCACAAACAACCCATTACTCTAAGATCATCATACAAAGGAATAGTACCAAACAATAACCCAAAAGGAAATTTCTAACCTAATTCAGTCGTAGGCATTTTATTGATAAGGTATGTAGCAATAAGAATACTCTTGCCCCAATAACACTTAAGTAAATTTGCATGTACTTTCAAGGCTCTAGTGGTTTCTAATAAATGTTTGTGTTTATGCTCAACCTACCCATTTTGATATGGTATATGGATAGTTCTTTGATGTTCTATTCCTAAGCTATAAAACATGATTTGACACTCATTTGAGATAAATTCAGCTCCATTATCAATATGAACAAATTTTGTAGTGAGTAGTGACATTGAAATGATAAGGAATATAAGCAAAGAACCGACAAAGAAAAGAACAGGTTTGAGACTTGTGCAACATAAGACACGTCCATGTGGACAAATAAAAATATCATCAATAATAATAATAAAAAATAGTTAGCACCTGATATTGAAGGAACATGATAAGGCCTTAAATATCTACATGTAATAGCTAAAAAGCAAAGGATGAATGACTAGAACTTCACAAAAAAAGACAATCTATGAAACTTAGATCGTTGGCAATCATGAAAAATGAAATCATGAGAAGTAATGTTATTATAATTCACTAAGTATTTCAACTTAGAAAGAGATGTATGACCTAGAGGAGCATGTAAAAGTTTTACATGATACATACTGATGTTATAGAGGAAATAGAACAATCAAAAGATGATAGTCTAGTCAAAGATCCATGACTAGAAGAAGCTTCGCTCTTGAGCACATACAATCCATTTTGAGCTTTGTTGTAGCAACTGGTTGTTATCATTTAGGTCCAAAAAGGAATAAGTGAAACATTCAAAAGTGGCAATTAAAGAATGAGTTTTGACTAATTTATGGACAACAAGAGAATATGTGTGAAATTTAGAACAAGAAAAACATTATGAATCAATAAAGTCAGTGTTAGTTAAACAGATCCAACTCTATCAACTTGAAACCGACCATCATGCATTTTAATTGAAATTGACAAGGATAGAACCTAAATAAAGCAAAAGGTTTGAATATGAGGTCATGTGGTTGGTCGCTCTAGTATCAACCACCTAAGAACCTCAATTCTTATTCTTTGCGCTAAAAAAAAAAGAGGGGTTAGAAGTACTTACAAATTATATAGTATTAGCATATGAGTCTAAGCTAGAGAACTTCTGATTCATCATCCTCGTCATCTCTTCACAAACACTTCTAAGAAGTTGTTTGTCAACCAATTAGAACCATACTACCTTGATCAAAAGAATTTTCATTACTATTCTTACCCAAATCAAGCTTTAGACACTAATCAAAGGGAGACTCAAATCATGCTTTAGTAGCCATTACAACATTGGAATTTCCTTGCTTCCACTTAACTAATTTCTTTCCTTTGTACCATTCAAAATAGCCTATCAACTGAAAGTAATTTTCAATTAAGTGACCCTCATTTCGGCAATGCCCATCAAACATCCTCTCAGCTTTTCTCTTGTTAGAAACTGATTGATTTTCTAACCTACAAAGATGGAAATCTACCATGTCAGAATTTGAACCTAGCATGCTTGTCACCTGCCTTTGCTTTTCAATCTACTACACCAAGTAAAATGCACTATTCACAAAAAGTAAAGGCTCCATGGATAAAATTTGATTCTAATCCCTTGAAAGGCTTGATTCAATCCCATTAAAAATTGTATTAACTTGCTTTAACTTAAATTTCAAATCTCTTTCTCAACGGCAAGTACAATAATCAAGACGACCACAATTGCAAATAAGATAAGCATGTAATGCACATAACTTATCCCAACAATGTTTCAACTTACTACAATATACTCTAACCGATTGATTTTCTTATTTCGTACTACAAATTTCATGTTATAGTTGAAAAATCAAAGGCCCACTAGCAACTCCATATTGCTATATGACTTCATTCCACAATTCTTATACAAATTGTGTACAAAGGAAGTTTTCCGAAAAATCATTCATCATTGAATTTAGAATCCAACATCGTACCATATAATCACACCTTCTCCACTTAACTAAATCAGACGAGTTTTCATTATATTTAGACAAAGTACTATTTATATACCTTAATTACAATTTTGCTTGCAGCACCATTTTTACTTATCTACTCCAAGACAAGAAATTATTGCTATTGAATAATATGTTTCCTATATTGATGCCTAAATTGTCTAATTGGGGGCCTCGGCCCCTCGGACCTGGGAAAAATTATTTCTTTTAATATTATTAAAGATAAAAATATATGTATGTTATATGTATATTAAAAAGAGTAAACCATAACACAAGAGTAAGCATGACTTAGTAGTTAAGTCTATAGTTTTATGTTTGAGAGGTCTTGGGTTTAAATCCCATCATTGTTTTTTTCTTTTCAACATGCATTTATTATATAGCTATTTTTTCCCCTATTCTCTCTCTCTAACTTTTTTTCTTTAACAATAACTAATAAAATTAATTTTTTATCACAAAATTATATCTAACTAAATAAATTCTCTTTAAATAATTATTGTTATTTAAGTATACCATAAATAATAATTACATTATCATATATATTGCAAATAAACCTTATTGTATACTAAATATATAATTTATTTAGTTGCATTCTTTTTATACAATCAATGTTATTAAAATATACATGGATTATTTAATAGCTATCATATCTAAATATATTTTATGACCTTTTTTTTTTTTTGTTAAAAACAAAACTTATAAGTATATAAACTCTATATTTTACGTTAACAATTTTTTTTCAAGTGACACATATACGATCTCTTATAAAATACATTAAATAATCTTAATTATTATTTAGATGACTATTTTCATGAAATTTTAAAAAATATCCTATTGAAATTAACGAAATTTTTATAAATATATAAGATGCAATTTCTAGTAGATACAAATAAATAATTTTATGATTAACTTAATTAGGGTCTGGCCCCCAGTCCAGAATCATGCATTCGTCCCTGGTCCAATCCAAAGAGAAAAAGAGAATAAAAAATCGACTAATCTACCATATTTGTTCTGTCTCTATCAATTTGCAACTTCATGCATCAAACTTACAATGAAAAGTTTAGAATTCGAATGTTATACCTGCTTTGATACCATATAAAGAAAGCTTGAATTTGTCCATGTTGAAGAATTGAAGACAGAATCAAGATGATGATAAGAAAATGAGATTGATAGGTTGAAGTGAATTTGTTCAAAAATACAAAGCAATTACAAAACAATCTTACTAAAAGCTATTTATACTGTTGATACTAAAGTAACAAAATTAACTACTTTAGCCAATAAATAAAAGACACATGTTTACCTTAACCAACTGCCATTGGTCTAAGCTAATTGACCCAGCTAAACTACAATAGAAACTAAGCATAAGTGTAGCAACAATACAATGACCTTCATAATAACAACCAAAAAAAAACCATTGATTTCAAATACATGCAATAATGATAGATTGTTTGGCACTTTTTCATGAAATGCCTCCTTCTGTTAGTAGAAACAAATAACCAAATGTCAACTTTCTATTGTTAATGCATCAAGCAAAATCTAAATCCAAGTATCTAGTCACTTCTAATGGATCAGATCTTCTATAAATAAGCATATAGTCCTTTATTCCTTGAAGATATCTCAACACTTTTTTTTGCAGCTTTCCATTGATCGATACTAGAATTACTTTGATATCTACCTAGCACTTTGACCATGAAGCTAATATCAGGCCTCATACATGTTTGTGAATACATCAAACTGCCAACAATAGAAGCATATGGAATAGATTCAATTTCCTTATGCACCAAATCATTCATTAGACATTGTATAAGACTAAATTTATCTCTTTTGTGTTAGGATGACTCCAGTAGAACATTTGTTCATATCAAATTTCTCTATAAATCTTTCAATATATTCTTTTTAAGACAATCCATTAGTCCTTGTGATATATTCTAGAATATTGAGATTCCTATTACATTGGATGTCTCTCCCATATCTTTCATTTTGAATATTCTTAGAGTGAAAAATCTTTAGTCTCATTTAATATTCTTAAATCATTAGCAACAAGTAGAATATCATCAACATATAGAACTAGAAATACAAACTTACTCCCACTGATCATTGAGCAAATACATTGATCAACAATGTTTTCTTGAAAAGCAAAAGATGTTATAGTATCATTAAACTTAATAAACCATTATCGGGAAGCTTGTTTTTTGGTCCATTGTCCATATATTAACTTCTCAAGTTTACATACTATCCTTCTATGGAAAAACCTTTAGGTTGATTCATATAAACTTCTTACTCAAAATCTCCATTCAGAAAGGCAGTTTTCATGTCCATTTGATGTAACTCTAAATCAAACTGAGCTACTAATGCCATAATTATTTTCAATGAATCTTTCTTTGAGACAGGTGAAAAATCTCTTTATAATTAGTGGCATCCTTTTGAGTATAACCCTTTTCAATATGTCTAGCTTTATAGCTTTTAATATTACGATTAGAGTCACAATTGATCTTAAAGGCCTACTTATACCCGACTCATTTAGAACCTTATAGCAAATCAACAAGATTTGATGCATTATTTTGTGGCCTACAGCTCAACTCATCTTTTATGGTCTCAATGCATTTATCAAACTTATCATTTTTTAGGTATTAAATTGTTTAAAACCTAACTTTAGGTACCTGATTGAACTTTTTACAAAAGTTCAGGTACCATTTTTCACATTAACCCTAAAATAAAATATGAATGGTGGTTATAAATTGCATGTACATCTCCTATTACATTAAATTCCTAAAAAGTATAAAATAAATAAATTAGTATGATTAAGTTGTAATTGTATGGTTTAAATTAATAATAATATAATCTAGATATTAAGTTAGTAGTTATATTAACTTGACACGAAATAATAAAATTAATATGATAATATTTACGATTGTGATAAATAGTAGTAGAGTTACTATTGATTATTTAAAATAAATATGTATTGTTGATATATCTTATATAACATATGTTGATATAGTGAATATTGAGAAGTGTTATAGTTTGGATTAAGAATAAATGATAATACGAATGTATATATGCATGATACCGGAAGACATATATATATATATATATATATATGTAAGTGTTGATAATAGGATTTTTTTAATAGTAGTAATAATTATAATAGCAATTTTAGTATAAGAAATTAATAATATATGATAGAGATGAAGTATTGATAGCGCTATAATAGGAGGTAAAGTAGTAATAAGAGGTAATAATACATATAGTAATAATCAAATTAATAATATATATTCTACTTAATGTTGATAATTTGAGATGGATGCTTATATTTGAAATTTTGGTAAATGTGTGATAGACATTACATAGTATGTTATGACATGTGGCGACTAAAACATATATTCTTTGAGATAAATATTTATTTTTTTATATGATTTATGCTATGTATGATAGTCATAGGAATCATAATAGTATCAACTGAAATAAAGATGAGTGTTAATCATGATATGTATATAATAGTTGTGTACATTATGTTTGTTATTGACTTGAATATTTCATATATTATTAATTGTTATACTATGACAAGTCAATAACAAATATATTGTACACTCAACTTTTGAGAGATTTAATCTATCATAAAATTATAATCGTATACTAGTCTCATTCTCTTAAATTATGCCAAATTATAATGATATAGTAGTCTCAATAAAATAAGAATATGTTATGCTAATATGAGGTGCAGATTTTAATTTATTGTATACTCCTAAACATATTATCGACTGTATAAAAAAATAAAAAAGGATTAATTAGAAAGGGAAAGAAAAAAATGTTCAGAACACTTGAGTGTCGAATCTCAAAATTATTTCATATGTTGACATAACACAACAATAAAAATATGATATAACAAATTTAATTCCTTTCTCATGAAACGATACATATCTAAATCAAATTTTTTAAAGATAATTAATTTTTTAATAAAAAAAGTCAAATAAAAAATCATGTTTTTTTTTTCCTTTTTGTTAAATATGTAAAACAATTTGATTTAGTTCAAATCATATGGTTCAATTTGTGGTCTTGAATCAAACCGCGAATAGTTTATTCTTTACTGAAGCGAACTACAAACTAAACTGTTTCAAAAAAGAACCAAAATTTTAGTATAGCTTAGACCAGTTTGGTTCACAGTATAGTTAGTTTTTAAGCACAGCCCCACTAAAAAAACCAACTATGTTGTGCATTTGTTTTATGTCATTGTTTTAGTGGGCTCTCTCCATTCAATTAACCAGAAGTACGGATACACATAGTGCACAGAGTTGAGGCAATCTTTTACACTTGTGATGGTCTACTTTGCAAAATTTTTTATTTGGAAAATAAAAATCACCCACTAAAAAATTGTTGATATTAGATTATAAATGAGTTAGAATACTCACAAGTTATTCAAATTTAACTTAATATATTTAACTCAAAAACAATCAAATTGAATTCAAACGCAAACTTCATGATATTAAGCTCAATCAACTTGAAAGTCTTATTAAACTTAAAATAAGTGTAGTTGTTAGCTGAATTTAGGCCAAATTTAAATATTAACATTATTAAAATTAAATGATCTAGATATATTTTTAAATAAAATGAGATTAATCAAATCAAGTTTATGCTTATTAAGTGTACAAAAGCCAAAACCATAAGCTTAATGAAGCTTAAGTGGAGCTCCAAGAGCCCATAATGATTTAGAAAACAAAATGTAAATTGAAACAAAGTTTAGTATTGTAATGCAAACAGTTAAAGTACATTTTTTTGCACAATCTTCTCAAATCATAAAGTTCATATTTCTTCTTCTTTTTTTTTTTTTCTTTCAAACCGATCTCGGAGTTTCTAAAAGTATATTCTTGTTAACAAAGTAGAATATTTTTGGGTAAAAAAGAGTAGAATACAAAAATAAAATACAACCATCGATTCGAAGGAAACATGAAGAAAGACTGAAAACTGGTGATTTGGATGGTGAACGCATCTAACATGTTGCCGTCTTTCATTTCGTAGCCAGAACTTAGAGAGGGTTGAAGTTAGATAATTACAATTTTATACCATATGGGTAATGAGTATAAATATGTTAAATTAGATAAATATGGACTATTGATAGTTATGTTGGAAATCTCAAGCACGGGGTGATCTAAAGGTCTAGGTAGATGGGATTAGGTTTACAAACAAATTGAGGTGAGCTAAACTTTTGAATTTGGGTTCAGCTCATTTGAAAACTATTGGTCTCACATTGAACTTTTTTATCGAGTTTAAAATTCAAGCTCGAGCTCATCCCATTTAGTTAAACGAGCTTTATTTTAAATTTAAGCTAACTTGTTAGATATACAAAGTGAATATATATATTTATATATATATATGGATATTAACAAAAATGGTACCTTAATTTTCATAATAAGAACAATTAGGTACATAGAGTTTGATTTTGAATAATTTGGTACTCAAACAAAATTTTTGTTGATTTTTTTGATACTTGAAGTTTGGTCTTGATCATTTTTGGTACTTGAACAAACTTTTCGTAGACTTTTTTTATATGTCATTTCACATACTTCAAGTATAAAAAGAGTTAACGAAAACTTTGTTTTGGTATCAAAATTTTCAAAACTAAACTTCAGGTATGAAAAAAGTCAATGGAAACTTTGTTCAAGTTATTCAAAACTAAACTTTAGGTACTTAATTGTTCTTTTTGTAAAAGTTCAAGGTATCATTTTTATCGTTAACTCATATATATATGAGAGAGAGAGAGAGAGAGAGTAATACGAATAAATATATATTTTAAAAAGCCAAAAATATATATATTAAAAAAAATTAGTTTTTTGTTTTTATATTTTTACATATAATACATTATGCAATATATATATATATATAACTAATGAGCCTTATCACAAGTTTGTTAATGGGTCTAAATGAGTCTACTCGTTAAAATAAATAAGAGCTTGAGTTCGACTTATTTAAATAAATGAGATTTATCTTTTTACTTGAGCTTAGCTTCTTTGTTAAACCAGGTCAAGCTAAACTTTTAAAGTTAACCAAGCACGAGTAGCACGTAGCCATCACATCTCGTTTGTAGTCCAAGTTGAGATATGTCATCTAAACCTACTGTTTATGAAAATTTAAAAAATATATTTAGGAATTATTTTAAACTTGGTTAGACTCACAAATTAAATAAGCTTATCATTTTAAAATATAAATTTGGTTTAATTAACTATTGAATAGATGAGTTCAAGTCTAATTCAATTATTTTTATGGTGAGGCTTATTTAAGTTCACAAATATTAAAAAAAATAAAAGAATAAATAATAATGAACTCAAAAGTTTAAGAACTAATCTTTACTTTCTCGCAGATCGACGTGGAAATGGGGCTTCTTTGCTCACAAACTATACGTTTCACGCAATCCAAGTAGGGTGACAGCCACAATTAGAGAGAGAATGTTGGAGTAGATGATAAAGAGTTAGGAATCCTACTTAGGTCAAGTCACTTATCTATCATATCTATCACTTTTTTAACCTATAACCTATAACTTTTATATATAACCTATAACATTTATAACTTTTTAAATAAACCTACAACTTCATATAAGATCCAACAAGGAATCTTATATTTTTACTATAAGTGATTTGACTCTAAGTCTAACCCAAGAAGTTAGCGCTAGAGTTTTGGAGGATATGAATGGTTTTGCAGAAAAATAAAAAGGAGATGTTGATTTTCTCATAATAAATATTTGATAAGCATAGAGTATCTACATTCTTTAGTTCAAAGAACAAGCATTGTTCCTTCATAATAGTGTTACTATATTTTTTATGATGATGACGACGACGACGATGATGGTGACGAAAAAAAAATAAAGAAAACGAAGAGAAAAATCAAGAATACAACAATTAAATTTCACAAAATTACTTTCAAAGATGGCAAAGTTTGATTGTAATCTTTTGTCAAATCAAAAGGTGGGTTTTGATGGGTGGCTCTTGATAATTGTTCTCTTTTTATCACATGACAAAACAGCATAATAATTGCTTACAGCAAGTGATTAGATATAGGGTTTATACTACTAGTAGAAACTATGAGATTCCTTATTTATCATGCAATAATCACAAAATTTTAATTCCACAGTTGTGATTCCTTCTTTGTCATTATTATTATTATATTATTATTATTATTTATTATTATTATTATTATTATTATTATTATTATCCAAATCAAGCATAATCTTCTTCATTGGAAAGTTATGGGGTTAAATGTTCATAAATAATTAACTGGCAGGCATATGAGATATATTCAACTTGCAAATCAAAATGAGTTATCACTGTTGTGTTTTCTTACAAGCTCCAAAATAAAAATCAAAAGATCACCTCGTCTCTTACTCCTTCCACATATTTATTAGACTCCAAAAAATACAATGATTAGAAAACACATGAGATACAAATGACACAATAATTACAAGATATATCTTTCTTGAAGGATACTGTACTAGACTAAATAAAGAGCATAAATTATATTATTTCCTGAGGTGCGATCCTCAGCTTATTATCTTGATACTCCACATCATTCAACCCACATTTAAGACTATATATTGTTTATATATTTCATTTCATTTCAGGATTTACTCTCTTAGATCCTATTAATAGGATATATATGAACGGAGCCTAGAAATAAATAACTTATAAACATAACTTAAATATGATGCATTATTTAAAAGTGAAATATCCTGAATTTCATTAAGTTAGTTAAAAAAAGTGTGAATTAGATTGTATAAAATATGGGAAAATTTGATCCAAATTAAAACCTATGATAGTAATTTGATCTAGATAATTTAACTAAGTAAATTATATAGTGTGATTTGGTGAATTAGCAATTTTAAGCTGGTAATTAATTTCATATGAAAATAGAGATTAAACCATCTTAATTTTCTATTTCATCATATCAAATAAATTAAACTAAACCTAAATAGGAACTAAGCTATCCACCTAAATTACAATCTCTCAATTTTCCCATTTTTCCCAATTTCAATAATTCTCTAGAAATTCAAACCTAAATTGCTCAACTCCCTAAATTTTAATCAAATATCTATTCAACCACCTAATTGACTAAATTTATTTCACTATCTTCAAATTTTCTAAATTAAAATTCCTAAATTAATCTACTTATTTTCTAAGTCTATTTGACACCTAATCACATCCTAAGACCCTAATCAAATTGCCAATCCAACCCACTAACCATCTTAGCTCTAAACCCTCATAAAAATCTTCTAAAACCTAAAAAATCACTATTCTTATCCTAAATATATTTCAGCAGAATTTTTATTCAAATATTGTTATTTTGCCAACTCATAATGCTCTAGAACCTTCCCAATATTGCCAACTAATGTCCTTGTTTTTGTCCTATACCATTTTTATAAAATGAAACCCTAATGCATCTACAATAGCTACCACTCTATCTCCCCACTTAGCAGAAAATTTCATCCAGTTTTTCTCTCTAAATAATCCAAAAACACCACAAACTCATTTTCTCTATCAAGATCCTAATAGGTATTAGGTCTTCTATGTTTTATATCTTCTTTAAGCCATCAAAAAAATCCTATTAATCTCTATTTTTTCTTTTGAAATTAGGTGTTTATCAAGGGTGATATTAGATTAGAGGCAAAAGGAGCTTCACCAAATTCCTAGGAATGGGGTAGTGAAGGTTCAAAGCTTATTTTGCTACTACAAGTAAGTTGTTTAATTTGATAGTGTAATTAGTGAAAAGTAATAGTAAATAATATGTTGTAATACTAAAAAATACAGAATATGACATTTATAATTTATATGAAATATCGTGTGTTACTTAGTTTAGTGAAAATGTATAGATATTGGCATTGTTTATGTATTGTTTAGAGGATTTATGGTGCAAATATGGTTAAAATAATTAGCATGTTATGTAATCTATTTTGATGTGTTCTATATGATTTTGTAATGATTTTTCATTATGAAAATTGTATAAAAATAATAAAATATGTTTGCTAGATAGAAAATAGAAGTGTTATTTGTCATGATATATAATATCAGTTAGGGTATTAAATGAATTTATTTTCATGTAAAATTTATGGAAATGATAGTATATCATCTTAGGATATAAACTGGAAGGTTTCGTAATTTTTCATATTTATTTACTATTTTTAAAGGCCTAATAGGCATATTTCTTGAGAAAAATAAATAAAATATCAATAAATGTATATATGATCTGGAAATTTTTAGAATTTTTTAAGGTCATTTAATATTTTTTCAAGATTTTTCTTTTTTAGATGTACAGTGCAAAATGTTGTTTGAACTGTATTTCTTGTATAGGCCGAACCGGTCACTTTTATTTTCTTATTTTCAACAAGACTAAAACGAATTAATAGCTCAGGATGTATAATTTTTACATGAAAACCAAATCGGATTGAAAAGTACAAAAATCAAGGTGAATCGGTCCAAAACAAACCGATGCACTGAACTCCCTCCGTTTTCCAGCCCTGTTTTCTTTGAAAAATTTGTGAAATCCGAATATAATTAAATTTATTAATTATCAAACTAGCTTGATTGATGTATAATTAGTTATAATTAGTTAATTTAGGCATATTTTGATTTATTAGGCTTTTTTTAAAATTAAAATTAGATATATATATATATATATATAGGTTAGCATGCTAAATTAGCTTAATTAGATATAAAATGGCTTTTAATTGTTAAGTTGAGTAATTGAATATAGTATGAGTCTAAGTCAATACAACTAAATTATTATGGGCTTTAGTAGCTATATTGGGCTTAGATAATAATTTAAGACCCAAATCAAATTATACAAGCTTAACAGGACTAAATATATTAAACTGAGTTATAATAGGTTTTGACTAACTAATTGGGCTTAAAATAGGTAATTGACAATTAATGGATTTGACAAATATCATGAGCTATAAAATTTAATTATTAAGTATTCTAGGATTAAATGAGCTAAAATGACCAAAACGGACTTAATATAGTCAATATGATAGAATGACCTAAAATTGACTTAGAAATGAATTTATGTCTAACTTGGCTAATATTGATAATTTTGGGCTTTAATAATTGGTTATGAGCTTAAATTCTAAAATAGAATCCAATTTGATTAAATACATACAAATGGACTTAATTAGATAAAATTGGTCTAGAAACACTATCTTATGCCCAATAACATAATTTCTAACCAACTAAGCCTATTTGTACTATATAGGCCCAAACTGAATCCTAACAAGTTTTTCCTAGCCATTTAGAGCATAAACCTTCAAAATATAGATAATATCTAACTTTTACTTCATGGGTTCAAATTTCATAATACGGGCCCATTACCCGTACTTATTTCAATTGGGCTTGTTTTCAAAATATTTAAGCCCATTATCAATTCTAGGTATCGAAATACCTAATTGGGCTCAAATCATTTTTGTTGGTCTAAAAACCTTAAAATATCATTAATGGGCCTATATGGGGGATTAGAAGGCCTAATAGCTTCATTTAGAGTCTAAATTAAATTCCAATTGGGCTTAAGCATAATTCTTAGGTCCGATAACCAATATTACTCTAATTGGACCTAAATTCAAAATAAAGCCTGATTCCAGCTAATTTAATATTTATATTCCTGAACGGGTTCAATTCATAAACCTTAAAGCCTATTGCCCTAAAAAGTTAAACACTTAGAGAATTTCTTATTGGGCCTAACCTAGGATCCCTGAAGGCCCAATATATCTAAATAATATATTCAATTTCCGAATTCTATGGGCTTAGTCTAAATTATCTAAGCCTAATTATCCTAATTGGATCTAACTCAATTATAAACCAAAGGCCTTATATTGCATAAGGCCTTACATTATATTGACTGATTAATGTGACTTAAATCATTAGTTTGTATACTCAATAATTATACAAATTAACCTTTCTTGATAGATATTCAATTAACCTATTGTCTTACTTGTGATCCTCTACCGTCTAGTGTTTCGATATCATGTACGTAGTAATATGCATATTGTTTGCCTAGGATAAGCATTCTCAAATGGACTTAACTTAAATACCCTAATAATCCGGGCCAGGAAGTGATATCCTTGATAGTCAAATGCAAGCACGGTAGTTAGGCGCTTAGGCCACCATTGGTGGCTCGACGTGTAGTTGATAGGACAAACGATATCGGGATAACGTTCATTTACATTCAGTGAGAAGTAGTATATGTAGTTCACGACTATGGGTGCCGATTGAGCTGCATATCACTATGGACTGATATAAATTGAGATGCGTAACGACAGTAAGCCCTAACTAAGGCTACGTAGAATATTCCTCTAGGCGGTTAAGGTATTTGGCCTACCTTAATCAACCCTCTGAGTAGTTGCTGCTCCTCAGAACCCCCAGATTCCTATGGCTTGTTACCCGGAGTGTGAGTACTCCCGTGTTGTTTGAATCACCTTAAATAATAGACAAAAAATGTTGGTTGTTGCATTGCATATAGTTTAGATGCATATATCATATCGCATGTGGTTGTGTTATTGTATACTAGGCTTCGACTCACATTTGTTGTTTTTCATGTATTGATTGTTCTCATAACGAATATTATGATGACATGGGGTATGGAACCGACTTTGAGGAGCTACTGGATGAGCTTAGTGATTAGGATTATGGTTCACATCTTGATTTTATTTGGACTTTCATTTTCAAACTTTTTATCATCTTTTAGGCATAGCTGAGAGCCCTGGATTTGTATTTAGAACTTCTAGTATTTTTAAAATACTTTTTTTATAGTTGATATCTCATTTGGATGTTTAAAGAGACCTTTGAGACTGATATTATAAGATGTTATCGGATGTTATCTTTTATGATTAGCTTACTCATGAGGTAGCTTTTGATTGGATAACTTATAAAATCTATATTTTCCATTGCATCATTTAAAGTTTTTAAAACTAAATAGATGATTTCTAAATATAAAATTAGCTAGCAAACAAATTAGATAAATTAGTCTTTTAGGTTTGCCTTTGCATATGACGCTTCATCATTATATGTGGCAAAACTGAACATTCCTTGACCCTAGTTAGGGTATGATACAAAGACTACACAGCATTATATATTTCTCAGCAATATATAATTTTTTTTTATCAAGCTGAGTGGTTGATTAAAATCTCATTTGCATTTTCTTGAATCACCTTCTAAGCTACAACAACATGTAAATCGAAATGGAACCTTTCCAAAGGAGGAAAAAAAACCCATAATGATTTAGAAAACAAAATGTAAATCGAAACAAAGTTTAGTATTGTAATACAAATAGTTAAAGTACATTTTTTGGACAATCTTTTCAAATCATAAAGTTCATATTTCTTTTTTTTTTTTTTTTTTCAAACCGATCTCGGAGTTTCTAAAAGTATATTCTTGTTAACGAAGTAGAATACTTTTGGGGAAAAAAAAGTAGAATATAAAAATAAAATACAACCATCGATTCGAAGGAAACATGAAGAAAGACTGAAAACTAGTGATTTGGATGGTGAACGCATCTAAAATGTTGCCATCGTTCATTTCGTAGCCAAAACTTAGAGAGCGTTGAAGTTAGATAATTATAATTTTGTACAGGTAATGGGTATAAATATGTTAAATTAGATAAATATGGACTATTGATAGTTATGTTGGAAATCTCAAGCACGGGGTGATCTAAAGGTCTAGGTAGATGGGTTAGGGTTACAAACAAATTGAGGTGAGCTAAACTTTTGAATTTGGGTTTAGCTCATTCAAAAACCATAGGTCTCAAATTGAACTTTTTTATTGAGTCTAAAACTCAGGCTCAAGCTCAACCCATTTAGTTAAACGAGCTCTATTTTAAATTTAAGCTAACTTGTTCGATATACAAAGTGAATATATATATAGCGATAATAACAAAAATGGTACCTTAATTTTCATAATAAGAACAATTAGGTACATAGAGTTTGATTTTGAATAATTGGATATTTGAACAAAATTTTTGTCGACTTTTCTCATACTTGAAAATTTTTTTTGACCATTTATGAGCAACATACAATATATGCATGGTCTTTATTAAATATGCAATCCTAATGAAATGTTTTTCAATCAACAATCAAGCAAACAATCAAGATAATATTTGAACCAATCATATCACTCAAGTCAATTTAAGTTTATCCCAAGCAAATCACATTTCACTTACAGTCAAATCATACTTAGCAATCTCATTTAAGCAGGCAGTCACACAAACTAAAGCTCTTATACCACTCTGTAAGGACCCGGCCTATTTAACCCGTATATTAAGCATGCCAAATCCCCTGGCCATACATAATATTTAAGTATTAGGAAATACCCAAGTATTATACGTAAGGTCATCTAAAAAAAGGTGTTTGTAATGATTGCTTGCTTAAAACAGATATAACATTCATATGATTTGAATTAAGAAATACCACCACTATACTAGTAGTAGGTCATCTCATATATATATACAAAACATACATCATATGCATTACTTGAGAATCTCCTAAGGATCACACCAACATATAAAGCTTACCCACATGCAAGCTATATTACATAAACAACTTAAATCAAAATTACATTCCAAGGCTTAACAAATAAGCCTAAACACTTCACAATATACATCAAAAGTCCTAAAAAACTACTAATAAGTCAAACTCCTAGTCATCCATAGAAGTCTCCCAGTCAGTCCCATAGCCCATATCATCATAGAGCTCATCCTTATAATCACCTGCAAGATAACAACATGAGCTAAAGGCCTAATACACAATAGTGCAAACAAATACATATGCCATGCACACTTAACTAAATGTAATGCAATAATTCACCATAACTTCATTATCTTTAGTTAAGTGAGTAAACCAACATTAGAGTATTCAAACTCCGATTCAAGCTTAGGAATTCTGGGGGTCCTGAGTAACAGCAGCTGCTCAAGGGGTTGATATAGATAGACCGAATATCTACATCTCCTATATCTAACCAATAAAGATTATTAATGGCTTCATCTAGGGTTTACACTCCTTTATATACTCCACATATCCCGGTCTATAACATTAATTAGTTCAATGGTCCAATAACCGTAGACTAAAACATATTATTTCCTTTCGAGCCTAAGTAGAGAATATACCGATACAATTAGCCCTATTAGCTATCCACTTAGCTATTAAGATAAACCACCATTGCATCATGGTGAACCATTACATCATGGATTTGAGTCATTACATCATGACAAAGATTCGGACTAAGTGCCTAAACTACCATGCCATTGCATCGTGACAAGGTTGCCGTTCCCCGGACTAGACACTACTCAATCACAAATCATTTCAATAAACTTTTCATTAGTCTTTAATTAAAGTCAAATGTGAATATGCATATCCAAAGCAATAATAATCAAATTATTGTGTACTAAATCGGATTGAAATCAAAGGGAATCTCCAACTGAGTATCTATCTTGTTCCACACAAATAAACTATATCAACATCACTCTCCTAAGTCAAACTTATACTCACTAGTTTAGAACTTTAGGAAGTTATTGAATCTTACTTAAAAACAATCCAAAGTCATCACATGACATATATATATATATATATATATACACACACACCATATAACATCATACAAGGCAAATCTTTGATCAAAAAGTCATATATATCATGCATTGGAAGATATTGGAAGAAAGTTAGAAAAATTGAAATTTGTAAACCCCATGCTGCAATGACACCTGTAATGTAAGCCTCAACACTGGCGGTGTGGGGATTATACGCCAGCAGTGTTTAAGCCGTCGTTAAGAAAAATGCATTATGTAAAAACTTTTGGGTCTTTATGCCAGTAGTGTAGACCTAACGTCGGCGGCGTCTAAGATACATTTCAAAAAATCAGAAGTCAGAACTTTAATGCGGCAAGTGCTAGTGGCGTTCAAGGCAGCGTACATTGCAATTCAAGTTGTAGAATTCCTCTGTTTTTCAAACACGAAAATTCTTACATTTAACTCTTCTAACTCTTTCTAAACCACAATATAGCCTTCCTAATACATGGTATAAGAACCCTATATCATCAAGCATACACAAACTCTCTTCTAACATCATTGAAACACAAAACTTCTTCCCAACTATTAAAACACACTTAACATTATGACTTCATTTTCTTCACATTCACTACTTCAACACAACGCAACAATATCAACTTCTCATCACACTACAACTCACCATCCTTGCACTTCCATAAATAAGTCCTAAGCTATCTCAATATCATAATATAACAATACACATATATTTGACATACATTACTTTTGACTGAAAATTCATGGATTAAAAGTGAAATAAAGCACTTTAAACATCATACAAACTTACCTTAATGTATATATGATGGTTGGGGATGGATTCTTAGTGTGTTGGGTGTAAGAAAACTTGGTTTAGGTGTTGGAAAATATTGGTTTCTAGAGTTACGAATTTTCCTTCCTCTTGGTTCTGTTTTTGAATGTATAAAGTGTAACAATAAAGCTTGATATTTATCTAATTAATAATGACTTTTGGGGCAGATTTGCTAAGGGCTTTAGGCTTTGATTTTGGGCTTAATAAGACAAAAAAAAAACTGCTAAGTTATGGGCTATAAACTTTGTTTAAAACAAACTTAATTCATTATGTATTAATCACCACAACAACCATTTGCATTAACATAATAATTATTAACATGAATAAACTATCATCCTAAATATATATACCATAGAATATTATCTAGTTATTACTTCCTAATACATACACTTATTTCAAACACCACAATTTACATTAACACATACACACGTATAACAATCAATTTACATGCATTAATTATGAATTTAACTTTGGTCATTTCAAGAATGATCAATATTGTCGTGTTTAGTGTACTAGATACTCTTTGAGATGCACTTGAAGGACCCATTTCACAAAGTGTTATATATAGAGTTTAGGATGAAGATGAATGTCGTTTTGATACCAATGTAAAAAATAAAAACTCTATTGGTCACGTGTTAAACTAGGATGAAAATTTGTTATTTCATAAATGCTGTTCTCATTCTGTCCTAATCAATAAATAATTGTCACGTATATATAAAGTAATTGAAGCTGTTTGTTATATTTTAGGGATATTTTTATTTTTTAAATTTATTTGGCACTATTAATTATCTATTTGTTGTAACAAGATATGATAAATATTTTTCCTGTTAAACTAAAATAATATGAGAAGTACACTCACGCTTTTTCTTACTAACCGGTCTGATGTGGTTTAGCTCATGCAAATCCTTCTATTTATTGCTCTAGATTTTGGGAATTTGACCACACGTTGATATTATAATCCAATTCTCTCTTCTTTTTTCCTTTTTTCATGAACAGTGCATAGGTCTGCTGGCCTTCATGTTCCCGGACAGCAGCTTTACTTTGCTGACGTACGAGAACAATTGAATTGATTAACAATAAAAAAAGAATGTGGCTCAGGATCCGGACTCGGCTGGTCAGATTCTGCAAGTCCAGGGATCGGAATATGGTATCCTCTTGAGACGTCTATTTTCAAATTTTTTTTTCATTATATAAAAAAAAATTCTTATTCCAAAAATTTATATTCAACTAGATATCGATACTGTTCGGGTTAGTTCCGGACCCGAATCGAAAACCTTCAGTTCCCGATTCTATATTTCGCCAAATTTCCACTAACTATCCAAATAAATGCGCGGAGTGCTAGAACAAACAGTAGAAGTTATACACTAAATCTTTCACCATCAGCAACATCACCATAGACGAAAAAGTATTTGTTGCCTTTAATATTTTATTTCCATTATATCTTTACTAATAAATATTTGATATATATTAAATAATTTATAAAATATATAAAAATTTATAAAATACAGAAAATACTTTTTAATACGTGTCAAATGTTAATTTACCGAAATATTACTGGACAGTCTTTTTTTCTACCACTCACCACCATGTATCTATCATTTGGATTTAGTAATGTTCTTCGTCCAATAATACAGCGTCCACGTTTGGCAGGCTGTGCTCACGACCGATATGTTATTAATAATATGCATGCGTTCTTCCGTAAAAGGGATTCTTTCAACCTAGTACCTGTCCAAGAGCACTAATCTTGGTCGACGAATGTGAGAAACAAATTCAGACCACCTATTACATCGGAAAATAAAAATTAACAAAAATTTTTTTTTTTAAAACTATCACATTCTTGAGTTTTTCATAATTTCAATAGGCTGACAACTCGCAATGCTTGGCCCACTAATTAACCCCATCCAATTCCTATCACGTCAGTTGTTTACAAAAAAAAAAAAAAAAAAAAAAAAGAAAAGAAAAGAACATTTTGAGTTTTAGGTTTAAGAGGTTTTTTTTTTTTTTTTTTTATTTACACTGAAATTTGAAAGTTATTAAATATCATAACAGTTAGTAAAATGTCAAATATACGATGAAATCTCTCTAAATATTTTAATAAATGAATGTTTTGACAACAATAAAAGCAAATGAATATTATTCAATATTTTAATTAAGTGAATAAAAGCTATAATGTATCAGTGTACTTATATGCGCTTAAAGGACATGACCATCATTTGATTTTTGCAAAGATTTAGAAGTATAGGAAAAAACATTAAGCACAAACAAGAGGGTAAGTTTCATCTTCGGTGCCTAAACTTTTTCATCTGTAACGAAATTATATCTAAAGAAAATTTTGTATTAAAAAAGTACCTAAATTTTTAAAAGTTTCACCTAAAATACCTCTGGACGGAATCGAATTTTTTTTTCCCATTAAAACACTAATGTAACAAGTAGACCACATTATACATTTATTTTCCACGTGAACCGTGAACTAGGTTTGTTCTTTTTTTTTTTTAAAGCAAACCGACCCCCCTACCCCACCTCCCCCTCCCATCCCCACATGACCAACCATCCCCCCTAAATTCATTCTGTGTTCTGTGTGTCACAGCACAATGAAAAAATAGATGCTATACTTAACCCAAAAAGCACCCTAGAATTTACCCAAAATTCAACTCAATCCTGGAAAACTGCAAACAAGAGCATCCAATCTACCTTCCCTGACCAAACCTAGAAACGGAACATCTACACAACACCAGCAGACTCAAGGATACCATTCTTATGTTGCTACAACTAGTGGCAGTCTTTACGCAAAAAACCATACTTATTGACGAATGTTTATTTTCATTGACTTCTAGACTCTAATCTCACTCCTGCCTCTTATCCCAATCATGACAACTAACGCCAGAACAAAACCTCCCCACAACAATCGCCATCACATGGTAACCCAAACAAACCTTAAAATTACCTTCTATTCAAATCAACTTCGGAAAACAGCAACCTGAAGCATACAATCTACCCTCCCTGCCCAAACCCACAAACAAAACATCTACACAACAACAGATTGAAGGATATCTTTCTAATGTCACTACAACTACGTCCCTTAAAATTTCAACAAAAATCACGCAATGTTTTTTTCTTTTTATGGCGGATCGGATCCGATGGAACTGCCGGTTCCGCATGGACGAATCGCTAAGATCCGCCAGTTCCGGTGGGTCCTTCAGCGATTTATAATCCTTCCCGACGGGGTGGTTCCTCGGTACAGAACCGTCGGGGACAGTTCGGGACGGTTCCGATGCTGATGTCTATATTCAACCATAACAATATAAGGATATTGTAATTGTGTTTAACTTGATTTATTAATTGTTGAAGTAATTACAATATATATAAGAGATTTACAAGATTATAGGAGATAAAATAGCATTAAGTTACAACAATAAGATTGAGAAACTGAGCTGTATAATCTAAGTTGTTACAACTAATTACAACAACTAGATTAGCTGTTACAATTTGAATCCGAGTTTGTTGATAGCATGGACTTGGTCTCTACATGCCCCCGCAAGATGGAGGATCCATTGGAGACTCCAATCTTGGAACGAAAATGCAGAAATTGACTGCGACTAAGAGCTTTCGTAAGCATATCTGCTAATTGATCCTTTGAGCTAATGTGCAGTACACGTAAAGAGCCATTAGAGACCTGTTCTCGAACGAAATGATAGTCAAGTGCCAAGTGTTTCATTCGTGAGTGATAGACTGGATTAGCACATAAATATGTTGCTCCTGTATTGTCACAAAATAAGCTCGGTGGTTTTGCAAGAGAAACACCTAATTCATGCAAGAGATTTTGAACCCAAGTAACCTCTGCTGCTGCATTTGCAAGAGCCTTGTACTCAGCCTCTGTAGATGACCGAGAAACAGACTTTTGACGTGCTGACTTCCAAGAGATGATATTAGAGCCTAAGTATAACACATACCCTGTAGTTGAGCGACCATTATCAAGGTTACCACCCCAATCGGAATCAGAGAAGGCTGTAAGTTGATGTGAAGAATCCCTTTTGAGAAATAAACCATGATATATTGAACCCTTTAAATATCTGAGTACACGTTTTAGAGCTTGTAGATGTCGTTGAGTTGGAGCATGCATAAACTGAGACAGTTTATTGACAGCGAATGATACATCAGGGCGAGTAATTGCAAGATATTGTAAAGAGCCAACAATGCGACGGTAGTCAGTGGCCTCAACTTTGGAAGAGCCATCAACAAGGGAATAAGTTTCAGAAGAACTCATGGGGGTGGCGACTTCCTTAGCACCAGCCATGTTAAATCGATCAAGTAAATCCGCAATATGACGATGTTGAGAAAGAAATAAACCCGATGGAGTAGAAATAACTTCAACACCCAAAAAATGATGCAGGGAACCCAGATCTTTAATTGAAAACTGATTGCTTAGCTTGTGAACAAATCCATCAAGAAATTTAGAATTGTTACCAGTGAGGACAATATCATCAACATAAACAAGAAAATAAAGTTTGATGCCATTACGGTCATAAATAAATAAAGACGCATCAGCAAGTGATTTGCGAAAACCAAAGGCAAGCAGAAAACGTTGGAGTTCATTGTACCATGCCCGAGGAGCCTGTTTGAGACCATATAAGGCTTTACGAAGCTTGCATATGTGATTTGGAAACTGAGGGTGAACATAACCAGGAGGTTGCATCATGTACACATCTTCTTGCAACGTACCATGTAAAAATGCATTGTTTACATCCAATTGACGTAAAGGCCAATTTTGAGATAAGGCAAGACATAAGACAATGCGTATTGTAACAGGCTTTGTGACAGGACTGAAGGTTTCAAAATAATCTCTTCCTGCTTGTTGGAGAAAACCCTTCGCCACAAGACGAGCTTTGTACTTGTCAATAGAACCATTAGATTTCCGTTTGATGCGGAAGACCCATTTGCAGCTGATTGGAACATGAGATGATTTAGGAACCAATTCCCAAGTACCATTATATAACAAAGCATTAAATTCAGCATCCATAGCTTTGCGCCAGAGAGGATCTTTCATTGCTTGTGTAACAGTAGTAGGTTCAAGTGGAGGAGGAATTGGATGTTTGGTGGTGAGATTCACAAATTTATTATTATAGTATTTGGAATTTGGCTTTCGTATGCGAGCTGGACGTTGTGAAACAGAGAGTGAATTTGGTGGTGACTGAGTAATATGTGGAGAAGAGATGGTAGAGCTAGATGTGGATGAGGGAGAGTGTATAGGAGAGTGCCGGTTAATATTGGAAGGTGACTCATCAGTGTTTGGAATGGGAGGTGAAGGAGTAGGCAAAGGAATATTTGGTGATATTGGTGCTACGGTAGGGATGAATAGAGGACTGTTCACTGGAGGAGAAACATTAACAGCTGAGGGAAACCCATCTGCTTGCTTAGAACCTGCAAGGAAAGCATCTTGAATACGGTCAGAGAATATGTCTGAATTATTGTCAACTTGACGAGGAAACACATGTTCGACAAATTGGACATGACGAGATAAATATACACGATTAGTGATGGGATCAAAACATTTATAGGCGGATTGTGAAGTAGAGTAACCAAGAAAAATGCAAGAAGTGGACCTTGGCTGAAGTTTAGAGGTATTATATGGGCGTAACCAAGGAAAACATAAGCATCCAAAAGGTTTAAGACGTTGATAATTTGGAGACCGTTGAAAAAGCATTTCATAAGGAGTCTTGAAAGACAACACGGAGGAAGGAAGACGATTGATTAAGTACACAGCAGCTTGGAAAGCATGAGACCAAAAATTTAAGGGCAGTGATGCAAAGTGCAGCAAAGAAAGACCAGTTTCCACAACGTGTCGATGACGCCGTTCGGCAGTACCATTTTGCTCAGGTGTGTGTGGAGACGTTGTGAAATGAGAGATCCCACAAGAGTTGAAAATGGGAATAAGCTTTTGGTACTCCCCTCCATTGTCAGAGAAAACTGAAATAATTTTAGTTTGAAAATAATTTTCTACTAGCCGTTGAAACTGAGGAAATAAAATAGAGGTGTCAGATTTTTTTCTCATAGGATATAACCAAATATACTTAGTAAAATGATCCACAAAAATTATGTAATATTCATAACCATCAATAGATTTTTTGTTGGACCCCAAACATCAGTATAAATAAGTTCCAAAGGTTTATGACTGACCAGAGAATTGCAAGAGAAAGGTAATTTTTTACTTTTATTAATAGAACAAGAATTACAATGAAAATCGGAAATTGACATGGATGGAAAAACTAAGCCGTTGTGCTTAAGAACTAAACTAAGAACTTTATTGGAAGGATGACCCAGTTTGTGATGCCAAGAGGATAGAGAAGCTTTGGTGGCAATATTGACTTGAGGCTGATGTGGAAAAGTTGCACAATAAACGTCATCATTGTTCTCTCCCGCATTAGAGGTGCTCCCGTGCGAAGATCCTTCACAAGAAAATGAGATGAGAAAAATTCAACTGAAACTTGGTTAGATTTACATAATTTTGCTACGGAAATCAAATTTTTTTGTAAATCTGGAACACAAAACATTTGATAATGTAATTGGTTTGTAATGTGTATGAAATTGTGTGTGACCAGTGTGAGAAATTGAAAGGCCTTTACCATCACCCAAAAATATTTCATCTGGACCCCATAGTCAGAGTAAGTCTGCAAAGCAGATAAATTTGATGTTGCATGATGTGATGCTCCACTGTCAAATAACCAAGGTTGTTGTGACATAGCTGGAGAATTGATGGAGGTGGTAGCATTGGCTACGGGACTCGGAAATTTCTGGGAAGTTTGAGAACTGGTAACATGAATGTTGTTGTCTTTTAAAAATCTGGCAAGTTTCCTGCAGTTAGGAGTGTCATGACCTGCAATTTCACAAAAACGGCAAAATAAATTTTGTCGATATGATCGATGGCCATTCTGATTTTGTCGAGGATAATTTCCTCCATAGTTGCCACGGAACCTGCGAGAATTGGAATGTTGAATTTGAGCAGTTTGCTTTTGAGCAACATTTGCTGTGACAAGAGTAGGAGGAGAACTCAGGTCTTTGTCTTTCAATGTTCTCTCAAAGTCGGTCAACTTATCAAATAACTCTGAAAAACTAATTGAAGATTCACGAACTTTGAGAGCTGCTACAATAGGATTATATTCATCCCCAAGTTGAGTGATGATATGGACAACAAGATCTTCATCACTTATTGGATTTTGAATGAGAGCTAGTTCATCTGCGATAGATCGCATTTCATTGAGGAATTCAGCAACTGGTTTGGCCCCTTTTGAAGTTTGAGCAAGCTTGGCTTTGAGGGAGATGATTCTGGACCGTGAAGAGTTCGCATAGCTATGAAGTAGCCTCTCCCAGGCTTCTTTGGAAGATGCGGCTGAGGAGATGATTGGTTGAATGCTTTCTGAACAGCTACCAAGAATTGTACTAATAAGAATCTGATCTTGCCGATACCAGAGAGTGTAGGTTGGATTAATGGTCTGTTTCTCGCTATCGAGAAATTGCGGTGGTGAAGCTAGAGTACCATCAATGTATCCTAGCAGATTGAAGCTAATAAGAGTTGATTGAATTTGTCTTCTCCAAACAGGAAAGTTGGTAGGAGTAAGTTTGATAGGAAAATTGGTTGGTGCATTTAATTGCACAATTGATGTTGTTGAGTCGGACATAGTTGGATCGAAGATAAAACTCGTTGGAGCGTTTAAAGCTCTGATACCATATAAGGATATTGTAATTGTGTTTAACTTGATTTATTAATTGTTGAAGTAATTACAATATATAGAAGAGATTTACAAGATTATAGGAGATAAAATAGCATTAAGTTACAACAATAAGATTGAGAAACTGAGCTGTCTAATCTAAGTTGTTACAACTAATTACAACAACTAGATTAGCTGTTACAATTTGAATCCGAGTTTGTTGATAGCATGGACTTGGTCTCTACAAACAAAACTATTAAAATATATTTTATATTAACTTTAATTTAATAATCGAATCATTAGATGAGTGATTCTGCCATAGAACCAAAAAGGTTTTTATATTTCATTAATAAAATTACAGCTATAATATCTGATTCCGAGTAACATCATTAAACCAATCATGTTACAGTATCTGCCTGTAAGCTATTCGGAAGGTAGATAGAAACTTTAATATCTCAAATACTCAAATCATAATACAATTTATGACAACTGAAACATTATATCATACATCAAGAATGGATAAGAAAGGAAAAAGAGCGTGCGAATTTTAATATCTCAAATAAAAAAAATAGAACTTAGCAATTGGTACAATCAGCTATGTCGTGATTTTCGCTCTTATTTCCATTTTAACTTACAACTCATTACAATCAAAACAATATATAATGTGTCCAAAAGAGTTAAGAAACAAGAAGATATGTATATTTAAAGATGGCGCTCGAGAACATGTAGATTTATTTTTCCATATATGATGTTTGTCATTTTTCTTCATTTAAATACATTCGTTTTTGCAATACTATGCCATATATAGTTATATTATGTCATTTTTCTCTATTTAAATACATTCCTTTTTGTTAAAGGTCAATAATTAACACTTTTTTGACTTATTTTGCAAAACATTGATACATTGATTAATTATTTGAAATATTGATATTTTAAATAAATTTATTCCCAAATGTTTTTTTTTTTTCCAACCACTAGAGAAATTGAAATTTTAAATTTTAATGTGATTTACCTAAAAATAAAAGGAGGAAAAAATAGGATTTCTGCAGAGTTATAAATTTTTGAATTTTACTCACTTCAAGTGCAAAAATTAGAAGATGAAAATAGATATACTAAGTTAATTTCTTTTGAGTAAATATGTGACTTTACAGCTTTAAGTCTATCTGAAAGTCACTTCGACAATTGAAGATACCAACTAGTGAGCACCCGAGGGCTTACTATTTGCCGAGCACTTTTGCTTGTTAATTGAGTTACAATCGTTTTTTTATTTTATTTTTATTTTATATTGCATTGTCACCTCTAATTGGTTAAATTCTTCAAGATGGCTACAAATCACTAATCTATCATGCATTACGTCATGAATAGAATAAATAGTTGTTTATCCCTATATGGTAGTCATGACAGGCTTAGGGCTATTGGAAGCTTTCGAGGATGTCTATTACTAGGAGCGTGCTAGTGAAATAGTGATTCTCACTTAATTTGGACCACTGATGGAAGACCTAAGCATGAGGAAGCTATCCCTAAGCCAATGTTAATGATGGTTGGAGGGGAATAATTCCATGCCAATTTTACCTTTGTTGTAGCCAATTTTCTAGAGAAAAATGAAAAACTTTTTTATAATATTTATACAATGTCATCTCGAGTTAAATTTGAACTCAAAACTCTTAAATTCATTCAAATTAAGTTGATTTTGAGTTTTGAATTTCTAAATTGAGCATAAATCATGTTTTGAGTTTTTAAATTGAATATAAACTTGATGTCGATATTACCAAATATCGATCATCTTAATTAGTGTGATCAATCATGACTATTTGAAATTTATTTATTTTTCTTTTTTTTTCCTTATTTATACCTATAATAATATGTTATAATGCGGGACACAACAATATTGACAAAAGGCATCTTCACAAGTTACCAACGAATCATGTACGACATCTAAGCATAAATACAAGTTTTCCCGGAAACACAAAATTGAAGGCACATAAAATCGTCTCCGTTTATATGAGAAGTTTAAATATAATCTTGAAAGTGATTCGATTCACTCCCGCACGTTATAAGCATGAGATTTATCACGTGAATGTGTCATCAAGTAATCATTTTCTTCTATTGTTATGTAGTATGGATACTATATGTGGCAAATCTGGCTATAATTTCCCATTCATGTATGATAAGCACATAAGTTGATGTATATATATGTGTGTGTGGATAATTTAAATATAAGCTTTGCTGGAATCACATGATATGCATTGTAGTAATTTAAATTACATACTAGTTTTTCCATATATCATATTTATTAAGAGAATCTCTCAATTTGGTGTCAAAAAACAAAATACATAGTGTCTCAATTTGGTGTCAAAAAACAAAATACATAGTGCAATAGTTACTTATTCACTTTTATATATCTCTTTCCCCTCTTCTCCCTCGTTACGGCTTTCTCTCTCTCTCACCTGTTTTCCACCGTAACTACTTTTTATTTTTTAAGTGTAAGTAGTGGTGTCTTTTGCCATTTTGTATTTGTTACATTTGTTATAAAAATATGTTTTTTTTTTCTATTTTCGTACACATAGCAAAGATAGGTCACCTGCTAATATATATATAGAAACTCTTATGGTTTTAGTGATAGACGATCTGATTAATCATCTGTAGGGGTGGGTTTAGGGGGCCAATGGAGGCCTCGGTACCCCAAACCTAGGAACAATTAATTTTTTCAATATTTTTAAAAATAAAAAATTATATATTGTATATATTATAAAGAGCAACTTAAGACATAAGAGTTAGTATGGTGTAGTGGTTAAGTATTTACTTTTACATTCATGGATTCGAATCCCATGGATTACATTTTTTACTTTTTTCAACATGTATTTATTGCAATAACCACTTCTTCTCTCTCTCATTTTCATTTTAACTTTTTTTATTTCATAAATATCTTTAAATTCTTTTATCATAAAATTATATCCAACTAAACAAACTCTTGGGAATAACTATTTTTTATTTAAAGTATACAACAAATAATAATTATATTATCCATATTACAATTGAAATAATAATTATATTATCCATATTACAATAGAATCTTATTGCACACTAATTACATAATTTGATTTAGTAACTTTTTTTCTTCTACAATTATTTTATTAAAATGTACATGAATTCTTGATTAACTATCTTATCTAAATATATTTTATGATTTTTATACTAAAAGTAATCGTATTGCACATTAATTATATAATTTGACTTGGTAACATTTTTTCTATAATTATTATTAAGAAAATGAACATGAATTATTGAATAACATCATATTTGGATTATATGATTTATTTTTGTTAAAAGAAAAACTTATACAAATATTAACTTTATATTTTTTATTAATACTTAATTTTCAAGTGACATGTATACAAGCTTTTATAAAACAATAAAAACTCTTAATTATTATTTGAATAATTTTATTATCATTGATCAAATTTCAATTACTATATAAGATATAATATAATTGTAATAGCAAGTGAATATAACGAAATAATTTAAGGTTAACTTAATTAAAGCCCTCATGTCCAATCATATAATCATGCATTTGTTACTTCATTATCTAACATTAAAATAAATATAAGAATTGATATATTAATTATTTTAATAATGCGTTAATATTAGGTATGAATTTGATTGTTGAATAGTCAATGGTATTGATGCATCAAAATTAATTATCAAACCATGCAATTTTTCATATATGTGTGTGTGACATGTATTATGCCAGAGGCACGTAAAGTCGTTTTCCGATTATTTGAAGGTTAAAGCTAAGTTTGTTTGAAAGCAACCGCTCGATTACTCCCACATATTATAAACATGAGATTCATCGCGTGAAGAAATGTGTCATGAAGTAATAGGCAAAATGTGGTGATAATTTCTCATCCATGTACGATGCGCATAAATTGATGTATGTGGTTAATTTAAATACAAGATTTGCTGGAATCAGATGATATGCATTATTGTAATATATACTTGAGATACAAGTAGCCCGAAGAAACACACTAAATTATTGAAAACAAATTACTTGAGTCAGTCATACATATTATAAACATGAGACTTATCATGTGTATATATTGTGTCATTTTCTTCTATTGTCATTTTTATATTATGGTTAGTACATAGACGGAAAAGCTGGTCATAATTTCCTAATCATGTATGACGTATCATTTTTGCCCTCACGTTGCATCTAAATGTCTAATAAGAAAATATGCTAGTTCGAGTCTTAGCTAAATATGTCATTTTTTTAACAATAATTTTTAGTTAATTTTCGTCATTTTATTCTTTTTAAAATAATGTCGTCACATGTAATCACCACTTAAAATTATAAGGAAAAAAATAAAATATTACATAGTTAAAGAAAAATCATCTCAGCAATGTTAACCATATGATTATAAATATAATTAATTTATCGGCTAAATCCAGAGAATACATTTAATAATTTTTTCCCTCTCTTTTAACAATAATTGAGGAAATAAAGTTAAAGAATATGAAAAAAAGTTAAAAAGCATGAAAATTTCATTGTTCTTTATTTAATAGGTAGTGTGGTACTGTTGATTAGCACTCTCTCTCTAGTTATTGGTATACATTACAATAACATAAAGTGTAAATATGGAGCTCGAATTCCAATTGAGAATCGAAGATTGAGGAGGACAGATCATAACTTTGCCTTGGCTTTCGTAAGTCTTTTTCTATTGTGCAGCTGGGGCATTGTAGCCATCTATTCATACTTGTCACTGTACTAGGTTCCTTGATATTGTCATATGCCCTGGTTGGACTATTTCTTGGACTGTATTCATATTGGACTGGACAATATTTTGGCCCTTATTCTTTTAAGTGATATTTTGACATATTCTTGAGTATACAAGAGTAACAATTGGTGCTTTTAATTGAACTTGAGGTGATAATAATGACCAATAATATTAGAGCATCAATGAACTATCAAGAACAATTGGATCAGAGTAAAGCAACTATATATTGATAAGATGATGGGTGAATTTTACAGTTTTAAAGATTCTATGAATGGTAATATGCAAGCATTGATCATCAATTTAATATGTTATCACAATCTTTTCAAGCTTAGAATGCTAATAATGGAAATTAGAATGTGGGTATAACACCATCATCATCTTCCAATGAGCAGTGTGAGGATGGTTTTCATCATTACTCAAAAGTAATCAAATTAGAGTTGTCAAGATTTTTGAATGGTGATCCTACTAGTTAGATGTTCAAAACCATTCATTTTTTTTTTTTTAATTTTCATCATGTTTTAGTGGAGGAGAGGGCCAAAATGGCTTTTTTTGCTCTTAATGGGGGAAGCCTATGAGTGGTTTAGTGGATGTTTACAAACCAATTAATTGATATGTGGAATGGATTTTGTATTACACTTAGACATAGATTTGGACCATCACCTTTTGAAGAGTAGCAAGGGAATTCGTCAAAACTCGTCCAAACAGAATCGATGAATCAGTATTAGCATGAGTTTGAAACATTATCTAATAAGATTCAAGGCCTCTCAAAGCGATTTTTGAAGAGTTGCTTTATATTACGGTTAAACCTCCAATTCAACAAAAGGTGTTGGCGTCTTAACCAACAAGTTTGTTACATGCTATTAATCTAGCAAAGTTGCATGAGTGTGAATTTGAGATGTCATTTCACAGTTTTCAAGTACTTACTCCATGAGTGCCACAATGACTCTACGGAAGTCATATACAAAGCCTTTATTACCCACCCTAGCGATAGTGGAGCAAATAATAACAAAAATAATATATGAATTTTCACAACAAGAATAATTAGGTACATAGAGTTTGATTTTGAACAATTTGATACCATAACAAAATTTTCGTTGACTTTATTCATACTTGAGTTTGGTTTTGACAATTTTGGTACTTGAATAAACTTTTCATAAACTTTTTTCATACATCATGTCACATGCTGCAGTATGAAAACATCAACAAAAATTTGTTCTAATACCAAAATTATCAAAACCAAACTTTAAGTGTAAAAAAAGTCAATAGAAACTTTGTTTAGGTATCAAATTATTCAAAACAAAACTTTAGGTACTTAATTGTTCTTTTTGCAAAAGTTCATGTACCAATTTCCTCATTAACTCATATATGTATATACATATATAAATGTGGATGACGAATAAATATTAAGTTATATATGTATGTATAAATATATTTAAAAGTCCAAAAATATATATTTTAAAAAATAATTTTTTGTTTTTATATTTTTACATATAATACATAAACGAGCCTTATCGTAAGTCTGTTAATGGGTCTAAATGAGCCTACTCATTAAAATAAATAAAGCTTATGCTTAGCTTATTTAAATAAATGAGATTTATCTTTTTACTTGAGCTTAGCTTTTTGTTAAACCAGTCATGCTAAACCAAATTTAAAGTTAGCCAAGCACAGTAGCACATTGACATCTCATCTCGTTTCTAGCCCTGAGATAATGTCATCTAAACTTACTGTTTGTGAGAATTTTAAAAATATATTTAGGAATTATTTTAAACTTGGTTAGACTCACAAATTAAATGAGCTTATCATTTTAAAATATAAATTTGGTTTAATTAACTATTAAATAGATGAGTTTGAGTCTAATTCAACTATATTTATGATGAGGCTTATTTAAGTTCACAGATATTAAAAAAATAAAATAATAAATAATAATGAACTCACAAGTTTAAGAACTGACCTTTACTTTCTCGCGGATCTACGGCGAAATGGGGCTTCTTTGCTTACAAACTGTACGTTTCACGCAATCCAAGCAGGATGACAACCACAACTAGAGAGAGAATGTAGTGAGTAGATGATAAGGAGTTAGACCTAGAGTTTTGGAGGATATGAATGGTTTTGCAGAAAAAAAAAGGAGACGTTGATTTTCTCATAATAAATATTAGATAAACATAGAGTATCTACATTGTTCAGTTCAAAGAACATGCATTGTCCCTTCATAATAGTGTTACTATAACGATGACGATGACGACGACCAAAAAATAAAGAAAAAGAAAAGAAAAATCAAGAATACGACAATTGAAGTTCACAAAATCACTTTCAAAGATGGCCAAGTTTGATTGTAATCTTTTGTTAAATCAAAAGGTGGGTTTTGATGCCAAGGATGCAATCGGGATGAGTTTGAGATGGATCATATAAAATCCGAACCCGACCCAATCCCTTATAGGGTTACCCAAACCCGATTCATGACCCTATAGGGTTTTATGTGCAATTCTCAAACCCACCCCTACAAGATCATGGTCCTAACCCGCCCTACTCCATTGACACGATTTTATCTTTACACTTTTTTCTTTTTCCTTTTTCATTCTTTTTATTTATCATTTGTCTACTTGTTTTTATGATATATTTTTCATTTTACTTATTTATTTCAATTTCTTTCCATTTAATGGTAAAGCTACACATTAAAAAAAAAAGTCAATAAGCTAGACAATTGATTTTCAATGTATGATAATCAATTTGTACCATAACATAGTAGAATTTACTTTACTTGAGAATCGACAGAGATACATAAATATGAATATTATCTCTTATTAATTATAAAAAAACATGACATTCTCCATGGAAAAAAAAAACTATACAACCATAGAGTTATAAAAATAATAAAAATTAGATATATCAAAGTTTTGATGCTATAAAATTATTTTTGTATTAATCTTAACGGGTTAGATGGACCCTATAGGGTCATAACTACGACTCGAACCTGACCCATGACCTTATATGGTCACAAAATGATATAGCCATACATTTCCCAATTTATATCTTACAAACGTGTTATTAAAATTATATATGATTTTGAAAAGAGATATATGTGCATGAGTAATAAAAATAGTACATGTGTTGAATATGTGTTATTTGTCTCTTTTGACAACCCTATTTTTTCATACGAATTTTCTTTCTTTTCTTTTCTTCCTCTCTTCTTTCTATCTCTAAACCATAAGCTATAAAACAAAATCAACAACAAGTCTTTGGATTCAAGATCACTCCAAGCTAAAACCTATTCATGTAAGTTAATGCAAACATAATCACTTTGTTTTATTTTCTTTCTTGTATCTTAGATGTAAAACTTGTGGTAGGATGAGTTAATGTTATTTAAATTGATTGGTTTCATGCATTGATATATGTCAGGTTGCGCTATGTTATTGTGTGAACTTAGATGAGTGTTAGGGAAGTTGTAAGGAGTGTTGGTGAGTAGTGAAGTTAAGTGAGTAGTTGAAGTGTGGAATTGAGGTGTAATTAGTAATTGAATGTGTAGTTGGGTGTTTAATGATTAGAAGTGGAGTTTGTGTTGTTAGGATGGTGTTTAGAATATATGACAAGTTTTGGGAAGCTTATAATAAGTTTGGAGCATTTTTGGAATGAGTAAATCTTGTAAAGAAAACATGGGAACTAAAACATTTTCGAATATGTCAGTTTTGAGTGTACGCCGGTATTTGACACTTCAACGACGCCGGCATAGAGGCGGTATTGAAAGTGATCAGATCCTGTTTTCATAAAGCTACCTAAAACACTGCCGGCTTTCGTAAGGAAAGTTTGCTAGTGTTTGTTTTTCAAAGCGTACGCCGGCTATTAGGGTTCCAACACTGCCGGCTTAGAGGCGGTGTGGAATGTGATCAAAATCATAATTTTTAACGCTAGGCTTAAAGCCGTCGGCATAGGATCCAAAGCTGTCGACGTACATGGATACGCTACCGGTGTTGGGGGTATCCACGGGCGTGAACCAACCCCATGGAACTCTCGAAAAATTTTTAGAAATTAGAATTGTAGTCTACATTGGCTTAAGACTGTCGGCGTATACTGAAGGCTGCTGGTGTATCCTTGAACTCTGCCAATGATGGCAAGCGTTGAAATTTAGTGCATTATACACTAGTTCAACGCCGTCGGCGTTGAATGCCAGTGTGTCCCCTACAGTTTTCATTTTCAAAAACTTTCTCTAATATTTGCCAAAGCTTGATATATGATCAATTGAATAATTGTTAAGTATTGTATGATATAACATGATGTTTAAATGATATGTTATAACTTTATAATAATTTATTTGATTATCTTTGATTAGTTGTACTTGAAACTAGTTATTTAGTGTTTGAACTAAGTGAGAAATTCCATATTATCTTGTACAGTGATAGATCCTCACTCGGCCAACCCCATTAGTTCCTGAGCTATTTCAGGTACGCGGTAACTACTTGTTTCTTTGCTAGGATAAGCATTATTCAAAGTTACTCTAAATTAAGAAATTTAATAATTGACTGCTGAGTGTCTTTTATACAATTGAATCTGGTTCAGAGAGCGGTAACACTGCTCAAGTTGGGGGCATGGTAGTGTTAGGCGTTTAGACCACCCCTATCATTTTAATATGACTTTCATAAGTGGTTCAAAGGGTAATTGATAGGGAATTTGTATCGGTATAACATTTGCTTATTCTTGAAATGATGTAATATGATTTAATTCAATATTTATGGGAACACTTGAATTAAGTGATATTATGGATCGAGTTAAGTAAAGTCGAGAAACGGCTAGAAACCCTAAATGAGATTACGTTATCGTTATGGATAAATTTATCTGGGATGGTATGAGTATTCGAGCTATTTATATCAACCCCTGAGTGTCGTGATCGTTACTCAGGTTCCCCAAAAAATTCCTATTGTCCGAAGTTTGAATACTCCCATGATGTATGACTAATTAAAAAGTGAATAATAAATTATTGGTTGTTGCATTTGGCATATAGCTTAAGCATGTGTGAATCACTTTGCATTTGTATTTGTTATTTGTGTACTGGGCTTTTGGGCATATTTTAACTATTTCAGATGATGAATCCGACAAGTTTTATACGAGTATGGGGTATGGAACCGATTTCGAGGAATTTCTTGATGATTTGGAGGACTAGAGATGACTTTAGATTTGATGGAATCCACATTTTTGTAATAGACTAGCTTTGATAGCTTTTGTCATTGTATTTAAAGTTCTTGTTGGATTATATGTGTAATTTTGTTAAGGCTTGTAAGAAGCCTTTGGTTGTAATATGTATATACATATTTAGCTATGTATGACTTGGATTTATTTCTTTCGTGAAATATGATGAAGGTGTAATTGCATTTTGTTAAAAGTTTTGAAAAACTATGGTTTCAATTATGTTAATTATGTGAAATTAGACAAACAATTCCTCAAACACTTCTTTTTAGACAACCTTACATATAATCCTATAGGTTATATGTGGTTGGAGAACTGTTATCGCCTATTTTAATTATAGGAGTGATAGCAGGTAATTACACAAAATTTTTTTCCAAAACCATCCCATAATCCTATAGGGTTGGGCCTTATAGGGTTTTTAGCAGGTTTAACGGATCGGGTATCCTATAACGACCCACCCAGTTGCATCCCTGTTTGATGCGTTGTTCTTAATAATTGTTCTCTTTTTAATATATGACAAACATCATAATAATTGCCCACATCAAGTGATTAGATATAGTGTTTATACTATGAGTTTCCTTATTTATCATGCAACAATCACAAAATTTTAATTCCACAGTTATGATTCCTTTATTATTTATTATTATTATTATTGTTGTTGTTGTTGTTGTTGTTGTTGTTGTTGTTGTTATCTGAATCAAGCATAATCTTCTTCATTGGAAGGTTTGGGGTTAAATGTTTATGATTAATTAACTAGTAGGCATATGAGATATATTCAGCTTACAAATCAAAAGGGCTTGTCACTGTTGCCTTTTCTTACAAGTTCCAAAATAAAAATCAGAAGATCACCACATCTCTTACTCATTCCACATATTTATTAGGCTCCAAATAATACAATGATTAAAAAGAAAATACGTAAGATACAAACGACACAATAATTACAAGACATATCTTTCTTGAAAGATATAGTACTAGAATAAATAAAGAGCATAAATTATATTATTTGCTGGGTGCGATCCTCAGCTTATTATCTTGATACCCCACATCATTCAACCCACATTTAAGACTATAGATTGTTTATATATTTTATTTCATTTCAGGATTTACTATTTTAGATCCTATTAATAGGATATATATGAACGGAGCCTAGAAATAAATAACTTATAAATATAACCTTAAATACGATGCATTATTTAAAAGACTACACAAATTAGATACGATGCATTATTCATTTCTCAGCAATAATTTTATTTTATGAAGCTGAGTAGTTGTTTAAAATCTCATTTGCATTTTCTTGAATGACCTTCCAAGCTGCAATAACATGTCGATCTTCAGTAAGAGAACCTCCGATGGCAAACCGTATAACATAGACTCCTTCGACAATGGTATGACTCATAAAAACTTGTCTTGAAGCATTGACCGATGCAAGTAGTTTTTGGTTTAGATATTTATGATGTCATTTTCATGACGAGGCTCATGCTCTGTGGCATTATTATGGCTGCTGGTGCAATTCTAAAGCACACTAAAGACAAGTTTCTAGGAGTAAATACTTCAAACCTATTGTCTTTGGTCAGGAGATTTTCGAAAAGTTTGGCCATTTCAACACCTTTTCGAATGAAACTTCTGAGATTTACCACACCGTAGCTTCTCAGCACTAACCATAGTTTCAAAGCACGAAACCTTCTGGTTACAGGATTTGCCAGTCTTTATAATCCACAACTTTTTTTGAGTCACTGGCATTGTTCTTAAGATACTCTGGATTTGTAGAGAGTGATTTTATTAAAGCGTCTGGATTCTTTACCCAAAGGCAGCTGCAGTCCATATTGGAAAAGAACCATTTGTGTGCATTGAAGGTCAGTGAATCCGCCCCCTCGATTCCATCCATGAAATGTTGGAACTCGGGCATATACAAGCACTTCCAGCATATGCAGCATCAACGTGCATCCACATGCCGAAGTCCCTCGCAATCTCGGATAGTGGACTCAATGGATCCATGGCAGTTGTTGAAGTAGTTCCCACTGTAGCACACAAGAACAATGGGATCAACCCGGACTGTAAGTCCAACTTGATTGCTGATCGTAGAGAACTTGGGGACAGTGCAAAAAGTGTCGATCTTGTTGTTTTGATGGATCGAATGTTGGCAGGATGAATTCCCGCCAGTCGGGCTGCCTTTTGAAAAACACTGTGCGTTTGGTCTGAACCATAAACAACCAGCTTGTTAATGTTGTCTCTCCCGACTTGGTTCAACTTTTGATCTCTAGCAGCGATTAGGGTGCATAAAATTGCCTCACAAGTTGATCCTTGTAAGACACCCCCACCGCCACTCGAGAAAAGAAAGCTTTCAGGAAGTTTGAGCAGTTTTCCTACCCAGTCCATGATGATATTTTCTAGTTCTGTGGGACCTGGAGATACCATCCAATTAAACGCAACAATATTGAACCCACTACACAGGATCTCACCAAGACATCCCGCAGTGCTCGCGCAACACGGGAAGTATGCAAAAAAATTAGGGCTTTGCCAATGTGTGATGCCAGGGATTATATGATCCTGCACATCCCGAAGTATATTTTCAATTGGTTCAGGGTGGTAAGGAGCTGAATCCGGTAATCTCTCATTCAGATAACCAGGTTCAACTTGGCTTAAGACAGGATAGTTCTCGATATTTTGGTAATAATCTGCAAGGAAGTCAATAATCATGTACCCTTGTTTCCTGAATTCCTCAGGATCCAGAGGCCTCATAGAGGTAACCATGGGCACAAACTCGGCTTCGATGCTACCCTTCCTAACAAGACACAATATGAAGAAGATTGGTATTGTGTTTAGTGTATTAGATAATCTTTGAGATACACATGAAGAACCCGTTGCACAGTGTTATATATAGAGGTGGGGATGAAGATGAATGTCATTTTGATACCGAGCTAAAAACATCAAATATTGGTCCCGTGTTAAGTAGAATAATTGGTTAAAAACACGTGACGCTTTTCCTTACTGGGTGTGACGTGGGATAGGTCGACACGAGGTACAACACATTAAAAATTGTGGAATAGCTCTTCCGAAGAAAAGGTGTTGCACCGTACAAAGTGTCATAGATTTAACAGACTCCAAGTTAAACTTTACCAATGGGTGTCCTTCTCATGCTTTGTTGTTGTTGTTGTTGTTGTTGTTGTTGTTATGATCATAATCCTAGCATTTTAATTTACAATTTTACATAATAGAGTCGTAGTAAATTACATAACAATCAAAACTATATATAATGAGCAAAAATATTTAAGAAACAAGAAAGATTTGCCTACCTAAAGATGTTGCACAAAAGCATGCAGATTTATTCTCTTTTATATATGTTTATATATATGTGTGTATATGATGTTTGTCATTTTTCTCCACTTAATTACGTTCCTTTTTGCAATACTGTGTCATGTAATCATATTATATTCTATTAAAATTTAAATGACAAATAATAAAAGGAAAAAAAAATCAAGCTTAAAGCGAGTGATCTATATTATATAGAAGCTAGAATAATGACAAATGGGTAGTTAAATTATATGAGCTGAAATATAAGTTTTATGGGTCAGAGAATGATTTTCATGAAAATGGACCTTTCAACCAAAAATGATGAATTAATTATTTATAAATTACAATTTGTAAAGAAAAAAACTCCAATTAAATTTGGGTAAATTCGATTTAAAACAAGGACGATGCAAAAAAAAAAAAAAAAATGAGGAAGCTGCACATGCATAGGGTAAAAACTTGCGCCTTTTTGGTGAACGTTTTAACCAAGCAAGGTTACTAGAGAATATATATACACACACACACACCTTGTAACAAGAATTTAGGTACCATGATAATCAATATTCAAGTCCAAATGAATCTGTTATGAATTTCTAAAGTTTACACGTTTCAAGTGCAAATATAAAAAAGTGAAAATAAAGGCAGTAAGTTAGATTCTTATGAATTAATATGTGATTTCCATAGCTTTATGTCTACTCATAGGACATTTTTGACAATTAAAGATAATGACCAGTGAGCACCAAAGGGCTTACTATTCACGTTTTTTTTTTCCTGCTTGTTAAGTGGTTTACAATTTTTTTTTCTATTTTATTTTTATTATATGAAATATTGGTTTGTCACTTCTAATTTCTTCAAAATGACTACAACCGCCGATCTATCATGCATTCCTCTATCAGCAAAATAAATAGCTACTTAGTTCTCCATGGTAATCATAGCAAGGAGTAAGGTATAGCCTATACATCTACCTCTTCAGGGTTGTATGAAGACTTCTGGGATGTCTATTGTGTGGGTAAGGATTCAAACAAGACAATCATGTGTGTACTATGTGATTATTATACTACACATGACCTAAGAAAACAATATGTGCAAAGATAACTGAAAAACAATCGTGTAGGAAGAAGTAGTAGGCAGTCTCAGTAGGCTCAACACACGTATAAAAGTAAGGGAATTAAGAAGCATCAACCTCACAATATGTGACCAAGATCGAGTGTGTCCAAGGCCAAGTCTTGAGTCCAAGGCTAAAATCTTAGGACCCAAACCGCCAAGTTCATTTCAAGTTCTAACCATCCATTTTTTTTTTTACAAAAAAATTATCTTTTATTTAAAGTAAAATTTTAAACTTAAAACAAAATTGAAGGTACCTAAATTATAGTTTTAGGCCATCTTCACATGAAATTATCAAGAATATGTATTTATATACAAATACATTCCATTTGAGTTAAAATATTAGCGATGTGAGCCTACGGTAATATTCTAAAAAGGTTAAGAAAAAAAAAAAAAATCTCACATTGTTCACAAGTGGAATTATTCTCTTGGTGGAACTTATATATAAAGAAATCAGATATATTTTTATTTTAATCATTTATTTTGTGCATTGTTATTAACATTACATTAAATATTGTGAATAAATAATAAATTATTTCTTCTCACATAGAAAATAATCTAAATATTAAATGTTATTTATCTTTTTAAAATTTCCATTATTTTATATTTTACAGTTGTTTAGATATCTTGCTTCGTAACTTCTTTTATTCTTCACTGTTCAATTTGCTTTTCATTGCTGAACTGTGCCCCTCTTTCGGTATATCCTTGTGCCCCAGTTTTCTATTTTCACTTATTCATCAAACGGGTGTTCTTGTTCCTCATCGCGATCTATCATTACAAGGTCATCAATGGAAGGACATTTCTCCTTACACAAAGGAGAGATGATTTGGGAGGGCGAAGGAGAGTCTACAATGGAGGGGTTTTTCTTGAGAGAGAGAAACTTTTTCTGCTTACGACATGTTATTTACATATCCACAACTGGTTCCTTATTGCTCATTTAATTTGCATTTTGATTTTCTTCTACGTCTTTCTTCTCTATTTACATCTCTCCCTTTGCATTTAAGGCCCCAATCGCAATGCACTTTAAGATTCATTTTATATTTCTTTGTTTTTCAATATTTCGTCATACAAATAGTATAAAATGATATTTTGTGTCTGTTTTTTTCCTTATTTTACTAATTTTTTTGCTTTACTACTTACCATTAACGACTTAGTTTTTATTTACTTTTCACTTATTCATGATAATTATTCTTGATATATTATTGTATTCTTGATATATTATTGTAATATCCTACTTAACTATATAAATTCTAGATAGGTATTAAAAATTATATGGTAGGTTTAAAGTATAATTTTTCAGAACCTACTTCTATAGGATATGATACAAATGCCATATCTTCATATCTTACACCAACCTTGAAACTATGTATTTCTAAGATATAAAGAGTAAGATATCTTATAAAAATTATTGAATAATATTAATGAATGGGAAAATATTATACTTCTACTTTCAGTTTCTATTTTCAACCAAAAATAAAACGAATAATAAACATAAATACGTTATGGCAGAAAGTTGAACAACCTTAATCCATCAGACGCGTCATTGATATAAATGTGTGTGTGTATATAAGTGAGGAGTTGAAATTTAAAATTTTATCCTTCATCTAGGTTAATAAATGCTAACTAAATATTGTATGGAGTTCACTCTTTTTGAGGCTTTTAGAAACATTAATAAGTCCAGGTCAGCAAAAATTTACCTTAGAATTTTTAAATTATATAACAAAAATTTAAGCATGTTACACAGAGTATCCTGATTGTTATAGGCTCTATAAGATTCAGATTTTTGGATAATATTAAGGTGTCATAGGCTAAATTCCGATTCTAAAATTCAGTAACTTATACCTATAAGATAAGCTACTGATATGGTTTCAATTTTCATACACAACTCACTTTTGTACTCTCACTCCTACATGAATATATTGTTGTTCTACATAATTATTTAAATATAGTGTTAAGAATATCAAATATTTGCTTTAGATGTTTTTCTTCCACTTTATATACTTTTTTTTTCTTTTTTCGTATCGAATTTATATACTTTAACAGAGAAAGTTTCAATTATTTTATAAATTTGAAAAATTTAAATAACTATCACACCATATTCTGATTTTTTTTCTGTTTTATTTAATTTTATTTTTCAAGTTTCTTTTTTTATTATAAATATTGTCCAAACACTCTTCAAAATTTATCCAAAAATATGTGGAAATTTATAAAATATATAGATAAATAGAAAATTCAAAATATTTGTAAAGTATGAAATTCCATATGTTTGATGTTTTATGATTATCATCATTATAGAAAAATCTTTAAACAAACAAACTAGGTTGAAACTTTTAAATCATTTAAATAAACAAATCTAAATATTTAAGAAAATACAAAAAAAATTATGGAATGATTTTTTATGTTATTATAAATATGATATAGACATTAAATATATTCCAATAACATGCGGCAACTTCATGAAAATATATATATATATATATATATATATATATAAAACACTAAATACATAAGTATAAAATTTCCAAAAGTAATGAGTAAAACTTGTAAGATATATAAACGGATGGGACAAAGAACAAAGATTAGAACAGGAGACAAGATTAAACAATATCATGATGTCGCTTGTAATGCACAAGTGGGAAAGGTATAAGTAATAGAAAAAAAGAAAAATATGGCATCTACTATAGAAAATTTTATGGTTTCTCACTTTTTTTAATGGGAATGATTTCATATTATAATTGAACGATTTAAATCTATTCTCATCATGATCGAACTTTTAATATTTTATTACATTCATCTTTTGTAATCAATTCAATGCTAATATTGCAGGTAGGATGATGCCGTTATGAACCGCAAAAGTTCCTCATCTGTATTTTACTCATCAAGGGATGTAGTACTTGAAACTATATGTTAGGCAGGGGAAAGCAACCAGGAAGTAAATAACATGGAACAAAATATATAGAAGGATCTCTTCCAATACGTTTAGATAACAAAGGGAAAGAAAAAAAAAAATATATATATATATATATATATATATAATCATCATGATGTACACTTTTCTTCTAAATCCGTTCCTCTCATTTTTCAATCGTTTACCTAATTTTAGGGTCCTTCATGACAGACCGTATAGGAAAAGTTCCAAAAACTAACGGTGAGCACAACACAGTTCGAATTGATTTACTCTTCAAACCGAATTGAAGTCTATATTACATTTTTTTTTTTTAATTCAAACCTAACTATATGGTTTAATTTGTGAATTTTTCAAACCAAATAACATGATTTTATACGATTTAATTTATGGTTCGAACCGTTTTTTATTTTTTAAATAAAAACATTATATCAGAAAAATCTATTACATTTTTTTTTATCTCCAATGCAAATATATAGAATAATATTTGAATTAGTTATTTATCCAAATAAATATGTAAAATTTATAATGGAAAAGAGATTTCATCCATCGTAAAATTAAAATAGTATACTTGTCACGACCTTAAAGGATCCCTATAGGTTTGCCATAAAATCATCACATTAGGTATGCACCGACAATCTGAACATTGTCTTGCAAGTCAAAGTTTGCAAAACTTTAATTAATTATTCCCTCATTATGTTATACATATATATTTAATTATAATGAAAAATAGTTTTGGATCCTGGCTATAAAGACCCGAGTACAATACCTATATAAAATAGACGAATTCGAGTCTCCAACCACATATAACCTCAGTAATATTTGTAAGGTTATCCTAAAAGAAAGGTTTGAAGAATTGTTTGTCTAAATTCTTTTTTTTTTTAACTTCTAAGAAAAACATACATCATTATCATCACATATCATAAGATATAAAACTTACATATACATAACTAAGCATATATATTACAAACAAAGGCTAACAACAAGCCTTAAACAAAAGATAAATAAAGCTCCAACATTAATACATATTCTTCCAAAATATAGTCTATCCTAATCTATTACAAAAAGGAATCCATGTAGTCCATGACCAACTCCAATCTTCCCAACTATCAAGAAAAGCTTCAAAATCAGTCCATAACCCATACTAGCATAAAACTCATCATCTTGGGATCCTATAAAGATAAAATAATGAGCCAAAGGCCCAGTACATAAGTAACGAAAACAAAGGCCAATGATACACACAAGCTTAATCTATATGCATATTCAAATTCCGGGCAACAGGGACATTTTGGGGACCTAAGCAACGACCTCGACGCTCAGGGGGTTGATATAAGTTGTTCGGGGACTTATATCTCCTAGATGATATATCTAAAAACGAAAAAAAAGTCTCATCTAAGGTTCTTAGCCGTTTATCATCTTCACTTATCTTAGTCCATATCATCACCCAATTCAAGTCTCGAAACATCGAATTAAATCATGTTACTTCATCCTAAGCTTAAGTAAATATCATACCGATACTAAAAACCCCATTGACTATTTACCATACCACTTATAAAAGTCATTGCATCATGAAAAAAGTGGCTTAAGCGCTTAAAACTACCATGTTATTGCATCATGATAGGGTGTCTAGGGATGTAAACGGGTCGGGTTCGGGTTGGATCATTCTGTCTCAAACCCGACCCGATTATAAAAAGGGTGTCCCAGAACCCGCCCGACCGACCCGAACCAGACCCTTTATTTCGTTTTCTTCAATCTTTTGCTTTCTTAACAAATGAAGGATTGAAGGCAAAAAAAAAAAAAAAAAAGGATAAATGAAGGATTCAAACTATTATCGCCGCTTCAGTTAAAATAACCATATAATAATAGATTAGATATTAGTTCCTTTCATTACATAAAAATATCCTCTAAAAAAGTTATAATTACAAAATTATATAAAACATTCCAGATTTAGATTATTTTTAATCATGCATAAGTTCATAACTGTCTACCATTAGCTTATTTAATTTTAAGAAAGAAAGTACTAATTTGATAATTTTATGTATTATACAAATAATTAAATGTCTTCCAATAAATAGTATAAATTAAAATGAAACAAACTTCTTCGATATTTCTCTTTCAACTCTATAATAATCTTATAAATATATATACTTTTGGTAGAAACATGTTTGTTTTTATCTTGCAAATGCACAATTAATTAATTAAATTGTAACTATATGTTATATATATATATTATATATTATATATTTCATTCTTGGAAAAGTTCTTACAGAAAAGAAAATATCACTAAAAGATACAGTCACTTACTTTAGTAGAAACTTTGTTGCTTCAAAAATAAAGTTTCAAATTGAACTTGATTATCTGTAGGTGTGGATCTAATTTTTCGAGATATTTTTTTTCTCCTTCTTTGCAAGGGAGAAAGGCTACTCCTAATCTCAATTTGAAAAATATATCACTACTATCAATAATTATAGTTGAATGATTACAGGGCGAAAAAGGTTGCAAACTTGATGCCCACTCAATTAATTAACTATTAAATACATGAATAACAAAATGATTATATGAAAAGCATCATTCAACTAATGAACAAGTAAATTCCTTAAACTAAAATTTTTAATTTTTTTTAATTAAATCGAGTCGGGTTTTCCCAACGAGTTATGAGTACAACCCAAAACCCGACCCTAAACCCTATAGGGTTTTTAGCGGGGCGGGCGGGCGGGTACCCTATAACGACCCGCTTCGGTTGCATCCCTAAGGGTGCCGCTCCTCGAACCAGATTCAAAGCATAATAGATAATCAATTCAAACATAGTTTAAGTTTTTATAAATTGGAGTAAATTTAATTATGCCCATCTTAGGCAAGAAACAAGCATGTTACTATGTACTTGAGATATTCTCAAATAAAGAAGGGGTAACTAGTCCTGAAAGTGACAGAGAATCTGATAAAAGAGATTAAATTAATAAAACTTTAACACTAATTCAAAACAAGAACTTGCACTTGCACAAAGTTCAATTTTAAAGAAGGTTCACACAAAACATAACATGTACAATAATTTCATTTAAATCATGCTTGATTATATTAATTAATTGGCATAACACATCACTTTTCACTTATCTATCTCAATTTGGCTCAAAAGATTCATTTCCTAAGCAATTACACATTTAACAAAGAAAAATAAATTTTTAACCTTGTTTGAAAATTGTATAAATGAAGTTAGGGTATGAATTGTACTTGATGAGGATTGAAAGTGTGTAAAAGATGCAAGTTTCGAATGAAAATAGAGAAATCATGTTTCAAAAATCTTCCAGTGTACACTACCCTACACGAGTCATGTACATGTACTCGTGACTCCAAAATCAAATTTCTACATACATACTCCTACAGGGTGTGTACATTTACTCGTGACTCCACAGAATCAAATTTCTATATACACTGCCCCTACACGAGTCGTGTACATTTACTAGTGACTCCACAGAATCAAATTTCTACATATACTACCCCTACACGGGTCGTGTAGCCTTTCCCTGTTTCACAGTCTATTGTATTTTAACCGTAACTTTTTTATTTGATCTCCGATTAAGGTGATTGAAGTTGCGTTGGAAAGCTTAGAAAAAGATATACAACTTTTATGCTTTAAGTTTTTACCAATTTCAAAAGTATCAATGCTTAAATTTTGTTTTTATTTCACAGCATCACTATCCAACACTTCAATCATATAAACACTTCAAGTTACCTATCCAACACATACTACAAGCTCTTTTAGCACGAAAATACTAATCCAACTACCAACAAGACATAGAAACCATCCTATCTCAATTTTGACCTACAAACCCTATCTTAACAAAAGCACACTTTACGTATACTCAAAACAAATGAACACACATACCTTAAGAGCTTTGTGTCATGATTTTGTGGTCTTGTTGCAAGTCTTTAATGGTTTTCTTTGTAAAAGTTGAAGGGGTTAGTATTACATATCCATGGGAGAGTTTTTAGAGAAGAGAAAATGAGGTTTTAGGGCTTGTAAATGAGTGTTTTTGAGGTCTGAAATTTTTGGACGAAAATTGCACTTTAAGAGATGATATTTATCTCCTTTGTTGACTTTTGGGGCTACCTACTTTAAGGCTTTACATGAGCTTGTTTTTAGTAATTAAATGAGCTTGTTTTAGGCATTAAAATTTTTTTTAGGCTAATTAATATCTAAAAAATTCTGCTATGTAGAAAAAAATATATATTTATATTTTGTATGTTTATATGTTTTAAGCTATTTTATCATATTCTTAACTACACTCACAAATTTATAAACTCAATATTTAGTTATTTAAGACATTTTGGTATTCTAACACATCAACATAACACATATATCAATATTAATATAAATCACATTCATCATATTTCAAAATCATGTAATTGAATTAACACATTTATAAAACATGACTTGGGAAATTATGGCTATTTCATTCTCCTCCTTCAAAAAGTTTCGTCCTCGAAACTTAGCTTACCTCTATCGTTGTTCAAATAACTCTGGATACTTCTGTCTCATCTTACTCTCGGGTTCCCATGTTTTCTCTCTGTTTGTCCAGTCCGTAAGACTTTCACAAAAGGAATAACTTTTCTTCTAAGCACTTTGTCAATCCTATCCAACACTTTGATCGATCTTTCAATGGTGTTCAAATCTGGTTAAACTTCTGGCTGATGAGAAGAAATGATAGCATCCTGATCTGATATGCACTTTCATAGCTGAGACACATGAAAGACGTCATGTACTTCTGATAAGCTTGGGGGTAAAGCCAGACGATAAGCTAAGGGTCCTATTCTCTCCAAAATTTCATAAGGACCAATGTATCTCGGATTTAGTTTGCCTTTAACTCCAAATCTGATAACACATTTTGTTCGAGAAATTCTAAGGAACACATGGTCACCCACATCAAATTCTAGTGGTCTACTTCTTGTGTCAGCATAACTCTTGTACCTATCCTCAGCTACTTTCATCCGTTGCTTCACCACTTGTACTTTGTCTATTGCTTATTGAATTAATTATGGACCTAAGATAGCTCTCTCACCAACTTCTTCCCAGTGTAAAGGCAATCTGCATTTTCTTTCATAAAGTGCTTCATAAGGTGCCATTTGGATTGTCACTTGAAAACTGTTGTTGTAAGCAAATTCAATAAGTGGCAGATAAGTGTCCCATCTATTGCTAAAATCCAAAACACATGCGGAGCATGTCTTCTAGTATCTGTAGTCCTCACAGACTGCCTATCGGTTTGTGGATGAAATGCAGTATTGTATGAACTGAAGTTGAGTACCAAAGCTGTGTGTAGACTTTTCCAAAACCTATTGACAAAACGAGTATCTCTATCAGAAGTAATAGTCTTTGGTACACCATGAAGTCTTACTATCTTCTTAATGTATGTATGTGCTATCCTTTCTAAAGAATCTCCAACTCTCAAGGGTATAAAATGAGCTGACTTTGTCAATCTATCGACAATCACCCAAATAATTTCATGTTTAGCAATAGTCCTTAGCAATGCAGATACAAAGTCCATAGTAATGTCTTCCCACTTCCACTCGGGAATAGATAGAGGTTGAAGTTATCCTCCTGGTCTTTGATGTTCAATCTTTATTTGTTGCAAATTAGACATTTGGATACATAATGTGCAACATCCTTCTTCAATCCTTCCCACTAATAATACTTTTTCAAATCTTTTTACATTTTAGTGCTTCTAGGGTGGATAGAATATGAAGAGGAATGAGCTTCCTTCATAATTTCTTCTCTCAAACTATGTATTGTGGGTACAAAAATCCGATTTCCATGTCTAACAACACCTTCTTCATCAATTCTCAGCTCTTTTCTTCTTCCATTATTTATAGCAAACTTCATTTTCTCAGTTTCAACATCTTCTTTTTGAGCTTGTTTAATTCGCTCCAAGATTATAGGTTGCAAAGATAATTAAGCTAATATAATATCAACTTTTTCCATTATGATTTCAAGCTCTAATTTTCTGAATTTCGATTTGAATCTCTTTTTGACTTGTAAGTATAGTTGCAACATTTACCTGCCTCTTTCTTCTAAGAGCATTTGCTACCACATTCGCTTTACCAGGATGGTATAGAATTTCCACATCATAATCCTTGATCAATTCCAGCCACCTTCGCTATCTTACATTAAGCTCTCTTTGTGAGAAAATGTATTTCAAACTCTTGTGATCCATGTATAGCTTACACTTCTCTCCAAAAAGATAGTACCTCCAAAGTTTCAATGCAAGGATCACAGCTACCAACTCTAAATCGTGAACTGGATAATTTTTCTCATGTGGCTTCAACTGTCTTGAAGCATAGGTTATTACTCTCCCTTCCTGCATAAGTACACAGCCAAGACCCTGGATAGAAGCATCACTGAAAATCACAAATTGTTTCCACTAATAGGTAATGCCAAAATAGGAGCAGATACCAATCTTTCTTTAATTCTTTGAAACTCCTTTCACACTTATCATCCCATACGAACTTAACATTCTTTTGTGTCAATCTTGTTAATGGAGATGTAATTTTTGAAAACCCCTCAACAAATCTTCAATAATATCCAGCCAACCAAGAAAACTTCTAATTTCACTCACATTTGTAGGTCTAGACCATTTCAATATAGCTTCTATTTTCTCTGGATCAACCGGTATGCCTTCCTTTGATAAATATGTATAAAAGGATATGCCTTCTAGCTAGAATTGACATTTGTTAAATTTAGAATAAACCTTTTTCTCTCTAAGTCTTTGCAACACAAGCTTTAAATGCTCTTCATGCTCTCTCTACTTCGAGAATAAATCAAAATATCATCAATAAACACTATAACAAATGAATCCAAATAATCTTTGAAGATCTTGTTCATTAAATCTATAAACGTAGCTGGAGCATTTGTTAACCCAAAAGGCATAACCAAAAACTCAAAGTGCCCATATCTAGTTCGAAAGCCGTCTTCTAAATATCTTGAGATTTAATCTTGAGTTGATAATAGCCTGATCTCAAGTCAATCTTGGAAAATACTGTGGCTCCTTTCAACTGATCAAATAAGTCGTCAATCCGGGGTAAAGGATACTTGTTCTTGATAGTAACTTGATTTAATTCCCTGTAATCGATACACATCCTCAAATTGCTATAATTCTTCTTTACAAATAAAACAGGTACACCCTATGGAGATATACTTGGTCTGATGAAACCCATTTCTTGCAATTCCTGTAACTGCTGCTTTAACTCTTTTAATTCCATAGGTGCCATTCTGTATGGAGCCTCGGAGATTGGTACAGTTCTAGGTAGTACTTCAATCCCAAATTCTATTTCTCTATCGGGTGGCAACCCAAGCAACTTCTCAGGAAACACATCAACAAATTCATTCACCACAAGCACTACATTAATATCTATCTCCTCAACACTCATAGATGCTACAATAGATTTTTCCCACAACTCCATTGATTTCGTACTCTTAGGCCTTTGCCTCTCTAACACATAAGTAAATCTTCCTTCCTTTAGATCAAAACTTAACTCAATCTTGTTACAATCAATTGTAACCTTATAAAGATTTAGCCAGTTCATTCCCAAGATTACATCAAAGTCAGACAAAGGTAAGACTACCATATCAATAGGCATACTCACATTAGAAATCGTAACATTCACATTTCTACATACACATGGTTGCTTAGTTTCAATAACCAAAGGAGTATTTACACACATAACACGGTCAGTTAATACTTCAGAGGCAAGTTTACACTCATTCATAAAATTTTCAGTTATGCATGCATGAGTGACTCCAATATTTATCAACACATAAGCATTTTGATTTAATACACTCAAAGTACCTACCAATGTATCAACTGAGGGTGTCTCCTCAATCTGTTGCAATGCAAAAACTCTGGCATTTGTTTTTCCTTTACCTAAATTGACTCCACTCTTGTTATCAGGGCGCTCCTTGCAATTTGCTATATGATGACCCCACTACTTACAGTAAGCACAAAAGACTGGGGATAAACTCGGGCTCTTATACTTGGTAGCTTTGTGGCCCACTTGTCCACAAGAAAAACAAGCTCTTGGAGTCCATTTACACTCAAATAGGTCATGTGGTCCAAAGCATCTTATACATTTCTTTTCAAACACAGGGGTTGAAGCTTCAAATGTTGGCTTCTAATCTCCTCTCTTTCCCATAAATGGCTTCTTATCCTTACTTTGATAACTCCCATAAGAAGATACAGGTGCGAGTCTTTTCCCTAGGAAAGCAGCTCTCTTCACCTTTCTCACCCTACTATCAGTTTGAATTTGTTCCACTAATAAAGCCTTTGCCATTGTATCAGCTAAAGTATGCAACTCAAATTTCTTCACTTCCCCTTGAATTTCTTCATTTAACCCATTTTGAAATTTCTGGACCTTCATTCTTTCATCTCTGTAATCTCCTCCATCAAAACGCAATAATCTACAAAACTCAGTAAAGTACTCATCAATGGTTTTACTTCCTTGTCTTAAATTGAGCCAATCTGCAATCATCTTTTCCCTGGATGAATTTGGAAAATATTTGGCAAAGAATGTATCCTTAGATGTTACCTATGTAATAGGTAGTTGTAAATTCCCACTTGTTAGTCTCCACCAATTATAAGCTTCTTTCTTCATCATATAAAAAGCTAAGTCTACCTTCTTCTCTTCAGGAGTATCACAAGCTACAAAGGTTTTCTCTAGCTCTTCAATTCAACTTTCTGCCATAGTCGAATCCGTGCTTGTTCCATCAAAGTCGGGAATCAACTTACTAAAATCATATAACTTGATCTGGTTAGCTTGATCATTAATAGGTAGATTTTCATTTTGTCTTGCTCCTTGTTGATTATGTTGTTGCATAAAGTGTTGTTGTTGCTGAAACACCATCATTTGATACTGTTGCATCATAGCCACCATGTCTCTCAACATACCATATGTGGATGCTGGGTCATTCATAGGGACTTGTGGCATTTGTGGAAAAGGTGGCATGGAAGGAGGCGATGGAAATTGAGTTAGGGAACTTGTGAAGCCGATGTCGTTGCAGGGGATGGAGTAGTTCGAACACTTGGAGTAGTAGAGGAAGTAGGAGCCGAAGTAGAAGAAGACTGAGGTGGCGGAGGCATATTCTCTCTATCAGTTTGTTGTCGAGTAGATCTCTGTGACCTATCCATCTTAAACATGCGCATACAATACATTTATGACACACACATATGAAATTTATACCATGCTTAAAGCGTATTAAATTCACATTCGCATTTATAAGCATTAGCAAACCATACAAGCAACCAAGCAAGCAACAAGCATAGCAAACAAGTAAATAAGCAAGCAAATACAACTAATCAAGCAAGCTTAACTCATCTCTATGCTACCTATTTGTGTCTATGTCAAGTCTCAATTCAACTATTACATTGAGGCAAACAATTGTTCAAACTTGCTCTGATACCATCTGTAAAGACCCGAGTACAACACCTATTAAAATAGATGAATTCGAGTCCCTAACACATATAACCTGTAGTATTATATGTAAGGTTGTCCTAAAAGAAAGGTTTGAAGAATTGTTTATCTAAATTCTTTTCTTTCTTTTTTTAACTTCTAAGAAAAACATACATCATTATCATCACATATCATAAGAGCTAAAACTTACATATGCATAACTAAGTATATATATTACAAACAAAGCCTAACGACAAGCCTTAAACAAAAGATACAAAAGATAAACAAAGCTCTAACATTAATACATATTCTTCCAAAAGATAGTCTATCCTAATCTATTACAAAAAGGAATCCATGTAGTCCATGGCCAACTCTAATCTTCCCAACTATCAAGAAAATCTTCAAAATCAGTCCTATAACCCATGTTAGCATAAACTCATCATCGTAGGATCCTGTAAAGATAAAATAATGAACCAAATGCCCAATACATAAATAACGAAAACAAAGGCCAGTGATACACACAAGCTTAATCTATATGCATATGCAACAATCAATAGGTTATTAGAAAGTCTTTAATTGATGAAACAACACTGGAGCATTCAATCTCCGGGCAACAGGGACATTTTGGGGACCTGAGTAACGACCTCGACGCTCAGGGGGTTGATATAAGTTGTTCAATGACTCATATCTCCTAGACGATATATCTAAAAACAAAAAAAAAGTCTCATCTAAGGTTCTTAGCCGTTTATCATCTTCACTTATCTTAGTCCATATCATCACCCAATTCAAGTCTCGAAACATCGAATTAAATCATGTTACTTCATCCTAAGCTTAAGTAAATGTCATACCGATACTAAAAACTCCATTGACTATCCGCCGTACCACTTATAAAAGTCATTACATCATGAAAAAGGTGGCCTAAGCGCCTAAAACTACCATGTCATTGCATCATGACAGGGTGTCGCTCCTCGAACCGGATTCAACAGCATAATCGACAATCAATTCAAACATAGTTTAAGTTTTCATAAATTAGAGTAAATTTAATTATGCCTATCTTAGGCAAGAAACAAGCATGTCACTGCGTACCTGAGATATTCTCAAACAAAGAAGGTGTAACTAGTCTTGAAGGTGACAAAGAATCTGATAAAAGAGATTAAATTAATAAAACTTTAACACTAATTCAAAACAAGAACTCGCACTTGCACAAAGTTCAATTCTAAAAAAGGTTCACACAAACATAACATGCATAATAAGTTCATTTAAATCATGCTTGATTATATTAATTAATTAGCACAACACATCACTTTTCACTTATCTATCTCAATTTGGCTCAAAAGATTCATTTCCTAAGCAATTACACATTTAACAAAGAAAAATAAGTTTTAACCTTGTTTGAAAATTGTATAAATGAAGTTAGGGTATGAATTGTGCTTGATGAGGATTGAAAGTGTGTAAAAGCTGCAATTTTCGAATGAAAATAGAGAAATCATGTTTCAAAAATCTTCCAGTGGTACACTACCCCTACACGAGTCGTGCATATGTACTCGTGACTCCGCATAATCAAATTTCTACATACACTACCCCTACACAGGTCGTGTATATTTACTCGTGACTCCACTGAATCAAATTTCTATATGCCTACCCCCATATGGGTCGTGCACATTTACTAGTGACTCCACAGAATCGAATTTCTACATACACTACCCCTACACGGGTCATGTGGCCTTCCCGTATTTCGCAGCATATTTTTTTTAACCGTAACTTTTTCATCCGATCTCCAATTAAGATGATTCAAGTTGCGTTGGAAAGATTAGAAAAGATATACAACTTTTATGTTTTAAGTTTTTACCAATTTCAAAAGTATCAATGCTTAAATTTTTTTTTATTTCACAACATCACTATCCATTATACCAATCATACAACACTCAAGTTACCTATCCAACACATCCTACAAGCTCTTTTAGTACGAAAATACTACTCCAACTACCAACAAGACATAGAAACCATCCTATCTCAATTTTAGCATGCAAACCCTATCTTAACAAAAGCACACTTTACATATACTTGAAACAAATGAACACACATACCTTAAGAGCTTTGTGTCTTGATTTTATGGTCTTGTTGCAAGACTTTAATGGTTGTCTTTATAAAAGTTAAAGGGGTTAGTATTACATATCCATGGGAGAGCTTTTGGAGAAGAGAAAATGAGGTTTTAGGGCTTGTAAATGGGTGTTTTTGAGGTCCAGAATATTTGGACGAAAATTGCATTTTAAGAGATGATATTTATCTCCTTTGTTGACTTTTGGGGCTGCCTACTTTAAGGCTTTACATGGGCTTGTTTTTAGTAATTAAATCAGCTTATTTTAGGCTAATTAATTTCTAAAAAAATTCTGCTATGTAGAAAAAAAATATATTTTTTTATGCTTTGTATGTTTACTTGTTTTAAGCTATTTTATCACACTCTTAACTACACCCACAAATATATAAACTCAATATTTAGTTATTCTAAGATATTTTGGTATTTTAACACATCAACATAACACATATATCAAATATTAATATGAATCACATTCATCATATTTCGAAATCATGCATAATTGAATTAACACATTTATAAAACATGACTTGTGAAATTATGGCTATTTCACTAGCATTCCACAAGCCACAAAGACCATAGAATTAGAAACCCTATCAAGAGATAATACAAGCCAAACCTAGGGCTATGTGAAATATTAACCAACTTTAATCAGATACTCTAGCCTAAACCAAATGTTCCTAAGTTCTTTCACCACAATTTGCTTCCAAATCCATCCATGCTTTAATATCTAACTAATATTCATGATATTTAGAACTTGGAATTGTAGATCTCATGTAATTGAATCTTTTTTCACATCATTCTTATGCATTTCCCTCAATAGCCTATTTGTACATCATGAACCAAGATATCAAATCTGTTACCACAAGCACTCTTAGTTGATCAATTTCCACAAGTATTCCACTCCCCAATTTATATAGATCTTGGCCACAAAGCAAGAATCAAATAATCATGTTATTCTTTTCTTAAATTCAACAATGTAAAAATTTCGTTCCTATTACATAGCTTATTGAGCTTCTAATATGCCAACTTATCACTCTTATTAGCAAATGCATCACCTCTATCCAATTGCCATTAGAAGTTAACACTTCTACTTATACTCTCCAATTAAATAATGAAAGCTACGTAGATCATTTTCCTTCTTCTTAGTAGATATAGCGTTCCAAAAGGAAAATATAATGTCTGCATATTTCTTCATTAATTTTTCTCACAATACTCCAATCAACTTTGATCTATCAATCTATTAATCATTAATTTTTATCAATCACAAATTAATTATATGACATTAAGGTTTCTTGACTAAGACTAATTATAATTCCAAGTTCACAGATGCCATCGCATTAATACTCAATATTATTAGCATTACTACTTTATGTTGTAAGGTATCAAGTGGAACTATCACTTATCTACAAAGGAGATCTTGGCTAAGATGGATTGAAAGGGGGGAAAACTGTATAAATTGGTACTACATTTCCCATAATCATTGATTCATTGACCAAATATGATCTCACTAAAATTTATCCTATTGTCGTGTCCATAATATAATTTCAATGATCATCAAATCTTATTTTATTACTTGGGAATACTTATTTCGAGTGGTCTCCAACTTTCAATTGGAGTGTCTCTTTAATTACTTCCTTGTTGGCATGAAACAAAAACATCTGGGAGTAGGGCACAGATTTCTTGGAAAAAGGAATAAGAAAACGAGAAAGAAGGAAGTGATATGGGCATCTAAACACTACTTAAATAATAAAATAAAATTCAAAAATGATAATAGTGTTTATAGTAGATGTTCACTGCCATTGGGAAAAGAAAAGAAAATCATACTTGTCATCCAAGTCATTAGGGGTTAGGTATTAACTTAGGTCTTTTGGTATACAAATACCCTAAAGACATGCACCTTTAAGTGTTTTCTAATGTCCCTTTAACAAGTAATTTCCATGAGGAGAAGTCCATGCATGGCCAACGTGTAGGCTGAGAAAGAGGAAGGAAATTTTGAGATTGGACTAGATCTTACAAGTGCAATAGCACCCAAATTTAAGGATGTCCAAGTGTTTAATTCTACATTGGAAATTAACTTACTAGAGAAGAATAGACTAGTTCCTAAGTAGTTAGATTAAAGTAAGGGTGGTGGAATTTAGTATCCTCATTTTATGGATCTTCATCCATTTTGCCTTGTAAGTTAAGTTGTTTGCTAAGGAAAAATTTCCCATGGAAGTGCTGGCTATTAAGCTAAAAAATGGGAAGTTAGTTTAGTTCAATTTGGTTTTCTAAACGTTAATTGAAGTATTTAGAGTGTACATGAACTAATTTTAATTGATATGAGGTCTTTATTTGGTAGGACTTCATCTCGATATATTTTACTTTATGCGATCAAGGTATTCCAAACATATCGCGTGGTTTTAGTTATTCATTTATGTAATAATGTAATTTCTAATTTATTTTGTAAAGTTGAATCATTATTACATTTTTCAAGTTATCATTTAGGATTTAGAGTTTAAAAATTGCTTCTTCAATTGAGAATTCACATTTTAAGGTTTTGAAGTGATTGAGCTTAGTTATCTTAGGATTTGAGGTACTTGAATACTATTAGTTAGGGTTTTCAATTTATCTCTAGTGTTCTAGTAAGCTCTTTTAGGGTTTGGAGTTCTTAATTGGGTTTTGGTTTCAACAGTTAAAGTTTTGAACATATTGATTCAAGTTCAGAGACTAAAATTTGAATGACAATCAAGTTGACTCATAAGTCAATGATCGAAATTTTTAGAGGTTTACATCCTCTTCTCTTGAGAAAAGTTTTGTCCACAAAACAAAAGAGCGTACCAAAGTCTTAATATAGATAAGAGTATTTTATGTCACTTCATCCTCAACTTCCCAAGTGACCCCTTCGCAAGCATGGTTTTTCCAAAAAATATTCACATATTTGATCTCTTTAGTCCTTAACTACTAACCTTTCCAATCCTGTATCTAAGTCGGATGTCTTTAATAGGCCTTGTCCACCTTTATTTGTATTGGTTTCTCATCAATTACCCTGTCGGGATACAAGATGTGCTTCTTTAACACCAACACATGAAATATATTATATACACTAAATAGATAGTGTGGTAAAGCTAGCTGATAAGCTAAGTCTCCAACTCTTCTCTTATAATCTTAAAAAGGTCTAATATATCTAGAGCTAAACTTCCTTTTTTCTTGAAGTTGGTGCATGCATTTCATAAGACTTATCTTAATATACATGGTTACTAACTTCAAACCTAAAGTCCTCCAGGTCTTTGATGCTTGGTTTCTACCTATTGGCATATTTTACATTTTACCACAAAATTGATGATATCTCGCTTCATCTTGTTCCACCAATAGTGTCTTTTCAAAACTTAGTATATTCTAGTATCTCCAAGAGGAACTATATGCCTTAAATAATGTGCTTCATCCATAAATTCCTTTTCTAATCCATGTCTTTAAGTATTCATAATGTTCTTTCATCTAAAATAATTCCCTCATTATCAATGGCAAAGTCCATATACTTCCCATTCGACACTTCGTGCTTGCTTGTTTGCTAACCTCATCTTTCTACTTAACGTCTTTTATCATCTCTATTATACTCGACCCAATCACCAAATTGGTCATCTTAACATCTATCATGCCAAACTGAATGCTCAATTTATCAAATTCTCGTGTCAACTCCCATTGCTCCATAAGCAAGAGTGTAACATCCTGAATTATATATCTATTTAATTTTTGATAATTGTTAAATAGATAGTAATATCTAGCGGAAATTTTAAAAAATGTCCGAAAAACCATCCCCGCTTTTCTTGAATTTAAATATTGGTAATTACCAATGGACAATAAAAGACTTAATTAAAAAAAATATAAGTATAACTATACCTATATCAAATAAAAATTTTCCATAAGATATAACAATAATAATATGATTAATATATATAAACTAAAAACCAATAAAGATAAGTAAAATAATAAATTAGATCCCAAAAATAATTCAAAAGATACAAACAAAAGATAAACACTATAAATTTATAATAGTAAATATAAATAAAGTCAAATTAAAGACAATTTAATTATTAACAATTCATAAAAATACCAAAACACTAATAATTTAAATCCTTAAAGGATAAATTATAATTTACGATAACAGATATTAAAGTTGAAAAGTAAAAGTTTTAAATTAAAATTTTTAAGTATACCATAGTGTTAGAATATTTAATAGTAATACGTAAATTTTCATCTAAAAATATTATCGAATAAGTATTTATTGTACATATAATTAAAACCTAAAAAAAATTAAAATTTCCCAATAATTTCCAAAGCTGCTTGCTTTCCACGCTGATTTCCCCTTTAAATTCTCCAATTCTCTCTCTCCCATCTCATTCTTTCTATTCTCTCTCTCTCTCTTTCGTTTTCTCTCTCTCCGTATTCTCTCTCTCTCTCTCTCAGTCTTCAAATGAAACTTTCATTAAAAAAAAAAAATCTTCGATCAGGAGAAGGAAAAACCAAAAAAAAAAAAAAACCTTCTTCGAAACGGAGAAGAGAAGGAAAAAAAAGAAAAAGAGAAAGAAAAAAAAGAAATAATAAAATAATGAAAAAGAAACCTAGAAACTTCTCTGATCTTTAAAAGTTCATATCTTTCACATACGATAACCGATTCCAATTCCGGAAGTGGTGTTGTGATCGTGGCAATACGTTCTTTAATTCAAGACCACACAAGGTAAGGTTTTGACCACTCTAAAATTTTACTATTATGATCATGAACATAGAAGTTTTCATAATATTAGAAGTTTTATATTAGTTTTTACTATAAATATACATATTTACATGCATATATAATGATAATAATATAAAATTATGTCATGCTAGGATGTATATTTAGACTAGTTGATATTACATTTTACTTATCAAATAGATAATAAATTGATAAAAAAAAAACGCTAGATGATAAAATTAATTATAATTTTAGATAATTAATATTTAGAGTCTATTTATTAGTAAATAGAAATTTAGAGATAAATCGCTAGAGTTGAAATATACCCGATGGGATCAATAATTGATCAAAATCTTCTAACCTAAAGCCCAAATCAAAATTCTGATTTCATAAACATGAAAGTTATAATATTTTAATCTTGTATAGACTAAAACTCTAGTTTATCCTATTAGATCTGGAAACTCTAATCGCGTAGGTGATAAACCTAAATCTATCCGATCTCGTAAACTTTAGATTTTAGTTTTTAACCCAAAAACAATGTAAGAAAAATATAGAAACCCTACCCATTGAGATATCTTTAGTATAATATTTGAAAACTTTCAAAACACTAAAAGTTAAGCGTGTTCATGACCTATGATAAGTGACTTACTGGGAAATGAATAGGAATTTTCCAAAACAAGTGATACCTCGATAAATATAATTCAAAGACAATAACTAGTGGTTTAGAATTGAATTATTAGATCCTTAAAGTATATCAGTTAGCAAATGATGATTTAAAGATAAATCGCTAGGATTGAGATGTAACCGTTCAAACTAGATATTAGGTATAATTTATATAAATAAGATTCAAACTAAGATTTTAATATCAAAAACACTAAAACAAAAATATTCTTAACTTATATAAACACTCATTATGTTTTATAAAGTAAAACTTAACTAAAGAAACAATTAGAATTAAGTAAAGTAAACCTATAGCGTAGTTTGACATTTAAAAAGAATAGAGATATTCTATGACAATTTAAATAATTTAAATCACACAAACATATATTCATGAGTAAAATGGAATTAAGGAGGAAAATAAAAGCTTAGAAAACCCTAGAACCTTATAATAAAAGTATCATCCCTATAAGAAAACTTAAGAAAAATTTTACTTGAATTTGATAAATGAAATATATTTGATTGATCAATAAGAAGATTGGATATGTAATTAAACTTCAATATGTGACCTTATATACAAATATAAGATTCAATCATACGCAGAAATAGGATATTAGTAGATAAACTTGATATGATTCAAGTATGATATAGATAAAAGATATTTAGCTTTAAATCTATTAGATAGACTCAATAACAAACCTATATAGACATATGAAGATTTCAACACATATAAAAGAATAAGATTCCTAAAATAAAATTTAAGTAATTCAATTACAAATTAGAAAATCAAGATAATATAGATTGTAATTGAAAGATTAAACTTAATCAAGAATTTCGTAACTCTAAGTATAAAATTCAATGCTTATAAGACTATAAGAATATAAAGTATAGATTAATGGAAATCATAAATATTAGTTGATATAATCAAATTAACTAGAGTTACATACTTAAAATAAGATCAAGAAAACAAAATGAATAAGTATAAATGGGTATACTTTAACTAAAAAGTAAAGTAATTGAACTCAAATTAAGTTTAATCACTAACACTTGATGAAATAAACATAAAATAAGGGATCAAACTTAAAATAATAACTAAAAATACAAAACAAGAAAGATAGGCATCATTGTGATACCTTTCAGACCCCTAAAGTAACATAGGGAAAAATATACAAAATGATTAGTTTAACCTGAAAATTAAAAACTACATTCGATAAGTTCCCAACGACTACTCATATGCTAAAATCTAAGTTAAAACGAGTATAATATGCCAATTTAAGATTTCGTGATTTAACTCGATATTTGAAAACATTTAAAATACTTCTCTTAAGAAAACTAAGATTGTACGAACTTTATAGTTTAACTTACGAAGCGTAGCCTTTACAAGCTTCAAAATGACTAATTATGTGTTAAGGTTAGATTAAGAAATGCTAAAACTCGAGTTTAAGATACAAAGACACAATAGGTTTCTTTATATGAATAAGAGTATAGTAATAGGGTGTCTGTTATCTTGATTCTCAGGGGATACAGATCTTTCTTCAAGTGTTCTTATAGACTTCTATGACCATTAAGCAAGGATAAACAGGTGAGTATATTCTGATGACCTTCATATCTGCTTGTGCTTGAAGGTTTAGAGTATGATATTTGTTAATATAAATTAAATGATTCAAGTATAGGGTTGGGAAATTTACACTTATGGTTGCTTGTGTTTGTTATCTGTGTTGAAAATACTATACATTATTCTGAATGTTAAGTATTGAGTGTTGTTTAATCATTTTGATCTTTGCGAGTCTCTGATAATTGTCTGATCGCCAAATAAATGGACTTAATGACTATTGGCGTAATAATTATAATATTGATCATGCATTGCACATTACATGTAGAAGGCCATCACCACTACACTTTGACTCGGATGGGCCACACTGTCCTGTGAGGATGGTGAACATGGAGGACCAAAGTGGTATATGCCTAGTTTGTACCATAGGCCTTGTTCTAGGGGAATGGGAACTAAGTCGTCCTGGGGAGACGGCCCACCTCCTAGGATCACGCCAGGTCATTCTTAAGGATATTTTGCTTCAATGGGATGTTGTTATATGTATATTATTTTCTATATATGAAAAACTCCTTGAATAAATTTGATTCCCGAAGTATTAGCGGTCCGGGTGTTGATGTGTGGATGTACCCCAACCCCGGATTCAGAGGGCATAAATTCGAATATATATGGTTACCGGTTGGCCATATATATTTATTCATTTGCTTGTCTGCATTGCATATGCTTGTTAAATAACTTATTTGCTTTTTCTTGAACGGTATGGAGCGAGGGTATACTTCACTCAGCTAGTTGTAGATGACTCTCCAATAGTTTGCTTTTGCAGGTAAGTTGAATACATGGATGGGATAGGATCTAAGTGCAGAGCGTGGCAAAGATCAAGTTGTACAAGACTGATAGAAGATTAAGGATTTGATAGGTTAAACCTAGTTGAGAGAATAAACATTAAAATGTAGTCTTTTTCTTGACTTAAACCTAGTTGATATTTTGTGTTAAACCTAGGTTTACCTTATCTTGTCATTTGGCAGGATATCTGATTCTCTGCGGTCTTTGTGATCTGTGGAAGTTTTGATATCCAATAAATTATTTTCATAATAAATTTATATATGTATAATATAATGAGAGGATAACTAATTAGAGTCTTGTAAACTCTGACTTGCAAGACGATCCTCATGTTGCGGGTGCACAAGTGATATGGCGATTTAGGGCAATCCTACTAGGCCCCACATAGGGTCGCGACAAAGAGTAAGACATTGACATAGTTCTTGCAGCTTAAAGTGTTAGTAGCTATATTTAGTTTGTTTGGATAGGAATTTTATTTTTAAATCATATTCTTCAATTAACCTTCAAGTTATTGTCTCTATCTTATATTTATCTCTTTTTGTGTGAATAAGCACTTTAGACTTTTATGATCAATTTTTCCCATAAAGACAACTACCCCATAATTCCAGAGCAAACCCCGCAATTGTATGTTCCAAATCATGCGTAGGATGACTCTATTGATCTGGCCTTAATTATCTAGAGACATAGGTAGTCACTTTTCTCTTTGCATCAAGACACATCGAACCCCATTTCCTAAAGCATCATTATATGCTATGAAAGGCTCATTAGTATCCGAAAAGACTAATATTGGTGCTAACACCAATCTCTTCTTTAGTTCCCATAAACTTTGCTCTCTTTTCTCATTTTAAGCAAACTTCAAACTTCTTATTTTGTGTCAATTCCACAAGTGATCTAGCAATGTTAAAGAAATCCTTTACAAATTCCTATAATATTAGTCAAAAAAACTTGCCTCGATAACTATCTTAGGTTGTTTCCAATCGACTATGGCCTTAATCTTCTCCAGATCTATTGATATCCCTTCTCCAAATATTACATGCCTAAGAAAAAATATTTCATTCAACTAGAAATTACATTTAGATAACTTGGCATTCTTATTCTCTCTTAAATCTTAAAGTCATTCTCAAGTGTTCTTCATGTTATTCCCAATCAGTAGAGTAAATAAGAATATCATCAATAAACACTATAGTACAGTTATCCAATATCACTTGTATCTGTTCACCAAACCCTTAAATGCTATAGAAGCATTCATCAGTCCAAACGACATCACAAAAACTTCATAATGCCTATATTAAGTAATGAATGTTGTCTTATGCACATCCTTTAGCTCAATTATTAACATATGATATCCATATCTCAAACCAATTTGAGAGAATATGCTATCCCCTTATAACTAATCAAACAAACCTTCAACATAAGGTAGTGGATACTTGATCTTAATTGTCACCTTATTTAGTTTTTTGTAATCAATATAAATTCTCATGTAGCCATCCTTTTTCTTCACAAGTAATATCAGAGCTCCTTTAGAGAAACACTTGATTTGATAATACCTTGATTCAACAACTCTTCTAATATCTTCTTCAACTCTTTTAATTCAATTGTGGCCATCCGATAAGGTGCCTTTAAGATCATCTCAATGCTAAGCATCAAATTTAAAGCAAGGTCCATATCTCTTTTAGGATGTAATTCTAGCAATTCCTCAGGAAATACATTTGGAAACCCATTAATTACTAGAATAACCATCAAGTTTAGCTTCACTTCATCTCCCTTTATGACACATAAATCTTTGCCTCCTAGTGATATGCTCCCATTACTTGACATTAGCTCAAATGAGCTTAATTCCTTTTTTATTATAAACTCTTTTAAGGTTTGCATTCGGCTCATTTTAAAATCATCAAGCTCAAACTAAATTTTTTATCGAGTTTAAAATTAGGTTCAATCACAACTTATTTAGTTAATTGAGTTTTGCTTTAAATTCGAGTTAACTTATTTATAAATCAAGCTCGAATCAAGCCGAGCTAAAAAAGAGACGAGCTTAAGTAGTTCAGATGCCCTAAAAATAAAATAAAGATCCATAAGTTAAATATACAAAATGAATATATAACAAATAGAAGTGTGTTGTGGATAACAAATAGATATTAAGTTATATATGTATGTAGAAATATATTTTAAAAATTAGTTTTTCTTTTAAATTATATTTTATACATATAATATATAATGTAAATATATGTATATATAAATGGGCTACCTTTTGAAATGACTCTGTGTTGGTCTATTGTTAATGTAATCTCTCTCTCTCTCTCTCTCTCTCTCAACCCCCCACCCCACACTTCCCCCCAAACAAACAAAAAGAACTTCATTCAGCTTTTGATCTCCAGAGTGATTAGAGTGCATAAAATTATCATTACCTGAGAAAAGAAAGCTCTTAGAAAGTTCGAGCGCTTTTCCTAACTTGTCCATGACGATATGTTTTAGTCTTGCGACACCTGGAGATGCCACCAATCAAATGCAACAGTATGGAACCCACTACTCAGGATCTTACCTAAACATCCTATAGTGCTGGCAAAAACTGGGAACTATGCAAAGAAATTAGGGCTCTACCAATGGGAAAAATATTGGGTGATATTATATATTATATTTAATGCCAATGTGCGATGCATTAAATATGATTGATATTAATATTTTATTTTTTTATTCTCTTAGAAAGACATTATTGCTAAGATTGATTTATGCATTAAATGATTTTGCTTTAAATTCGAGTTAACTTATTTATAAATCAAGCTCGAATCAAGCCGAGCTAAAAAAGAGACGAGCTTAAGTAGTTCAGATGCCCTAACAATAAAGCAAAACTCCATAAGTTAAATATACAAAATGAATATATAACAAATAGAATGTGGATAACAAATAGATATTAAGTTATATATGTATGTAGAAATATATTTTAAAAATTAGTTTTTCTTTTAAATTATATTTTATACATATAATATATAATGTATAATATATGTATATATAAAATAGGCTGCCTTTTGAAATGTACTCTGTGTTTGGTCTGTTGTTAATGTAATCTCTCCCCCAAACCCTAAACCTCCACCCCCCTCCACCCAAATTCAGCTTTTGATCTCCAGAGTGATTAGGGTGCATAAAATCACCATTACCTGAGAAAAGAAAGCTCTTAGAAAGTTCGAGCACTTTTCTTAACATGTCCATGACGATATGTTTTAGTCTTGCGACACCTGGAGATGCCATCCAATTAAATGCAACAATATGGAACCCACTACTCAGGATCTTACCTAAACATCCTATAGTACTGGCGAAAACCGGGAATTATGCAAAGAAATTAGGGCTCTACCAATGGGAAAAATATTGGGTGGCATTATATATTATATTTAATGTCAATGTGCGATACATTAAATATGATTGATATTAATATTTTATTTTTTATTCTCTTGGGAAGACGTTATTGTTAAGATTGATTTATACATTAAATACAACAAGTGAGGAACGATTCAAACCTCACATCTTTTACTTAAAAGACAGGAATGATGTGTCATGAGATTATAAGGTTATTGGCTTTTTTTTTCCGTAATGTTTTGTCCAAGCTACTATGTTTTTAATTAATATTTTTTTTATTTCTTTTTCTTTTCCAAATTTCAAATTTAAGACATTAATCGTTTTCTTGTTTTTATCTATATCGTAATAAATTACTTTAGATATTTAAGAAATGTATTTTATTATTGATATTTAAAATTTTAAAATATCTTATTTGTATTAGATAAGTTTAAAATTAACTTCTTATTTTTTTCAATTTTCCTTTTTTAAAAAAAATAAATTTTCTATATTTGAATTTATTCATATCTAATTTAGAAATTATAACTTATCATACTTATCTTAATGATATCAATAATATGCCTAATTTGTTCGAAAAAATTGGAACTTTTTATGGGATTTTTTTCTCCCTCCTAATTTTTTTTCATCCAATCATGTGGGTGTAAAACATGTCTACCAACATTTTATAAAACAAAATTCCTTAAATACAAACAAGATGATTTTAATTATAAAATAACCTATGTTAAATCGCATGTTCACCATGCAACTTATAATATTACCAAACATTTTTTTTTCAAGATGCGATTTAGCAAAAGTTATAGTGTTGAATCACATCTTAAAAATGCAATTCACATATTTTCTTAATGAATTACATGTTAGGAATGTGATTCACCAATGTACTTATTATCATTTGTGGTGTGTTAATGAATTCTATTTCTAATATGTGATTCATCTATTAATACATGAATTTTATCTTATATATGCGACTCATGTGTTAATAATAGAATCGCATCTTCTAAACGTGGTTTTTGCATTAATATTTTGATAATTAATTTTATAAAATTTTTAATTGTATAATTTTTATTTGGACGAGTCAGTAATTATACAATTTCTTCGTATCATGTAGCATAAAAATGCAAAAGCCTTTTTTAAGAATAGATATAACAATAAAAAATCATAAGTTTTTTAATATTGCAATAAAATGTTTTATCATTGACACCCCTCAAAAACAAATATTATCTTCATTTTTTTTGTCCTTTCCTCTCTCAAAAATCTATAATATCCTCTCTTAACTTGTTGTTTTTGTCCTTTCCTTTCTCTCTTCTCTTTCTCTCTCTCTGTCTTGCTAAGAATACCATGAAATATTGATTACAAATAAAATAGATGAAAATTTTATTGTTGATTGTGTTAACAAATTCATAAATAAATTTTTTGATAGGAAAGAAGGGCAAAATTAGATTTATATAACTTTTGAAAATGGTTTTGATAATATTAATTATGGTTCCTTTAGGTTTGTTCCTGCGTTTGTACCCTTCTTTTTGTCATAAAATTTATTTATGAATTCGTTAACACAATCAACAATAAACTTTTGAGATATTTTATTTTGCAATCTATGTTTCATGGTATTCTTAGCAAGAGAGAGAGTGAGAAGAAAGGACAAAACAAAAAGTTGAGACAGGATATTATAGATATTATAGATTTTGAGAGTGGAAAAGAAAAACAAATAAAGATAATATTTGTGTTTGAGGGGTGTCGATGATAAAACATTTTATTGCAATATTAAAATACTTATGAAAACGGTTTTGATAATATTAATTATGGTCCCTTTAGGTATGTCCCTGCGTTTCATGAAAAGTCATATTCAGAAATACGGATGAATAGAGAATGTGGTTTTCATATCGAGATAAAAACATCAAATATTGGTCCCCTATTAACAAAAATAAATTGGTGGACACATGTGATGCTTTTCCTCACATGGTACTATTTGGGCTTTCGCTATAGCAAGTGAGACTTCGTATGTGGGCCCATGAACGATCTTCGATTGGATGAGATATTATCCGATATATGTCTTTCATTTACATCGACACTTCAAGGATTTTTTTACGGTCCCATCACTATTTTCGACGAGACCGGTCCCGTTGAATAATGATCGGCAATAGCCAGTCAATAAAAGTCACGATGACCGTTTTGATTCAATCGTCCTGTATGAAAGTGTTACACGAGTTAAATGTCTATCTAGTCGAAAAGGAATTGCAAAGGAAATTTCATGTAACAAGAAATGTAATGATGTCATCAATCAATTCGCCACTAGAAAACAGCAAACGAATATAATGTCCTACCAAAAAAAAACAACTAAGATTTATTATAATGAATTAAGATTATGAAGTTTTTTATGGCCAATTTTATTTGTAAAAAATTATTACAGTGTTAAAATAATTAAATCTAATGATATAATAGATTTGAAGAAAAATGATTATATATTATGTATTCATAAGACTTTTGGAAAATAATAAATTATCAACATATCTAGTTGAAGCGTTTAATTACGAATTAAATTATACAACTATTCAAAATTAGTGGAAAAATAAAACTAATTGGCATACTTCTTTCAAATGTGCTATTATCATCAAATACCAATAAACAAAGATGAATGGAGTACATTAACGCTTAATGTTTTAAAATAGTTTTTTTTAACCACTATAAAGTTCAACATTGAATAATAATTTTCTAACATACATTTTAGATACATATTTAATCATTTACCAAAAAGAATAAAAACTATATAAATTACCAACAATCAATTAAATTAAATAATTTTATAAGATGTGTGAAGAAATAAATTAATTAGCGTATTACTTTTATAACTTATCCTACTTATCTTAATGATATCAACAATATGTCTAATTTGTTCGCAAAAATTGAAACTTTTTATTAGATTTTTTTTCTCTCCTACTTTTTTTTCATCCAATCATGTGGGTGTAAAACGTGTCTACCAACATTTTACAAAACAAAATTCCTTAAATACAAACAAGATGATTTTAATTACAAAATAACCTATGTTAAATCGCATGTTCACCATGGAACTTATAATTTTACCATACATTTTTTTTCAAGATGCGATTTAGCAAAAGTTATAGTGTTGAATCACATCTTAAAAATGCAATTCACATATTTTCTTAATGAATTGCATCTTAGGAATGTGATTCACCAATGTACTTATTATCATTTGTGGTGCATTAATGAATCATATTTCTAATATGTGATTCATCTATTAACACATGAATTTTATCTCATATATGCGACTCATATGTTAATAATATCGCATCTTCTAAACGTGGTTTTGCATTAATATTTTGATAATTAATTTTATAAAATTTATATTTGTATAATTTTTATTTGGACGAGTTAGTAATTATACAATTTCTTCGTATCATGTAGCATAAAAATGCAAAAACCTTTTTTAAGAATAGATATAACAATAAAAAATCATAAGTTTTTTAATATTGCAATAAAATGTTTTATCATTGACACCCCTCAAAAAAAAATATTATCTTCATGTTTTTGTCCTTTCCTCTCTCAAAAATCTATAATATCCTCTCTTAACTTGTTGTTTTTGTCCTTTCCTTTCTCTCTTCTTTTATCTCTCTCTGTCTTGCTAAGAATACCATGAAACATAGATTACAAAATAAAATAGATGAAAAGTTTATTGTTGATTGTGTTAACAAATTCATAAATAAATTTTTTGATAGGAAAGAAGGGTAAAATTAGATTTATATAACTTTTGAAAATGGTTTTGATAATATTAATTATGGTTCCTTTAGGTTTGTTCCTGCGTTTGTACCATTCTTTCCTGTCATAAAATTTATTTATGAATTCGTTAACACAATCAACAATAAACTTTTGAGATATTTTATTTTGTAATCTATGTTTCATGGTATTCTTAGCGAGAGAGAGAGAGAGAAGAAAGGACAAAAACAAAAAGTTGAGACAGGATATTATAGATATTATAGATTTTTGAGAGTGGAAAAGACAAAAACAAATAAAGATAATATATGTGTTTGAGGGGTGTCGATGATAAAACATTTTATTGCAATATTAAAATACTTATGAAAACGGTTTTGATAATATTAATTATGGCAAAATGATTTTGATAATATTAATTATGGTCCCTTTAGGTCTGTCCCTGCGTTTCATGAAAAGTCATATTAAGAAATACGGATGAATAGAGAATGTGGTTTTCATGTCGAGATAAAAACATCAAATATTGGTCCCCTATTAACAAAAATAAATTGGTGGACACATGTGATGCTTTTCCTCACATGGTACTATTTGGGCTTTTGCTATAGCAAGTGAGACTTCGTCTATGGGCCCATGAACGATCTTCGATTGGATGAGATATTATCCGATATATGTCTTTCGTTTAAATCGACACTTCAAGGATTTTTCTACGGTCCCGTCACTATTTTCGACGAGACCGGTCCCGTTGAATAATGATCGGCAATAGCCAGTCAATAAAAGTCACGATGACCATTTTGATTCAATCATCCTGTGTGAAAGTGTTACACGAGTTAAATGTCTATCTAGTAAAAAAGGAATTGCAAAGGAAATTTCATGTAACAAGAAATGTAATGATGCCATCAATCAATTCGCCACTAGAAAGCAGCAAACGAATATAATGTCCTACCAAAAAAAACAACTAAGATTTATTATAATGAATTAAGATTATGAAGAGTTTTTTATGGCCAATTTTATTTTTAAAAAATTATTACAGTGTTAAAATAATTAAATCTAATGATATAATAGATTTGAAGAAAAATGATTATATATTATGTATTTATAAGACTTTTGGAAAATAATAAATTATCAACATATCTAGTTGAAGCATTTAATTACGTATTAAATTATACAACTATTTAAAATTAGTGGAAAAATAAAATTAATTGGCATACGTCTTTCAAATGTGCTATTATCATCAAATACCAATAAACAAAGATGAATGGAGTACATTAACTCTTAATGTTTTAAAATAGTTTTTTTTAACAACTATAAAGTTCAACATTGAATAATAATTTTCTAACATGAATTTTAGATACATATTTAATCATTTACCAAAAAGAATAAAAACTATATAATTTATCAACAATCAATTAAATTAAATAATTTTATAAGGTGTGTGAAGAAATAAATTAATTAGCGTATCTTACTTATATCTTATCCTACTTATCTTAATGATATCAACAATATGTCTAATTTGTTCGCAAAAATTGGAACTTTTTATGGGATTTTTTTTCTCCCTCTTACTTTTTTTTCCTCCAATCATGTGGGTGTAAAACGTGTCTACCAACATTTTACAAAACAAAATTCCTTAAATACAAACAAGATGATTTTAATTATAAAATAACCTATGTTAAATCGCATGTTCACCATGCAACTTATAATTTTACCAAACATTTTTTTTCAAGATGCGATTTAGCAAAAGTTATAGTGTTGAATCACATCTTAAAAATCCAATTCACATATTTTCTTAATGAATTACCTCTTAGGAATGTGATTTACCAATGTACTTATTATCATTTGTGGCGCGTTAATGAATCCTATTTCTAATATGTGATTCATCTATTAACACATGAATTTTATCTTATATATGCGACTCATGTGTTAATAATAGAATCGCATCTTCTAAACGTGGTTTTGTATTAATATTTTGATAATTAATTTTATAAAATTTATATTTTTATAATTTTTATTTGGACGAGTCGGTAATTATACAATTTCTTTGTATCATGTAGTATAAAATGCAAAAGCCTTTTTTAAGAATAGATATAACAATAAAAAATCATAAGTTTTTTAATATTGCAATAAAATGTTTTATCATTGACACCCCTCAAGAACAAAAAATATTATTTTTTTTTTTGTCCTTTCCTCTCTCAAAAATCTATAATATCTATAATATCCTCTCTTAACTTGTTGTTTTTGTCCTTTCCTTTCTCTCTTCTCTTTCTCTCTCTCTGTCTTGCTAAGAATACCATGAAACATAGTTTACAAAATAAAATAGATGAAAAGTTTATTGTTGATTATGTTAACAAATTCATAAATAAATTTTTTGATAGGAAAGAAGGGTAAAATTAGATTTATATAACTTTTGAAAATGGTTTTGATAATATTAATTATGGTTCCTTTAGGTTTGTTCCTGCGTTTGTACCATTCTTTCCTATCATAAAATTTATTTATGAATTCGTTAACACAATCAATAATAAACTTTGATCTATTTTATTTTGTAATCTATGTTTCATGGTATTCTTAGCGAGAGAGAGAGAGAGAGAATGAGAAGAAAGGACAAAAACAAAAAGTTGAGACAGGATATTATAGATTATAGATTTTTTAGAGTGGAAAAGACAAAAACAAATAAAGATAATATTTGTGTTTGAGGGGTGTCGATGATAAAACATTTTATTGCAATATTAAAATACTTATGAAAACGGTTTTGATAATATTAATTATGGAAAAATGGTTTTGATAATATTAATTATGGTCCCTTTAGGTCTGTCCTTGCATTTCATGAAAAGTCATATTCAGAAGTATGGATGAAGAGAGAATGTGGTTTTCATATCGAGATAAAAACATCAAATTGGTCCTCTATTAACAAAAAAAATTGTTGGACACATGTGATGCTTTTCCTCACATGGTACTATTTGGGCTTTCGCTATAGCAAGTGAGACTTCGTCTGTGGGCCCATGAAAGATCTTCGATTGGGTGAGATATTATCCGATATATGTCTTTCATTTACATCGACACTTCAAGGATTTTTCTACGGTCTTGTCACTATTTTCGACGAGACCGGTCCCGTTGAATAATGATTGGCAATAGCCAGTCAATAAAAGTCACGATGACCGTTTCGATTCAATCGTCCTGTATGAAAGTGTTACACGAGTTAAATGTCTGTCTAGTCGAAAAGGGATTGCAAAGGAAATTTCATGTAACAAGAAATGTAATGATCCATCAATCAATTCGCCACTAGAAAGCAGTAAACGAATATAATGTCCTACCAAAAAAAAAAACAACTAAGATTTATTATAATGAATTAAGATTATGAAGAGTTTTTTATGGCCAATTTTATTTTTAAAAAATTATTACAGTGTTAAAATAATTAAATCTAATGATATAATAGATTTGAAGAAAAATGATTATATATTATGTATTTATAAGACTTTTGGAAAATAATAAATTATCAACATATCTAGTTGAAGCGTTTAATTACGAATTAAATTATACAACTATTTAAAATTAGTAAAAAAATAAAATTAAGTGGCATACTTCTTTCAAATGTGCTATTATCATCAAATACCAATCAACAAAGATGAATGGAGTACATTAACGCTTAATTTTTTAAAATAGTTTTTTTTAACCACTATAAAGTTCAACATTGAATAATAATTTTCTAACATGCATTTTAGATACATATTTAATCATTTACCAAAACAATTAAAACTATATAATTTATCAAAAATCAGTTAAATTAAATAATTTTATAAGGCGTGTGAAGAAATAATTTAATTAACGTATCTTACTTAAGAGCACAATTATTGTCAAATGTGAAAAAAAAAAAAACAAATATCAATAAGACACTTCAGCTTAACTAACATATCTCATTAAAATACATAATTTCTATCAAAATGTGTAAATATTTTGAAAATTTTTATTTACAAATAAATTTTAAAATTAAGCAATCAAATTATATATTTGAGCCTTTAAAAACCAATTGAGTCAAGATATGATGAAAATAGTGCCTTTTCCTAAACTAGCTTTTTGCCAAGGATTAGTGCCCTGTGATATTGAAATGACCTAACTTTAATTTCTATTTAATTTCCATGTATATGTTTTATTTGTTTTCATTATTGAACTTTATGAGCATGTTAATTGATGAGAGTCATGTGTGGTATTATTAATATTGGAGTAGATGATTTGGTAACAGGCTAAATGTGTTTTAGTATATCTTAAATATTATATATGTGTTATTTTGTATGTGTAATGAAATTAATGTTATTGCTTTATATATATTAGTATGTGTATAGTATAATTAATGTTTGTGTCTCTTATGAATTAATATGTGTGTTATGTTTAAAATTTTCAAAACAACTTTTGAATTGTCTAAGGAATTGTTGATAGAAATTTTACAAAAATTAAGCCTATTTTTCAAGCTCAAATTCAACCTAAATGGACTCCAAATTAAGCCAAATTAAACCTAAGTCAAATATACCCTAAAGTCAAATGTAGGATAAATATAAACCTCAAATATGATTAATTAAGGCCTCTTTTGGCAGCCTTCCATTTTCATATGAATTTCCCTCTTCTTTCTCTCCTTTTCTCTTTTCCTTCTCTTCAAACTACAAGCCCTAAACCCAAGACCAATACTAAGCTTTTGAATTCAAAAATCTCTCCAAGCCAAAGCTTCTACATGTAAGCTAAAGCTAGTATAGACTCTTGTTTTATTTCCTTTCTTGTAGTAATGTGTGAAACCTATGGTAGGATAAGTTAATGTCTTTTGAATTGTATGATTTTATGCATTGATATAGGTTAGGTTGTGTTTTGTTATTATGCGAACTTATTTATGTGTTATAGCAGTTATAAGAAGTGTTGGTGATGAATGATGTTGATTTGAGTAGTTGAAGTTGAAGTGAAGAGGAGGGGAGGATTTGATGTGATTGAAGTGGTTTAATGTGTTGTTTTAATATTCAAAGTTGCTAGGATTGATTAGTGTGGATAGAAGATAGTATATGAAGCTAAATATGAGCTTGAAGAAGGATTAAAAGTGTTGTAGGTTATGAATTTGCAAAGTGCAAAACAGGGGAAATAAATTCTTTTTGAATAGGCCTGTTTTTGAGTATACACCAGCATCTGGTACTTTAAAGCTGCCGACGTAGAGGCGATATTGAATGTGATCAGAACTGATTTTTTTAAAGCCGCTTCAAAAGCCATCGGCTTTTGCAAGGAAATTTGCCAGTATTTATTTTCAAAGTGTACGCTGGCCATTAGGGCTTGAACGCCACCGGCATATAGGCGATGTTGGATGCAAACATAATCAAAATATTTAATGCCAGGCTTAACACCACCGGTATATAATTTTAATGCTACTGGCGTTCAGTCAAATTTTGCATGCGTAGAAAGGCCGCATATCCCCTGAGTTTTACAAATTCAATCTTCTTTAAATGTCATTCTTTACCTTATATATGATCTTCTAATGAATATATAAGCTAACTAAACATGTTTTATGTATGAATTAGATGTTAAAACTATATGTTAGATTTATTGAATCTCCTTGTATAGTTAACCTAGGATTGTGAGATATATATATATATATGTGTGTGTGTGTGTGTGTGTGAATTCTACATTCAATTATTGATTGAAATAACCATGAAATTTTCAACTTATATTTTATATGTGTGTTATTGAATTTATACATGCTTTTGATATGTATTGAATATGATTTGTGTTCATGATGAACTATGTGTTTTATTATTGTGTTAAAATATTCAAATACTCTAGAATTTATTAAATATTTAGTTCATAAAATTTAAATTGCATTAACATGTAAGAATTATATTTGGAATGTATTAAAATGAGTAAATAGATCCATGTACATAAGCCTCATCATAGCATAATTCTTTTACCTTAAAGGGAGCTTAAACACCACATTAATTAACCAAAGACAAGTTTCTTAATTAGCAAATGATAAGTCATTAAGTCCCCTTAACCACTTTTGCCTCAAAAGTCAAACCTTAAGAAATATCAACTCAAATAGTGCAAAATTCGTGCACAATTTTCAAACCTCCTAAACATGCCTTCAAAAGCTTCAAAACATAATTTCCTCCTTCTCCAAAGCTCTCCCATGGACCTATATAGATAAGCCTTTCATCTTCTACACTTTCCACCATCAAAAGCATGCTAGAGGATCACAAAACCAAGGCCTAAAGTTCTATTGGTAAGTATGTTTTTCATGTCTTCAAAATATGCAAGTTCATTGTTTCTTAGCAATAGGTTTTAAGCTTAAATTGTGTTTGATGACTTATATACTTTGTTGGTTGTATGAGGAGTGTTTTGTTGTTATAGGAGTTAGTGGTATATGTAGTATAAGAGATTAGAAGTGTTGAGCAATGCAAATGGTTGATGACTAAATGTTGGGTGTAGTGATTTGGGGTTTGAAGTATGATTTATATGTATGATTTGTGGTGGAGTGTTTGATATTGTGAGTTGGAGTTTATGTCGTTTGAAGAATGTAATGAACATAGAACAAGCTTTGGGAAGTTTAGGCTAAGTTTGAGAATTTTTTTGAAAGTGTAATAAAACAGGGAAATCAAAAACATTTTTATATAGGCTAAATTTTGGTCGTACACCGGCATCTGGGTTTCTACGCCGCCGGCTTATAGGCGGTGTTGGAAATGAACAGAATTAAAATTATTAAAGCTGTTTGAACACTGCCGGCTTTTGCTGGAAAAGTCAGCCGGCGTTCATTCTTTCACATTGTACACCGGCTATTGGGGATCCAAAGCCGCTGGCGTATAGTGAGAGGCTGCCAGCGTATCCTTGTACGCGGCCGGTTTGCACCTCTGAACGTTTTGAAAAATTTTGGATTTGCATTCTACACCGGCTCAAAACCGCCGACGTAGAATGAAGGCAGCTGGCGTACCCTTGAATGCTGCCAGCGTTGGCAATGTTGATTTTCAGAGTGTTGAACACCGGTTCAAAGCCACCGGTTTTGAGTGCCGGCGTATCCTCTGTGCTTTTGAATTTTAAAAACTTTCTTCAAAAATTTTCGAAGTTTGATATATGATCAATTTAGTATTTGTTAAGTGTTCTATGATATAATAGGATGTTTAAATGCTTTATTATAACTTTGTACTAATTTATTTGAATTTCTTTGATTAATTGTATTTTCAACTAGATAATTAGTGCTTGAACTAAGTGTGAGTTTGTAATTACTTCTTTTTACAGTGAGTGATCCCCTTTCGGTTACTTCCATTGATTCTCGAGCTAGTACAGGTATGCAGTGACTTGCTTGTATGTTTGTTAGGATAGGCATACTTAAATTGGATATAAATTCTAAGTGACTTAAATATTGCTTGAATTGCTTGTGTTTTCACCGTTGAATCCGAGAGCGGTAACTTATCATGATGCAATGATATGTTAGTGTAGGTTCTTAGGCCAGTCATGATGCAATGACTAGGCTCGACGGATAATCGATTGGAAATATAGTAACTGAGCAACATTTACTTATTCTTGAAAAGAAATAGTATAACTTAATTCAATGTTTATGGGAGCATGTAAATTAATTTATATTATGGATTGAGTTAAGTGAAGTTGGGCAACGGCTATATAACCTATATGAGATTATTCTTTTCAGTGTAACATTATCTAGGAGATATAGATATTCGAGCTATCTATATCAACCCCCTGAGCGTCGTAAGCGTTACTCAGGATCCCCAGAATCCCATGGCTTGTCCCGAAGTTTGAATACTCCAACGATGATTTGATCAATGATTACTAAAGAAAGATAAATAAAAAATTAGTGTTGCATTGCATGAGTCTAGGTATGATTGCCACTACGCTTTTGAGTGTTGTTGCTGTGTACTGAGCCTTTGGCTCACTGTTGCTATTTTTTGGTGATGATGATTGTTATGATGATATGGGCTATGGGTCGGATTGGGAGAAGTTTATGGATGAGTGGGGCAAGTAGGAATCGAGTACAAGATGGCAAGGAAGGAAAATTTTTGAACAAGTTGTTGGTTCAATTTTGTATTTTGAATAGAGGCTTGTTAGTTAAGCCTGTTTGTATATAAAGACTTAAAGTCTATTTTTGTTTTGCAAAAACTTATGTAAGTTTTGTTGTGTCATATGCTTGACACAAAATTGTAAATTATTTCTTTAAAAGTTCTATATGAATAGATTACTCAAGTGAGTAATCCATTTGAAAAAAAAAAAAAAGTCTTTATATCAAGTTATAGTGGGATTAAACAAAACAATTCACATAAATTGTTAGATTTAGGACAACCTTACATATAATATGAAAATATTATATGTGGTTAGGGACTTGACTTGCTAAATCTTAAGGATTGGTGGTTTGGGTCTTTATATTGATTGTTTTGATATTCTTATTTCAGTTAAAGGTGCTTCGGTTATTTCCCCTCCGAGTGAATATAGTAATATACTATTGGGTTCAGGTACGCAACAGCTTGTTTGTTGTGTGCTAGGACTAAGCATTCTTAAATTAATTTAATTTAATTCGACTTAATGTTTTGATGAACTGGATATCTATTACACTGTTTAATCTGGTCCGAAGAGCAGCAAACCTGTCATGATGCAATGACAAGTTAGTTAGGTGCTCAACTTAAGTCATGATGCAATGATTTTACCATGATGCAATGATTTTACCATGATGCAATGGTACGCTATGATGCAATAGCTATTCATTTTGGTTGAGTAGGTAGCCGATGGGGGGATACTATTCGAGTAACGTTTGCTTAAACTTAGGGGAAAATACCATGGTTTAGTTCAAAGTTTATGGAAACTTGTGAACTAGGTTCATGTTGTGGACTGAGTTTAAGTAGAGTCAGGCAACGACTTTTGAACCCTAAATGAAGCTATTTCTTTTTGGAATAGATACAGGAGGTATAAGTATTCGGACTGCTTATATCAACCCCCTGAGCAGCTGCTGTTACTTAGGACCCCTAAATTCCCAAAGCGTGATGTCGGGGTTTGAATACCCTCCTGTTATTTGGTTAAAAGAAAACTTAATAAGATAATGACTTTATTCATTGATGCATTCCATTTGATTTAAGTTTGCTTGATAAATTGTTCTTCTATTTTGTTATTGTGTACTGGGCCTTTGGCTCACTTTTGCTGCTTTGCAGGTAATGGAGATGAGTTATATGATGATATAGGTTACAGGTTAGACTTTGAGAGATTCATGGATGAGTGGGACGAATAGGACTCGAATGCCCTTGGATTTTGGAGAAGCTTTTGTTTAAAATCAAAATTCTCTGTATAGAAGGCTTGATAGATAAGCCTAAGATGTAAAGACCTTAAGATCTCTTAGGGTTACTTTTTGTACTAAGAAAAACTTGTAAATTTTGTAGTGTCTTGTATTGGCACTAACTTTGTACATATGATGTATATATATGTATAGATTGCTTTTATTAGTAATCTTATTTTGTTAAAAGTTGTTTATAAAGTTTTAGTAGATTTGATCAAACAATTCTCATAAATTATTAGTTTTAAGACAACCTTACATATAATGTGAAGATGTTATATGTAGTTAGGGACTCGATACTCTAAATCTCGAGATTTAGTGTGTTGGGTTTTTACAGATATACTAATGAATTGAAAGCGATTATGGTAAAATAATGCTAATGTGGTGAAAAGAACATTGTAATGATTAATTCAGTACAGTGAAATGAGCCTTATGACAAAGAATTTAGTCTGTTTGTGGTCACAATAGTGCTCATATGTTATATAGAATACAAATCCTATACAAATTTTTTATATAAATCTTTTTTTTATTATAACATTTAATATATATTCTTTATAACATAGCTAAAAATTTAAAAATTTAATATATCATTATAACATAAAAATATACAAATTTAACATATTATTATAACGTACTAGAGCATTTACAAAATTTATACGTTGATATAATGTACCTATTAAATACATGTATGAACATATACAAATATGCCCCATATTACTATAACTCTAAATTACATATCAAACAAAACATATAAGACATACAAGCATATAATTTTTTATGTTTAAAATAAAATATATATTACACATAAAGAGTTATATCATATATAACTTGTAAAATATAGTTATATTATAGAAGTTGCATTTATAAAAATTTTACTTTAGTGAAAAGCCCTATTATGAGGAATTAACCCCCACATTAGTGAAATGCCTCCTAGAACGAGGAATAAATTCCTATGGTGGTGAAAGGGCCGTTGGATCAAGAAAATCCCCTCTATTGTGGTGAAATGGTCCTTAGAACAGGGAGTCTCACCTTGATTTGATAAAAACCTAGAATGAGGAATTAAGCCTTACAGTGGTGACCTATTGTGGTGAAAATGTCCATGGAATGAGGAAATCCCTCTCTCGTGGTAAAATGGTCCATGGAATGGGGAATCCCACCTTACTACGGTGAAAAGGCCTATAGAATAAGGAAATCCCTCCTGTTGTGGTAAAAATGTCTACTGGAATGAGGAAATCCCCTTTATTGTGGTGAAAATGCCTACTGGAATGAGGAAATACCCCCTATTATGGTGAAATGGTCCATGGAACGGGGATACTCTCCTTAGTATGTTACTATAACATATATAAAATATATTTCCGATATAACATTTCATATATATATACATATGATATGATTATATATAGAAGGAATTAGATGATATACATATACAAATATAACATATATAACACATAGAATACAAATCCTATACAAATTCTTCACATAAAGCTTTTACGTCTTCTTATAACATTTAATAGATATTCTTTTATAACATGGCTGAAAAATTAGAAATTTAATATATTACTATAACATAAAAATATGCAAATTTAACATATTATGATAGCACACAAGAGCATTTACAAATTTTATATGTTACTATAACTAAAATAGCCATGAATTTCCCAATTTGTATTTCATAAATGTGTTTAATGAATTTATGCATGATTATGAAGCATGATGAATATGATTTATGCTAGTATATGATATATGTGTTGTGTTATCGTGTTTAAATATGATATATCTTAATGTAATTAAATATTGAGTTTATAAATTTATATATGTAGTGAAGTGTATGAAAATTTGTTTGAAACAAGTTAAATATGTTTAATACATAACTCCACTTTGAGCATAAAAATTGGACCTAAATAAGCTTTAGTTGGATAATATATATGCCAAAATTTAGCCCAAACCCAAGCTAATTTAAGCCCATATTTTTGGCAGCCACAAAGTTAATATTTGGATAATTATCAATTCTAAATTGTGCAAAATTCATGTGAAAAATCAAACAAGCCAAAGTGACCCAAAATAGAAGCTAAAACACCATTTTTGGCCTTCCAAAGCTTACCCAACCTAAGTCCAAACATTTCCTACATTTTTCTAAGCAATACCTTCATTTCCTTGTGGCAAGACCATAAAGACAAGTCCAAGATTCTAAAGGTATATATTTGTTATATTAAGAACATATTTGATAGTCTAAGGTTAGGTTAGAATATGAATTTTATGTTAATATGAATTTTGATGATATGCATGTGTTAGTTAGGTATTGAATGAATATCTTGTTTATAGGTTGATAATTGTGCTAAGTAAGTAATATGTAGTGTTGGAGTAAATGGAGTTGGGAATGAGTAGGGTAGAAATGATTTCGAGTAGTTAATTTTGTAAGGTGAAGGGTTGAATGAAGAATCTTATTTAACATGGTAAACATAGATGTTTGATGAGTTCAAAATGAAGATTTTTTGCATTAAAAGAAGTTAGAATACATATGAATTGAAGATTGGAGTTGGAAATGAGTTTGATGGAAGTTTGGAAGTGAGAAATGTGGTAAAATTTTATGTTTTGAAACAAAGAGATCTGCAATTTTTTGAAAAATTTATGTTGTAGTGTACGCCGTCCCAACACCGCCGGCATAGTGATCTACGCTTCTAACTTACATGGCAACATTGCTGGTGTTGGGAGTATCTAGGGGCGTGGACCAATCCCGTAGAACTCTAAAAAATTTTGGAAAATTGGAGTTGCAGTCTACACCGGCTCAATGCCGCTGGCATAGACTATAATGTGGCCGGCATATTGTTGAACACTGCCAGCGATGGCAAGTGTTGAGTTTTTAATGCATAGTACACCGAAGAAACGCCACTGGCATTGAAGGCCGGCGTGTCCCCTGTAATTTTCATTTTCAAAACTTCCTCCAATATTTTCCAGAGGTTGATATATGATCAATTGAGTATTTGTTGAGAATTATATGATATTGTATTATGTTTAAATGCTCTGTTGTGACTTTTTAATAATTTATTTGAATTTCTTTGATTGGTTATGTTTGAAACTAGTTGATTTGTGCTTGAACTAAGTGAGAAATTCAATATTTTCTTTGTATAATGATAGATCTTCACTCGGCTAACCCTATTAGTTCCCGAGCTATTTCAGGTACGCAGTAACTTGCTTGATTCTTTGTTTAGGATAGACTTCCTTTAAAATTACTTTTAATTAAGGAAATTTAATAATTTCTTGTATGAATGTCTTTTATACCATTGAATCTGGTTCGAAGAGCGTTACCCTCCTCAGATTGGGGGCATGGTAGTTTTAGGCGCTTATACCACTCTTGTCATTTTGAAATGACTTTCATAAGTGGTTCAGTAGGTAATTGATAGGGTATTCGGTATCGGTATAACACTTGCTTATTCTTAAAAGGATGAAATATGATTTAATTCAATGTTTATGGGAACACTTGAATTAGGTGATATTGTGGATTGAGTTAAGTAAAGTTGAGAAACAGCTGAGAACCCTAAATGAGATTACTTTTTCATTTTGGATAAAATCATCTAGGAGATATGAGTATCCGAGCTACTTATATCAACCCCCTGAGTGTCATGATCGTTACTTAGGTTCCCCTAGAAATCCCTATTGATCGGAGTTTGAATACTCCAGTTGTAAACCCCGAGATTTTTCACAATAGTATAGGATAATAAAATAGAAAACATAAATTAGATAGTGATTTAGAATCTGACATAATTCCTAGAATAGATCTATGAGTTGTAACAAACTCATTCCTAGTTTGAAAAACCCGAATAAAAATTTCTTTGACCTTAATAGATACCAAAAAGAGATTTCGTATCTTGAATTGATAATTCAAGATATAATTAGAAGTAGTTCTAAATTTCAAAACCGATAAGATATAGTCTATTAACAAAACTTATTAGTATAAAAAAAATCCAAAGATAAATTACTAAGATTATAAATATATAATAGATACTAATACCGATCAATAATTATTAATCTAGATCTAAAATGAAAATTTCAAATCTCGTTGTTATACTTGTAAAGGAATTCTGAATTCATTAAGGTTTAGTTCCTAATTCGATTTATTGAACTTGAAAAATTTAATCACGTAAGTTAAAATACTAAAAATAATTAATCGTATAAACTTTAAACAAAAAAAAATTGTATATAAAAAAATTTAGAATTTTTATAGGAAATTAGAAAATTCTTTTCGATAAAACTCTTACATAACGGTTATAAATATACGTTTATAAATTAATATTTATTAGAATATTTTAATTAACTATTAGTCAAATAATAAACAAACCAATAAAAAAAATGAAAACCGAAGTAGAATTCTTCACGCACGGACAGAGGCATACAGAACAAAGGAGGAAATTCTCCACGGTGCAGTAGGAGACTTCTCGGCTACAGTAAACCCAACTACGTCCAACAATTTTTCCAACATTTAACACCCAAATTCAACTTGAAAAAGACACCCCAACCAATCCAAAAGCTTCACCTATAATCTATATTAAATGCACAAGAATTTCATATCAAATTCAAGTGTAAAACAACTGCAATTGGAGCTTGAATTCTCGTGAAACAGTAGCACATTCACACACATTCTAGCTCTGTTTGGACAAAAATAATGGGCTTAGTTTGAGTTGTTTTTTCTTTTTTTTTTTTACTAAATGAACACCAATAGAAGGCCTCTAAATGGACACTTCAATTACCAAAAATTAGTGAACAAATAGCACAAGCAATCAATCCAAAAAGTCTCGAAAAATGCAATATACATCAAAATTTTCTACACCTCTATTTTAGCACGAATTTTAACTAATTTTTTTATCCAATTTTCAAGCAAGTTGAGGCCCAAATTTACACATATAAATGAAATTAATTAACTACCAAACAAGCACAATTAACGCCCCTCAAAATTAGCTACAAATCTGTCAAAACAAAAGCCAAAAGTCATCACCTAAATTAGCCAAATTCGTATTCAAAATTCCAGCTGCAAATTGGTGATTTTCCTAAGCCCAAAACACCCTCTTTAGCTTCCTAACTTTAGCCTAACTTTTTTACATATATATAGCCTTAAGTTTGACACAAAATCAGCTCATAATCCTCACAAAAACAAGTTGAAATTCTAGCTATAAGAGGAGTTTCGTCCAGCCTCTTTTCCTTTGTGTGACCTTCACTTGGATAGCTTGGAAAACCTTTTAAAAAACAAAACCAACTGTTTTGCTTTCCATATTCCATCTAAATATCAAACACATTAAGAACATCGATTCCCTCCTCCAACAACATCAAAAACCAAGCGAAATAGCTTTTGGTTTCTCATAACACCAAGCTAAACTCAAGCTCAACAAGGTAAGAAAACTTAGTTAAAGTAGTTAACTTATAATTTATCTAGAAACTCACTAATCAACCTTTGATATAGGTTTGGTTCTTGCTAAGTAGAGGAGTTGGGAATCCTTTTCCATTTCAAGCTAAGGTAACTTATAAACTATCAACATATTCTTGTTACATTTGTGTGTAGACATTAGGATGAAATGTGTAGCATTGGAGAAAGGTTATGTGATTGGGAGAAATGATTATTCCATTGATGAATTCAAGTAGATGAGTTCTTGTTGTGTTAGAAATGCTTGAATGTTGATGGCTAAGAAGAACATCAACTTAGAAATATTATAGACTTTGGCATAGTAAATTCGGATCTAGGAAGAAATGAGCCAAAACTATGCTCAAATTTCATCTAAACTAGTTTAAATTCATGTCTAATGCTTCTAGGAACTTATATGAACATAAAACTTAATTAAAAAACAGCTTTAAAAGCATGTTTAGGAGCTTTATATTTCAAGAAAAATATTATGAAAAATTCATAAAAATTACACATATTAATAATTTCACAAGTGATGAATGAGCTTAGGATATGAATAAAATTTAGATGATGAAATGAGATCCTCTAAAATAATCCAAATTCTAACTAAAGAGAGCAGATAAGGTTGACGGGCAAAATAAATAAATAAAAGACTACTACTGACAACGACTTGAATAGAAAAACTAATAGAAAAATTTAGTTATGCTTATCTTAGATATAGAATGATTAATATTTAAATCAAAAGAAGGTCCAACAAACTAAATGGCAAATACCCTTTTTCTACAAGAATCAATACCTTAAGAAATCAATATAAGCAGTAGAAATTACATCAAATACCGACATAGGACACTTAGACACTCATAGGAATTTAATATTCTCTTTATAAGTATTATTAATGAATATTTTCATTTCAATAGGTAATTTTGATACTGTTGAGGACTTCCCGATCGATTACTACAATTGAAAAATATGAGCAGGTGAGTAACTCAGACTTATTACATTGTTTGTGTTTGTAGTTTAGCTACATTATAATACAAGAATAATAATGAACTCGTGTGTATATCGGTTATGGGTATTACCTACTATCTAGAATTACTTGACTGCTAAACAATACTAAATAAATGTGATAATGGAATGCTTGTGAATTTGCCAAGTGCATGGCATGTTGATTGTTTGTGTGACGCCTGAGCACCTTTAACTTGAATAATAAATGTTGGCATTATAAATAAAATAGACATGCATTTCATAAATTGCATATACTACATTATAATTATGTGATAGCCCACTACGTATTAGAATTTCGGTTCTCTGGTAATATTTGGTTTTTCTAGGCAAGAGGCTAGTAGTCTTACTCAAGATTACATTTGTTCTGTCAGTTCCACGGGAACTAACTGGTAATGAAGGACGCTGCCCATGGTATCGCTATGAAATGTTTAATACTTAGTGGAGTTTCTAAGGCTCAAAACAGGAAATGAGTGCTTTAAACAACATTAATATACAAAGATAATTATTGAGAGGATTGTGGCTTTCCTATGTGCTTAGTTTCTCCTAGATAAGTGATTCATAAATTGGTTTTTCTTCAACCCCAATGAGAGGCGTAAATCTCCATCCTGTTTGGATTCGGATTGTCTAAGCTTGTAATTGTTCATATGTTTGATTGCTGCATTACATATGATTGATAATAACTTGCTTGTTGTGTCATAGGTTCTTATTATTCACCGAGCCCATGGTATATGCTCACACTCCTATAGTCCTTTCAGGATGACATTAAAGCCTTGGCTGGTTGCCTCTAAGAGCTTAGAACCAGTATGTTTCTAAAGTTGAAAGAGTCTTGGAAACAGGAAGAATAGTTTTTACTACTTATATGTATTAATTGATGTTAGAGCATCAATTTTATTACCTAAGAACTTAGATATGTTTCATGGTTTGTAATAGTTACTATTCAGACAATAAGATTTATTTATGATTGTGATTTTATTTGCTTTCATCATTTCTTTCAAGCAACCGAAAAGATCCTATTTTGTTGAACTTGTGTCATTTTCCAAGGTAAATCTAGTAATAACATGTGTATATGGTACTGTCTGGATCATTAAATTGTATCATAATACATGTGTTATACTAGGGTACTCTTGGGGCATGACACCAGTGTTGTTTGACTAATTAAAGACTAACTAATAATCTAATGATTGTTATTTGCATTTAGTCTAAGTATGTGTGATCACTACATTTGTATTCGTTACTTGTGTACTGGGCCTTTGGCTCATATTTTAGCTATTTCAGATGACGATCAAGACGAGTTTTACATGAATATGGGTTATGGTATCGACTTTGAGGATTTCCTAGATGACCTAGAGGATTAGATATGACTATGGACCATGATGGAATTCTTATTTTGTAATAGACTTATGGGATCTTTTGATGTTTATATTAGATGATATAAGTTGAATTACCTTTTATAGCTTTTATATAAGGCTTGTAAGAAGCCTTTGTTTGTAATATCTAAACCTATCTATATGTATATCTTAAACTTATTTCATTTGTAATATATGATAAATATGATGTTGTGTTTTATTACAAGTTTTACAAAAATCAATAGTTTTCAAATTTTTTAGTATGAGTATTGGGGTTTAGGCAAATAATATCAAACACTTTTTCTAGGACAACCTTACATATAATTCTATAGGTTATATGTGATTGAGGAGCCGTTATCACCTATTTTTATTACAGAGGTGATAGCGGGTCCTTATAGATGGTATCAGAGCCGGTTTAATAATTGTTTGCCTAAATGTAATAGTTTGTTTGAGACTTGACCGTGACACAAATAGGTAGTATAGAAATTAGTTAAGTTTGCTTAAATGGATTTATTTACTTGTTTTCTAGTTTGCTTGATATGCTTGTTGCTTGTTTGATGGCTTGTTTAATGGCTTGTTTAACTTGCTTATTTTTATTTATAAATGAGAATGTGAATTTAGCAAGCTTTGTGTATGATTTAAAATTTTATATATGTGTATGTGTTGAATGTATTGTATGCAATCGTTAAGATGGATAGGTTAAGGAGGTCAACAAGGCAATAATCTGACAGAGAGAATATGTCTACACCGCCACAGTCGTCATCTACATCGGCTCTTAATTCATCTTCTACTCCTAGTACTGAAGCTGCTCCACCTCATGCTTCGGCTTCTGCATCACAGGTTCCTCCAACAACACAGATTGCACCTCCTCCTCCTATGCCTCCTTTTCTTCCAATGCCACAAATGCCTAAAAATGACCCAACTTCTATGTATGGTATGCTAAGGGACATGATGGCAATGATGCAATAGTATCAATTGATGATGTTTCAACACACTCAACATATTATACAGCAGAGTAATCAGCAAAGAGCGAGACAAATTGAGAATCCACTTGTGAATGACCAACTTAATCAGATGAAGTTGCATGATTTTAGCAAGATGATTCCTGAATATGATGGGACAAGTGTTGATCCTACAGTTGCTGAGAGTTGGATAGAAGAGTTGGAAAGACATTTGCTGCTAGTATTACTCCAGAAGATAGGAAAGTCGATTTAGCTGTTTATATGATGAAAAAGGAAGCTTATAAATGGTGGAGACCGACTAGTGGAGATTTACATCAACCCATATCTTGGACAATATTCAAGGACACTTTTCTCATAAAACATTTTCCAAATTCAATTAGAGAAAGGATGATTGCTGATTGGTTGAACTTGAGCCAAGGAAGTAAGACCATAAATGAATATTATGGTAAATTTTGCAGGCTATTACGTTTTGCTGGATGAGATTATCGAGATGAGAGGATAAAAGTTCAAAAATTTCAGAATGGTTTGAATGAGGAAATTTAAGGTGATGTGAAGAAATTTGAGTTGCATACTCTAGCAAATATTGTGGCTAAGGCTTTGTTGGTCAAACAAATATAGACTGATAGTAGAGTGAGAAGAGCCAAGAGAGTGGCATTTATGGCAAAAGACCTACTCCTATTTCATCCTATAGTGGTTTTCAAAGTGTTAGTAAAGAAGTGAATTATCAAGGCAAGGGAAAGAGGCCTTTTATGGGAAAGCAAGGAGATCAAAAGTCGACATTTAAAGCTTCAACCCCCATATTTGAGAAGAAATGTTTTAGGTGCTTTGGTCCTCATGAACTATCATAATGAGATGGTTTGGATCATTGTAGATCGGCTAACGAAATCGTCACATTTTATTCCATTAAGAGTGGGGTGTTCACTCAAAAAGTTGGCTTAGAGTTATATCTGAAAGGTAGTGCGGTTATACGGTGTACCGGTGACCATCTAGTTCAGTTTATACCCAAAATATATCCTTATCTGAATCTCAGGTTATCATCATAATTCTTAATGTTTGGGCAATAATTTATAAATTCATTATTTAAAATTTATAATTCATCTTATTAATCTTGTTATTTAACGGTACATGCAGGATGATACTATATCATATTCCTAAAAGATGTGCAATTGGCAGTAGAGGACATTTACCTTCCATATGGTGCGAATAATTGGTTTAATCAAGATTGAATTAATTTGTTCCAATTGTTTATAGTGCATTAGTGAACATCTTACAATCCATTTTTTTCTTTTTCATCTTACTGGATAGCAATTTTAATCTCAGTTAGAAGATATATATATATATATATATATATGATTGTTAACTTGTTATATTCTTCTCAATATTCATAATTATATGTTCTACTTATTATACTGGATTATGAGTCTTGTAGTGGAATGTCAGTAGCTTTCATTAGCATCGTTCTCAGCTTGTCTTGTTTATGTAGAGACCTCTGTGGTGTGCAAAGTAGGTATTTTTTTGTTGTATTCATTATGTGTTTTTATCCGTTAATATTTATTAATATTAATGAGGTTAGAAAAAACTATATAATTATATAGTAAGTATTATATTAACGGACAATGGAAATGATTATCCCCACACTATTTTCATAAAACCTAAACATCTTTAAATCTACATCTTACTGCTTCAGAATGTTACATTCCAGCAGCAGAGACCAAATGATTTCCCATAAGTAACTTATGCACTATGAAGTGTACGTACTTTCCATCCAGAAGACAACTACAAAATTTAACCTATAACTCTTGCAAGTAATCAAAATCTAGTACTGTAAATTTACAAAAAAACTATAAATTACCTCAACTCTATTAGGATGATTGCTTCCTATGCATGATAAATATCTTCCTAGCTACAACATAAAGAAGTATTCCATTTAAAAAATAGACAAACTCCTGAAACAATGGATTTCCACCTAACATGGTGAAATGGCTCACGGAACAAGGAATTTCCCCCTAATGATAAAATGGCTCCTATAATGAGAAGTTTCCTCTTAGTATGATAAAATGAACCCTAGAAAGAGGAATTCTCCCTAGTGTGATAAAATAGCTCGTAGAGCAAAAATTTCCCCACCCCCCAACCTTCCCCCGCACCCCCACCCCCCCTCTCCCCCCAGTGTGGTAAAATGACCCATGGAACGAGGAATTCCCTCATAGTATAGTCAAATAGCCTTTAGAATGAGGAATTTCCCCTTAGTATGGTAAAATGGCTCACGAAATGAGGAATCCTCCACTAGTGTGGTAAAAATGGCCCATGGAATGAGAAATTCTCCCTTAGTGTCGTTTAAAGGCCCTCAAAATGAATAATTTCACCCTAGTGTGGTAGAATAGTCCTTAGAACGAAGAATTCCCCTCTAGCATAGTAAAATGACCTATAAAACGAGAAATTTCCTCTTATAGTGATAAAATGGCTCTTATAATGAGGAATCACCCCCCTAATGTGTTAAAATAGCCCCTAGAACGAGGAATTCCCCTCAGTATGGTAAAATGGCCCCTTCAATGAGGAATGCTCCCCAGTAAGGTAAAATGACCCCTATAATGAGGAATTCTCCCCAGTATGGTAAAACGGCCCCTACAATGAGGAATTTCCTCCTAATATGGTAAATTGGCCCTTAGAACAAGAATTTTCTCCCTAGTGTGGTAAAAGCTCTCGAAACGAGAAATTTCCCTTTAGTGTTGTAAAATGACCCTTAAAAAGAGGAATGCCCCCTATTGTTGTTAAATGCCCTTAGAACGAAGAATTCCCTTCTAGTGTGGTAAAATGATCCCTAAAATGATGATTTCCCTCTAACTATTGTAAAATGGTTCCTAAAACAAGGAATCTCCCCCTTAGTATGGTGAAATGACCATTGGAGCAACGAATTCCACCTTATTGTAGTAAAATGACTCTTGGAGCGACGAATTCCCTTCTAGTTTGGTAAAATGGCCCATAGAATAAGGAATTCCCCTTCCCTCCAATGTGGTAAAATGGTCCATATAACGAGGATTTCCCCCCCATGTGGTAAAATGGCTTCTAAAACGAGAAATTCTCTCCTTGTGTGGTCAAATGGCCTTGGGAACGAGGAATTCTCCCTTATTATGGTAAAATAGCCCCCAGAACGAGGCACTTCCCCCCCCTCCCCCTCTCTAGTGTGGTAAAATGATCTATAAAACGAGGAATTTCCCCCTAACCCCAGTATGGTAAAAGGGTCCTTAAAACAAGGAATTTCCTCCTAGTATGGTCAAATGGCCCTAGAATAAGGAATTTCCCCTTAGTGTGGTAAATGGCCCTTGGGATAAGGAATTACCCCCAAGTGTGTTAAAATAGCCCATAGAATGAGGAATTCCCTCTAGTGTGGTAAAATAACCCTTAGAATGAGGAATTCCTCCCAATATGGTGAAATGGCCGCTACAATGAGAAATTTCCCCCTAATATGGTAAATTGGCTCATAGAACGAGAAATTCCCTCTAGTATCGTAAAATGACTCCTTGAACAAGGAATTTCTCTCTAGTGTGATAAAATGGCCTCGAGAATGAGGAATTTCCTCTTAGTATGGTAAAATGGCCCATGGAATGAGGAATTCCTCCCTAGTGTGGTAAAATGACCCATAAAAAGAGAATTTCCCCTTAAAGTGGCAAAATGGCTCTCAAAATGAGGAATTCTCCCCTAGTGTAATAGAATGGCTTTAAAACAAGGAATTCCCCTGGTGTGATAAAATGGCTCATAAAATGAGAAATTCCCCCTATATAATAGAATAGCCCTTAAAATGAGGGATTCCCTCCTTTCAGAACTAGAATTTCTCTCTAGTGTGATAAAATGACCCTTATAATAGGAATTCCCCTTTAGTGTGGTAGAATAGCCCCTAAAATGAGGAATAAGGAATCCCCTCCTAGTATGGTAAAATGACCCTTAGAACGGGGAATTTCCTCTTAATGTGGTAAAATGGCCCTCAAAATAAGGAATTCCCCCTTAGTGTAGTAGAATGACCTTTAGAACGAGGAATTCCTCCCTAGTGTAATCAAATGATTCATAAAACAAGAGATTTCCCCATAGTGTATATACATATGATATGATTATATATATAAGAAATTATATGATATACATATACAAATATAATCTATATAACATATATAATACAAATCCGACACATATTTTGTATATAAAGCTTTTATATATTACTATAACACATAATATATATTCTATATAACATATATGAAAATTTAGAAATTTTATATATCAATCTAACATAAACATATACAAATTTAATATATTACTATAACACAAAAGAGCATCTATAAATCTTATGTTTTGCTATAATATACCTATTAGATATATATGAGAAAATATACAAATATGTCCTATATTACATTAAGATATAAATTACATAATATACACATCATATAAGACATATTTTTCATGTTTTAAAATGAAATATACAATACACATGAGCAAATATATCATATAAAACATTTAAAATATATTTATAGTTTACAAGTTTCATTTACAAAGATTTTACATGTTACTATAATATACACACATATATCCTATATAACATATAAGAGCATATATGAATTTTATATATTACTATAAATTTAAAAATATTTATACATTATATATAACATAATAGAAGATTTACAACTTTTATATTTAATATAACAAATAAAGTATGTATACTATAACACAATTAATATATATATATATATATACATACACATATGATATGTGTATTTTATATTATAAAATATGACATGATATATAAATAAATATATATCCTACCTAACATCTTAAATATATAACTAATAAGAACATTTAGAAATTTTATATATTGTTGTATCATCTTAAAAACATATAAGAATTTAATATATTACTATAACACATAATCATATCCTATATAACATATATGAAAATTCAATAATTTTATATATTGCTATAACTTAAACATATTCAAATTTAATATATCATGATAACATTTTAACTATATATATTAAATATAACATATAAGATATACATACTTATGACATGTTCGTTTATCTTTTGATAAATATATGATATACTAATACAATTATATCATGTATAGTGTATAAAATATATATCATATACAAATTTTATGTATAAAAATTTTACATATTAATATAATGTAACATATATACATCCTATGTAACATAAAGGAACATATACAAAATTTATCTATTACTTTAACTTGTAAAGCATTATATATAATTTATACATATTAATATGACATAATATATATACATCATATGTAACATATAGGAACATATACAAAATTTATATAATACTCTAACATGTAAAATATATATCATAACTAACACATGTCGCTATAACATACATATTAAATACATATATATATATGCAAATATATTCTATGGGATTAACATCTAAATTGTATATCATATATAACATATAAGATATATATAAACAAACGATATTTTTTTTTCATGTTTTAAAATAACATATATAATATACATAAACATATATATTATGTACAACATGTAAAGTATATATTAAATATATATACTTTATAAATTTCATGCATAAAGATATTATAAATTACTATACATATAAATTATATATCATAACTAACACATAAGATCATATAAATTTTTTTTATATTAATATAGCGTATGATATATACCCTAATTTAATATATTATTGTAACATATAAAATATATGTCTTAATTTAATACACTAATATAACATATAAAGTATTTATATTCAATATAGCATATGGTATGTTTATTTATCTTATATATTAAAACATATAATAGACATATATGAATATAAGCTATATTACTATAGCATCTCAATCATATATCACATTTGACATGTATATATCATATGTAACATATAATATGTATACATAGTGTAGAAATTTCATGTGTAAAGATTTTACATATTACTATAACATATAAATTTTATATATATCCTAAATAACATATAAAAAAATTCAAGTTTTTTATATAATTTAACATATAATATATTCCTAATTTAATATATTAGTATAGGATATAATATATATCCTAATTTAATATATCACTATAACATTTAAAATATTTACATCCGGTATAACATACAACATATATAAACATACAATATCTTTTATATTATATAAGGAAATATACGATATACATATGAAGACATATCCTATATAAAATATAAATATATATCATAATGATATGTTATTTTATGTTTTGAAAAAAATATACAATACACATAAACAATATATTACATATAAGACTTAAAATAAATATATATACTATGCAAATTTTTTGTACACCCTAAAATTTAATCAAACATTAAATCAATTAGGCGTTACCGCACGTATAATAGTCTAAAGTGTTACATGCTCATGCTTCCTTTAAAATATTTTTTTTTATTGAACATTGCTCCTCATTTTAGGGTGTGAAATTGTTTAATTAGATTTTCAAATAATGGATTTAGCAGCGAAAATCTATTTTATAAAATAATTTTATTATAAAAACTATACTCCTAACCAAGTAGACCAATTTCTAAGAAACAAAATTTTAATAAACATTTTACAATATACTCTTAAGGGTAGATAATCATTTACAAGAATATAGTCACTGACAAAGCCTTTCAGAAAATACAAGTTCTGTAAAGACGAACCCACTAAATCCCAAGATTTAAAGTACCGAGTCCCCAACCACATATAACATTTTCACATTATTAAGGTTGTCCTAAAACTAATATTTACGAGAATTGTTTGATTAAGTCTACCAACACTTTATAAACAACTTTTAACAAAACAAGATTGCTAATAAAAGCAATCCATACATATATATATTATATGTACAAAGTTTAGTGTCAATATAAGATACTGCAAAATTACAAGTTGATCTTGATACAAAAGATAACCTAAAGAGATCTTAAGGTCGTTTACAACTTAGGCTTATTTAACAGCCTCCTATACAAAGAATTGTGCTTTAAATAAAAACTTCTCCCAAATCCAAGGGCATTCAAGTCCTACTCATCCCACTCATCCATGAACCTCTCAAAATCTGACCTGTATCCCATATCATCATACAACTCATGTTCATTACTTGCAAAGCAACAAAAGTAAGCCAAAGGCCCAGTATGCAATAATAAATACAAAAATGAATTGTCAAGTAAGCTTAATTCAAATGAAATGTATCAACAATCAAGTTAGTATCTTGTTAAGTTTTCTTTTAACAAAACAACAGTAGGGTATTCAAACCCTGGAAACACGCTCTAGGAATTTAGGGATCTTGAATAACAGTAACTGCTCAAGAGGTTGATATAAGTAGTCCGAATACTTATATCTTCTATATCTATTCCATAAAGAAATAGCTTCATTTAAGGCTCAAAAGCTGTTACCTAACTCTACTTAAAATTAGTCCACAACATGAACCTAGTTCACAAGTTCCTATAAACATTGAACTAAACCATGGCATTTTCTTTTAAGTTTAAGCAAACGTTACTTGGATACTATCATCCACATGAGCTATCCGCTTAACCAAAAACGAATTGCGATTGCATCATAGCATACCATTGCATCATGACTTAGGTTAGCATCTAACTAACATGTCATTGCATCATGACGAGTTTGCTGCTCATCGGACTAGATTAAACAGCATAATAGACATCCAATTCATCAAAGTATTAAATCGAATTGAATTAAATCAAATTTAATAATGCCTATTCCCAGCGTACAACAAGCAAGCTATTACGTACCTGTATCTAATAGTATATTACTATATTCACTCAGAGGGGAATTAATTGAAGAACCTTTAACTAAAATAAGAAATATCAAAACAAATCAATAATCGAATATAGAATATATATATATATATATATAGATATAACACAATCCTAAGTTAACTATACAAAGAGATTTAATGAACTTAATATATAGTTTTATTATTTAATTCATATCTAAAACATGGTTATATAGTTTATAGATTCGTTAGAAGACCGTATATGAAGTAAAGAAGGACAATTAAAGAAGATTGAATTTGTAAAACTCAGGGGATATGTGACCTATTTACATAGGCAAAATTGAGCTAAACGCCGGCAGCGCTGGAATTATACGCCGGCAGCATTAAGCCTGGTGTTAAGAAAATTGGTTCTGTTCGCATTCAACACTGATTAAAGGCTGGTGGCCCTAATGGCCAGCGTAAGATTTGAAAAATAAACGCTAGCCAATTTCTTTACAAAAGCGGGCGGTGTTATAAGCAGCGTTAGAAAAATTGGATTAGATCACATCCAACACCGCCTTATGCCGGTGACGTTGAAGTACCAAATGCCGGCATACACTAAAAACAGACCTATTCCAAAAGTGTTTGTTTCCCTTGTTTTGCACTTTGAAAATTTATAACATATAACACTCTTAATCCTTCTTCAAACATATATTTAGCTTCATACACTATCTTCTATCCACATTAACCATTCCTAGCAACTTTGGACATCATTTTAACACATTAAACTACTTCATTTATATCAAACCCTCTTCTACTCTTCACTTCAAACTTAACTACTCAAATCAACTTCAATCCTCACCAACACTTCTCACTACTTCCATAACCCGTACATAAGTTCATATAACAATAAAACACAACCTAACATTTCAATACATAAAACCATTCAAAGTCATATGACAATAAACTCATCCTAACATGGATTCTATATCTATATTACAAGAAAAATAAACAAAGAGTTTGTACTTGCATTAACTATATGAAGAGGCTTTAGCTTGGAGAAATTGTTGAATCCAAGAGCTTATTTTTGGCTAAGGTTTAGGCTTATGGTTTGAAGAAGGACAAGAGAAGGAAAAGAAAAGTGGAAAATTCGTATGAATTTTGTGGGCCACCAAAAGAGGCTATATGATCAAATTTGGGAATTATATTTATCATAAGTTTGACTTTTGGGTATATATGAGTTTGGCTTAATTTGTCTTAATTTGGGGCTAATTTGAATTTAATTTGAGCTTGAAAGTGGGCTTAACTTCTTAAAAAATTATGTTAACAATTTTTTAGGCATTTCAAAAGTTGTTTTGATAATTTTAAACATAACATATACATATTAATTCATAAAAGACACAAACATTAATTATACTATACATACATTAATATACATAAAACAATAACGTTAATCTCATCATACATATACACATATATCAATAATTTACATTAATAAACATAATATATCAAACCTATTTCTACACATTCATTTTCATATATCAAAATTACTTCAAACTTAATATTTAAAATTAGTATTATATTTACATGAAAATTTAATTATTGAATAAATTAGGTTATTTCAAGTTCTAAAGATTAAATCTAGTCCTAAATATAAAACAAATTAAAACAAATACAAATAAATCCATCGGACCTATCCTACTGCACTAGTTCTCCCATAATCATCAACAACGCCTTTGACCTAAAACAAACATCCTCGTCATCATCCATCATCACCATCATCAAATCATCAACTCAAAACCTGGAAAAAGAACAACAATAACAATAATAAGCCGAAGCCCAGTACATAGTAACGAAATCACACACGGAGTGGCATATAAGCTTAACTATATGTAATGCAGCAATAACAATTTATTATCTTTAATTTAAAGTAAACAAATCAACACTAGAGCACTCACACTTTAGAACAAGCCTGGGGAATCTAGGGGTCCTAAGTAACGCTCTTGACGCTCAAGAGGTTGATATAGGCAGTCTAAATCCCTATATCTCCTAGATGATATATCTGAAAACGAGAAAATAGTCTTATCTAGGGTTCTCAGCCGTTTCTCATCTTTACTTAATTTAATCCATAATATCACCTAGCTCAAGTGTTCCCATAAACATTGAACTAAATCATATTATTTCATCTTAAGAATAAGTAAACATTATACCGATACCAATAAACTCATCGATTACCTGTCGTACCAATTATGAAAGTCATTACATCATGACAAGGGTGGCCTAAGCGCCTAAACTATCGTACCCATCTCAAGACAAGTGCCGCTCCTCAGACCGGATACCAATCTTCCAACTCAGGGCAAGAATAGGATTTCAACGGCGGAAAACACACCTAACACTGTCATGCCCTAAAATAGGGCCTAGTAGTATCATCCTGTAGTCATCATACCACGTGTGCACCCGTAATATGAGAACCGTCTTTACAAGACTCTATCTTATAATTGTTACATGTAATGTAGTCATACCAATATATTATATAAATACTAAGGATTCCAATTTTTCTTAGTTTGCCAGAACCGCAGAGAATCGGTATCCCCTACCAAATAATGAAATTGAGATTAAACCTATAAAATACAAGATCTTAATCAATTATACCATTTATCTAATTTTTCCTTTGAGACCAATATAATCTATGCAACTATCTTCAACAAGGTCTTTTGATGTAGCCCTCTTCACTCATGCTTAACCCAATCCCAGCTAACGTTATACCTGCACAAAGACTGTTGGAGGGTGAGCAAAACCACATGCTCAGTGAGATGACCTGACCAGACCACATATCAAACAATGGAAATCAAGTTTATTTAGCAAACATATGTAATGCCACAATCAAGCATATGAACAAATACAAGCCTGGAGAATCCGGAGTCCAAAGCAGGATGGAGATTTACCCCTCTCATCAGGGTTGAAGGAACCAGTAGTACATAGTCTATCCAGAAGAAGCCAAGCATACAAGGGAATCTTATGATTTCTCGTATTAGGGTTATCCCTTTTAATATGATAGCTTAACAAACCATCCCTTGTACATACCTTTAGCAACTCCCTAAGCATTAGTCATCCAATCAATACCATAAGCGGCGTCCTTCATTTACCACTTAGTTCTTATGGTACTAACAGATCAAAGGTAACCTTGCGTTGATCTACTAGCCTTTAGCCTAGGTCAACCAAGCATTATCAGAGTCCCGGATGGCCAATACGTAACAGACTACTACGCTTTTAGAGATGCAAATATGCAATATATGCGATACATGCCCATTTCATTTTATGGTACCAATAGTTTTTAGTCAGGTTCAGGGCGATAATACAATTACAAACAAACATCAACATGCTCCATACAATTGTCATCATACAAAGAAATTGTTAATTATAATAAGATGTTTTGGCAATCATACATACACCAAGCAGCATGCAATTTACCCAAACCCACATGTAATTCAGTTTAATGTTATTATTAATGCAACTAACTACAAGCACAAACAATATGATAAGGTCAAAGTCCCTCACCTGTGGTCCTCGCTATATCGCTGTAATAATCTACTGGTAGTCCGAGAACCGATTTATATTTATGGAATGAAATAACAGATATTTATTATTTTACTAATCTATTCTTCTATTAGTTCCGAAGATAAGATATTTGAAATATCATATTCATCGGATTAGTTTTGGTATGACTTATACTATTATTTACACTAATTCTAATATTAGACATATTTTAGAAATTACGTACTCCTTTCTTTTTATGGTTTTACTTACTATATTAATCTAAGCTGAGTTAATTGGAAACTAATCGCCTAATTCAATTACTAAATCTATTTTAATTAGTTACCAAAAATCATATATTTTATTTATATAATATACTAATCTTAGTATTAGTGATACTCATAAAAATAGTAGTAGTAAATAGTATCAAAGATAATGGTGATTATATTAAATATTACTACTAATAGTAAAAACAATTTAATTACAAAAACAATTTAATAGTTTTAGTAACAAAATCAATAATATTACTAACAATAATGATAACAATAATAATAACACATATTATAGTAATAATACTAGTAATAATCATAATAGTGGTAGTATCGTTAATAATATTGTTTATAATATATATATTTTATAATGATAATGATATTCATTAATGCTGATAAAAATAAAAATAATATTAAATTGGTATTAATAACAACAATTATCAAAATAATAGTATCATTAACAATATTACTAATATTAACATGGTAATGATAATAATAATAATAATATGATTAATAATAATATCACTAATTATAGTAGTAATAATAATCACATCATTTGTTGACAATAATAATAGTAATAATGATAATATTAATGAAATTAACAACAGTAACAACATAGAATAATAACAATAATAATAATAATAATAACAACATTCAGAATATAACAGATTTTATAACTAATCTTATTAATTAATTAATTTAATTTTTTTTTTTTTTGAGTAGATAGAACTTACCAAGTATAGTCTTATTTTGAAGAGCACTATCCCACGATCCTTATGTATCTTTCGGAATTGAAAATAGTTGATATATGTAAAAGTTGTGGAATTTAGAAGTTTTGTAAGGGTTTTGATATAAGAAAGTTAATATATATATATATATATATATATATAATTATATAGATGGAGGCATGTTATTGAATTGAGACAGGGGCATCTGGCCTTGCATTTGTGTGTATATATATATATATATATTCTATTACGATCCTAGGGAAATAATCAAAGAAAGTGTTGGAAGAAGAAAAAGAAGAAGAAGAAAAAAAATTGAAAGACAGAGAGAAAAGAACAAGACAGAGAGCAAGAAGAATGGATGAGAGAAAGAGGAATGATGAGAATTTATATTGAGTCTGAACGTGGAGAGCAAGTTGCCAACTTGCATTAGTTGAAGTAGATTTGTATTGACTTTAACATGGCTTATTGAAGGATTTTCGGCTCACCAAATTTAAGAACATCCCAGCCCTTCAACAATGCAATCTGTCTCCAGCAAGTTGCCATATATATATATATATATATATTAGTTAGTTGATAATTATTTTAGGTTTAGAATATATATAAATAAAATATAAAGATAAGATAATGAATTTATAACCGTTTAAGGAGGGAATAAAATATAAATTTGTGAAAAAAATCAATTTTGTGGGTTTAAGTGATACGTATATTAAATACTGATTTAGTAATATTTTTAGATGAAAATTTCCATATTCTCCTTATTAAATATTATGAATACTATGGCATATATAGAATTTCTATTAAAGATATCTATATATGTGTTTGAATTTTCGCTTTTTGTTGAGGATTTGTACGCGTCCAGAGGAGTTGAATTTCAAAACAACTCATAACGTAATACGAACTAAACTAAAACAAAGGAAAAAAAAATACAATTCAGTTAGAATATATGGAACATAAAAATAAAAAGAAAGTGATATATTTATAACCAATAAATATGTAAGGAGTAGGGAAAAATATAAATTGGTGAAAAAATTAAATTTTGTGGATCTAAATGACACGTATGATAAATATTGATTTGATAATATTTTTGGATAAAAATTTACATATTAACGATATTTAAATATTCTAAATATGATAGTATATATAGAATCTTTAGTTTAATAATTTTACTTCTCTGTTTTTATACCTACTATCATAAATTATATTTTATTTGTTTAAAAAAAATTCCGTTTCATGGTATTTTGATAAATTAATAATTATATTACCTTAATTCGACTTTATTATAAATCTTTAAGATTTGAAATTACATATGAAATCATTTCTATTTATAAATTTATTCTAGACTTTTTATTAGATTAGAAATTTAATTTTAATTTTATATTTGTTATTCAGTTCTTTTTACTAATTATAAATTACTGGTTTATATCGGACTTTTAGTTTTTATAGACTCAGAATTATTTAACTTGGATGTTTTAATATATATATATATATATATATTTACATTAAAACTTAAGTTTGTAAATATTAAATAGTTTTCTTTATTTTTTTATTATGAACTTTTAAGGTCTTAGTGATAAAGATTATAATTTGTTAATACTTAAAAATTTAAATCGCAAAAAAATTTGGAGTGATTTTTGCTACTCGTTTTAACCATTCTTTTAAAAAAATTATATTATATTTTTAGTATTTATTAAAACTAGATTATGAGAAATTAGGGGGATTACACCTAACACTCATCATTAATTAATTAAGCCGTCTTTAAGTTCTTAATCCATTTAGATGCCTATCCTAACACCCAACACGCAAGTTACTGTGTACCTCTCATATGAAATCCAAATAGGGTCTCAGAAGCTAAGACAAAAGCCATCTCAAAGAATAAACCAAATATCCATATATGTTCAAAAATTAAAATCATATAAGAACTTAAACCAATGATCCACTTATAACAGACTCATTAAGAACTATATCAATTATTCACTCATCTCAAACTTTTATTATAACCCTATTTGATTAGACACTAATTTGAAACCTCACTATGACTGCGAAGATCGCCCTATCAAAATATGGACAGTTCTCTTTTATCTATCAAAGAATTTCTTTTCTCTTTGTTTATAATGTTTTATTACAAAAGCATCAACAAAGAATTCATATATCAAAAATATTCATTTTCCAAGTAAACACACATTTGAAGCAACATATTCATGATATCATTACAAAGATCATCCTAATTCATTCATCTAAGCCAATTATTAGCTATTAAACCATTTTAGCTTAACCTTAGCCAAACTGATTAGAATCAGTCATTTAATTCATTTACTAAGTCAAGTTAATTAAACTTAAACAATCTAACCCATTTTAGCTTAGTGAAGTTCACTAAGTTATGTTGTATTTAGATTCATTACTAATTCATTATTCATCTTGGATCCATGTCAACTTGAGGTTACATTAACTTAAACTTAGCCAAATTAATTAACCTTAATCAATTAATTCAAAAACTAAGTCAAAATGGTTAAACTAACTCAATCTAATTCATTTTAACTCATTCAGGTCTATTTAACCAAGTTGAACCTAAGTTTGTTAGCTAGGTTCATTTTATAACTAACTTCTATATTTAATCTAATTATCTATTAAATGTATAATTCCACTTAATTCATGCATAATTATATCAATTAACTAATATAACACATCAAATATTATTTATCTATCTCATATTAGCTCAAAAAGACTCATTTCCTTAGTAAACACATATTTAACAAACAAAAACAAGTTTTAAACTTTGTTTCGAAAATGTATCAGCTGAAAAGAAATAAAATTTAAGCATTGATACTTTTGGAATTTGTAAAAAATTAAAACATGAAAGTTGTAGATCTCTTTTTAATATTTACAAATCATTTAAATCATCTCAATCCGAGTTCGTATGAAAAAGTTATGATTAAATTACAAAACAATGTTGTGCTATAAAATTTTGACCAGAGGAGATCATCCCCTCTGATATGGCAGTGATCTGGCTTGTTTCATTTGAAAATTCTTGTTCCGAGGAGATCACAGCCCGTATCATGCCTGTGATGAACACGGGATCCTACCTATGCATTGTCCTTGTCTTTTTACACAACTTTTAACTACTTAATCCAATATACATCAACAACAACTACTTGTTACAAATATAAACATGCATAAACTTGTCTCCTACACACTTCTATACACATATCTATATCATATTCCTCTAAAACATTTCATCAAACACTTGGTCTACACAAATCTACATATATCTAAGTTTTTAACAAACATGCTCATATATCATATATTTACTAATTTCATCACAAGTTTTACATATTAGTAGTCATGATACAACATTCATATGTATAAACAAGAATTAAAGCAAGGAAATTGACAATACTTATCTTTTTGGACAAAACCCATGTCACGCCCCAAAGGGTACCCTAAACGTGGCAGTCCGCCACATATAATATCAAGGCTTAAGAATGGCTACCTTAGTCATGCGAAAGCCTTAGTATTATATGTAAGGCATCTAACACGGTAATAGGAGACGCTTTTGGGAAGCATAGTTTAAGCAAGTAAAGATAAACATACAAGAATTCAGAAATAAAGTATATCATATCATAAATAACCAAAGGTCTGTTACATAATTTCTTAGGGGCATACCCCCGCTAATTCCAAGGATCGAGATAATCTTCATAACATCCAAAATTAAAGATTTCAAAGGAATTCTAATCTAAGTCTTCGAGTAGATTTCCTCCAAAAGCTTCAACATAAAACGTATACGGATACTGGAAGACTTCGGGCTCAAAAATAGGTGTTCCTGAGAATACAAATACCTATAGGGGTGTAAGCTTATGGGCTTAGTGAGTAAATCCCAAAATTCATACTCGAAGTAAATTATCAATCAAGTTTATTATTCAAACGTATGAAATGCAACAACCACGTGAGCATACAAGACATATGACTTTCCGGGAATCATATGTTGAATGAATTTACGCCCTTCATTCGGGGTTGGGGATTCAGGCCAATTACAGCCACAACTTTTGAAAACACTTTTATAGATCTTACCGGCTCCTATACGCCATCAAAAACATGTAGTTATTACAGGCTCCTACTAGCCACCACTTTTGTAGTTTTTACCGGCTACTCGCCACTTACATGATATACCGGTTATGTCTACCACCACTATTATACACTTGTCCCACCAATTGTATAGTAGTGAATGCAATGTGACTCAACATATGAAGTGCATGAATAATTTCTTTAATTAAAGTCTAGTAGTTACATTTAACTTCTTTCAAGTGATCAACCAATTTCAAACAATTCAAGATATTAATATACATACAACTTTATTACAATCAAATCGGGTTTCGATATACTTAGTATCCCTTCAACATATTATCATACACTTCTTTTTATTTTTGCTTAGATTCTAGTGCAACTAATTTTACAAGCACAATCAAGAGTATGAGAAAAATTAACGGGAAGTAACTCACTCGGCCATGATGACACGTTCTTGAATTGGATGGGTCGTTCGGAAATTCCACTTAATCGTAGTAATCCTCGGGATACGCACAATCCTCCTCGTGATTATCTAGTCAAGAAGAATACCCAAAATGAGTATTTCATGAAATTCTATCCTTGAAGATTCTAATCTTTTCTTAAAATCGTAGAAAAATCGTATAAGGGGAAATTCCAACTTAAAATGGCCATAACTTGCTCATTTTAACTCGGAATTTCGCGTATAATATACCGTTTCCTACCTACTCGGAAAGATCTACGCATTTCTAAACTTATTTTCATAAAACTAAGTCGTTTGGGTTCCGAAAAGACAGCGTCCAGATTTGCCACGAATTTTGCAAACACTTGTTTTCCTTTATGTAAACAAGCTCTTTTGAAAAGATAAATATTTCAATTGTTTTGTAAACTTTTGAAAGGTATATATTTATATGTAATGACTCACAACAAATGTATGAAGTAAATGGAGTTGTCTCAACTTATAAAAATTAAGGTCTTAAAAGATTTTGAATTTGAGATTCTATTGAATATTTATTTTACTTTTGAAAGATCTTTTAGTTATTAAGATGAATATTCTTTTCTAAATGAAATCTTTTGTAATTATTTTAATTTCTTAAAGTGTGGTTTTATTTTCTAAACTTGGATTTCAAAAGTAAAAATGACATTTTTATTTCTTGTAATGATTCCAAAAGAATTTCTACTTCTTGATAAAAGATAAGTTTTCATAAAACCTTTTGTTTGTAAGAAAATCATTCCCATACATGTCATGGGTTTTTAAGAAATCCATTTTCCATATTTATTTCTTTTAGAAAGAATCTTTAATTCAAGAAAACACTTTCTCATTTATTTTGTTGAGACAAAAACATTATGTTCATGCATGAATATGAATCATAACTATAGAAATAAAGGAACATAATAACTTGAAAGCTTAAATAAATAATAAAGTAAATCAAGTATTGGGACCTTAGCTTCATCAAGGTACCCCGGGACTAAGAGAAGACTAGTCCCGAAAAGAAAAGAAAGAGAAATTGTTTTGACTTGATGAGGACAAGTCTAAGACTAGAATGACTAGTCTTAAAATCAACTTGAAATTAAATAAATTGCAATGAGTAAATAAATTGCATGAAAGATAAATAAATTGTAAGACAATGAGCTTATATGCTCTAAATAATATATAGTATATAGATATATTAGATAGTAATAACATAAAGGAAATATAAGAAATAAAGGAACATAAAGAATTGATGTTATGAACAAAAACAAAGTATGAATCTAATGTTGCTTTCTTAACCTTCATGGTTTTAGAAAACACACACTAAGCTCATACTAAGTAGATGAACATGGATTCTTGAGAATTACCTAAAGAAAAAAAGACTCTAAGAAGACTTCTTGAAGAACTCTTGAAAGAATTTGAGAGAGATTTTGGTATAGTAACTTTAGAGAAGAAGTGGTGTAAAGAAGTGAAGGTATGAGGGGTATTTATAGGAAAATGTGGGAGATTTTGTGTTAATTAAATAATTGAAAAATAAAACAATTGAGGCATAGAGGGGGGCCGGCTATTTAGCATGGAAGAGAGGAAAAAATTTATTTTTTTGTTATTTTGTTAATTAAAAGTAAGAAATGAAAGATGTGAAGTTGTATTGGAAATGAAAATGTGTAAGAAATAGGTGTATGGCTTGTAAGAATAGGTTGTAAAAAAAGTAGAGATAGATGAATAGTGTAGAATAGTAGAAAATAGTGTAATGTAAAAGTAGACATGACAATTAAATACCGATAGTAAGAAAATTCGCGTATAAAAGCGATATCTGATATTTTAGCTACCGAAAAATTACGAAATTGATATTTTTGGAAATCTTATATTTTACGAGTCTAACGTATATTCGGAATATTTTTCCTATTTCGGGCTTCCGGACACGTTTTCAAGAATCATGTCCGATCGGGTTCAAAGGACACTTGAAATTCTTCAATCTGATATTTTTATAAAACCTATAGCTATTACGAACTATTACAACTAATTTTTCCAACTTCGTTTTCTAGGGCTTGAGAAAACGGCAATGCCGGAGTTAAACGTTACGGTAAACTAGGGTTTTGTTTGACTTAAGAATCCGTTTGACTTCCGATTAGGGTTTAGGTCTTTTAATTTGGATCCAAAAATTTTGGGGATTTACAACCCACTTCTTCATTCTTCCTCTTCTACTAATCCTTATTGGTTGTTGAAGCTACTTCTAGCTTAATTCCTACTCCAACCTTGTTTTCCATCTTTGATTTCCTCTATAAACTTGTTGAATTTGAGATTTGTGGCTTGAATTGGAGAAATGGGAGAAATAGAAAGAGAAACGATGGAAAAGGAAGAAGGAAGAGAGAAAAAAAAAAGGGCAGCCAATGAAAAAGGAAAGGAAAAGAAAATGTATATATAGAGAGAGAGGAAAAATTAAGAGACATTTTAAAGTAAATGTATTACGTTTAGAGCTTTCATATCAATATCTTTAGTTCTAGAAGTATTTATGAAATAATCTAAAGATCAATGGGTTAGAAATAAAGAACTTAAGATAGGGAATTGTTTTAAAAGATTGGGTTATATCGAATTGATATTTAATTTGAGCTTAGGCTCAAATATGATATTTTTAAGAAAGCAGGTTATTCCAAATTTTATGGGGATTAAGAATTTGGGATGTTGGGCTAAAGTTTAGGTATTTAGAGATCCACTAAACATTCCAACAACATGTTTGGGGTTTTAAGAATCGAAATCTCAAATTTCAACTTATCTTTAATTAATAAGTTATTTTTCATTAAATTATATAATCATAATTCATATATCTATTTCACTTGCATTATTTTAATCTATCTAAATCCATTTTCTAACTTAGGTGAAGCTTTGGGATATTTCATTTCTTGCATAAAATTTTAACAAATTAATATAACAGATAAAATTTATACATAATACGTAACGTGTGAAAACACATACAAATTTTGTATATTGCAGTAACATATAAATTATATATGATATATTATTTTTATCTTGTATAATAAAATATATAATATACAAATACAACTATATATATACATAGCATATATCTTATATAAAAAAAAAAATTGATGCAAAGAAAAAACAAAAAAGTGAAAGAAATAAAAAATAAAAAGGTGAAATAAGAGAAAAAATTCAAAAAAAGAAAAGAAAAGTACAATCTTGATTGAAAAGAAGAGAAAAAAATAGGTATGTGTTTAACCTGTACAGCAAGTTATAAGTTAATATGATTAAAAGCTGTAATTAAATCTTAGTAAATTAAAACGGTTTAAATCTTAATAGGACCGCTCCTGTCAAATTAACTGACAGGACCATAGAAGCCCCCACACTTTAAATATCGGTCGCATGTTAATTGAGCGAATCCAGGTAAGACAGCGATGCTTATCCTTCTAGTATGTGGAGGAGCTCTTCCAAAAAAATGGTGTTGCACTTGCCACCGCATAAAATGTCCTTGATATTTTATCTTATATGAAATTGATCTACATCTATATTTGATCTGTTTAGTTTGCTATGAATGAAAATATCCATCTTTCATTTATATCATTTTTTGATAAATATTCTAATTAAAACAAATATGAAATAGATGTCAAACCAATACAAAACCAATGATGTGACTCCAAGTTAAACTTTACAATGGGAGTCCTTCTTGTACCCTATGATCATCATCATCATCTTAAAAATGATACCTGAACTTTCGTAAAAGTTCAATTAGATAGCTGGAGTTTAGTTTTAAATAATTTAGTACCTGAACAAAGTTATCATAGACTTTTTTCATATCTGAAGTTTGGTTTAAATAATTTTAATATATAAATAAAGTTTTCATGGGTTTTTTTCATACTTGAAGCAAGCATGAAACATTGTTTATGTCACATTCCGGAGGGTACCCTAAACGTGACAGTCCGCCGCATATAATATTAAAGCTAATGAATGACAACCTTAGTCATGCAGGAGCTTCGATATCACATGCAAGGCGTGCTTCCAAGATAGTAGGAGACTCACAGGGGTACTACATTTAAGTAGATAATAAAAGCAAGCAAGAACTTATACAAATAAACATAAGATTTTCATAATAATATCTTTACATCATCTTAGGGGCATTCCCCCGCTTTAGAAGTTTTCCCAAAATAATAACAACTATAACATAAGCCTACTATAGAGATTTTCCTAGAAGCCTATGTTCAAAACTTAAATACATAAAGCTTCTCCCAAAAACTTCTAGTAGCTTATACTCGTACCTAGCATACGGGACTCCTTGGGGCCAACCAAAGTAATCGTACTGTAACAAAAAGCTATAAGGTATAAGCAAAATTAGCTTAGTAAGATAATTCCATCTATAAGACATTTCCATAATTCAAACAAATATTAATCAAGCATATGAAAAGGCACCAATCATATGACAAACAAAATACACATGATTAACCGGAAATCAAGTATATAATAATTTTACGCCCTCCATGTTAAGAGTTGGGAGGTTACAGGCCCATAACACCAATCAATCTGCAGATTTACCGCTCCTGCTTGCCCTGTAGACTTTTCGCTCCTACTAGCCCATGTAGACTTTCCGGCTCCTACCAGCCACCACTACCATTTCCTCGTTTCCCCACACGAAGAATAGTAGAGAAACAAATGTGACTCTCTGTATCATTTGCAAATTGATTTCAATAAAAATTAACCAAAAATGTTTAGTTCAAGTTAAAGGCGATCAACACAATTTTCATCATATCAATACAAGAATCACAACTTATTTATCAACCTTCATTCGATATTCTTAACTTGTATTCAACCAATCATAATTCCAATCATACAACAATTATTTATTTATCTTTCCTTAATTACTAGTGCTACTACTTACAAGCACAAAACAAGGAAATGTAACTTAGTAAAAGGAATAACTCACTCCATGTGGTAGATCCTAATCGCAAGTACACCTCTGAAAAGTGATCCCGGTCCTTCCCACCTAAACAAGATGAAATACCCAAAATGAGTATTTCATGAAGTTTATCTATTCTCGAAGATCTTAAAACTTTTCTTAAAATCGCGGTAAAATCGTATAAGGAATTCTAACTTAAAATAGACAAACTTGCTCATTTTAACTCGGAATTCGCATATAATATACCGTTTTCTACCTATTCGAAAAGATCTATCTATTTCTAAACTTGTTTTCATCAACTAAGTCGTTTGAGTTCCGAAAAGTGGCGGACAGATTCACCACGAATTTTTGTAAACTTGTTTTCTTTCTTTTATCCAAAGCTCATTTGAAGAGATAGGTAATATAATAGCTTGTAAAACCTTTGGAAAGTATATTCATATATTTATTGACTCATAACCAATGTATGAAGTAAATGAAGTTGTCTCAATTTATGAAAAAGTAAGGTCTTTAAAGATTTTTGAAGCTCGAGAACTTTTGGAATATTCATTTTGCTTTGAAATCATCTTAATTTGTTTATAATGAGTATCTCTTTTCTTTTCCTAAATTTTACTTTCGTAATTTCTTCAAATTCCTAAAGAATGATTTTTATTTCATATACTTAGCTTTCAACACTTTTGAAAGTATTAACACTTCTACATTTAGAGAAATGGTTTCTTGAGATCATTTTGTTTTAATGAAAATAATTTCTATCATTTGAAGAACAAGATGAAGTTGTTGAAAATCCTTGTTTACTTCAAAGAGTCCTTTTTATGTATGTTTATAAAATCTCTTATGAACTCCTTTAAGTTTGTTTAAGATGACTTCTTAGTTTTTAGAAAAACATCAATTTCCTACTTTTATTTCTAGAAAAGAATCTTTATCTTTAGAAAATATTTCTTCATTTATTTTGTTGAGACAAGACCATTATGTTCATGCATGAATATGAATCATAAAGTCATGAAAACATAAAGAAACATAATAACTTGAAAGAATAAGCTAATAAGAAAATAAATTAAGTATTGGAACCTTAGCTTGTTCAAGGTATCCCGGAACTAAGAAATAACTAGTCCCAAAGGAAAAGAAAATGTTTTGACTTGATGAGGACAAGTCTAAGACTAGAATGACCAGTCTTAAAAACAACAAGGAAGTAAATAGATTGCAAGGAAGTAAATAAATTTGCAAGGAAGGTAAATAATTGCAAAACAATGAGCTTATATGCTCTAAATTGTATATAGCTATATAGATATATTAGATAGTTATAAACATAAAGGAACTTGATAATGAAAAAACAAAGTATGAACCTATTGTTGCTTTCCTTAACCTTCATGGTTTAGAAAACACACACTAAGTTCATACAAAGTAGATGAACATAAGGAAAACTTGAAGAAAGATTACCTAGAGGAACTAAACTAGAGAGCTTCTTGGAAGAGAATTCTTAAAGAATTTTTAGAGAGTAACTTTAGTATAGAAGAAGTGTGAAAGAAGTGGAAGTATGAAAGGTATTTATAGGAAAATGTGGGAGATAATTTGTGATAATTAAATAATTGAAAAATAAAACAATTAAAGGTAAAGAAAGAGGGGGCCGGCGCGATTTTTAGGGTAATGGGGAAGAGAAAATTATTTTTTTTTTTTTGTCTTTTGATTAATTAAAAGTAAGATATGAAAGATGTGAAGTTGTATTGAAAATGAAAATGTGTAAGAAATAGGTGTATGGGTTGTAAGAGTAGGTTGTAAGAAAAAGTAGAGATAGATAAATGATATAGAATAGTAGTAAATAGTGTAATGTAAAGTAGACATGACAATTAAATATCGGTAGTAAGAAAATATGCGTATAAATGCGATATCTGATATTTTTAGTTACCGAAAAATTATGAAATTGATATTTTTGAAAATCTTATATTTTTACAAGTCTAACGGTATATTCGAAATATTTTTCTTATTCTAGGCTTGGGACACGTTTTTCAAGAACTGTGTCCGATCGGGTTCGAAATGAGTTTCGGTTTTACTAAACTGATCTTTTTAGACGACCTTAAATAGTTACGAACTATTCTACTCACTAAACTTTTTCTTACACTCTTAGGGTTTCTTAAACGGTGATGCCGGACTTAAGCGATTACGGTAGACTAGGGTTTTATTGACTTTAGAAACCCGGTTGACTTCTGATTAGGGTTTAAGCTTTAATTTGAATCCAAAATTTCGGGAATTTACAACCTACCCCCCTTAAAGAAAGTTTGTCCTCAAAACTTGAAGTTCATACCTGATTCTTCGAACAAACTCGGATACTTCTGGCGTATGTCGCTTTCAACCTCCTAGGTTGCTTCCTCCTGCGAGTGGTTTTCTCCATAGAACCTTCACATACTTGATTTCCTTATTCTAAAGTTTCTACACCTTGTGATCTAGGATCTGAATCGGGTGCTCCTCGTATGTGAGATTTTCTTTCAACCGAACTGGTTCCAATTCTGCAATTCTGGCAGGATCTATTACATGTTTCCATAGAACTAATACATGGAATACATTGTGAATTCCTGATAGGTTAGGAGGGAGTGCCAAACGGTAAGCAAGATCTCCTAGCATTTTAATTTACACTTTTACATGATAGAGCCATAGTGCACTCCATAACAATCAAAACGATATATAATATAAAAAAATAGCTAGAAACAAGAAAGATATTTTTATGTAAAGATATTGCGCAAAAACACGTAGATTTATTTTCTTATATATGATGTTTGTCATTTTTCTCCATTTGATTTTTTTTTAGGGCAATACTATGCCATATAATTATAGTATATTCCATTAACATTTGATGCAATTATAACAGAATGAATAAAAAAGGGTTTTATTGTTTTTCTTTTTTTTTCCCTTCTTTACAAACTCTATACGTTGATATATATACCCAATTCTCCTTGCTACCATTTTATTATTTCCTATTTTACACTATACAGAATATTGCCTAAAAATATAAATTACAATGGTAATTACTTGAAATAGTCTTTAATGGTTAGTTGATGAAGCTGGCATCGCGGCTAATTTAAGCTAAGAATTGCACTTTGGTACCTTTCTTATTTTCATTTTTATCATTACCCTTTAAATTGGCTTCAAATAAGTTTATTATACCCAATTTACATAGGATCTTCTAAAAACTTCCTTGGATTAGTGCCTTAGTGAATATGTTAGCTAACTGATCTTCACTTCATACAAATGGAGTCTCATTTTCTCCAACTTGAACTTCTTCTCATACAAAGCGGCAATCTACCTCATTGTGCTTTTTTCTTTCATGAAACACTAGATTTGATGCAATATGTCTGGCAGCTTAATTGTCATAGTACATCTGCATTGGTCCCTTACATGAAGCTTTCATGTTGCACAACAATTGCTTGATCCGCACAAGTTCACTAGTAATTGATGCCATTGCTCTATACTTTGCTTCTATGCTTGATCTTGCAACAACATTTTGCTTCTTACTTTTTCATGTTATAAGATTCTCACCTACAAAGGTACAATATCATGTGCTTGATTTTCTATCACAACTACTAGCCTAATCTACATCAGAATAACCAACCATGGAGTTAATGTCATTTTTTCTCATCCGAATCCCTTGACTAGGAGACCCCTTGAGATACCTAAGTATTTAGTTAATAGCATCGACATGACTGGTCCTAGGGGCATGCATAAACTAGCGTACATCACTAATAGTAAAAGTATGTCTAGTGTAGTGACAGTAAGATATATCAATGTCCCAACTAGTCTTTAGAATTGACTTATGTCTTTTAAGGGTTCACCATTCTCGGGACCAACCTTGTAATTGGTCTCCATTGAGGTATTAGCAAGTTTTATACCAAGTTTCCCTACCTTCTTTAGAAGGTCAATGATGTATTTTCTTTGAAAGAGAAACGAACCTTTACTTAAATAGGCAATCTCAATACCTTGAAGATACTTAAGTTTACCTAGGTCTTTGATGTTAAACTTTTCTTTTAAGTATTGTTTAACATTGCTAATTTCTTCAAGATTATTATCGGTGCTAATAATATCATCCACATAAACAAGAATAATGGTTATTAAGCTTTTTGTGTGCTTGACAAACATAGAAGAATTAGCAATACTTTTAGCAAATTCATGAAGTAAAAGAGAATGACTAAGTTTGGCATACCAAGCATAAGGAGATTTCTTAAGCTCATAAATTGATTTATTTAATTTGCAAACAAGATTGTTGTCAGTTTCTTTTTGATGACCCAAGGATAAAGTCATATAAACCTCTTCCTCTAAGGTACCTTGAAGAAGAGCATTCTTAACATCCATCTGAAATAGGCTCCATCCTAAGTTAACAGTAGCAGATAACAGAATTCTAGCAGTATTCATTTTAACTACAGGTGCAATGGTCTCTTGGTAGTCAATACTATAGGTTTAAGCAAAGCTTTTTGCAACTAGTCTAGCTTTGTACATTTCTATGGTACCACCACTATTATATTTGATCTTCCACGCCCATTTACATCATACAAATTTTTTACCCCTTATAAGGGAAAAATAGTCTAGGTATTATTTTTCTCAAGGGCCTTAAGTTCTTCTTTCATTGCTTTAAACCAAATAGGGTTATCTTTGGCTTCTTGAAAGGTAGTTGGCTCATCTTATTCAAAAATTGAACTTAAGAAAGCTCTATATTGAGATGAGACATTACTATATAAGACATGGTCTTGGATGGGATAGGATACTTGATAGGTTACAAAATCTCTTAACCTAGTAGATGGTTGAGTGACACGTGTTGTTCTTCTTAGTCTACTATCAACTAAATCATCAATTTCTCCCCTAAAATTCTGTTCTCCTTCTGAAATTTCTTCATGTTGAGTTTTGTCATTATCTTCAAATAAGGTTAGTTCTAGATGAGTAATATTACTAAAGGTAGCATCAAAATTTGTATAGTCATCGCCATTTTTGTAAAGAGGCTCATTTTCAAAGAAGATTACATCCCTAGTGATATAAAGTTTATGATTAATAGGATTGTTGCATTTATATCCCTTTTACTAGGAGGAATATCCTTTGACAATGGCCTTTATGACATTCCTATCTAGTTTGTCTTATCTGTTGATATGTATAAAGTAAGTACAACCAAAAACCCATAAATGGTCTAGATTCACCTTTCACTAACTTAAAATTTCTAAGGGGCTTTTATCCTTTAGATTGAAATTAGGCAATCGATTGATTAAATAGGTAGCAATAAAAATTGCATATGACTAAAAGATTTTTAGGACATTGGCTTGAAAAAGAAGAGATCTAATGACCTCTAACATGTGTTTGTTTTTTCTTTCAGATACTGCATTTCGTTTAGGAGTATTGATAAAGTAGTTTGATGAAGGATTCCTTTTGTTTTAAAAACTCCAAAAAAAATTATTAATATATTATGTACCATTATCAAACCTAAAGGTTTTGATTTTGGCACTTAATTGATTTTCAACAAAGTTTACAAATTCTTGAAATTTAGAAAAAAAAAAACTTCAGTTTTAAATTTAGGTAGATATAACCAAGTAGTAGAGGAGTAGTCATCAATAAAACTTACGAAGTATTTAAAATCATTATAAGATCAATTGGAGTAGGCCCTCAAACATCTCAGAATGAATCAAATCAAAGGGGTTTTCAGTTTTATTAATAGATAACTGAAAAGGTAATTTAGTTTGCTTAGCAAAACGACATATATAAAAGTTATTGGAATCTAAACTAGGTAAAGAATACAAGTTGCTTAAAACTTTATCATAAAATTGACCAATTCTCCAATGCCATAACTTATTTTCATCAACAAACTTGGTGCTAATAGTAAGTTCCATTTTTCATAGTTCAAGAAGATAAAGACAATTTTCTAACTTTCCCTCACCAATCTCTTTCCCTATCATTCTATCCTGAAATATCACACTTTGACATGAGAAAATAACATTGCAATTTAATTCCTCAGTAATTTTGTTGATAGATAAAAGGTTAGAAGTGAAGGTAGGTAAGTATAGAATGTTAGAAATATTTTTTGAGAAAAAATTTATAGTGCCAATGCTATGAATTGGAACCTTTATCCCATTATCATGGTTATAGTTGGTTATCTTTATTTTTCACCTTATCTTTCAAAATTTCATGATGTCCAGTCATGTGGTTAGTGGGCCTATAATCAATAATCTACACATTATTGTCATAGGTTTAGGTAACAAAATTTGAGACCATACCTAATTTACTTTTACCTGAATTGTCTAGGTTGATTTGAGTAGTGGTTAGTCTCTTATTACCTTTCAAAATTTGGTTTAGTTGTCGTAGAATGTTTTCAATCTGGGTCAGCTGCCTGTTCTACACACTTTGGTTCAAATGGCCTGAGCTAGAGTTAGCAACTGACGTTGCCTCATTTGAGCATGTTTTTGCACTTAGGGCTTTTCTCTTTCCTCGTTTCGAAGTGCCCCTTTCTCCTCTTTCCTTCACTGGCTGGATGTATGGACGTAGAAACCAACAACCATCCCTTATATGCTCGGCCTTTTAAAAGGGGTCACGTTGAGTGGATGCTTGTTTTTCTCACCCCTTCCTCCTATTTCCAAGGTTTTCTTATCCGTTATGTTGCTATTGACTGTGAAGGCTTGATTCTCACTAGTTGATTGTGGCTCTAGGTTCATGGCTCTTCGCCTTGTCTCCTCTTGATGTACTCTATATATGCTAGAGAAGGGGGACAGATTGGGACTAAGGAAGATCTATGTGCGAACTAATCAAAGCTTGAATCCAGTCCTACAAGGAACTGATAAATTCTGTCTTGCGCAACTATGTCTTGAATTGTTTTCAGATCAATTAGTTATGTGAGACAAATTGAAAGGTCATCCCACTTCGATTTCAACGAGTCAAGATACTCAATGATTGTTTTGTTTCCTTGCTTGGTTTTTGAAGTTTCTTGCTTGAGTCGAAAGATGTGAGCATAGTTTCTCGATTGTCGACATATATCTTGAGCACACTAGTTTTCTATAGAAATGAAAATATTAGAATTTAAGAAAAACTGATTCTAATCAAATAAATATGAAATAAATGTAAATAATGTATTTTCATATTAATATATGAATTTTAAGATGAATGATTAATTATTATCGTTTATTTAATAAAATGGGAATAAATATGTCATTATAAGATAATATAAACATAATAGGAAACTAGTTTAGATTCATTAGCATATTTAGATGTAAAAATAGATTATAAATAATATAAATAGAATAATTTTATTTTAAATAAGTATTTTATTTAATAAAAGTTTATTAAATTTAACATAGGATATGTTATTTAAAATACTATTTAATGACTTAATTACCATAAAATAAGTCTTGTAGACTTGACTAATTAATTATATCCTACTTGACAAGATAAAGTTAATATAGACTTATTAATTAATATTGGCTTAGTAAATTCTTTAGAAACCAATAATTTACACTTAACTATACTCAAACTAATGAACTCCTATAAGACCATTTTAATTTGTAATTAGCTTTGGATAGCTTAAGAATAATAAGGTGAATATGTTATTTCAAATGAATATTCACTAGAAACATAAGTATTTAATGTAAGTTTAATATAAATCAATAATTGATTTCAATGCTTATATAAATCAATCTTTTAAGCAGATATATGATAGGAGTCTACCCCCGCTTTAACTTCAAGTCTGTCATCTATCTATTCAGAATACAGATTTTATACCAGGTACATAGTGACTTGTGTGTTGCTTGCTAGGATAGGCATCCTAAACTAATTAATACTTAAAGATAGCCTTAATAATTGCTTACTGTTTGTTCGTGGTCATTTAACCCGGTTCAAGGGGTGACAACCTTGCTAGGTGGTGCCAGCACGACAGTTAGACGCTTAGGCTACCCCCCATCATTGACATTGGACAAATGATGGTTATCAGAGGCTCGACGGGTAGTTGATAGGGTGAATGATATCGGGATAACATTTATTCATATTAGAAAAAAGTTGTATTAAGTAGTTTTATATATGGGCTCTGTTACTCTACTTAATCACAATGGACTAATATGGATAAAGATGAGTAACGACTGTAACCCCCTAGACAGGCTATTTAGGAGATAAAGGTACTCGCGCTGTCTATATCAACCCCCTAAGCAGTTGCTACTACTCAGGACCCCTAGGTTCTCAACGTATTGCCAGAGTGTGAGTATTCCACTGTTGTTTACTACGCTTTAATTTAAATATATAAATTGTTGATTATTGCATTGCATCTAGAATAAATATGTGTGCCCATCTCGTGTGTGCTTGTATTGCTATCGTACTAAGCTTTGGCTCATTCCATTCTTTTTCATGTGGTGATGATTATGATGATAATACCTATGATTACATGGGGTATGACACGGACTTCGAGGAATTTCCCCATGAGTGGAGTGATTAAGATTCGTCGAATCATTATCTTATTTTTATTTTATAAACTTCACTATTAAACTTATGTTTTAATAAGGGCTAATCTGTAAGCCCATGGTTTGTATTTTGAGATACTTGAAACTCTTTATTTGAAATACCTTGTGGTATAGTGTTGTTATATATATGTTGGTCGACTCTCTAGGGTAGCCTGTTTAAAAAATTTTTTTGAGATATTTATTTTATGCTGCAAATTTTTAGTTGTTTCCACAAACCAAGTCAACAATTTTAGAATCTAAAACTCGTTTAGCAACTATCACGATAAAATATAAAATAGGTTAGCCTTAGCGTGTAACGTTTAAGTGTTATATGTGGCAGACTGGACACGCCTTGAACCAATTCAGGGTGTGACATTTGGGTTTTTGAGATCTTATCATGGTTTCTTTTTTGTTTTAGTGACATAACGAAGTTTAACTTTGTCATTGAGAAGGGTAGCGACTAGAGCCTATGATAGGTAATTCTTGCCATTAAGAAGGGTTGTAGTCAGCCTCAATGTGGAATTTGACTCACTAGAGTGCAATTAGTGACCCTCGATGGTTTTACCATGCTTTATCTTCTTGGTTTGGATTTTAAGTATATGGGTATTTTTTTTTATCTCTTTTACTAGAATAAAGCACCCTGCTCTTATACCATGATGCAATTATGAAGAATGATTAAAAAGGTTTTATTGTTTTTTTCTTTTTTTTTTCTTCTTTACAGACTCTATACATTGATATATATAGCCAATTCTTCTTATTACCATTTTGTTATTTCCTATTTTGCACTATATAGAATATTGCCTAAATATAGAAATTACAATGGTAATTACTAAAAATAGTCTTTAATGGCTAGTTGATGAAGCTGACATCGTTGGCTAATTTAGGTTAAGATTTGCACCTTGTTACCTTTTTCATTTTATTCTTATCAAAATCAAAATGACAAATAATAAAAGGGGAAAAAAACCAAAAACCAAGCTTAAAATGAGTGAGGTATGTTGTATAGAAGCTGGAATGACAAATAGATAGTTAAATTATATGAGATGAAATATAAGTGTTATGGATAAGAGAGTCATTTTCATGAAAATGTACCTTTTGAGCAATAATGATGAGTTTACTATTTATACATTTCAATTTTTAAAGTAAAAGATCCAATTTAATTTTCCTAACTTCGAGTTTAAATAAGAAAGATGCAAAAAAAAAAAAAAACCAAAGCTACACTACACGTGCATAGGGACAAAAACATAAAAGTTTTTACCTTTGGTCAACGTTCTAACCAAACAAGGTTACTAGATAAGAAAAATATACCTTGTAAAAAGAATTTAGGTACCATGATCATCAATGTCCAAGTTCAAATGAATAAGTTATGGATTTAAAAAGTTTACTCATTCCAAATGCAAAAATAGGAAAGAGGAAATAGAGGTGCTGAGTTAGTTTTTTTTTTAATTAATGAGTGATTTCTATAGCTTTAAGTCTACCCAAATGACACTTTGATGATTAAAGATATTGACATATGTGCACCAAGGGACTCACTATTTGAATGGTATTTTTGCTTGTTAATTCGACTGCAATTATTTTTTTATTTGTATTATATGAAATATTGTTTTGCTACCTCTAATTTCTTCAAAATGGTTACAAACCGCTAATCTATCATGCATTACTCCATACGTAGAATAAATAGCTATTTAGCTTTCCATAATAGTCATGGCAAGATTAGGTATAGCCCATACGTTCACCTCTTAGAGGTTATATGAAGACTCTAGGGATGTCTATCAAGAGTAGTGTACTAGTAAGCCAGTGACTATCACTTGGTTTGGGATCACTAAGTGAAGATTATGATAGCTATCCTCAAGCAAATGCTAAGGTGGGAATGAGGAGGAGCACATCCATGTCAATATTATCTTTCTTGTAGCCAAATATTCTTTTAAAGAAAATGTAATATTAATACAGTATCATCTTGAGTCAAATTTGAACTCAAAACTCTAATTTCATCAAAATGAAGTGGAGTTTGAGCCATAGATTTCTAAATTGAGCATAAATTCATGTTTTTAGTTTTTGAGTTTAATATAAATTCAATATCAATATTGAAAAATATTAACTTGATTCATACAAAAACATAGATCACGTATTTATCAAAAATAAACTTAGGTAATTTATTTATCAAAATATTAAATCACAGGTTATATATTTGTTTAAAATCAAAACTCAAGCCACTTGTTTGTAAAGTACTAAAACATAAGTCATATTTTTGTAATTTTCCCCAATTTTTTTATAAGGACTTTACTTTCTTTGTTTTTTTTTCAATATTATTTTTATTTATTTCTACAATAATATGTGACAATGTGGAACAAAACATTGATCATAAAAAGCTTCTTCACAAAGACATCCCTACTAATCGCGTCAGATCATGACCCTTCTTAGACTTCTCAAGTCCAGGGCTAAAATCTTAGGACCTAAACTGCCATGAACAATGGTGAGGCAGATTGTGAACCATGGACCTATCGGTTCTAGGGCCAAGTCCGTCTAAAGTCATAACCAACTATTTTGTTTTTTACAAATAAATTATCAAAAAAAAATTTATTTAAATTAAAAAGTTAAACTTCAAACAGAATTGGGAGGTAAGAGAATTATACTTTTTAGCTCATCTACTTATGAAATTATCAACAGCTTGCATCTATTTATAAACAATCACATTCTATTTGAGTTAAAAATATTTGCAATGTGCATTGCAGTAATACTATAATAGAGGTAATAAAAAGAAAAAGAAATTTCACATTGTTTAGAAGTGAAATTGTTCTCTTGGTGAACTATATATAAAACAATCAAACATATTTTTCAATTATATTCATTTTATGTGTTTTTATCAATAATGCATTAGCAGTTCGTTTACTTGACATGAATAGCTATTCATTCATTTCTCGTTCGATGTAAAGCTGATATTATGGTGTTCACTTGCAAGAAATGACAATTCATAATGAATTGTTATTACGTAAAATCATGAATAGTCATTCATGTCTCCAACCTATGAATTGCCATTCCATACTCTTTTTCAACTTTATCATAAATACCCCTGTCTTGAAAATAATACCTATACAAGTATTGTCTCTTTGTAATAAATATAGGGGGTATTATAGATATTTACCCTTTACTCTAAAATTGGAATTCCATTCCCCTTGAATTGGAATTTTATTCAGTGAAGTGAACGGTAGTAAATGTTGTGAATCAATAATAAACTATTTCTTTTTAGATGAAAAGTAGTCTAAATATTAAATGTTATTTATCTTATTTAAAAGTTTCATTATTCTATATTTTATAGTTGCTTATATACCTTAGAGTTGTAATAAATAATTTATGTCTTTTCTTAGGGGACCTGTGTAGACCTACACAAGTCCAAGGGCAACTAGCCAAGACCTATGGACCTTTGTGGTCCACCCACAGGGCAGACCCAACTAGATGAGCTAAATTTAGGTAAGTGTTGATTTGGTACCCTTATGTCATGTGCCTTCCCTATTGTAGAGATTTTTATCTTCACAAGTTACCAACTACTCATGTAACATCTACGGATAAATTGATGTGTGTGGATAATTTAAATGGGTAAATTATACTAGAAAGTATCAACATTTGGTGGTAAGTTCATTTAAAGTATTAATATTTTATATAGTTGAAAAGATCAAATGAGGCATCAATGTTTAACAAAGTTCATTTAAGGTATCAACACTAATATTAAGTTTCAATAAATTTTCAAAAATATTACTCAACTATTAATTATTAATACCTTATTGGCACACTTTACAAAACATTTATTTATCTTTTTAACCACTTCAAATATTGATACCTTCAATGAATTTATCTCTCAAAAGTTGAAAGATCTCTTGGACTATTAGAAATATTGATACATTAAATGGACGTACCCTAAATGTTGATACATTTCAATAATTTTCCTTAATTTAAATACAAGTTTTGCTAGAATCACATGGTATAAGTTGTAATAAATTGAAAGGCAAATTTTTTCCAGCATGTATTGCAATTAATATATATATATGTAATTACTCATTAGCCAAGAAGAAGGGGAAAAAAAAAAGGCATGTGTATGCATATATATGTCTATTATGCTCAAGGCACATAAAATCGTTTTTATTGTATGCAAAGGTTATGTTTGCTCCCACATATTATAAGCATGAGATTTATCACATGTATAAATGTCTCATAAAATAATCACTTTCTTTTCTATAGTATGGATACTCTTTTATGTGGCAAATCTATGATAATTTCTCATCCATGTATGTTACATTTAAGCCAATAAAGGCATAACCGACCATCGATCTCAAGTGGAATGAAGTAAGTTTAAAACCCCCTTTCCCTATTATAATGGAAAAAAATATACTGCCAACATAAGTCGATGTACATGGAGTGTATTTGATTTGATATTTTTCAATCTGTTTATCATTTATTTGCACTCTATTTGGTGCCAAGCTTTTGTCAAAAAATAGATGGAAAAAAAATGGAGACTTAATTACTCATATGTCGATCATACAAATCAGTAATGCATAATAGATACATACATATGTATTGTACATAAAATCATTTTTCAATTGAGGTCAAAGTTGCAATCACTCGATTACTCCCACATATTATATGTATGCCTTCACATGCATATCATCATAAACTGTTTAGGAAAACTGCTAAAACTTCTCGAGAGCTTTCTTTTCTCAGGTGGTGATGGGGGTACCTTACAAGGGACAACTTGTGATGCAATTTTATGCACCTTAATCACTGTTAGAGATCAAAAGCTAAACGAAGTAGGGAGATGTCATCCGATAAAATGCAACGATATTAAACCTACTACTCAGGATCTCACCTAGATATCTTGTAGTACTCGTGACCATCAAGATGTATGGAAAGAAATTAAGGCTTTGCTAATGTGTGATGCTAAAGTATCATATGATCATGCACATCTTGAAGAATAATATCAATTGGTTCAAGGTGGTAAGAAGTCGAATTGGTAATCTCTCTTTCAAATAATAGGGTTCAACATGGCTTAGAATAGGATAATTCTCAATATTTGGGTAATCATCTGCAAAGAAGTCAATAATCATGTGCCTTTGCTTCCTAAAATTGTCAAGTGATCTAAAGGCCTTAAAGAGTTAACCCAGGGCACAAACTGAGTTTTTAACCAACCCATTTTAACAAGACACAAGATAATCTTCAACTTACACATGAGAACCCATTTCACCAAGACAAGTCGATCTTGGCTGCCAGCTCGAAAAATATTTACAAAAAAGTCTACTGACATTTTTGTTATAAACAAATGCGCAATCGAAAAATGATAATAGCAAGCAGAAAGTAAAGAACACACAGATTTTACGTGGAAACCCTTTCAAGAAAAACCACGGGCAGAGGCGAGAGAGGAATCACACTATATCAAAGTAGGAGTACAAGAATTGAGAAATTTATAACTCTAATCTTTCAGATCTCTCAATAGAAAATTTGTGTTTGTGATGTGTTTGAAGTATATTAAAAAACCCTAGAAACAACACACACACACACACACATATATATATATATATATGTGTGTGTGTGTGTGTGTAAGGATAACCAACATAACAACTTAATTACGACATTTAAATATGTAATTAATGAGTGATAAAGACTTGAATTATGACCGTTAAATGTATAATGAATGAATAATAAATATATGATCAAATATTCATTCATTAAAATTTAACTACCGGAGTCAGTTACAGAAACGGGTCAGAAATAGTCGGTTACAGAAATCGGGTCATAAACTCCAACAATCTCCACCTTGACACGAATTCTGGATTAACAAACACAATAAACTCCAAAACTTTGATAAACAACTCCACCTCTTCCACAAGTTCCTTAAAGGAATCAATCAACTACCGACACTAGTCAATATATCTGTATGGTTGTCATGAGTGCTCACCTTGCTCACTGCAATATCTCCTCGAGCAATAATATCACGCACAAAGTGCTAACGGACGTCGATATGCTTAGTCCTTTCATGGAACATCTAATCCTTAGTCAGAAAAACCGCACTCTGACTATCACAAAATACTGTAGTCATCTTTAAATCGCTAAGCTCAGAAAACAACCTTTTTAACAAGATAGCCTCTTTAATCGCCTCTGTAATAGCCATGTATGCCGCCTCTGTAGTGGATAGAGCAATAGTAGCTTGTAAGGTGGCTTTCCAACAATAGCCATGCATTCCGCCAGTGGTTTTTCCCGATTTGGGTTTTCCACGTAAAAAAAAAAAACCAGTTTGTTATAAAAAACGAACAATGGCAAGAGCAAAGAGATATGATAAAGCACACACAAGATTTACGTGGAAAACTTAAATCGGGAAAAACCACTGGCAGAGGCGAGAAAATTCACTATATGTCGATAATGGAGTACAAGAGAGAGAGAGTAATAAATTACAAATCAAAACTCTCTCATTTTCTCACTCATATACAAACCCTAACAAAACACATATTTATATGTGTATACAGTTAGCCGCAATAAAGGCCAAAATTATGTCTCTTAAATGTATAATGAATGAATAATAAATGTATAGTCAAATATTCATTCATTATATAAATACCAAAATTATGACTCTTAAATGTATAATGAATGAATAATAAATGTATAGTCAAATATTCATTCATTATACATTTGACTATGAAAGACGGCTACTGAAAACGGGTCACAAAAGCCAACAATCTCCACCTTGACGCGGATTCAGGAGCTTCGACATAAAAACAAAACATTCTTCACCTCTTCCACAAAACCCATAAAAGGGCTCAATCGACATAGAACATTCTTCACCTCTTCCAAGAAAATTTGATGCAACGACCCAAGAACGGAATATCATACTTCAAAGTTGCCATTGTAGAAAAGACAAAAAACCAAACCTTTGGGTCTGATACCAGTTTGTTATAAAAAGCGAATAATGGCAAGAGCAAAGAGATATGATAAAGCACACACAAGATTTACGTGAAAAACCTAAATAGGGAAAAACTACGGGCAGAGGCGAGAAAATTCACTATATGTCGATAATGAAGTACAAGAGAGAGAGAGTAACAAATTATAAATCAAAACTCTCTCATTTTCTCACTCACATACAAACCCTAACAAAACACATATTTATATGTGTATACAGCTAGCCGCAATAAAGGCCAAAATTATGTCTCTTAAATGTATAATGAATGAATAATAAATGTATAATCAAATATTCATTCATTATACAAATACCAAAATTATGACTCTTAAATGTATAATGAATGAATAATAAATATACAGTCAAATATTCATTCATTATACAAATACTAAAATTATGGTTCTTAAATGTATAACGAATAAATAATAAATGTATAGTCAAATATTTATTCATTATACATTTGACTATGAAAAACGGCTACTAAAAACGGGTCACAAACGCCAACAATCTCCACCTTGACGCGGATTCAGGAGCTTCGACATAAAAACAAAACATTCTTCACCTCTTCCACAAAACCCATAAAAGGGCTCAATCGACATAGAACATTCTCTATCTCTTCCAAGAAAATTTGATGCAGTGATCCAAGAACGGAATATCATACTTCAAAGTTGCCATTGTAGAAAAGACAAAAAACCAAACCTTTGGCTCTGATACCAATTTGTTATAAAAAACGAACAATAGTAAAAGCAAAGAGATGTGATAAAGCACACACAAGATTTACGTGGAAAACCCAAATCGGGAAAAACCACGGGCAGAGACGAGAGAATTCACTATATGTCGATAATGAAGTACAAGAGAGAGAGAGTAACAAATTACAAATCAAAACTTTCTCATTTTCCCACTCACATACAAACCCTAACAAAACACATATTTATATGTGTATACAGCTAGCCGCAATAAAGGCTAAAATTATATCTCTTAAATGTATAATGAATGAATAATAAATGTATAGTCAAATATTCATTCATTATACAAATACCAAAATTATGACTCTTAAATGTATAATGAATGAATAATAAATGTATAATCAAATATTCATTCATTATACATTTAACTACGAAAAACGACTACTGAAAATGGGTCACAAACACCAACAATTTTGCCATATTTATAAATCAAGTGGGCCAGCCAATACACAACCTACTAATCCTAGAGTATCCAAGTCCAGCCCCAAGTCCACTTCGTGTAACATTGTGGCCAAGCATTAACATGGCCTTGTTTTCTTTAGCCATGGAAGGATCATGACTACATTGTAATTTGTAATGCATAGAGTTGACTTTGATGATAATGATGTTGACGGTCATTATGATTATTTATTTTTTATCCTTACCATATTGAATATTATATAAATATTGTTAGAGTTTATATTGGTCATGCACTTTAAATATTCTCACCATTATTTTTATTGTCAATATTCCATCCAAGTTGCTATATTATAGAGCAAGTTTTTCATTTTCTTTTTCTTTTCCAAATTTATGGCTTATTAATTGTTTTCTTGATTCTATGTGTGTCATAATAAATTACTTTACAATATTTAAGAAATGTATTTTATTGTTGAGATTTGAAAATTTAAAATACCTTTGTATATTAGATAAATTTAAATTCAATTATTTTGTTCCAATTATCCTCTTCTTTTAATAAACAAATAACTTTTTTATATTTGAGTTTAATCATATCCAATTTAAAAAACATAACATATCCTTACTTAACTTACCGACATCAATAATATGCCTAATTTGTTGGTAAAAATTGACAACTTTTTATGGGATTTTTTTTTTTACCCTCCTTCTCTTTCTTTCTCTATATCATGTAGTATAGAAATGCAAAAGCCATTTCTATGAGTAAAAGTAGAAAAAAAAAAAAAAAAGAATCAACAAGTGTTTTAATTTTGAAATACAGTGTCCCACCATAAACACCCAAAAACAAAGATATTATATTCATTGCACTCATCTACTCTAAGGTCAGAAATCTATAATGTCCTTTCATAATTTGTTGTTTTTCTCCTTTTCCCCTCTCTCTCTATATATAATATTTCATGAAGCATGGATACAAAATATAATAGATGAACAATTTATTGTTAATTGTGTTTTGATTTAGATAATAAAAAATATGTAAAAAAAGATATAAACATAAATCTTGCGTTTCACGAAGTCATATATATACAAAGGTGGGGATGAAGATAGGATGCCATCTTGATACCGAGGTAAAAATAGGGGTAGGAAAAAAAACCAATAAAATAAAAAATCGAACAAAAATCGAAAAATCAATTCGAAAAATATGGTTAACTAGCTCATCGGTTTCAGTTTAGGAACATGGTTTTTTTTTTATTTTTCGATTTTTATTTCAGTTTGTAACCATGAGAAACCAACTAATAACGGTTAACCACTAAAAACTGATAATTCAAACCTTTATGTTTTAATTGTTATATTATTGTGTTGTAATTTGAGAAAATGGGAAGACTATAAAGTTTTAATTTGTTTAATATTGTATTACAGTTATATTCCTAATTTCTTGTTGGTTTTATATTTATTTAACTTGTTAATTTGCAATTTTTTTAATATAATTGTGATATTTAACTTATCAATTTATAATTTTTTAAATGTAGCTATGAAAAATGAAAATTTAACTTTTTATAGACCAATTAAAATATAGTTAACCACAACTTTTAGTTAACCATTATGTTAAATGGTTAAAAATAAAAAACCAAGAAAAAAAATGGGGTTAACCATTACTAATAGATCAGTTTAGGTTTAAAATTGAAAAAAGTAATTATTTTAGTTGGTTCAAAAATAAAATCATCAACTAATTAAACAAACCATACCAACTGCTAAGTAAAAACATCTAATATTGGTGATGTGATAAAAAATTTATTAAACACGCTTGCTGCTTTTCCTTACTGGTTCCCTTTGGGCTTTTGCCACAGCACCTGGAAAATGTGTCTGTAGGTCCATGAACCTTCTTCGATTGGACGAGATATTGTTAAGGTACAGCACATGAAATGCTGATCGCACGTCAGCTAAACGAATCCGCGTAATACGCCGTTGCTTTTGCTTGTCCTTAATTTCACGGTCCGAGAGTTGAGGACTTTATGGGGGTGTTTAGCTGGGGCATGTTGAGTTATGGGTGGCATCAGCAGAAGGTTTGTTCGTGGTGTGGGTTGTCTCTGAAGGCGGGTCTAGCCTCCCATGAACAAACTGGTTGGGAGTTGATGCCACTCTCTTGATGAGGCCAAGGCAGGCCGAAATCACTTCCTATAGTTGAACCTCCCATACGTAGAAGGGATCGTGGCAACGCCGAGATAGTGCTCCTTATGAAGGCGGGTCTAGCCTCCCATGAACAAATTGGTTGGGAGTTGATGCCGCTCTCCTAATGAGGCCAAGGCAGGCTGAAACCAGTTCGTATAGTTGAACCTCCCATACGTAGGAGGGATTGTGGCAAAAGCCGAGATGGTACTCCTTATGAGAATGTGGGGCTCGGAACTGACCTGAGAAGTCAAGGAAGATTAGGCTGGCTCTCCATCCAGATTAACAACAAACGATGCTTTGATAGATGGTCGAGCGTCGCACGGGAACTCTTTGAGGAGTGAAACTCCCATCCCGTGACAAATGGTATCAGAGCCAGAAGTTCCCAGCTCCATTGGACCACTTAGATGCTACCTAGAGTTCTTGGCGAGTGGGTTATTCTTATTGTCAATTCAGCTCGTGTGGGCGAAGCTCAAGAGGAGCGACCACCAGAGTGAGGACATTGTTGCTAGAAGGCAGTTTTGTTGCGAGTTGGGGTTGAAGCAAGATCTTATGCTCAAACCTTACCATTGGGCAACTCAACAAGAGGTGATCTTGGAGGATGGATGAATGGGTGAGGGCAGAGGAGAGGAAGCTATGGAAACCCGAAGTCCTGGTGAGATGATCTTGGGTGTGTTGACAACTGGTGTGGAGAAGGGGTGAGAGCTTGAGAGTGGGTAGTGGCTGCAGCAAATTTGCCTCATGACGAGGACGTCATGAATTTAAGTAGGGGAGAATGTCACTGTCCGAGAGTTAAAGACTTTATGGGGGTGTTTAGCTGGAGCATGTTGAGTTATGGGTGGCATCAGTAGAAGGTTTGTTCATGGTGTGGGTTGTCTCTGAAGGCGGATCTAGCCTCCCGTGAACAAATTGGTTGGGAGTTGATGCTGCTCTCCTGATGAGACCAAGGCAGGCTAAAACCAGTTCGTATAGTTGAACCTCTCATATGCAGGAGGGATCGTGGTAAAGCCGAGATGGTGCTCCTTATGAGAATATGGGGCTCGGAACTGACCTGGGAAATCAAGGAAGATTAGGCTGGCTCGCCATCCAGATTAACAACAAACGATGCTTTGATGGATGGTTGAGTGCCGCACGGGAACTCTTTGAGGAGTGAAACTCCCGTCCCATGACACTTAGTGCATGTGGTGTGTAGCTCTTCCGAAGAAAAGGCGCTGCACCTTATAAAATGTCGTAGATTTGACCGTGACTCCAAGTTGAGCTTTACCAATGGCAATGGGTGTCCTTCTCATGCTCTATAATTGTTATTATCCTAGCATTTTAATTTACAAGTTTATGTGATTGAGTGGTAGACCATATATCCTAATCCATTTTTACATGAAATTATCAAAAATAAATATTTATTTATATACAAGCACATCCTATTTGAGTTAAAATATTAACGATGTAGCATACACTAATATTCTAAAAGAGATTCCAAAAGAAGATGAAAGTTCATATTACATAGAAGTAGAATTGTTCTCTGGCTAAAACTCCATACAAAAACAATCAAATTTTTTATTTAAAAGTAGAATTGTTCACTTACTAAAACTTTATATAAAACAATCAATTTTTTTAATTATATTCATTTAATGTGCTTTTATCAACAACGCATTAAATGCTGTAAATAAATAATAAATTATTTCTTTCACATTGAAAATAATCTAATAAACATTGAATGTTATTTATCTTTTTTAGATTTTCTATTACCTTATATATTATAGTTGTTTATATATCTTAGTTTTATAATAAATAATTTATATATTATTTTATATGTTTTTTATGGGACTCGTATGGACCTACAAGGCTCCAAGTGCAACTGGCCAAGACTTATGTACCTGTGCGTTCCACCCATGAGTTAAGTTCGGCCAGATAAGTTAGAGTTTGGTCAACATTAGGTCAAGTCCCTTAGGTTATGGGTTAATCTCGGGCTATGGAGATGTCAATCTACGCAAGTTACCAACTAATTATGCATGAGTTGAACATCTATGGATAAATTGATGTATGTAGATAATTTAAATACAAGCTTTTCTAGAATCACATGGTATGAATTTATAATAAATTTAAAGACAAGTTTTGTTGGCATGTATTGTAATTAATATATATAAGTATACACTTTTTTTTTGCCATTACAATGAGGGATGAGGAATTTAAACCTAATACCTCTTACTTGAGAGATCAGGACTGATTCTAGGGATGTTCATGGTTCGGTTCAGTTCGGTTTAAGGGGTTGAACCAAACCGAATCATATTTGAAATGGTTCTATTCAAACCCTTAGTGAACTAAATCGCTTTTAACGATTCGGGATTTTGAACCGAACCACTTCAAATACAGATCGGCTTGGTTCGGTTTTGTTCGAATCGCTTTTAAAAGTATTTAGTTCTAATAAATAATATAATTAGTTATTTGAGTTCTCAAGAAAAAAAATATTTTTTATGAAGAATTAAAGTAACATATCATTATATTAGGTCGTGTATTTAATAATTTCATATATATATATATATATATATTATCCTATCCTAAAAATATTTTTCAATGCGAATTTAAAATAACATATATTTTTAATAAATAATTGTACATGTTCTAAACTTAATTATACTGCTTTATTTTAATTTGATACATGTCTACTAGTTTTAAGAAGAATTTAAAATTAATAAATATGAAAACATACTAGGAAAGTTTTGAGAAGAGAAAAAGATTGCTTGTTTAATGTTATTAGATACATAATACATTTAATAGTGTATTATGTAAAATCTATAATAGGAAGTATATATAAGCAACATTTATATTTACAAATAACATTAGTGTGGTTAAAAATATAAATTGGAATGGAACCGCAATTTCTCCTAATAAATTTACAAATTGAAATCTTACTCAATTCCTTTTCAAAGATGCATCTAAATACAATAATAGTATTAGAATTCAGAATTATGGTTCCATTTTAAGTTTATTCTAACATCTATACACACACATGATATTAGAATAAAATGTCATATGTGACCTTAATATATAATATGTAAGAGTTATAAATAAATAAAATGGCTCTTATCTTTTAATGTGAAACGGATTAGTTTAGGTTCACATGGTTTGGTTTGGTTCGATGCAGTTTGGTCCGATTCGACCCTTCGAACGGAACCGTAACCATTTAGACTCTTCTTAAATGAACCACAAATCAAATCAAAATATAAAAAAACCGCATTTTGTAGTTCGGTTTAGTTCAGTTTGGTTTGGTTCAATGAACAGCCCCAACTGATCCCATCAAGCTATAAAGCTATTATGTGTATTATGTTTGAGGCACATGAAATCGTTTTTATTATATGCAAAGGTAAAATTCACTCCAACATATTACAAGCATAGGATTTATCATATGTATAAATGTGTCATAAAGAAATCATTTTCCTTTATATAGTATAGATGCTATTTTATGTGGCAAATCTATGATAATTTGGCATTAACATATGATACATGTAAGACAAGGACCTTATAATCTAGATGCATCACTATACCACTGATCTATCAAATGAGATGAATCAAGTTCAAATCAACCTCTTTCCTATTATAATGGGAACAAAGTGCACGAAATCATGTACCATTGCTTCTTGAATTTGTCAATAGATCTAGAGGCCTCATAGAGTTAACCTCAGGCACAAACTCAGTTTTTTGGCTACCCATTTTAACATGACACGGCATGAAGAAGATTGGTATTATGTATAGTGTATTAGATAATCTTTAAGAGACATATGAGAACCATTTCATCAGGGATAACCTAGCCTTGGCCCCTACCCCGAAAAGTCTGTTGACATTTTACCATATGTATCAATCAAGTAGGCTAGTCAATACACAACAACATAGCCCAGAGTGTCCAAGTCTAGCCCTGAGTCTACTCCATGCAACAGTGCGGCCAAGCGCTAAAATGTTTTTCTTTTCTTTTATTTTTTTACCATGGAAGACACTATGACTGTATTGTAATTCGTAGAGCATGGAGTATATTTGATGATAATTGATATTTATAATTTAGTCTTTTTATTCTGCTAGATTGTCATTATGCTCAATTATTTTATTTTTTATCCTTATCATATTGAACATTATATAAATATTGCTGGAGTTTATATTGGTCATGCAATTTAAATATTCCCACCATTTTTTCTTCATTTACAATATTCTATCCAAGTTGCTATATTTTAAATCAGGTTTTTTATTTTCTTTTTCTTTTCCAAATTTATGAATTATTAATTGTTTTCTGATTTCATAATAAATTACTTTACAATATTTCAGAAACGTATTTGATTGTTGAGATTTGGAAATTTAAAATACTTTTGTGTTAGATAAGTTTCAAGTTAATTGTTTTGTTCCAATTTTCCTTTTCTATTAACAAAAGAAATAACTTTTCTATATTTGAGTTTAAAATATCCAATTTAAAAATTATAACTGATCCTAATTTATATTAATGCAATCAATAATGTGCCTAATTTGTTGGCAAAAGTGGATAACCTTTATGGGATTTTTTTCTCCCTCTTACTCCTTCTTTCTCTATATAGTATAAAAATGTAAAACCATTTTTAAGAGTAAAAGTAGCCAAAAATAAAATAAAATAAAATAAAAGTCTTAAGTGTTTTAATATCGAAATACAATGTTCTACCATCACCCTCTCAAACAAAGATGTTATCTTTATTGTACTCGTCTACAACACACGGTCAAAAATCTACAATGTCATCTCTCGACTTGTTGTTTTTCTCCTTTTCCTCTCTCTCTCTTTCTCTACCTATGAATATCATGAAGCATAGATTACAAACTATAATAGATGAAAAAATTATTGTTGATTGTGTTTTGATTTAGATAGTGAGAAGCAATGTGAAAAAAAAAAAATAAATTCATAAATAGGATGGAGCTGTAAATTAAATTTTTCTATAACTTTTGAAAATGGTTTTGATCATATTAATAATGCCCTTCCTACTCGTTAAGTCTAGGTTTGTCCCTGCATTTTCACGAACTCACATATAGAGGAGAGGATGAAGATAGGATCATAGGATGCCATCTCGATGCCGAGGTAATAACATGAAAAAATGGTCACGTGTTAAAAAATTTATTAAACGCTTATCCTTACTAGGTCCCCATGGTTTTTGCCACAGCAAGTGGACTATTTGTCTATGGGCCCATGATGGGTAAGAGGTACGCCACATTAAATATTGTTCGCATGTGGTGTGGCTCTTCCGAAGAAAAGGTGTTGCACCGCATAAAATGCCATAGGTTTAACCGGGACTCCAAGTTAACCTTCACCAATGGGTGTCCTCATGCCCTACAATCATTATTACCCTAGCATTTTAATTTACAATTTTACATGATAGAGTCGTAGACTATGTTTCCCTAACCCATTTTTACATGAAATTATCAAAAATATTTATTTATTTATATATAAAAATATTCTATTTAAGTTAAAATATTAGTGATGTGGCATGAAGTAATACTCTTAAAAAGGTTACAAAAGAAAAAAAAAAATCTTATATTATTTTAAAAGTATAATTGTTCTCTTAGTAAAATCCTATATAAAGCAATTAGATATTTTTTTAATCATGTTTATTTTATGTCTTTTTATCAGTAACACATTAAATGCTGTCACTAAATAATAAATTATTTCTTTTCACATAGAAAATCATATAAATATTGAATGTTATTTATCTTTTGTGGATTTTTTATTACTTAATATTGATAGTTGTTTATATATCTTAGTGTTTTAATAGATAGTTTCTATATTATTTTATATGTTTTCTTATGGGACTCACATGGACCCACAAGAGTCCAAGGGCAACTGGCCAAGACCTGTGTACCTATGTGGTCCACTCATGGGTTAAGTCCAGCCAAACACCTCTCACTTAATAGATTAGGAGTGATACCACTAGACTATAAAGTCATTAGCTATATGTATTATGTTTGAGGCACATAAAATTGTTTTCATTACATACGAAGGTTAAATTCACTCTCATGCATTATAAGGATGGGATTTATCACATGTACAAATGTGTCATGGAGTAATCATTTTCTTTTCAATAGTATGGACATATTTTATGTGGTAATCTATGATAATTTTCCATTGAACCATGATATATATATATATATATATATATACACCAAGGGCCTTATAGTCTAGAGACATCATTGTACCACTAGTTTGTCAAGTGGGACGAATCAAGTTTAAATTCCCCCTTCTTCACTCTTATAATTAGAAAAGAATGTACGATATACATAAGTTGTTGTACATGAAGCGCATTTGATTCATTAGTTTTTTATATGTTGTCCATTTGTTTGGTGCAGGTGTTTGTCGAAAAATAGATGGGAAAAAGATGAAGACTTAATCACTCCTATACAGATCATACAAACCATATACAGATGCGATTAGATACATATGAAGATCAGATAGAGATATAGATGAAAAGCTTTGATGGAATTGCATGACAACAAGATATATTGCAATTAATATTATATATATGAGTATACGTTAGAAAAAAATTGTATACATACATATATATTGTACCTACGGCACATAAAATCGTTTTTAATTATATGTAAAGGTAAAAGTCAAGTTTTGGGAAGTTTTGAGGATGAGACTTAATATTAGCATGACACTTAAAAACTTTGGACAAGATCGTAATGGTTAGAGATAATTAAAAAAAATCTTTGTTATGTACAAGAAATTTAATGGTTATCTTTCATGTTATTACCATTGTTATTTTGCTATAATCTAACATGTAAATTGTCTTATAAGTTGGAAAAATTCTATAATCCCATCATTAATTTTGACGGAACTAGTCCCATCACTATTCAACGGCTTACATTATGCATTATAAGTAGAAATTTATTTATTTTAAATAGTCTTAACTCAGGGAAAGCTACCATGTATATCAGTCAGATCTTCGTCCTTAATAAGTCCATTCCTCTAATTTCACTGAACACACTTGTTGTACAAATTTACATTTTTCTTTTTAGATAAATTAAAAAGATCTACCAAATAGTCTAAAGTTTGTACATAACTTATGAAACTAGGACCTACCCTAAGCAAGCATTATGGGGACCTTTGTTAGGCCACCATATTCAAGACTTTCTCTAGTATGAAAGGGAGAAGAAATAAACATTAGGTAAATAAGAGCAAAACACAAGGGCAAATTTAAACGGAATGTGAGTGATAAACATATGGGGTAAAGGAAAAGCCAAAAAAAGAGTGACAAAGGCAAGTAGGTGGGGTGGTAGTGTAATAAAAGAAAAAGTAATGAGGTACACACCATAAGTTCATTGGCTGCATATATGAGTTTTATTAAACCCAAAGTAACTATCGGATCAAGTTAAGTGTTTGTTTCCAATTTTCATCTATATATAAATCTAATATGTATTTGTATTTGGTTTATATGATTTATAAATGATTAATTAAGCCTTCATGAATTTGTTAACAAGTAGACTAATCGAATTCGAGACCAAAATAGATGTTAAACAAAAATTAAAAAAAAAATGAAACAATCAAGCCTTTAAAAGGTTCAAGGTTTTCGTAATTCAATTAACACCGCTACAAATTTTCTATTGAGATATTCTGTTACAACCCAAGTTCGTGCAAAGCAAGTACAGATCTGAAGCATAAAGGCTGCTCAAATAGCCTTTACTATCCATCTTCTTTAGAAACTACTTGCAAAACAGAGAGTAAAACAATGAGATTAAGAGTTCCATAACTAAGGTTTCGAGCACAAGAGTATTGGTGAGGAACTTATCTTTATGAACATTCGAGAGGTGGAAAGGAAAGGAAGGCTTCTGAAGTAAAGAGGCTTTTATATTACTCAATAAATGGTCCATTTAAGAAAAGAAGTGTAGCAGCGTTATATCATTTTGGTGCTCTTGTCAGCCATGGCACTTGAAGTGCGTGCTTTAACTCAAGCAATAGAATTGGAATTCTTCAAGAATACCTTATTAATCATTCAAGAATCTTTGGAGAAACTTATCTACTCGTAGAGATAAGATAAAGGGGAATAAGAATCAATCAAATTGCAATCATGAGGACCATCTAGTGGCTAATTCATCATCATCCTCATCAAGTTCTACAAATTCTTATTGAAAGGAATTAAATTAGAAATTCTAAAGTTTTTTGGTGAAGATGTTCTAGGATAGATCTTTAAAGTAGAGCAATTCTTTGAGTTTCATCATATTGAAGAAATTCAGAGATTAACAATTGCTTCTTTTGCAATGGAAGAGAATTCTCTGCAATGGTACAAATGGATGTATCTCGATAACCAATTTTCTTCTTGGTCGAATTTCTTAGAAGCTCATTTGCTCATTTTGGACCATTGCCTTATGAGGATGTTCAAAGATTATTGTCTAAGTTAACTCAAACTTCCATAGTGGCTCATTACCAATCGCAATTTGTAGTATTATCAAATTGAACGATTGGCTTATCTCCTTCTTTTCTTTTGAAAAGTTTTATAAGGGACATAAATGCAAAGAAAAATTTTTAATCATGATGGTAGAGGATCATATAGACGAGAATAATCATATTTTTTAGGAAGAATGTAGGTAGATGCAAGAATTTGATGCTAATATTTCATGACAAATTAGCTACCATGATATGACAAGGGACTTAATTCCCAAAACATTAAGGTTTCATGGGCCCATTAATAACATTCCTATTTCTGTATTAATTAACTCTAGTAGCATTCATAATTTTATTCAATGTAGAGTAGCCAAACATTTAACTTTAGTTATTAGTCTAGCTCTATCATTCCAATTTATAATTGGTAATGGACAATATTTGAAATGTGAAGGCTTGTGTCAAAATATGGATGTAATGGTTCATGGCTTTATTTTCACTACTTTTTTTATGCTTTGCCCATACAAGGAGATGTGAAATATCTAGATTAATTATACTTGATTAATTTGCATGTATGTATTGATTGTTAAATGCATGAAATTGATTATGATAATTTAACTTACAAAAATTTCAATTATTGGTATAACTAGGCATTTGTATCGGAATGTATTGATTTATATTGTATTGTGTTGATTAGTGTATGATTTTGGTTACAATAAATTAGATGATAGAATTGTATATGTTATTGTGATTAGGCATTAAAGTAGAAGTTATGTTTGTAATAGGTTTATTTTGGAAATTATAGCAAGCCATTTTATAACCGAAATCCTTTTTAATTCAAGCCCCATAAGCTAAATGTAAGAAGCCCATTATTTCCTCTATTTTTTCAAGATCGATTCCATTCTTTTTGCTATAAAATTTCTTAGTCCAAGCCCACAAACTAAACCCAAGCCTAAACAACCATAACAAGCCTATGACAAACCTTCTAAACTCTTCCTATTGCATCGAAAGTCAAGGGTAGATTATATAGTATAATTATCAAGTGAAATTTGCAAAAAATTCTCTCTAAAAATAGACAAAAACTGACACCTTAGGGAGAAGAAAAGAAAGATAAATTTTCATCAACTTTACTCTCACAAATAACCCAAAATCTCTTCAAGACTTCACTTACCAATCAAGATTGAATAAGGTAATGCTTCACTCACTTTTCTAACCATTGATATACGGGTTTCTTTCATGAATACCAATATTGTCTAAATGAGTTCCCAGTGAGTTGAAAGTAGCATTGATAAAACATAGTGATTCTTAGACTTAGATGAATCTTAAGAGCTTATAGAAATAGATTAATGAAGTTTGTTGTGGTTGTTTTGATAGATAAATGAATTAGAACGAAGTTGTGAAAGTTGTTGAATCAAGTAAATGTTGAGTTTATATATGCTGGATGTTACTAATTGTGTAGTAGATGAGTTGTGAAGTTGTTTTAGTTGTTTAGATGACTAAAGTTGGTTGGCTGATTTGTTGCCTTAATGTTGAAAGTAGGGTTTATGATGTTTGAAGGTATAAATGCCAAGTTTATGCAAGGATAGTACAATTAAGTGCATCTGGTGAGTGTATATAAGTTGGTTGAAGTAAAATTGGATGTTGAAGTGTAAAGATTAGCATGCTCTGTTTTTCGAAGGTAAACACATGGTGATGTTTTTGGTCGTGTATCTCATTGAGCCTTGAAAATAACGTTACTTGAGAAGAAGCACGATGGTAACACGACGGCCTAATTCTACCGTGTTTCTCTCTATATATTTGACAAATGAAATTTTGTGACAACACAGTTTGAACATAATCACTTCTATCCCACTGTTTCTCTCTAATTTCTTAAGGAGTTGGTTTCCAATGATACATGGCTAGAATAGTTGCCTTATCACACTGTGCTTCTCTTTAGCTTTCGAAGTGTTTGACATAACAACAAAACACAGGATAAACACGGCTTATCCTATCATGTCATGTTTCTCATTGGTTTCTAACTTAAAGAGAAGCACGATTGAAATATGGTTTGCTCTATCATGACGTGCTTCTCTCTGAGTTAAGTTTGCAAACAAAACATGATGAGAACACAATGACTTGTTTTGAGCATGTTTCTCATATAAAGGAAACATAGGGAAAAGCACAATCGTGTACTTACTCGTGATCTTTATAAAAAAAAAAAAATTTAATTGTCAAAATTAAGAATAATGGAATGTGTTATATAGATATATGTATAAATGTTAAGTTATAAATTGATATGAGTTTTATTTAAGTTTGATGTTTGACAAAGGATGGAGTATTTAATTAGAATTGATATTAGATTTTATATGAATTGATTTCTTTTAATAGATTTTCCTACTCAATCATATTTGTATATTAGTCCTTTGCTAGGAATATCAGTTCATTCAGGTATGTAGTAACTTGATTGTTAATTGATAAGATAGGCATCCCTGAACCAACTTTTAACAAAAATGACTTTAAAATGTTTGAATTAGTTGTACATGTGTCATTTTATCTAGTCCAGGGAGCGACAACCCTGCTCACAGCCAAGTATGATAGTTTAGGCACTTAGGCCAGCCATGTGTCATGATGTAATGACATTTTATAAGTGTTCAATGGATAGTTGATAAGGGTAATGGTATCGGTATAATGCTTGTTATTTTTAAAAAGAAGTAATATGATTTAGTTCATATTTATGGGCTTAAACTAAGTAATATTATAAATTAAGTTAAATAAAGATTAGAAACAATTATGAACCCTAGATGAAACTATTATTTTTGTAGATGTTCTGATAGGAGATATAAATATTCGGGCTGCTTATATCAACTCCTTGAGCAGCTGCTATTATGAGGACTCCCAGCATCCTAATGGGTTATTATTGGAGTTTAAATACTCTAGTGTTAAATATACTTAACTTTATATAATAACTTGATGATTATTGCATTGCATTAGTTTAAGAATGTGTGCTTGTATTTGCTTGTGTTGTTGTATACTGGGCCTTGGCTCACGTTTTCATTTCCAAGTGCTGATGAAAATGAGTCTTATGATACTTTAAAATATGGCATAGACTTTGAAGAGCTTCTGGATGAATGGTACAAATAGGGACCAAGATCTTAAGATGCTAGTTTTTGAAAAAGACTTGTTAAGATTTCGTGAAAATTTTGTGTATCTTTTGATCAAGGGCTTATTTATAAGCTTAGGGTTTGTAACACAAAGTATTTAAGTTTTCTACCATGTTTTGTATTGACAAAATTTTTGTAATCTTTTGAAGTACCAAATAAATGGTACTAATGATGTATGCAAATATGAAGTAAATCTAGTCCTAGTGAGTAGTTTTCGTGAAAGTTTTAATTTAAAGAAGATTTAATCAAGCAATCAACATAAACATTGTCTTTTTGAGCAACCTTATGTATGATACTCAAGTATTATATGTGGTTGGGGATTAGACATGGTTGATTTTAGAATTAGGGCATGTCGGGTCTTTACACGTAGAGTTAATATTCGACATGCAATGGTTGCAAGAGTTAGGATCTATTACCATTGACGATAATGAATTAACAATGTAATTTGGATGAAATGATCAAATGATATCACTAAAAGGAGAATGTTCGAATAATGGCTCAGATAGGTGATCGGTCATCAATTACCACTAACAAACCTCTTTTGGAGGAATTGTTGGGCAGATATTTTCATATATTTGAGCCATCCTCATCATTTCCTCCATTTCATCTATCAAATTCACTTAGTTAATGGTGTGTCAACTTAATGTAGCCATATCGATACTCACACTTTCAAAATGTTGAGATTGAAGGGCAAGTGAAAGATATGCTATAGCAAAGATTGATTTAATTCAGTAAAAGTCCATTTTCATCACCTATTCTCTTGGTAGAGCTCTTAACCAAACAACTATTAAGGATGAATCCTTATTTCGACAATTGATGAGCTCTTAGATGAGTTACACTCCGTATTTTCAAAGCTTGGTCTAAGAGCCGGTTACCATTAAATCAGAATGGTACTAGATGTGGAGAAAACAACATTTAGGATCCACGAAAGACATTATGAGTTTCTCATAATGCCTTTTGGCTTAAGCAATGCTTTAGCCACTTCACGCTATGATGAACTGGATTTTCCAGCCTTACTCACAAGTTTGTCATCATGTTCTTTGATGACATACTTATCTACAACAAGTCCATGGATTTACATGTGGCACACTTGGATAAAGTATTATCAATTCTTACTAAAAATACCCTTTACTTAAGAAATAAAAGTGTGTTTTTACTCAGGATTGTATCGAGTATTTTGGTCATGTGGTGTGTGTAGAAGGAGTTATCCTAATCCATCAAAAGTGGAAGCAGTGAAGTCTTGGCCTTTGCCCACATCTATTAAACAAGTTGTGTGCTTTTATGGGTCTTTGTAGTTATTACCGGAGATTTGTAAAGGGCTCTGTATCTGTAGCCAACCCATTTACTGATTTGCTTAAGAGTAAGGAATTTAAGTGGACTGAGGAAACTACGATGGTTTTTGAAAGACTAAAGGAAGCTCTTGTTTCAACTCCAATTTTGACTTTAGCAAATTTTGATCAACATTTCATTATCGAATTAAATGCTTTCGAAACTGGTATAGTGGCTTTTTTGTTACAAGGAAATAAACCGATCGCTTATTTTAGTAAGAAAATGCTAAACATTTAGTTAAGGCATTGGCATATGTCAAAGAGTTATATATACGGTGGTGGAAGCTGTTAAAAAATGGCAACAGTACTTATTGGGATCGCATTTTGTGATCAAGACAGATTATAAGAGTTTAAAAGAATTACTTACTCATGTAGTTCAAACTCTAAACCCACCCAATCACATTCATAAGCATGGGTTGGTGAATACAAAATAGTGGGGTATACCTTAAAAAGAGTTACATTTTTTTTTTTAAAAAAAAGGAGTTTTTCCAAATCCCTCCTATGTAAATGTATCCACACTTAAAGTTGTAACTCAAATGAAAAATTTTCTAAATTGCCCTGCTATTAATTAGTTGCCAACCCCTATATCTACATCCGTGTAATTGGCATGTGTAATATGTAACTATATGTATTGTGCACATTGTTTATTGTTAATATAGTTTTTTTATTCATAGTATATATCTTTATAAAAAAAAAAAGAAGAAAGAAAGAGAAAAATCTATAATTATCATTAGTCTTGGTTTGTTTTCTTCCACATCTTCTTATGAATGAAATTTCAAAAAAAAAAAAGAAAAGGAAAAAAAAATGAAATGGCTCATAATAATTTTTAAGGAAGATTTCAAATGATCCGCAAGAAATGATGAAAATGGTTCATATCTTAGGATCTCCAATCTATACCTTTGTCTGGCTGAGATGAAGGCCTACCATTGGGAGAAAACCCAAACAACTAAAAGAAAGTCCGACTCTATTAGAAGATGTATAGTACACTTGTAAATATCTTTAGCTTGTATGATTCAATCATCCTTAGATCGATTCTTCTTCTAGATAGTTATAAGTCCTCTTCAATTAGAAACACCTTTGTCATAGGTATTCCTTTCCTTGAGTCTCAAGTCCATCACTCTTCGTTTGTAAATATTTCTTAAAAAAAAAAAAGAAATTTCTTTTAAAATAAAATGTCAATTTGTGAAATAAAGCAAAAAAAAAAATTAAAAGATAAAAAAGATAATTTGCTAACAAGAATGGATTTTTACAAGACTTTGAAATTGTTTCTAAGCAGGTTCAGTTATTCTCTAAAGTATATTCATTTAAAATGGCTAACAATACCAATAAATGTTAGCTTTGATTTAGCTGCTGAGCAAAAAATCCAATCTCTTGACAAGTAGCGCTAGAGATGGATGAACAAGTACAAATGCTCACTTAAAACATCGGGTCAATGAAAATCCTCCAACCACCATTTAAAGGAAATTCGGAATTCGAAAGGGGGTCGATGGTCACCTATTGAAGAAGAAGAAAGAAGCACACTACGTGCCTTGAACATTTGAGTCTAACCCTAACAAGCTGGGAAAGGAGTTAGAGGCTCAAAACAAGGAAATGGAAAAAAGATTTGTTATTCAATTTACTAAAAAATCGAAGGTAGTCAAGAAAGCTGACAGGTTTGACCAAGTTGGGATCACAAGCCTACCTATAGCATAAGATGGCGCTTTCCTTGAAAAGTTCAAGATGCGAGATTTTGGGAAATATGACGGCATAGGTTACCCAAAACTGCACGTTAGACTTTATGTGAGGGAGATGAGCCAATACACCCATTTTGAGCAGTTCATGATTCAGACTTTTCAGGACAACCTCACTAGACCGACATTGACTTAGTATTTCTAACTAGACCCAGTGACATTAATACATGGAACAAGTTAGCCAAGGTATTTTACAACCAATACAAGTTTAATGTTGAAGTCGCCCCATCCATATAGGACCTTAGCAACATGAAAAAGAAGAAGGATGAGACCTTTAAGGAGCATGCTCAATGATGGAGGGCATTAGTAGTTATGGCTGCCATACTTACTCCAGAGAAGGATCTTGTATTCACCTTCATAAATACCTTGGAAGAGCCCTTCTTCCCCTATCTTGTTGGGTGAAATAGTAGGGCAGGGTGCAGAATTGAAAATGCCCTTGTTTTTAGAAAACTTCAAATTCACAAAAAGGCTGATGGAGAAGCTATAGTGAAAGAAGTCACAGTCAACACAATGAGCAAAGGAAACTGCAACAAGCATGCATAGGCATCCAGGAGGAGATTTACTCAAATTCCTATCCGTCTATCTCAAGTTTACTATAAACTGAAAAAAACTACTTGTTACTCCCTAAAGAGCTAGTACCAAGGTATAAGCCCCAAAGATATGACCCTGATGTGCAATGTGAATACCACATGGGTCAATGAGGGCATGCTACTAATGATTGTTAGGAATTAAAAACAAAATTTAGGATTTGATTGACTCAAAAGTAGTTTGATTGCAATTCATGGATGATCCAGCACCTAACTTTAATAATATCAACATGTTTCATACATAAGATGTTGGTGATACATCATATCAAAGAACCAATTTGCAAGTGAAGAATCAAATTCAAGGCATCCAAAGGGAAAGGAAACATGAGAATTTAGAACAAAGACTTATAGTAATGTCGAAAGGATTGAAACCTTAGAGTGGGTTTATGAAATACGTATTAAACAAACTCCAACATTTGGACCTTATTGCCAGTCGAGTACCATCTCATGAGACTCAAGAGGAGTCATCAGGCTGTAAAATTGAGAATGGGCCAAGACAAGAGGCAAAGCCTCTAACTTCAAAAGCATTAGGCCAAAGTAAACAAGTTCGCTCAACACCATGAAGGCATTTCGCACAATTTAAGATTCTGATGGTCTTAATTTTTAACTAGTTAAGAAATTGGAGAATGATAACGTGTGAATCCCAAAAGAAGAGTACATACCAAAAAATTATGATCCTAATGCCCAATGTGAATACCATATGGGTTAGACAAGTCATTCTACAGAAAGTTGCTGGTGGTTAAAGAACAAGGTCTAAGATTTGATTGATGCTAAGCTTATCCAGCCTGAGCTCCTGGAAGCTATTGAGCCAGCTAAGGGTAGTAACTCTGTCCCAACTCCTGCAAGGACTTCAAGCAAGTCCTCTTCAAGTATCAAGAGTTTGTTATTACAATCCGATAAGATATCATGTCATATGTAGCAGTTGAAGTTATTGGCTAATATCAATAGGGGCAGACATTTTGTACGGGATTGGTAAAGACAAAAAAGAGGATTGATAATGGTGCACATCTTTGTAATAAATAAATCCTCTATATTTTTTGGGATAATTTGAAATATTTGATTACTCTACGGGAAATTTGAATGAAAATTTGTCTATTGATATTTTTATTGCTTGAAAATTTTAGGATGAAAAGAGGCAACCAAATACCCAACACTAACCCTTAAATACTTGAGAGTCGAGTGACATTGAGGGGGCTTATAAGGCTCATTCCTTAAAAGATGTCTATTTGAATTTGGTACACAGGTCAAAATGATACCAACATTCATTTCGATAACCTAAATACACTTACCCCTTGTTAGCCTCATTGGGCTATTTTAAAGAAGTGATTTCTAAAAGTTAAACCTTGTCAAAAAATACCCCACAATGGAGCATATAGGAGGTAAGCGTCATTAATCAAGAGACATAGAATAGCTAATTTACGCTTAGCACAATCGCATCAATTCAAAAGTGAAATTTTGTTAATGATAATTTAAATCTTTTTGAGATGAAAAGACAGCCTTAGTTTTCATACATAAAGCCTACACATAAGCAAAATGCTTTGAAGCAATATATATATATATATATATAAATAAGAGGTATAAAAAAGAAAGGTTGAAAAAAAAGAGTGAAAGAAAAAAGAAAAGATGGAAGAAGAAAATTAAAAGGAAGAAAAGTGTTTGGACCCAATAATAAGGAGAATAGGCATACTTCAAAACCCAAATACACTTATAACTTCAAAACCCATCTCCATTACACCCAAGAATTACAATTCCACTTACCACCATCTTACGGAGGCTCTTTTGATCATTAGAAGTAAATTATCCTTAATAAAAGTTACTTTTGAAACTAGGGCCAGCCTAATTTAGTTATCTTGGGAAGGTTTTTGACTTGTAAAACTCGAAGAGATATGAATATAAAATTTGTTAAACAGTCTGCACGTGATATCTCTTTTATTGCAAGCCAATGACCAAAAGCCTAAGTTACAACCCACGAAAAGACCTATTAGATTAACCAAGATGTATTATTTACAAATCGGATTGTAATATTTTAGAATCCGGGCCATGTGTGAAAACAAGCCAAAAAGAATGTGAGAAAGTCCTCTTTGACCAAATATGCCAAGCATAAAATATTCGATTCAAGATCAAGGAAATGATGAGAAGGATAAGCATTCACATGCCCCGAAATCACAAAATCGAATATCCTAAAGATTAGAGATTACTATCCCCCAACATGGGAGGAGGCCACCAAAGAATGATCTTCAAAGAAAGCAGTTGATGGATAAACAATAAGGGAGAGCTATTGCTTATTTACGATTTTGGAATCAATGAGATCCTTTACTTGTTAGCAAATTATTTCAAAAGGATTTTTCTATTTGAAAAAAAAAAATCAGGACTCTCTTTGAAAAAAAAGAAATTTTTTTCAAGACTCTAGTGGCACTTTTTAGAAAATAAAAAGAGTGAAGTCATCTGAGTCTTTAGGAAGAAAAAAAAACTGAAGTTCATTTAATCTTTAGGAAGAAAAAAGACCGAATTCCATCCGAGTCTTTAAGAAGGTAAAAGACCGAAGTCCATCCGAGTCTTTAGGACGAAAAAAGACCGAATTCCATCCGAGTCTTTAGGAAGAAAAAAGACCGAATTCCATCCGAGTCTTTAGAAAGGTAAAAGACCGAAGTCCATCCGAGTCTTTAGAAAGAAGAAAGACCGAAGTCTATCCGAGTCTTTAGAAAGAAGAAAGACCGAAGTCCATCCGAGTCTTTAGAAAAAAGAAAAAGACCAAAGTCCATCAAAGTCTTCTGGAAGGTGAAATATTGGAGTCCATCCGAGTCTTCAGGAAGGTAAAAGACTGGATGGATTTAGGAAGAAAAAATACCAAAATCCATCCAAGTCTTTAAGAAGGTAAAAGATCGAAATCCATATTAGTCCTTAGGAAGGTAAAATATTGAAGTCCATCCAAGTCTTTAGGAAAGTAAAAGACTAAAGTCCATCCGATTCTTTAGGAACGTAAAAGACCAAAGTCCATCCGAGTCTTTAGGAAGGAAAAAGATCGAAGTCCATCCTAGTCTTTAGGAAGGTAAAAGATTGAAGTCCATCTAAGTCTTTAAGAAAGAAAAAGACTGAAGTCCATCCAAGTCTTTAGGAAGAAAAAAAAACAAAGTACATCTGAGTTTTTAAGAAGGAAAAAACCAAAGTCCATCTAAGTCTTAGGAAGAAAAAAAAACAAAGTCCATCCGAGTCTTTAAGAAGGAAAAAGATCAAAGTCCATATGAGTCTTTAGGAAGAAACAAAAAGATTGAAGTCTATCTTAGTCTTTAGGAAGAAAAAAAAAAACCAAAGTCCATATGAGTCTTTAAGAAGGTAAAAGACCGAAGTCTATTTGAGTCTTTAGGAAGGAAAAAGACCAAAGTCCATCCAAGTATTTAGGAAGAGAAAAAGACCGAAGTTCATTCGAGTCTTTAGTAAGAAAAAAGACCAAAGTCCATTCGAGTCATTAAAAAAACCGAAGCCCATCAACTCGATGCCTATCCAAGTTTTTAAGAATGAAGAGATACCCACAACCTAAAGTGGAAAGCTAAGAAAAAAGTCTTCCACAATTTTCTTTGGACATCTCAGGACAACCTTAGTGGTTTAGTATGGATATAAAGGGAGGCTAACCTTTCATGATGCACAAACTTCACTGAAAGTCATTGCCACCCCTCTTTTAAGGTTCGAGATTGCAAGACCATCACTATCTCAATCAAGTTTCCCCAGTGGACCAGAAGCTCCAAATTTTGAGTAAGTGCTTTTGAGGGCAAAAATCAGGTATCTCTTTATCTGTATGACAATGTTTTACCAAACTTTGCTACAAAGAGTGGCAGCTGTAGACATCACATTTTTTCCTTTAAAATAATAATAGTAATAACATATGTAATAATTATAATTATAAAGTAAAATAAAACAAAAAAGAAGGAAAAAAAGGTGATAAATAGAATATGTGTACAAAAATATAAAATATGGTTCAAAAAATGTAAAAATTAAAAATGATAAATAAAATATATAAAAAAATATGATTTAGAAAAAAAAATTAAAAAATGAAAATATCGCGTGCTACGGCATATTAGATAAGCAACACAACATACATACAAGCGACTCGAGTTTAATTTATGCTGGAGGCGGACGAAATTTTTTTTTTTTTTTATTTTAGCGCGTGTAATACATGCACTCGCACATGTAATATGGCATGCATGTACAACACGTGCATCATCTTCTCCAATTAGATGCCAGTTTTTCCCACGCGATGGAGCAGTTTCAAGCCCATTTTTTACCCATTTTCGATCCATTTTTTGGTCAAATTGATGGAAGGATTTGAAAAAGACATGGGATTCTATAGATTTGGATCAAAAACTAGCCCTAACGATCATGACTTGACACTTGATTTTGGATCCAAAGTTCATAAAAAATTTACTTTTACACATGAAGACAAACTTTCGAAATTCAAATCCAACATACCTTAGCTTCTAGAAACACTTATATGAACTCCTTGTTGTCTCTTCCGAAGTTCATTAAGCTCAAATTTGTTAAAAAACTTTCAAGAAGCTCCAGTTCACGTCGATCCACCAACCAATCCTCGAACGAACTCCACTTAATTGACCCCCAAGCAGTATAAAAAGGGTCGAATTCCTTGTTCAAATCATCCACAAGCATAAAAAAAAAAAAAAACATTCCATTTCATCAAAAAATACTCTAACAAGCTTCAAATTGATTTTTCAAAATCTAGGGTTCACTTTTTTTAAATTTTTTATTACTCTCAATAGAGGCCAAATCGGAGTAAAATGAAGCTATAATTGGACTCAGGAGTAGTGAAAGCTTAGTTAGTAGTTTCTTCTTTGTCTAAAGATTCTCAAACAACTTCCGATGACCACTACCACCGACTGCCACCATTTAGAGCTTGAACCACCAGCTTTCAGCCAATTTCAAAGAAAATGACTACACTGGACTACTACTACTGCCTCCACTTGATTGTTTCGACGCAATCTCACCTACGTAGAACCACTAGATCATCGGCTTCTAGTTCCACCAACCATTTCTTCTCTTCCCAAGCCAACAAACCAAATCCAACTTGAAAAATCGATCAAGATCCTGCTCCGACCGCTCTGATCTGACCATGTGAGTTTATTTTATTTATTTTTATATTTTATTTTATTTTTTATAAAAAATAAAAACATATAATAAAAAAATAATAAGCAAATATAAGATAGGACCAATTTTTTGTAATATTTAGTATATATATATAATAATATTAGTCCTATGTATTAAGTAGTATAAATGTAGTAATGAGTTAATATGATAAAAAAAAAATCTTTTTACGCATAGAAAGTTATATTTTTTAAAATAAAAAAATTGACTTGACGGTTATAGGGCCATGCATGAAAAAAAAATTTATAGAAAATTAATGAATAATAAATTTATTTGGGAAATATTTCAAAAGATTAAAAAAAAAAATTGCTAGCACACTTCTAAAAAAAACAACATATTATTTATTCCTGTTAACGGGTAGTAGGCACCTCCGGAGCGACATAAAATCTGAAAAATTATTTTTGTTCCATCATTTTCTTTTATAAATTTTAGATTAACTAATTAACTATAAATATTATACGATCTTATTGTCAATTTGTAAATAAAATTATAAATTTAGAAATTTATGGAATTTGATTGATTTTTAAACATTAAAAGGATAAATTTTAAATTATGAATTGTAAGTGGTAACCATATAGTTTTAATAGGATAGCCCTCGAATTCAAAATTTCTAGTTTATTAAATTTAGTTTTAAATCAAATTTTTTCAGACTAGTAGCTAAGTTAAGATCAACTAACGCATTGATCTTGACTTATAAATTTTTCTCAATTTCAATCAAGTGGCGACTCCAAAATTTTTTCAAAAATTAAATTTCTTTTAATTTCTAGTTATTAAATGATTTTGGGTTTAATACGGATCGAATTAAAAGAAATAAAACCAGAAATTGAAAAATCTAGGCTCGACAACTGGTATTATCCAAGGCCTTGAAATTGTCTGTTGAAGAGGTTCATTGATTTTAGGTTTCTCGTCATGATCACTCTTGTCAGTAGGTTCAATTTAGAAAAGTCCTTAATTGTATATATGTTGGTGGTGTACTTTTTGGATAACCTTCCAGTTCCTAAAATGTTTGATTAGGTATTTAATGTAAAATACTTGTTGTGCATGATCTCTAAGAATGTACGAATCATTGTCGTACCATGACCTTCGCGTGTTAGTTGAGATGAGCTCTCCATTAATGCTCTCTAGTTTGTCCTAATTGTATCAAACCACCTGTACTTGAACAAGAACACATACCTAGACCCCATGTAATTTAACTAGATAACTTCGGTGATGATGCCATAGAAAGTTATCATTTGCCAATTATATGCACTGAGCATGCACACACCATTATTTTGTGATCTCAACGACATTTCTCTAAACTCAGTGTTATAATAGACTTCGTTAACAACATAAGCTTTGAAACTATACTAGTGAACATCTAGGCCCTATGCCATTGTTTCCAATCTTCCGATACTTATGTAAAATGAGCATGGTTAAGTTGCATAATATGCAAAAAGATTGGAAGGAGTGGTTAATGAATTTCCCTTATGTCAACTTCTTGGTCAGTAACTGGTTGAGAAATAGCCTTAGTCTTTAACCACTCTGCAAAATGCTTGCTGACGAGTGCTCCTACATTCCGTGCTCCACGTGCATTTAATTCCTACTCAAACTCTCTACACACAAATTAGTTAACAACAAATATAACAATGAAACTGAGATGTAGTAGTACACCAACTGATGTAAGTGAGGTGTTATTCCTGACATACAATTGGACTTCCTCATAATTGTTCAGCATAGTCCAATGCATTTTGTTAACTTCAATGTTCGACCCCATAAGGTTAATGCAGCTAATGATCAAACGTGCTTTGCAAATATGCCAACCAATGAGACCAAACCTTCGTATAACGTTCAACACATAGCCGATTAGATCTATTTATCCTCAATTCCATGTTCTCAAAGTACAGTAAACAAAATTGAATGCTCTTTCATACAACATATGATTCAATGATATAATCATTCGGTTTTTCCCTACTCTTGACATCTCCCTTAAGCACTCCCAGGTACCTCTCTACCAAATACATCTAACGATATTGAATCAAACCACACATTCAAGCTTCCCTTGGCAAATGTACAACTAGGTGGATCATGATGTTAAAAAATGCATGTAAGAATATCATCTTCAACTTACATAGTGTTAGAATTATTGTTTTCTCTAATGATTCTAACAAATTCAGTCGAAGTTCCATAGTAGGCAATTCCCTAAAAAGTGATACATCATAAACCATGTCATAAATTTAGCTATTGAGAAAACCATGAATGACAATAGGCAAAATCCATTGAAGCAAGACATGACTGTTGTAGCTCTTTAAACCACTTAAGCTTGCTTTGTTTGCAATTAGGCAAGATGATATATTCGAAGCATATCCATTTGGTAGTTTCACATCTTTGATCACATTACATACCTTACTCATCTATCGAAATGACAATATATATGAAGCTGGTGGCCTGAAGGTCCGACCACCCCATATTGTAAATGCAACTTTGGGCGAAGACCTATTACCTGGAGGGTTAGTCTCACCTTTCTTATGTCTTAAGACTTACCCTTCAGGCTGAAGATAGTTCCAACTAGATTGTCACATATGTTCTTCTCAATGTACGTTACATCAAGATTATAGCGGATATGTAGTTCACACCAATATGGCAATCTAAAATGCACACTTTTCTTACATCACTTTATACTCTCTTTGTTTCGCCGCCTACCAAGCCTCTCCTTTACCTTCCTAAGCTAAATTTTCTTATACTAACTCAACTATGTTGTAATGTCATAGCCAGTGAAATCCCTCAGTAGCGGTCTCATCCCCACGTACCATAAAAACTTCTACTGTCGCGACGTAAATGATACCTCGACGGCAAAAACCATCGATGGCCCATATAATGGAACTTACTGTTTACATGTTCAGCTATGCAATCTACATTGCATATAGGCATGCCTTGTACCTTTTGGTCGTCCGATCGGAAATATCACCATATGCTCGAAAATCATTGATTGTCCACAACAGTGCAACATGCAGTCGAAATGTTCGACCATCCACAAGAGGTTGGAAGTAAATATAAATATCTTTACCAGGTGGTTTAGGTCTTAGTGTTAAAAGTGACATAATTAGATCTGGATCCTTCATACACTTCCATGGTGGAACATTATATATAGATAAAAGAATTGGCTATACACTATATGTCGTGCTCATGTTACCATTGGGATTAAACCCATCAGTGGTAAGCCCTAATCTCACACTTTGAGGATTCGTATTGAACCAAAGATATTTAGCATCCATTCTCTTCCATTAATTAAAGTCTATGAGGTGCCTTAGCATACTGTTAAGTCATATTTACTCATCATTTCCACGGGAATTTGGATTAATTTTGCTCTGATTTTAAGTAAATTCCCATCAAACTTGTGCTTTCAATGAACATTGTTTTTTTGTAGCTTCTTAAGTCCAAAGAAGTAGAATTTAAGTGATCAAATCAAATCTGGAGTAGAAACAACAACAAAAAAGTCAAAGAAGAACAAAATCGAGCCTTTAAAGAATCACTATTAAGGCCAAACAAAGGAAGAAAAACAAGGAAAAATGGTCTATCGCCTCTCAACTTCGAACCCTCAACATGAACCTCAACTTTTGTTTAAGGAGATCAAGCATCATTTAGCAGAAAACCTTCTATCGAGCCTCGTATTCGACCATCTATAGTTGCCTTTTGAAGATCATTTTCTGTCCATTTTTACCTCGTGCATTAGCCATACGAGCCTCGACTGCCTCAATTCTACTCTCGATATAGCAATGGACAAAAACGCAAGTGTTCTTAAGTGTTTTAAGTGTCAAGCCTGATTTCTTCCTTCTGAGAGCACTCGACCACAACTCTCATATGACCCGCAACAATTAAGTACACGATTTAGACGCACGCGTGAATAAAGAGTTTGCTTTCCACTATATAGAATTTGCCACGTCAGTAATAAAATATTCATGATTTCCCTACCCTAAGCTTATAAATAAAAGTGCAAAGGCACACAATAGGGTGTACAGTATGCATACGATAGAATAATACTAAGGTAGTATAGAGAGAGAATTTCTGGAGCGAAAGAATTTTATTTTTTCTTGCTTTGGAGATCTTCTAGTTTTCTAGTAAAAAATCACTTTAAGCCATTGTTTGTAATTTCTATAAGAGTCTGTCTCGAATTGTAATATCCTTCGATTAATCTTATATTATTTCTTTAGATCATGTTCTTAAGTTTTAAATCCATGGAGAAATAATCTTCTACAGCTTAGGGTTTGCAAATCCAAATCCTGATTCACGTGAAATCAAATGCGCTTTTAAGACAATTGACTAAGTATTTGTGACTAGTAACTTGAATCTGCTTATGTGGTCTAATCGTGTGGTGCACCTATTAGACCCATGTTTAATTTCAACTGAATAGGCTAAGAGGTCATTCTTTTGGATAGATCTTCGGCTGCTAGTGGAGTTATTCATAATTGCCTTGAGAGAGGGGTTATGAGGCTTTCTGTCTCTTTTTTTTTAAAAGCATTAAGTTGATTTTTTTTTAAACTAAAGGATTCTTAAACTTTATGCGGGTCTAGACCATTGATAACCTGAGAAAAGATTCTGGTGGTTTAGTCTAAATCTAGAACAACTTATTTCGAGAGAAGCTTTAGTTTAACTCAGTGGATCCAACAGTACAAATACATCAACAGCAACTCTCTCAGAGTTTAGATTTGGATTCACATGATAAGGAATTGGTAAAGTAAACCCTAGGCTATCGTCTTGCATTTTTACAAACCCATCTTAAGTTTTTTCCCTGAAATCTTTGTGAATATCTTTAACCTAGCATAACTTCTTTTCTTTTATCATGTCTTACTAAGATTCTTTTCTTGGCTAGATAATAAATGGAATGTGAGTATAATAGTTGCTACTATTCCCTTAGGATCTGACCTAATTCTTTCTATACTACTTTGATAGGTACACTTGCCATCAATGTTGGAAGTTGCCAAACTGAAGTTGAAAAGGACCAATTATTTTTATAAATTTTACTTTAACTAACCCCAACAAAAATTTTAAACCACACAGCTTCCTGACTGACATACTTTTCCTTATGTCATCTCATTTCCGGTGTCATCTGCCTTCACATGAATAGACGTTGCAGCCACAACATTAGTGGAAAATGACAAAAAACCTTAATTGGTACGATTTTATTTTTCTTAGAATGAGGTTTCCATCTCCCTTAATCACAAACCCGACAGCTATCGTGGTTTTGAAACTCTTTTCGAAACAATACGTAGTCATTAATATAGACATGAATGAATGATGTTTACATCCATACCTGATTGCTTAAGCTTTTGTTGCACTTCTTTGTATGATGATGGTAACATTGCTATCCGATAACAAACTCTTTATAAAGGCAAGCTAATTATTGAAAGATTTCATATATTGATGACCATTGACTTTCATATTCATCATCTGAAGCACCATAACACCACTGAAAACTTAGTATAGCCTGGATACACTAGCCTCTTTGTAGTTTCAAACATCCTCATCCATCAGTTACCATCATCACCACTACCTTCATCCCCACTATCTGTGTCATCCCCATCAAAATTGCTCATATTAGCAGCCAATTCCTCTAAAAATTAATGATCAGCTTAATCTTTAAATCGTTCATACTCATTAGGAATGCTCCCTTCGCAACTATCAACATCATCATGCAGCTCATATTCATCATCCATTCCAATTGACTCCTCACCATGATTATCCACCTCGAATGCGACCAAGATGTTCCTCTCAACATGGGATGGTATTCAACAACATAAATAGAGTTGCACAATACATTTGGACAATCCCTATACCGGCATCTTATCAGTCCATCTATCCTTCAGTGGTTAACCCCTACTTGTAAAAACTCACTAACCCCATTTCTATATTCCTCTGTTCTTAGATCATGTGTTATGTACCAAGGTCTTTTAGATTAAAATTTAAGAAATGGCATCCCTATTTTATAAGTCATTTTGAAATATTTCCTACCCATCTTTATGGCAATGTAACCATGTATTACATGCAACCATTTGATACATTAAATTTACATACTAGTTTTGCATAAAAACTTTAAATTTTGTACATATGCAACTTTTATAGGATATATGCATACATGTGTACATATAAAAAAAATCATGTACAACTTACAAAAGCTAACACAATCACAATATATTCATTTATATACATAACATACATAATTTATTAATACCTAAGTAAATATTTTACTAAACTATTAACTACCACAATAATATAAAAATATCATTTCAACAAACATTTAAAATATATATTAATATTTTATAAAAATCAACGTATAGTAGGATAAATTTTAAAACATTACAAATAAAATAATAACCTAGATAAAGACGATTTGACGCTTCAACTTCAAATATCACCCTTTATAAAATTCTACAAAAAAAATAAATAATTAAATAAATAAAATAATTAGACATTAATAAAAAAGAAAGTGTAAGAGGGGAAGGTAGACAGCATACCTGTGACAGTGAAAGGAGAGCGAGGAGTGAAGTGGGAATAGGAGGGCGTATATAGGGGGAGATTGAGGCGATCATTGCCTTAATGTGTTGTCTAATTGCAGCAGTGGTTGTTAATGTGCACTCAGGTGAAAATCACCTCAATTGTTTAAAGTGAGGCACAACTCGCCTCGATTTGACATAAGTGAGGCAAGCTATGCCTCACATTTTTGGAAGAGGTGATTTTCACCTCTTCCTCTTGACTTAGTTGCAAAAACTTTTACTATTGATTATAACTATTCCATTTCCTAACAATAACCATTATAACATAACCTTATTCCTAATTTATGTGCATGCAACTTGAGTGCACTACTCTCCTCTCAGCTAAATAGTAATCAAGCAAATAGGCACTCAATATTTGTTCAATCTGACAGCAACTAGAACTCATTGACACAACTTATACTCCTAGAAATATTACAACAAAAGACACAATAATACACAATCTTCTTGTCCCCCTATCTTTTACAATATCCAATAAAGATGACAATATATACAGCCATCTCCTTGAATTCATAGATAATATGAAGCCATATCATAACTATAGTTAAAAGCCTAATAAGAAATCAAATAGTTTCAAACATCCACTGATATGACATATATGTCATTTAATGATGATCGTAGAGGAACACTTTAAGATAGACTAAGTAGTATCAATTATTCTACTTCTGGTCATTGTGTTAGTAAGCCCCTACCCCAATCATTTCGTGGAATAGATCTACAAGTTCAATGTGCCACGGTCTAGGGAAATTTTTCTCTACTGATACACATCTTTAGAAGTTTATGATATAGAAAAGAAAAATCACGCATTAAATGTCTTGACATTACTAAAAGTGAAGACATAACTACAAAATCATAACAACAATACAAACTATGCAACAAATTCAAAAGTTATATCCACACACATAACTAGCAATTTAGAGTAATAAAAAACAGTAATGTGTGAATTGAGCCTCAAAACAAAATGAAACCCAGTTTATGCATAAGTGTAGCAACAATACAATAACCTTCATATCCCCCCTCAAGTTGGATCACATTAAAGATGCAACTTGGAACATAAATAAAGTAGTTGTTACTAAGATAGACTTAGTGAACAAAGCTGCAAGTTGATCAAAGGATGCAATATAACGTGTAGAAAGAAAGCCAATGCGAACATGATCATGGACAAAATGGATATCAATATCAATTTGCTTTGTCTATCCATTCAAACACTAATTAGAAGCAATCAACAATGTAGACTTGTTATCACAATAAAGTGGAATCAGTAATGATTCAAACAAGTGCAGGTCATAAAGAATGTATGAAGTCCACAAAATTTCCTTAACCATAGTAGCCATACTTCTATATTCAGCCTCCGAAGAAGAAGTAAACACAATTGCTAAGAAACGAAAGCATCACCGATCGTGACACGATACCTTGTAAGAGACCTGCAATCTAACACACTACTTCCCTAATCATAATTAAAGAAACCCGACAACTAACAAGAAGGTGAAGAAGAATCAAACAAACCAAGCATGGAAATACCCTTAAGATATCTCAAGAGATGAAACAAAGCATGTAAATGAGCAGCATGAAGCTGTGATAAGAATTGACCAAGGGTCTATGTGGATTATTAGATTTTCATATGTGTATGTATTTGTATCTGATCTACTTCTATATCTTATCTGTATTTGGTTTATTTAATATGTTTATGAGCAAATATGTCTGCTTTTTATTTGTATCTGTTTCTTAATAAATAGTTTGATTCAAATAGATACCAAACTAATGGATAACTACTACTGTAGACACCCCATTTTTGCCCATTTAAGGCTTTAATTTATAATAAAAATTAATATTATTTTAAGCCCAAAGATTATTATAAATACTATAATAATGATAAAAATAAAAAAAGAGGAAGAAAAGGAAATAAATAAACAAAAAGATAAGAAGGTATAGTAATAAAAAAAAGTAATAAATAATAATAATTTTATTTTTGGGCTTGATATAATACTAGTTTTTATTATAAATTTATTTTGGAATTAATTAAATTAGGTTTATTTATTAAATCTAATATTTTTTAGAAGCCTTAAATACATTTTAAATGTAAAAGAAAGTGAGGCACAGGCCAAATGGCCTGTTGGTAAAACACATATACATACACGTCTGAAACCAGGGTTCGAATCTCGCATAGAGCATCCAAAATTTTTTTTTACTCATGCGCATGCACAGCACATGCCCGCACGTGACCAATCCTGACACCCGTGCATAAGCCATTTTTTTGCGCATGATGGGTTATTTTTGAAGCCATTTTTTATCAATTTAGCTTCATTTTTCATCAAATTAATGTGGGGATTTGAAAGAAGACTTGGAATACTACAAGTTTAAATCAATTCAATTTCAAAAATTGAATTTTGGTACATGAATCTAGGATTGGAATTTGATGAGCATGCATTTTTTACACAATTTCCAAGTTCATAAATTCAATTCGTTTGGATAATTTAGGCTTCTAATATCACAAATTTGACTCAATTAATCACAATCATCATAATTCTGATGTCAATTACATTTGGAAATCACAAAACTAATCAATCAAACTCGAAGACCCAAATTTGCATGTAAACTTATTCTTCGAATTTAATGAATTTCCCACCAAATTTGACCTCTAATTAGTATAAACAGGGGTCGAATTCCTTGTTTCCATCATCCATAACTCTAGAAATCACCAAAAAACACTAAGAGTAGTTCGAATCTAAGATCGAAGTTTATAGTGCGAATTTGAAATTTTTTAATTAATTAGCTTTAGGAAGTTTTCAATCAATTTGAGTATTGTAAGAAGCTTTAGGATGGTTTGATCTATCTTTTAGAAGCTTTAGATCGATCTTAGGGAGTTTAGCCACTGCTTCGATCAAAAACCCAGTCGCCATTGTAGAAGCTTCGAACACCTTCTTTAGCCACTTTCGGAGCTAACTACCACGTAGGAGAATTTGCCATCCTCATATTGATCCAATTCGTGAGTTTGGCTCCTCAAAACCACAAGAATAGTGTTTTTCAAAAATCCTAGCCAACTCCGGTGCTTCTCTGGTCACTCAGCTCTTCGGACCTAAATCCGACTCGACCCGCTCTAGGTTAGTTTTATTTTTATTATTATTATTATTATGATAAAAAATAAAAAAAGGAAATATGCATGGAAAAGGATTTGTCACTTAGAAAAAAAAATTTTAAATACAAATAAATTTGATATATTATAGGTTCATATTGAAAAATTCTTGATTTTCTAAAGAATAAAAAAAATTAAGAAACTTAAAATGAAAAGAATTCCAAAATCTAAAATAAACCAACAAATTAAAGTTTTATAAAAAGAACTATGTTTCGTCTAATCCTGATTAGCGGCGTAGGCACGTTCGAGGCGACTTAAAATCTTAAAAAATTATTTTTGTTCCACTATATTTTATAAATTTCAAGTTATTAATTTATTTGTAAATATAGATAATTTCTTCGTTAATTTGTAAATAAAATTGTAAATATGGAAATTTATGAAATTTAATTTATTTGTTGTTTCATTTTTTAAGCATTAAAAGGATAAATTTTAAATTATGAATTTTTAAGTGATAACCATATTGTTTTAATAGGATAGCCCTTAAACTCAAAATTTCTGGTTTATAAAGTTTGGTTTTGAATCAATTTTTTTTTTTCCACAAACTAATAGCTAATTTAGGATCAATCAACCCATTAGTCTTAACTTATATTTTTTCTCAATTTTGATTAGGTAGCGACTCCAAAATGTTTTTCAAAAATTAAATTTCTTTTAATTCTTACTCGAGGGTTCGTATTAAATGGGTTCGGGTTTGATATGACTCGGATTAAAAGAAATTAAACCAAAAACGAAAAATCCAGGCTCGATGCCTACCAAACAAACCTTAAGACAATGTAAACATAGCTATTGTCTAGTTAAGTCAATGTAAGATATAAAAGTCTACCCACTAAATGTCTGTGAAAAATTAGGTTATCAAGTAAGTCTCCAAAATTAGAATTAAAGAACATCTACTAAGCAAAGGAGTAAAAATAAAACAAGCAGCAGTGAGCCAATAAAACATCAACAAGAAATTTATGTTGATTAATCAACATATCACAATCAGTGTGACAAATCTCTAAACCAAGGAAGAATCTAGTGAAACCCAAATCTTTGACAGTAAAATTTGCATCTAAAGCTATTTCAAAGAAATCATAGCAACCTGTCAAAGGCATGTTGGCAACGTATAACAGCACAATGATAGAGCCACCATTCGAGAATTGAGCGAATAAAGAGTGACCATATGGTGATTGAATAAAGCCTTGTGCAATAAAAAAGAAAAAGAAGAAGATATCTCAATATTCTATTAACGTGAAGCTTATTTTAAACAGTATAATGAACATTTAAGACGGTGAACTTGGTTGGGCTTAGCTTGAGAATATCTTTGTCATGGAAGTAGATAAATCTCTTCATCCAAATAGCCAAGTAAGAAAGCATTATTGATTTCAATTTGATGAATGGCCAATGAAATTTAGTACTAACAGCTAAGAGACTACAAGCGCTACTCAACTTTACAACATGAGGAAATGTTCCATAATAATCTTCCCTTCAACTTGAGTAAAACCTTTAGCCACTAGCTTTGCTTTGTATTTTTGAATGCTACCATTAGGCCTATACTTTAGATTAAGCACCTTCGTAGACCCTATAGCTTTCTTATCCTTAGGAAAGTTGTTGGCTCCCAAGTATAATTAGACTTAAGGGCTAAAAACTGCTTTTGCATAGCATCCACCCATTACTTATGTTAAGCAACTGGAGAGTGAGTAAAGGGTTCTTGAGTAAGTAAAACATTAGCTAAAGGGGAAACATAGGCATGAGAAAATTGAGAAAATTGATGCAAGGTTAACAAAGGATAAGGTGATAAGGAATGAAAAGAACCTATTGAAACAGAGGAGCTACTATGAATAGCATGTACAAAATCATGAAGCTAAGTTGGTGGTCTAGAAACACGACTTGGCCCGGCTCGCGTCGTTCCAACTACCGGTGGGGAGTACCTCAGTATACGATCGCGCGCAGTAACTGAGAGTCCTATTACACCTAAGGTCAACTTCAATTCACCAAACCAAGGTTCATCTCGTGTAGTGATTATGGACTCGTCCAAGGATATTGAGTAGAGGTTGATGTTTTAGACTCGACCCATGAACACTTCAAAGAAACTAAGGAAGTAGACTCATCCAAAAAATCAACAAAGATAGGAACAAAGGAATGATCTAAAGAAGAGTCATCAACAAGAATCATATGAGGAGAAGCAAATTTCTCAAAACTTGCTAAAAAATAAAGAACATTACAATTGATGAGAATTTTCTAAGTATCAAGGTCAAATACCTTGAAACCTTTATTCCATGTTCATAGCCTAAAAAAAAGCATCATAAACTTTTAGGATCAAATTAATCAAGATTTGATAAAGTGTTTCCTACATAGCACAAACAACCCATTACTCTAAGATCATCATATGAAGGAATAGTACCAAACAACATCTCAAATGGAGATTTTCAACCCAATTTAGCCATAGGCATTTATTAATAAGGTATGTAGCAGTAAGAATACGCTTACCCAAAAAAGCTTAGGTAAAATTGCATGAACTCTCAAGGCTCTAGCGGTTTCTAATAAATGTCCATGTTTATGGTCAACCTACCTATTTTGTTCTGGTGTATGGATGATGGTTCTTTGATGCTCTATTCCTAAGCTATGAAACATGGTTTGACACTCATCAGAAAGTAATTTAGCTTGATTATCAGTATAAACAAACTTTGGAGTGACATTGAAATGATTAGAAATATAAGCAAAGAATAGGTTTGAGACTTGTGCAACATAAGATATGTTCATGTGGATCTAGAAAAATCATCAACAATAGTCAAAACATACTTAGCACTTAATATTGAAGGAACATGATAAAGGCCCTAAATATCCACATGTAATAGCTAAAAGCAAAGGATGAATGATTAGAACTTCACAAAAAAAAACAATCTTTGAAACTTAGATTGCTGGAAAGCATGACAAATGAAATCATGAGAAGTAATGTCATTACAATTCACTAAGTATTTCGATTTGGAAAGAGATCTATGACCTAGACGAGCATGTAAAAATTTTACATGATCCATATCAACACATGTTATAGAGGAAATAGAACAATTAAAAGATGATACATTAGTCAAAGATCCATGACTAGAGGAAGCTTGTCTCTTCAACACATACAATCCATTTTGAGCTTTTGCTATAACAACTAGTTTTTTTATTGTTCAGGTCCTAAAAGGCACAAATAAACAATTATAAATGGAAATTAAAGAATGAGTTGTGATTAATTTTGTGGAAAAACAAGACATTATGTGTGATTTTAGTTTTCAACCCGAAAATAATGTGAGAAATATATAAAACCTTAACTATTAAGATATATGTAGTGTAGTATTCAAAAATTCTCAAAACACTAAAAGTTAAGTGTGCTCAATCATTAGGATGAGTGACCTACTAGGAAATGACTAGTAATTTTCCAAAACGAGTGATATCTCCATAAATATAATTCCAAGATAATAACTACTGGTTTAGAATTTAATTACCATATCTTTAAAGTATGTCAGTTAGCAAATGATAATTGAAAGATAAATTACTATGATTGAAATATACCCGTTAAAGCTAGATATTGGGTTTAATTTACATAAATAAGACTCAAACTAAGATTTTAATATCGAAAACACTAAAACAAAAATATTCTTAACTTATATAATACCAAACCCAACTTTAGGTTTTAAAATCCTAAAACCTAATCAGGTAGAGAAAAACCATAATATTATTCAACTATATAAACATAAAACACAAGAAATCAAATCAAAACTATCTCTTATAAAATCTAGGACTTAAAACCGAATTTAAATATTTCATTTGATATTAATTAGTAATTTAGTTGTGTATTTATCAATATCTATTTGACATAATAAATTATTCTCTTATATATATTATAAACTCCCTAAAATAGAAAACCAATCCATTTTATTTTTTGCCTTTACCATAAAACAAAAACATTCAATATTTCTAAAAATATTTCACCTCACTTACTCTAAATTTCTTAGGAAAATAACGTCATACAAAATCTTAGGGAAGAAAGAAGAAATCATGAGAACTTATGTTCTTTAACAATACTTAAATAATTAGTTGTATTTAATAAAAGAAAACATAGAGATCATGTTGGTACAATTTAAATCCTAGGTTAAATGTCATTATATAAACACTCATTATGTTTTATGACTAAAGAAACAATTAGGATTAAGTAAAGTAAACCTATAACATAGTTCGATCATTATAGAGATATTATATGTCAAGCTTACATAATTTAAATCACATACAACACATAATAAAAGTTCCAGCCCTATAAGAAAATTTACTTGAATTTGATAAGTGGAACATACTTGATCATTTGATCAATAAGAAGACTGAATATGTAATTAAACTTTATAACCTTATATATGAGTATAAAATTTGGATCATACGTAGAAATAAGTTTTGATGCATAAACTTGATATGATCTAAGTATTATATAGATAAAAAATAATTTAGCTTTGGATATACTAGACAAACTCAATAACAAACCTATATGGACATATGGAGATTTCAACACATATAAAAGAATAAGAATCCTAAAATAAAACTTAAGTAATTCAATTACAAATTATAAAATCAAGACAATATAGATTGTAATTGAAAAATTAAACTTAACCAATAATCCTGTAACTCTAAGTATAAATTCAACACTTATAAGAATATAAGGATATAAAGTATAAATTAATGAAAATCATAAATATTAGCTTATATAATCAAATTAACTAAAGCTATATACTTAAAATAAGATCAAGACAAGAAAAATGAAAATAAATGTAAATATATATGCTTTAACTAAAAAGTTGAGTAATGGACTTAAATTAAGTATAATCACCAATACTTGATGAAATAAACATAAACAAGGAATCGAACTTGAAATAAGAATTAAGAATACAAAATAAGAAAATAGGCATCATTGTGATACCTTTTGGACCCTTAAAGTAACATAGGGAAAAATATACAAAATGATCAGTTTAACCTGACAATTAAAAACTATGCTCGATAAGCTTTCCAACACTAGTTCATATGCTAAAAATCCAATTTAAAATGAGTACAATAGATTTCACAAATAAAATCAATATTTAAAATCATTTTGGATCTTTTCTCTAGGAAGAATGAGTTATACTAACTCTATAACTTAATATAAGAAATATAAGCCTTAAAAGCTTTAGAATGATTATGTATACAGTAAAATCAGACCAGAAATGTTAAAACTTGAGTTTAAGACACAAAGACACAATAGGTTTCTTTGTATGAATAATACTATAGTAATAAGTATCTGTTATCTCGATTCTCTGGGATACAGATTCATCTTCAAGTTTTCTTGCAGATGTCTACGACAATTGAGCAAGGATAGACATGTGACTATATTCCGATGACCTTCATATCTACTTGTGCCTGTAGGTTTAGATTATGATATTTTGTTAATATAAATTAAATGATTCTTGTATGGGGTTGGGAAGTTTATGCTTGTGATTTCTCGTGTTTGTTATCTGTATTGAAAATACTATACATTATTCTAAACATTAAGCATTGAGTGTTGCTTAATCATTTTGATCTTTTTGAATTGGCGTGATAATTATAAAATTGAGCATGCATTGCATGATTGCATGTAGAAGGCCATCACCACTACACTTTGACTCGGATGGGCCATACTGTCCCGTGAGGATGGTGAACATAGAGGACCGAAGTAGTATATGCCTAGTGTATACCATGGGCCTTGTTCTAGGGGAATGGGAATTAAGTTGTCCTGGGGAGACGACCCATCTCCTAGGATCGTGTTGGGTTATTATTAAGGATATCTTGCTTCAATGGGATGTTGTTATATGTATATTATTTTCTATATATGAAAAACTCATTGAATAAATTTGATTCCCGAAGTATTAGCTGTCCAAGTGTTGATGTGTAGATGTATCCCAATCCCATATTCGAAGGGTGTAAATCCGAATATATATATATATGTGGCTATTATTTGACTATATATATTTGCTCATTTGCTTGTCTGCATCGCATATGCTTGGTTAATAACTTGTTTGTTTTTGCTTGAATGGTATGGAGCGAGGATATACTTCACTCAGCTAGTTGTAGCTAACTCCCCAACAGTTTGTTTTTGCAGGTAAGTTGAACATAGGAATGGGATGGGATCTAAGTGCAGAGCGTAACAAAGATCAAGTTGTATAAGACTGATAGAAGATTGAGAATTTGATAGGCTAAATCTAGTTGAGAGAATAAACATAAAAATGTAATCTTTTTCTTAACTTAAACCTAGTTGATATTTTGTGTTAAACCGAGGTTTACCTTATCTTGTCGTTTGATAGGATATTCGATTCTCTGTGGCCTTGTGATATGTGGAAGTTTCGATATCCAATAAATTATTTTCATAATAAATTTATATATGTATGATAAAATGATAGGATAATTAATTAGAGTCTTATAAACTCTGACCCGCAAGATGATCTTCATGTTGTGGGTGTACACATGCTATGACGATTTAAGGCAATTCTCTTAGGCCCCCTATAGGGTCACTTCAATGAACACTCCTTTGGCCCATTTACTATGCCTTTTAGAAAGTTATGGGGTTAAATGTTTGTAATTAATTAACTACGCATATAAGATATGTTCAGCTTACAAATCAAAATGAGTTGTAACCATTGCCTTTTTTTTACAAGTTCCAAAATAAAAATCAAAAGATCACTTCATCACTTACTCCTTCCAAATATTTATTAAATTCCAAATAGTACAATGATTAAAAAAGACAATACGTAAGATACAAATGGCACAATAATTATAAGACATATTTCTTGAAAGATACAGTACTAGAATAAATAAAGAGCATAAATTATATTATTTGCTAGGGTGCGATTTTCAGCTTATTATTGTAATGCATTATCTTGATACCCGACATCATTCAACCTGCATTTAAGACTATATATTGTTTATATGTTATTTCATTTCAGGACTTACCATTCATACTATCTTAGATCCTATTAATAGGATTTGAACGGAGCCTAGAAATAAATAACTTATAAACATAACCTTAAATACGACGCATTATATATTTTTCAGCAATAATTTTTACGATGTTGAGTGGTTGTTTAAAATCTCATTTGCATTTTCTTGAATCACCTTCCAAGCTGCAACAACATGTCGATCATCAGTAAGAGAACCTCCGATGGCAAACCGTATAACATAGACTCCCTCGACAATGGTATGACTCACGAAAACTTGTCCTGATGAATTGACTGATGCCAGCAGTTTTTGGTTCAGCATATTTATGGTGTCATTTTCATGACGAGGCTCGTGCTCCTGTGGCATTATTATGGCTGCTGGTGTAATTCTAAAGCACACTAAAGACAAGTTTCTGGGAGTAAATACTTCAAACCTGTTGTCTTTAGTCAGGAGGTTTTCGAAAAGTTTGGCCATTTCAACACCTTTTCTAATGAAACTTCTGAGGTTTACCACACCGTAGCTTCTCAATACTAACCATAGTTTCAAAGCACGAAACCTTCTGCTTAGAGCGATTTGCCAATCTTTATAATCCACCACTTTTTTGGAATCACTGGCATTGTTCTTAAGATACTCCGGATATGTGGAGAGCGATTTTGTTAAAGCGTCTGGATTCTTTACCCAAAGGCAACAGCAGTCCATATTGGCAAAGAACCATTTGTGCGCATTGAAGGTCAGTGAATCCACCCCCTCGATTCCATCCATGAAATGTCGGAACTCGGGGCAAATACAAGCGCTTCCAGCGTATGCAGCGTCAACGTGCATCCACATGCCGAAGTCCCTCGCAATCTCGGATAGTGGACTCAATGGATCCATGGCAGTTGTTGATGTAGTCCCCACTGTGGCACACAAGAACAATGGGATCAACCCGGACTGTAAGTCCGCCTTGATTGCTGATCGTATAGAACTTGGGGACAGTGCGAAAAGTGTCGATCTTGTTGTTTTAATGGATCGAATGTTGGCAGGATGAATTCCAGCCAGACGGGCTGCCTTTTGAAATGTACTGTGCGTTTGGTCTGAACCATAGACGACCAGCTTGTTAATGTGGTCTCTCCCAACTTGGTTCAACTTTTGATCTCTAGCAGTGATTAAGGTGCATAAAATTGCCTCACAAGTTGTTCCTTGTAAGACACCTCCACCACCACCTGAGAAAAGAAAGCTTTTGGGAAGTTCGAGTAGTTTCCCTAGCCAGTCTATGACGATATTTTCCAGTTCTGTGGCACTTGGAGATGCCATCCAATTGAATGCAACGATATTGAACCCACTGCTCAGGATCTCACCTAGACATCCTGCAGTGCTCGCGCAAATCGGGAAGTACGCAAAGAAATTAGGGCTCTGCCAATGTGTGATGCCAGGGATTATATGATCCTGCACATCCTGAAGGATATTTTCAATTGGTTCAGGGTGGTAAGGAGCTGAATCTGGTAATCTCTCTTTCAGATAACCAGGTTTAACATGGCTTAAGACAGGATAATTCTCAATATTTTGATAATAATCTGCAAGGAAGTCGATAATCATGTGTCCTTGTTTCCTAAATTCCTCAGGATCCAATGGCCTCATAGAGGTAACCTTGGGCACAAACTCCGCTTCGATGCTACCCATTCTAACAAGACACAATATGAAGAAGATTGGTATTGTGTTTAGTGTATTAGATAATCTTTAAGATACACACGAAGAACCCGTTTCACAGAGTGTTATATATAGAGGTGGGGATGAAGATGAATGTCGTTTTGATACCGAGCTGAAAACATCAAATATTGGTCCAGTGTTAACTAGAATAATTTGTTAAAAACACGTGACGCTTTTCCTTACCAGGCGTGATGTGGTGTAGGTCGATACGAGGTACAACACATTAAAAATCGGTCACATTTTAACCAAAAAAATCCGGGTAGTGCACCGACGCTTTGTGGAATAGTTCTTCCGAAGAAAAGGTGTTCCACCGTGCGAAGTGTCATAGATTTAACAGTGACTCCAAGTTAAACTTTACAAATGGGTGTCCTTCTCATGCTCTGTTGCTTATTGTTACTGCTGTTGTTGTTATTATGATCATAGCAATCAAAACTATGTATGATAAGCAAAATAGTAAAGAAACAAGAAAGATATGCAGATTTTTATTCTCTTATATGTCTGTGTGTGTGTGTGTGTGTGTGTGTGTGTGTGATTGTGATGTTTGTCATCCTTTCTCCATTTAATTACGTTCCTTTTTGCAATACTGTGTCATATAATCATAGTGTATTCCATTAAAATTGAAATGATAAATAATAACAGGAAAAAAATATCGAGCTTGAAGTGAGTGAAGTATACTATATAGAAGCTAGAATGACAAATAGACAGTTTAATTATATGAGCAGAAATATAAGTGTTATGGGTGAGAGAATGATTTTCATGAATATGGACCTTTTCGACAAAAAATGATGAGTTCATTATTTATAAATTACAATTTATAAAGGAAAAACTCCAATTAAATTTGCCTAAATTCGAGTTTAAAAAAGAAAGATGCAAAAAAAGACAAAAGCTACACATCCATAGGGGCAAAAATGTGAAATAACTTGGCCCCTTTGGTAAACGTTTTTACCAAACAAGGTCACTAAGGGAAAATACACACGCACCCCTTGTTACAAGAATTTAGGTACGTACGATGATCATCAATATCCAAGTACAAATGAATAAGTTATGAATTTCTAAAGTTTACTCGTTTCAAGTGCAAAAATAAGAAAGTGAAATAGATGTACTATATAAGTTAGTTTCTTTTGAATTAATATGTGGTTTCTATAGCTTTATGTCTACCCAAAGGACACTCTTTACAATTGAGCACCATAGGGCTTACTATTTACGTGGTTTTCTGCTTCTTAACTAGGTTACAATTATTTTTATATTTTATTTGTATTATACGAAAGATTGCTTTGTCACCTCTAATTTCTTCGAAATGGCTACAAATCGCCAATCTATCATGCATTACTTTATGAGTATAATATATAGCTACTTAGCTCTCCATATAGTAGTTATGGCAAGGAGTATGAATAGCCCATACATTTACCTCTTCAGGGTTCTTTGAAGACTTCTGGGATGTCTATCAAGAGGAGTGTGCTGGTAAGCTAGTGATTATCTCTTGATTTAAGATCACTAAGCGAGGACTACGATAGCTATCCTCAAGCAAATGTTGAGGAGGGAAAGAGGGAAGTACATCCATGTTATTTTTACGTTTCTTGTAGCAAAATATTCTTTTAAAAGGGAAGAGAAAAAATAGTACTTATCCAGTTGACACTTGAGTCAAACTTGAACTGAATACTCTAAATAAATTCATTCAAATCAAGTGGAGTTTGAGCCTCAGGTTTTTAAATTAAGCATAAAGTCTTGTTTTAAGTTTAATAAATATAAGATCAATATTGAAAAATATAAATCACAAATATTTGGCAAGCACTTTACTTCTTTTTGCTTTTTTTTTAAATAATTTTTTTATTCCTACAATAATATGTGATAATGTGGAACACAGCAGTGATTGCACAAGGCTTCTTCACATGGCCATTGCCAGGGGACCAAGCCACATCAAGACCCAATTTTTTTCCGCCACATGCAGGGCTAAAATCTTGGGGCCCAAACCATGCCGAATGGGGTTAGTGCAAGACTTGAGGTGGACGCACCAGGTGTCAAGCCAAGTTTGTTTCCAGCCCTAACCATCCGAATTTTTTTAAAATATATTTTTTATCTAAAGTAAAATTTTAAATTTAAAATAAAATTCTAGATATGTAAATTATAGTATTTAACCCATTTTCACATGAAATTATCAAATATATATATATATATATATTTATATATAAACACATTCTATTTGAGTTTAAAGATTAGTGATGTGGATTATGGTAATATTCTAAAAAAAGTTACAAAAGAAAAAGAAATCTCATATTGTTTAGAAACGGGATTGTTTTCTTGGTGGAACTTATATATAAAGCAATCAAACATGCTTTTATTTCAATTACATTTATTTTATGTGTTGTTATTAACAACACAATAATGTTGTGAATAAATAATAAATTATTTCTTTCTCAAATGGAAAATAATCTAATATTAAATGTTATTTATCTATTTAAAATTTTTATTTATATTTTATTGTTGTTTATATATCTTAGTTTTATAATAAATAATTTATATAGTATTTTATGTGTTTTTTTTTTTTTTTTTTTGTATAAGCATTCGAAAGATTTATTTCTGCTTTGTCATGGTAGGACTTCTTCTATTCTTGACCGTTCAATTTGCTTTTCACTTCTGAATCGTGCCCCTCTTTCGGGTTGTCCTTGTGCCCCCCATTTATCTGTTCTCATGTATTCATCAAACGGACGTTCTTGTTCCTCATTGCGATCTATCATTACAAGGTCATCAGTGTAAGGACATTTCTTCTTACGCAAAGGAGAGATCATTTGAGAGGAAGGAGAGCCTATAGTGGAGGGGTTTTTCTTAAGAGAAAGCGAAACTTTTCCTGCTTACGACATGTTATTTGCTGTTAGGAAAAATCTTCCGATAACGTAGAAGCGATATGAACGATTTTTCCTCTTACCTGTCATACAAAAAAAAATAATTAAAAAAAAACACCAGGATTTGCGTAAAAAACCTCAATTTGGAGAAAAACCAGAAGACCACAACGTAAATTTCTTCCACTATCAATAATAATAAGATATAACAGCTTTTCTCACTAGATAACACTAATGGATCACATAAATCCTCACCACAACAGTAGATTTCAACGATAGCAGGCCTCTCTCTCTCTAGACTCTCTCTCTAGGATAGCCTCTCATAAATCATAAGATAAGATAAGGAGTATATATATGGAACACAAAGAAAAATACTCAAACTAAACATAAGCTGGCATAAATTAAATAAAAGTTGGCAACTTTGTAAACAGGTGTTGGACTTCGGTGTTCCTACTCTGGTTGTACGTCGGCGGCCTACCTGCCTACACTAGCAGCGTAATCCCCTAAGGCCAGTAGCCTTGATGTCGGCCTTGCCTGTCTACAGCTTTCAGCAAAAATTGTCAAATTGAAGGAATTTCAAAAGTGCCTTAAAGGTCGGCGGTGTATAGACCCCAATTGCCAGCATACAGTACCTAATCTTCCTTTGATGAAAAAAAAAAATCTCCTCATTTTCAAATCGTCTTCTAAGTATATGCAATATGTAACTCTCTAACCTAAAGGCGTTATCAGCCCACCACATGTCCTTATCATGAAAGACACGCAAGGCTATAGATTTCTAAAACCACAAATATGTAATTAAAATATCACCAAATACTCACATATAGGTAACTTTTAACAACTTTTTCATATTAAAATAAATGTCCTTAACTCATAAATCATCTAAATATCAAATCTAAAAATAATAAAATCCTTACATATAAAAGTCTTCAAAAGAAAATTACTAAATCATCATATGTTTCTTCTTCTTAAATTACTAATAGCAAATTTCAATTATCAGCATGATAGTCATAATCGCTATCGCTCTCCCCATCATCAACAAATATGTCATAACTCGTCAAGTCATAAATCATAGAATTTTACTTGTATCTGTGGGAAAAATAAGAATTGAGCGAAAAACGCCCAATACGCCAAACCAAAAGCACAAGCACATGCACATGAACATGCAAATCACAATATCACATACAACTTATATTCTAATGCAACAAGCACAATTTAATTATCTTTTCATTAGCCAACAACCAACACAGTTTAGGACTATTGATCACTAATCCTAAACCCGAAGTAAATCATAACCCCGATGAAAACCATATTATCATAATATAATATAGATACGTTTCACAATTAAACTGGTAACGACTCATAATCTATCAGAATCATCTCCAGGTGCAACTCCACTCGGGACATCACCACATAAGGATCATCAAGTTACTAGCGTTAGTATCACACTACTGTCGTGGTCTTTATTAACCGCTGCCAAGCACAACCAACACTCGTTTCAATTTAAGTCAAATATATGTTAAGTCAAACTTTGCAACTAATCCTACAAGCACAAAAAAAAAAAAAAAACATATATGGTAAGGTCGTACCTGGTATTGCTTTCAATACTTCAATCCACTAACAGAACTTCTTACAAGAACAAGGTCTCACACGTTTCCTGATCAACAATATGTCTCAATAAATTTCCATTTCCACAAAATTAAACCCTAACCCTAAATTCCATAATTTGACTCAAAGATCGAAAACTCTAACCATAGATCTATGAAATTACAATAACACATACCTTTTATTCTTGGTTTACAATCCAATGAAGCCCTTCAATGTAACTATCTCTAAATCCCTTGATTTCTCCACACCTTCATTCAATATATATAAGAATATAAAAAGCCTACAATTAGAAATTCTATCACAATAACAAATAAAGTTCATTGATTTTTAGCATGGTATAGATTCTTACGTACCTAGAACTTGTAGATCTCAATTAGGAAATCGGAACCTTAATTCTCAATTCTCCTGAATAATAAACTATAAATTACAATTCCATGATTTACAGATCTCATAATCCATAAATCTAATAAAACCCTTATCTTTTTCCTTGATTTGAAATCGCAACTTCAAATCTAGGTCCACCCCTGATCCTCAACAACAAATCTTGGATTCCCTTTGAAAGAACACATAAACCTAGATTATAATCTAAAGGATATTTCTTCAAAATCATAAGAATTATAAAACCCTAATAAGAATATTACCTTTTCCTTTGAATCGAAGTCTTCTAAATCCCAATCACACTGGGGTTTTGCCGTAACTGTTGAATCTCCTTCAATCCATAAGATAACTAGCATAAGAAAAGATTTATTTAAAGGGTTTGATTGAAAAGATTAGAGGAAAGTTACATACCTAGGGTTTTTGCTCCTTGAAAGCTCCTAGGGTTTCCAAAAGAATGGGAGGTTATATATAAGCTTTTAAGAGAAGTTGAAAAGGTTTGAAGACAAGAAATTCATAAAACAAAACTTTACGTTTTAAAAAGAAGGCTGGTGGATACGCCGACAACCTTCCCACTTATGTCGACGGCCTTCAATTATAAGCCGACAACTTTTATGTCGGCTTTCACTATTCGGCCAAATTTTTCAATTTTCTCTCAAGAGCTCAAAGCTGTCTAAAGGCCGACGGCTTTCCAATATAAGCTGGCGGCTTACTTGCCAGCTTTGATTGTCTTCATTCGATTCTTCACGTATGACTTCCTCAAGTTCAAATTCGTCTGTCCAATGACAAAAATACCCACTTAACAACATTATATTACATTTATACCCTTCAATATGAATTATTTATTTGTACTTTACACAATACACTTAGGATTTCTTTAATTATAGACTCATTTGAGTTAGATCTATAACCCAACATTTACATACCCACAACTACTTTCTTATTGCTCATTTTCTTTGCATTTTGATCTTCTTCTAAGTCTTTTCCTTCTATTTACATTCTCTTCCTTTGTATTTAAGGCCCCAATCACAATTCACTTTAAGACTCATTTTATATTTCTTTGTTTTTCAATATTTCGTCATATAAATAATATACAATGACATTATTATTTTGCATTTTTTTTTCTTATTTAGCTAATTTTGTTACTTTACTACTTACCATTAACAATTTAGTTTTATTTACTTTTCACTTATTCTTGATATATTATGTGTTGTTAGAGGATAATAGGGCAAGTGGTAATGTTGTTGTACTTTATAACTTGTAATATCCTACTTAACTATATAAGTTCAGGATAAGAATTAAAAGTTACATGGTAGGTTTCAAGTGCAATTTTCCAAAACCTACTCCTATAAGATAGAATACAAATGTCATATCTTCATATCTTTCACCTTCCTTGAAACCATGTTTTTCTAAGGTATAAAAGTATAGTGTTCAGGATACCTTATAAAAATTATTGAATAATATTAGTGAATGGGAGTATATTGTACTTCTACTTCCAATTTCTACTTTCAACCAAAAATAAAATGAAAAATAAAGATAAATATATTATGGCAAAAAGTTGAACAACCTTAATCCATTAGATGTGTCATTCATATAAAAGTGTGTGTGTGTATATAACTGTGGAGTTGAAATTTAAAAATTTATCCTTCATCTAGGTTTATCAATGCTAATTATATAAAATTGACTCTTTTGAGCTCTTTAGAAACATTAATAATTCTAGGTCAATAAAAATTTACGTTAGAATTTTAAAATTTTATATGAGAAATTTACCAGGTTACACAGAGTATCATGTGTGTTATAGGCTCTATAAGATTTACGTTTTTGGATAACTTTAAGGTATCATAAGGTAAGCTACTAATAAGATTTCAATTTTCATACACAATTTACTTTGTAGTCTCTCACTCCTATATGAATATAATGTTTTTGTTCTGCATATTTATTTAAATATAGTGTTAAGGATATCAAATATTTGATTTATATGTTTTCTTCCACCATATATACTTTTTTCTTCCTTTTTTCGTATCTAATTTATATACTTTGATAGAGAAAGCTTCGATTTTTTTTTTATAAATTTGAAAATTTTAAATAACCATCACACCATGTTCTGATTTTTTTTCTATTTTATTTTTTAAGTTTCTTTTTATTGTAAATATTGTTCGAACTCTCTTCAAAAGTTATCCAAAAATTATGTGGAAATTTATAAAACATAGAGATGAATAGAAAAATAAAAATATTTGTAAAAGTATGAAATTTCATATACTTAATGTTTTATGGCTATCATAACTATTGAAAAATCTTTAAAAAAAAATAGGTTGAAAATTTTTTAAAGCGTATAAATAGATCATTTAAGAAAATACAAAACTTTTTGTTGCATGATTTTTTATGTTTATTATAAATATGAGATAGAGATTAAGAATATTCCAATAATATGTGGCAACTTCATGAAACATATATATAAAAAAATACATAAGTATCAAAATTTCCAAAATTAACAAGTAAATTTTTTAAAATATATAAATGAACGGGAAAAAGAACAAAAATCATAAAGTAGACAAAATAAAACAACATGATGATGTAATTTGTAATGCACAAGGGGGGAAAGGTATAAGTAATAGAAAAAAGAATAATATGGCATCAACTATAGAAAATTCTGTGGTCCCATAATTTTTTTAATGGGACTAGTTTCATCTCTCAAATTGTGATTTAAATCTATTACTACCATGATCAAATTCTTAATATTTTTTTACATTCATTTTTGTAAGCAATTCAATACTAATATTGCGACCGAGATGATCCCATATGGGACCATTGAAATTCCTCATCTATTTATCAAACATCAAGAGATGTAGTACTTAAACCACATGTTAGGCATGGAAAAGTAGTTAGGAAGTAAATACGGAAGAAATATATATAGAAGGATCCCTTCCAATATGTTCAGATAACAAAGAGAAAAAAAATTAAAAAAACTTAATTAATAAATATAACATAAACTTATTGATATACACATAATAAATAATAAGAGCACACTTTTCTCTCTAATTTCCAAGAACAAATTATGGTGAGTATACTTTTCTTTTAAGGCCATTCATCTCATTTTTCAATCGTTTACCTAATTTCAAGGTCCTTCGAGAGCAACCGTATAGGAAAAGTTCCAAAACTAGGGTGGGCATAATATGGTTGATTTGCTTTACTCTCCCAGTTGAACTAAACCATATACTATAATTCGATTTTGCTTTTAAATTCAAACCTAATTACATGATTTGGTTAGTAATTTTTTCAAACAAAAAAAAAAGATTCAATTCGATTTGTTGTGGTTTGAACCATTTTTTATTCTTTAAATAAAAACACATTCCATCAAAAAAATTCTATTACATAGTACTTATCTTCAATGCAAATATAGAATAATATTTAAATTAGTTATTTACCTAAATAAATATGAAAAACTTATAGTGGATAAGAGATTTCATCCACCATAAAATTAAAATAGTATACTTGTCACTACCCTAAAGGGGCCTAATAGGTTTACCCTAAAATCGTCATATTAGATGTACAACCACAATATGAAGAGTATCCTACAAGTCAACTTTACAATAATCTAATAAATTATTCTCTCACTATGCTATACATATATATTTAATTATAATGAAAAATAGTTGTGGATACCGTATTCCACAAACAAAAAGACATAGACAATCAATACCTTATCAAAAGATAAGATGAGCCAAACCTAGATTACGAGAAATATTAACTAGGTTTAATAGAATACTCTAGCCTAAACCAAATGTTCCTAAGTTCTTTCTCCATAATTTGCTTCTAAATCCATCCATGCTTTAATATATAACTAATATTCGTGATTTTTAGAACTTGCAATTATAGATCTTATGTAATTGAATTTTTTCTCATATCATTCTTACGGATTTCCCTCGATAGCCTATTAATACATCATGAATGGTGTTTACTATTATAGATCAATTTTAAAAAATATTTTCTTTTGAATCTCTTTCTAACTACGGTCTCATACAAGCAAGCGCATCTATCGAAATAGTAGAAAGTAATATAGGTCGCACTCATTGAGGAAATTGGTAATTACTTCTACCCACTTTTTGTTATTTCTAATATATGAAAACAAGGGAAATTCAATTAACTATCTAACTAAATTACATCTACAACTAAGCTAACAAAGCTCACAGCACATTCACACAAACGAAGATTAATTCAAATCACAAAACGCTTAGATCATATTTCATCATTAGGTCTATTCAAGTAACTCAAGAGAATCTCAATAAGTTTTGTATCAATTTCTTGAACATCAAATTCTCAAAGATATGTTAAAGCCTCTCTAAAGATCATCAACTTGTAACTCTAAGTTTATCAATTGGAATCTCTTCCTAATCGATAGCAACTTAGAATTGCATTAAAGACCAAAATTCATAGATTAATTAATCAAATTATAGAATGATTTCACCACTCTATCTCTAGATGTTGTGAGCAATCCTCATCAATAGCCTAGATCTATTCATTAAAATGATTTATCAATCTATTTTAACGAAATCAAACATGAATCCATATTGTATACTATACAAATTCAAGATCTAATCAGCCCAAGCTATTAAATTCAAAAAATCAACACTAATTTAATTAAAGTACAATAGAGCTAATGAATTAACCTAAGGATCCATAAGATCTAAGCTAATTCAACTACTTCTCTATGGATCTAGCTAAACAACTCAGTAATTTAGAGAAATATTTGAAGATCATGATAAGAAAATGATAATAAAACCATGATCCTTTGTGAATTGGACTCAAGGAAGTTCAACGAACAAAGCCTCTTAGCCAAAGGTGAGCACTAATGAGCCCATGCTAAAGTTTCAATCAATTCCTACCAATATCCACACTAGGAGATTAAGAACATAAATTCAATAGCTTAAACAAGATGTTATAGGTCCAAGCACTGCGAAGAGCAACAAAATTCCAAATGAAACCATGTGATTGAACAAATCAAGGAAGCTCAAATTGACGTAATATGAAACTTATTTGTTTGAAAGCACCATGGAGAGTAACAAAAGTCCATAGGCCAGCTAATTGACACCAAAGTATAAAATCTCCTTGTCACCCAAAGCAAAAGAGCAAAATCTGCAAAACCTTCTCTAGAAATACTATCTAAATCTATATCTTTGTCTATTTTGTACTATCTTTATACTATCTAATACTGTGTAAAGTTAGTATTTATAGTACAAAGAATGCTTACATAGCAAAAAAGCACAAAAATGACATATTCTACGTCATATGCACAAAACCCAATGTAAACTACGTCTCATTTCTATCCATGGTTGTAACTATGAGAAAATCTTTCTTGAACTATCCTTAAGCATGGCCACAAATTTGATAAAGTCTCCTTATTTTACATGATTTTGTTGATCTTTTTACTATCTTTTGACAATTCACGATTTTTACACCTAAGATCAACAAATACAATCATTAAGTGCCAAATATATAGGGTTATTGACAAAATAATTGCAAATCAATATCAAATAACCCTTGGATGAATAGAATAATTTAACCTATCAATGAACCAACATATCATCAAATCTGTCACCACAGGCGCTCTTAATTGATCAATTTCCACAAGTATTTCACTCCTCAATTTATATAGGCCTTGGCCACAAAGCAAGAATCAAAGAATCATGTTATTATTTTCTTAAATGCAATAATGTAAAAAATTTGTTCCTATTACATAGTTCATTGAGCTTCTAATATACCAACTAATCGCTCTTATTAGCGAATGCATCACCTCTATCAAATTTCCATCTAAAGTTGTCAATTGTAAGCTAAGTAGATTGTTTCCTTATTCATAGTAGATATCTCGGTCCAAAAGGAAAATATAAGGCATTTCTATTTCTTCATTACTTTTTCTCACAATACTTCAATCAACTTTCATCTACAAATCTTCATCAAATTTTATCGATCATAAATCAATTATATGACATTAAGGATTCTTGACTAAGACTAATTATAATACCAAGTTCACAAATTTCATCACATTGATACTCAATATGATTAGCATTATTACTCTGTGTTGTAAGGTATCAAATGGAACTACCCCCCATCTACAAAGGAGATCTTGGCCGAGAGCGATTGAAAGGGGGGAAATTGTATAAGTTTACACTACATTTCCCATAATCATTAATTCATTAATCAAATATGATCTCACTTAAATTTGTCCTATTCTCTTATCCATATTATAATTTCAATGATCTTCAAATCTTAATTTATTAGTGGTTGGTAAAGGAGGTTGAGAATAATTACTTGAGGTGGTCTCCTACTTTCTATTGGAGGGTCTTTTTACGTCCTTGCTGGAGTGAAACAAAAACATCCAGGATAAGGGGAAAGATTTCTTGGAAAAAGGAATAAGAGAAGGGGAAAGAGGGAAGTGAAATAGATATCTAAACACTACTTAAATAATAATATAAAACTAAAATATGATAATAGTGCTTAGAGTAGATATTCAGCGGCCATTGAGAAAAGAAAAGAAAATCATACTTATCATCCAAGTCATCTGGGGCTAGCCATTAGGTTGGGTCTTTTTGGTACACAAATACCCTCAAAACGTGCTCCTTCAACTGTTTTCTAATGTCCCATTAACAAGTAATAACTTCCATGAGGACAAGTCCATGCATGGCTAACGTGTAGGCTAAGAAGGGAAGAAGGAAATTTTGAGATTGGATTAGATCTTGCAAGTATAATAGTACCCAAATTTAAGGATGTCTAAGTGTTTAATTCTACATGTAAAATTAACTTACTTGAGAATAACATACTAGGTCCTAAGCAGTTAGATTAGAGTAGGGATAGTAGAATTTAGTACCCATATTTTATGGATCTTCATCCATTTTGTCTTGTAAGTTAAGTTGTTTGATGAGGAAGTATTTCCCATGGGACAGCCATTAAGCTAAGAAATGGGGAGTTAGTTTAGTTCAATTTGGTTCTCTAAATTTCAATTGAAGTATTTGGAGTATCAAGGCTTACCTTAGGGAGTCCCAAACCAAAGCATAAAGAGACAAATGGATATCATTCATTAGTAAAAGGTAAATGATTATATTTCTAAATGAGCATCAATTGCATAAAACCATATCCATACATACACGACATCCATTTTTTTTTATTCATTTCATTCTCAAAATATAGAACTGCAAAATACTTATTAATACTCACTGCAAGCTCCACTCTCAAAATTTCCCCTTTCATGATGGTGCATGCAGCCCCACCCGTTTGCCCAAAAAAAAAAAAAAAAAAACTTTGGTGTTCCTAAGGATAAACAAGTATTCCCTCAACTCACTATTAAGCTAAGTGAGTGGATAAAATAACACAACAGAAATACATATAAACATAATAAAACATATAAACAAAACAATAATGTAGTAAAAGCATATTATGCTAATGCACGTGACATGCACTGATACTAGTATCCGAACCCAACCTAGTTCTCATCCAATTAGTTACCATCCCGAGCATCTAGATTAGAAATTGAGGAACCTAAAGCTACAAGGAGTATCTAAGGAGTAGAACACTATAAATCTAGCCTAGCTGACAACAATAGTAGCCTAAAATTGATTTGCACATGCAAACCCACCTAGCTTATTACATTAGTCGCCAAAAATTAATTTATCGATGCAAATCTATATGTCAAAACACCAGCCTAGCATAATCATGATTTTAAAAATATAACTCATAGGTTATCTTTCGTGCCATGCCATGAATGCTCTGATAATAAATGAGGCACATATTTCAACATCACTAAAGGATTGTAATATCAAGTCATTTGTAAATAAAGGTGTCATTAATATCACTTAGACCGTATATAAGATTATACTAAGTGAAATCCTATGAGGTCGATCCTTTGAAATAATGCTATGAAGTCACTAATCACAAGTACAACACAATCAATAAAAAAATCAATCAAAATTATTCAACAGCAAAAACATATACAATTAAAATAACCAAAATTAGTAGACATAAGTCTACTGATAGGAAAACACAAAATCTACTGACTTAAGATCTAGCGATATTATATTTCTATTCCACAGGGTATGTATGTCCCTCAAGTAGTCCACCTAATAAATATTAACCCACATTAATATTCTTTTTATGGTTTGGTTGAAATAGATAAGCCGCTTTAAATATATTTCTCTATAAGATACATGTATATTTGCTTATGGATCTATTTATTGAGAAATATGTGAGGCATGATGAAGGTTTATTATGGTACAAGGGACTTCAAGTTTTCAAGTAAAGGATAAAAATAGAATCTAATTTCATAATCTTAAACGATATATTTTTATTCAGATAGATGGTGGACTTTCAATGTAATTAAATGAAAAAGATTTAAAAGTAGTTTGTAAAAGAATAATTTGATGACATGAGGCTCGCGTGAGACACAATTGAAAAAAAGAAAAAAAAAATTAAGCTTATGAAATACTAAGAATAATAATTAAATTACTATAATGCTTTCCTTTACTACTAATGGAACCAACCATGATATAGGATTATTATTTGAAATCCTATCATTTTCAATTTATAAGATAAATTAAATAGTAATGGAGGATCATTTGTAGAGTAAATTAGTAATTAAAATATGTGAGATTCTTATCCATTCCGTTATTGATTTCTAGACCATTCTCTATCATTTTTATAGTTATATAACTCAATAATAACGTTGCAAAAAGAAATTAACACATAAAATTCAAATTATATATATAATATAACTTTTTGGCTACATAAACATGCATGCCAGGGTTTGTGGTTGGTTAATGAAATAGAAGGTTTTCCATTGAAAATATACATGCTAGATCACAATTAATAAAATAAGAATTTGAAAGCCGCAAAATACCCATAAGTTTAAGTATAGCACAATTGTATCCAAAATCGAGTTGTCCAAACTTTATGAAAAGTATGCAAATCCTATAGTTTCTGGAAGTAGTAATTATAATAATTCATTTGAGGTATATACCATTTCAACATGTTACGTTATATTTTCGTAATCAACTCATTATTAACCATATAAAAAGTTCAGGTAATGAATGGATGCAGATAATTTTTGTCTTTGCTATATATATATATATATATATCTTTACAACATACATTTGATATGGCTTTAGAGGTGGTTGCGGAGATCAACGGCTATCCACAATTGTTGTGGTAGAAAAAGAAATAGGTTTGTCATCAAATTCCAAACCATAGCCTATTTATGAAAAGTAAACTAATAGAATATGTATGTGCGTTATCCTTGATTTGATTCCTCAGACGTCTCAGTTTGATTGAAGTGGGAATTGTGCTCCTTGTATATACCATTCGTGGGCGGTGTAAATTGCTTCCCAAAGAAGAATTATATTATAAAAGGGAGCAAATCAATAGGTGAAGTTTGCATAGCTTCCAATGGAAATTGATTATTTTTTAAAAAACTCTTAAGGATTTGAAATGATTTCTTCTTCAGACACTTTATTATTTACATGTCTACATTAAATCCATTCAGTACATTTAAAGAAGTTGAAAGTGACACAGTAATTATCCTTTGCGTTTTATAATTTGGATTGAATAATATATTAACTTGATAATTATTATTATTTTTATTTCCTTTTAAGTGACAATTTAGGTATAACTTTTATTCTAATTTAATATTTGTAAATGTCCTATGATATATTTTGAAGATAGTAGAATATTATATTATATGTCTAATTTCAATGATTTAATTTTAGGGTATTTAATGTTTAACATGGTAAACTTTAGTTTTCGGTTATTACTGCTTGTAATTTTACTTATTAAAAGAAAAAGGGTCTGTTTGGATTATATATTTCTCATCTGTATCTTTATCTGTATGAAAATAATATGCGTTAATATATCTTATTTACATCTATTTTTTATTCATATTTGATCTTTTTTATGAGAACTGTCAACTGTTTTTTTACCTGTATCTATTTCTTGATAAACAATTTATTACAAAAAATTTGAAAAAGAGTGTCTGTATCTGACAAAAAAGCTATCCAAACAGACCCCAAATTTCACTCGAATGCTACTTCTAGGGTTTGTTGTCACCTATTAATATTTGATTCTCTTTAGAGAAAATTTTCTATAATCCTAAATTTTATAGTAAAAGTTCTAAATGCGATTTCAGGATTATTTTTATTTAATGAAGACTTACTTAAAATATCAAATTTTATAGGATTACTCCATCAAATATTTTATCAAATTCTTAATATTATTATCTCAATTAGTAGGGTCTCACATGGAGTTTACATGATCTAAATTTAATTAATATGGGTTCTTTATTTTGTAGGATTTGATCTCGATACATTTTACTTTACGCAATCAAGGCATTCCAAACATATCCTATGGTCTTAGTTATTTGTTTAAGTAATAACATAATTTCTAATTTATTTTGTAAAGTTGAATCATTATTACATTTTTTGAGTTATCATTTAGGATTTAAAGTTTAGAAGTTGCTTCTTGAATTGAAAATTTGCATTTTAGTTATCTTAAGATTTTAAGTGCTTGAATACTATTCGTTAGGGTTTTCAATTTATCTCTAATGTTATCATAAGCTCTTCTAGGGTTTGGAGCTTCTTAGCTAGGTTATGGTTTCAATGGTTAAAGTTTTGAACATATTGTTTCGTGTTTAGATCCTAAAATTTGAATTTTAATCAAGTCAACTCACTGAGTCAATGATAAGGAATTTCAAGGGTTTGCATCCAACTCCTCTCAAGAAAATTTTTGTCAACAAAAAAACATAAGAGCATATCATTGTTCTAATATAGATGAGAGTATTCTTATATCACTTCATCCTCAACTTCTTAGGTGGCCCTTTCTTAAGCATGGTTTTTCCAGAAAATATTCACATATTTGAACTACCGACCTTTTTGATCCATTATTAGAGTCAGATGTCTTTCATAAGCATTGTCCTCCTTTAGTTGTACTAACTACTAACTACTAATTTCTCTTCTATAACCCTATTGGGATATAAGATGTGCTTCTTTAACACTAACACATGAAATATATTATATACACCGAGCAGATAGTGTGGTAAGGCCAGCTAATAAGCTAAGTCTCTAACTCTTCTCATTATCTTAAAATGCCTCAATTTCTCTAAAACTCAACTTTCTTTTTGCTTGAACTTGGTGTATGATTTTCACAGGACTTATCTTTAAATATACATGGTTACTAACTTCAAAACCTAAAGCCCTCCAGGTCTTTGGAGCTTGGTTTCCACTTGTTGGCACATTTCCCATTTTACATTTTACATTTTACCACAAAATTGGCTATATCTCACTTCATCCCATTCCACCAACAGTGTCTTTTCAAAACTAGGTATATTATAGTACCTCTAAGAGGAACTATATACCCTAGATAATGTGCCTCTTCCTCTTCCATACTTTCCTTTTGTAATCCATGTCTTTAGCTACTCATAATATTCTTTCATGTAAAGCAATTCTTTCATGTAAGACAATTCCTTCATAAAGTTCATATACTTCCCATTTGGCACTTTGCACTTGGTTATTTGTATATCCTCATCTTTCTACTTACCCTCTTTAATCTTCTCTATTATACTCAGCCCAATCACCAAATTGGTCATCTCAACATCTATCATGCCAAACTGAATACTCAATTTCTCAAATTCCCCTGTCAACTTTCATTGCTCCATAAGCAAAAGTAAGATGTCAACATGGTTGTTGCAGCTTAAAGCGTTAGTTATTACATTTAGTTTGTTAGGAGAGAAATTTTATTCTTCAATCATATTCTTCAACTAACCTTTAAGTTATTGTCTCTATCTTATATTTTTCTCCTTTTGTGTGAATAGGTAATTTAGACTAATGATTAATGTTGCCCATAAAGATATCTACTCCATAATTCCATAACAAATCTCACAAGAGAAGTCTTGAACTGATGATACGTGTACAGATGTTGTAGAGAGAGGTGTGAGAGGAGGAACAGACAAACTCGGTTTCTCGAGTACGCGAATATGACAAAAGATCAAATTAAATAGACTCGATCGTTCTTGACTCGTTCTTCATAAAATAGGTGCTTTGATCTTTCTTGGAGATGTATCAATATAGTTTTTGCATTGTTCTTAATCTTAGCAATATGCAAAATGTCCCCCTATATGAGAGGAGAAGCCTCTTATTTATAGATGTTGAAGATTGATAGTAGCCATCGGATGACTTCTAGATGAATGGTTGAGTTCAATTGTTGATGGTGACCATTAGATCATTTTATAATGATGTGATGGCTGATATTAAAGCCTTCTTTTTCTTATAGTAGTAGGTTGGGCTGAAAATGGGCTTAATAGTTTTTATTACATAAAAGAAGCCCATTTTCAATATAAAAAAGATAGCCCATTTTCAATATAAAAAAGATAAAGGGTTATTTTAGTTCATATAATCCCTATTTTAATCAAATAAAGCCCAAATTAACTCAGAAAGATTTTTTTTTAGTCTACTTTTCACGCATGAGAAATCCGAATATGGTTAAGAGCGGAATGAACCAGTCCGATGATCTCTATTCCAAGCCTACCAAGCTAAGTCTCCTACGACATCCCTTATAGGACTTGGTCTTCTAAGCGCTATCACTAACCTAAAAGACTAGCCCGTGGCATTAAATTGGGCTAAAATCCTAATTACTGAAATGACGCTCTACAATATATATAACTGACAAGCTACCTTTTGAAATGTACTGTGTGTTTGGTATAAATCATAAACAACTAGCTTGTTAATGTAATCTTTGCCCACTTCATTCAGCTTTTGACATCTAGGAGCGATTAGGGTACATAAAATTACCAAACCATTGCTCGAGAAAAGAAAGTTCTCGGGAGGTTGGAGCTCTTTTCTTAACTAGTCCATGACAATATGTTTTAGTCTTATGGTACCATGACATGCCATCTTATCGATGTAACAATATTGAACCCACTACTCAGGATCTTACCTAAACATCCTGCAGTGCTCACACAAATCAGGAACTATACAAAGAAATTAAGGCTCTAAGAATGTGCGATGCCAAGGATATTATGATCCTCCACATCTTGAAGGATATTTTCAATTGGTTCAGGACAGTAAAGGGCTAAATCCAGTAGTCTCTCTTTCAAATAATCAGGTTTAACATAACTTAGGATGGGATAATTCATAATATTTTGGTAATAATCTTCAAGGAAGTCAATAATCATGTGTTCTTGCTTCATGAATTTGTTAAGATTTAGAGGCCTGATAGAGTTAAACTTAGGCCCAAACTCAGTTTCACAGCCACTAATTTTAACAAGGAGCGATATAAAAGAGATTGGTATTATGTTTAGTGTATTCAATAATCTTTAATATACACATGAGAACCTGTTTCGCCAAGGATAGGCCCACGAGGTTGGCCACAAGGTCCTAAACCCGCAACCGAACCATATTTACTAAAAAGTCTATTGACATTTGCAGGGTTTTATACGGAACTAACTTTGTTTTTAAAAATTAATCCTAAAACAACTCACTTTGGAAAATTATTCCGGATTTAGCCAACTAAAAACGCATACAGTACATGCACACAAAATCGAAGCCTATTAGTGGATTCATGAGTGTTGTTGTGGTCTCAAACGCATTCATGGCATGCGTTCAAATTTAGGAAATATTTTTGGGATTCAAACGCATGCCGTATATGTGTGTTGCTTGAAACAACAAAAAAATGCGAGTGAGCAGGGGCGAGAGAACGGAGGCTAGGCAAGGGAGCACTAGGCGAGCAACCGGGGGTTGAGCGAAGAGAGGCTGGGCAAGAGGGCGCTGGGTAAGCGAGCGGCAGAGGGGGCTGGGCGAGTGAGCGGCAAAGAGAGATGAGTATGATATAAGGCGAGCGAGCGATAGAGAGAGAAGAGTGGTGTGATATGAGGCCAGCAAACGCATTCTCTACATGCATTTGAAATAGTTTTTTTAAATGATTTCGACCGCATATCCTATATGCGTTCGAATCCCAGGGCCAATATTTCAAGCCAACATTCGAACGCATACATCGAATGCGTTTTTGATCGGGTACTTCGGGAATATCTTTTCAAAAGAGGGTATTTGGGGATTTATTTTCAAAAACTAAGTTATATCCGTACAAACCCAGACATTTGCCCATATTTATAAATCAAGCAAGCCAACCAACACACATCTTACTATGCCACGTGTGTGAGAGTCCAGCCTCGTCCACTCCATGCGACAGTGTGGCCAAGCATTAATATTAATATGTTAGACATTATTACTGTAAATGTAATTCCTAAAGCATGGAGTTGGCACTGATGATAATTGAAATTTATATTTTAGTTTTTTTTTTATTCTCCACGTTATTGTTCAGGTTCGTGTATGCATTGAATATAATAGTCATTATGATCACTGTATTAAATTGGTCATACAATTTATATATTTACATTAGTTTTTTTTTTTTTCCTATTACAATAATGAAGAATTCAAAGCTAATATCTCTCATGTGAGAGACCAAAGATGATGTTACAAGCCTACAAGTCTATTGCCTTTTTTCTTTTTCTTTTTCTTTCTTTATTGACAATATTATGTCAAGTTGCTATATTTTTACTTTTTTTCTTGTTTTTATTTATATCATAATAAATTACTTTACGATATCAAAGTAATATTTTATTGTTGATATTTGAAAATTTAAAATATCTAATTTGTATTAGATAAGTTTAAAATTATTGTTTTGTTCCAATTTTCCTTTTTTATTAACAAAACAAATAAATTTTCTATATTTGAATTTATTCATATCTAATTTAAATTATAACTTATCATAACTTATCTTAACAACATCAATGATATACCTTATTTGTTCAAAAAAATTGATAACTTTTTATGGGATTTTTTTTCCTCCCTCCTACTTTTTCTTTCTCTATACCATGCGGGTGGGTGTAAAATGTGTCTATCAACTTTTTTTATAAAAACTTCTCTAAATATAAACAAGATGATTTTAATTACAAAATATCTAATGTTAAATCACATATTCACCATGCAACTTATAATTTTAATAAATAGTCACTTTTTTTAATATGCAACTTAGTAAAAGTTGTACAATACTAAAGCATATCTTAGAAATACAATTCACATATTTTTTTAATGAATTACATCTTAAAAATGCGATTCATTGATGTAGTCATTATAATTTTATGGTACATTAATGAATCGTATATTTAAGATGTGATTCATGTATTAACACGTGAGTCGCATTTTATCTATACGACTCATGTGTTAATAATAAAATCGTGTCTTATAGATGCAACTTTGTATTGGTATTTTGATAATTAATTTTATAAAATTAGTATCTACATAATTTTTATTTTGATAAGTCAGTAATATACAATTTCTTCATATTATGTAGTATAGAAATGCAAAAGCCTTTTTTAAGAGTAAAAGTAGCAATTAAAAATCATAATTTTTTTAATATTGAAATACAGTGTTTTACCATCAACACTCCTCAAACTCAGATGTTGTCTTTATTGTACTAATCCTCTCTCAACTTGTTGTTTTTCTCCTTTTCCTCTCTCTCTCTCTCTTCTTCTTCTTCTTCTTTTGCTATGAATATCATAGATTACAAAGTAAAATAGATGAAAAATTTATAGTTGATAGGGTTTTGATTTAACTAGAGGGAAATAATGTGAAAAAATTTACAAATTCATAAATAAATTTTATGATAGGACTAATTTACATAATTTTGAAAGTGGTTTTGATAATATTAATAATGGTCCTTTAGGTAAGTCCCTACGTTTCCGAAGAGTCATGTATAGAAGTGGGGTTGAAGATAGAATGTGCCTTCCATACCGATGTAAAAACATCAAAAATTGGTCCCCCCTTTATTATTTTTTTGGCCATAAGAAAAATGGTCCCTATTAACTAAAATAAATTGCTAAACATGTGTGATGCTTTTCCTAACCGGGTACCTATTTGGGCTTTCGCTATAGCAAGTGGACAACGTGTCTATGGGCCCATGAACCTTCATCAATTGAATGAGATATTAATATTATTATGGATACGAGGTAGAGGTACGGTGCATCAAATAAAAATATTGGTGTTACTTAAGGTTATAAATAAATTGAGTGAAGTTGATACGGTACCAAGCTCAAATTGAACTCAAGTGATTCGACTTGAATGAAAAACATGAAGCTTGAGCTCGATCGAATTTTGATTTTTAAGCTTGAACTCTACTCAATTAAGCTCAATTATTTTTTTAAAATATTGATTTGATTATAAATAGTATTTAATACTTGATAAACTCGAACTCGACTTGTCTCTGTTTAATACTCGTTTAAGCTTGATTAAGCTCATGAGCTCACCAAGTCGAGTATTTTAAAACTCAAACTCGAGCTCGTAACTACTCGAGTAGCTCGAACTCAAGCTTTACCCGATTGTAATTGAATCAAATTCAAGCATTCGTCAAGTCGAACTTGAGTAATTCGTAAGCTATCTTAACTCACTTACAACCCTAGCCACATATTAATTAAACGAATCCGAGTAGTACATCGATGCTTATCTTTCCTATCTCCGAGGGAAAGGTGTTGTACTGTATAAAATGCCGTAGATCTAACTGTGATTGCAATCTAAACTTTACCAATGGGTGTACTTCTCATGCTCTACTACTACTGCTGTTGGAGCTGCTACTACTAAAACGTTAATACCTTAAATGAATTTATCCCCCACACAATAAAATCTCTCTTGAACCACTATAAATGTTGAAATATTAAATAAATGTTATCCTAAACATTGATGTCTTTCAACATAATTTACCTTAATGTAAATATAAATTTTGCTGGGATCACATGGTATGAGTTGTAATAAGTTTAAAGATAAGTTTTGGGAGCATGTATTGTAATTAATATATATACATATATGTATGTATGTATAAATTAGTTAAAAAAAAGTGTATACATATATACATCTATTATGCTCTAGGCACATCACATCGTTATATGCAAAGGTTAAATTCACCCTCACGTATTATAAGCATGGGGTTTTTTATATATATAAATGTCTCATAAAGTAATTGTTTATTTTCTATAGTATGGACATTTTTTTATGTGGCAAATCTATGATAATTTTCCATTCACATATGATACGTTTGAGCCAATAGCCTTATCGTCTAGAGTCATCACTATACCATCAGTCTCTCAAGTAGGATGAATTAAGTTTAAATCTCCTCTCTCCCATTATAATGGAGTATATATATATATGATATGCATAAGTCAATGTATGTGGAGTGCTTTTGATTTGTTAGTTTTTTGTCTATTTATCATCTGTTTGGTATCAAGTTTTTGTCGAAAAATAGATGGAAAAAAAATGAAGACTTAATTACTCATATACAGGTTATACAAACCAAAAATGCATATTAGATACATACATATGTATGGTACCCACAGCACATAAAATCGTTTTTAATTGAGGTCAAAGTTAACAATCACTCTTTTACTCCACATATTATAATCATACTTTCACATGTATATCGTCATGGACTATCTAAGAAACCTACTCAAACATCTTGAGATCTTTCTTTTCTTACGTGGTAAGCGGGGTATCTTACAAGGAACAACTTGTAAGGCAATTTTATGCACCCTAATCAGTACTAGAGATCAAAAGCTGAACGAAGTAAGGAGATGCCATCCAACAACAATATTGAATCCATTGCTTAGGATCTCACACAGAATACTGTAGTACTCACACAAATCAGAAAGGATGCAACGAAATTAGGGCTCTAACAATGTGTGTTCCAAGGATTATATGATCATGCACATCTTGAAGGATATTTTCAATAAGTTCAAGGTAGTAAGGAGCCAAATTGGGTAATCTCTCTTGCAGATAACCAGATTCAACATGGTTGAGGATGGGATAATTATCAATATTTAGGTAATAATCTATAATGAAGTTGATAATCATGTGTCCTTGCTTCTTAAATTCGTCAAGAGATCTAGAGGCCCTGTAGAGTTACCCCAGACACAAACTTGGTTTGTTGGCTGCCCATTTTAACAAGACACGATATAAGAAGATTGATATTTTGTTTAGTGTATTAGATAATCTTTATGATACACATGAGAAGCTGTTTCATCAGGGAGAAGTCGGCCCTGGCCTCGGCCTAAAAAATATTACAAAAAAGTATGTTGATGATTTGCTACATTTATAAATCAAGAAAGCAAGCCAGCCAATACACAACCTACTGAGCCCAAAGTATCCAACTTCAACCATGAGTCCACTTCGTGCAACATTGTGGCCAACCATTAATATATATATTACCATGGAACACATCATGACTGTATTATATTGATTTTTATACTTGGAACATATCCTATGACTCTATATTTTTTTCTTTTTAAAACATCAAGTTTATAGTTTTTTTGTATGTTTTCATGTAATATGTAACACTATCTTATTTTTATACATTCAATATAAACAACCTACAAAAAGAAATTTAAAAAGTAATTTGCTAATATTATAAGTTTTACAATATATAGAATCTATTTATACGTGAAAGTTTAAACCTACAATAAATAACTATGGAACCTATTTACGTGATATTAATAAAATTATAAAACTTGCACCAAATTCTAAAATTGAAAACTATGGAACTACTTCTAGATATTAAGTGGTATTATAATATAAACAACATCTATATAATTTGGGAGTTCAAGTTTAAATATATTTAACCATAGTTCTTCTAAAATAAAAATAACAATTGTTCTAAAAAAAATAGTATAAATCCTTCTATAATAAAACTTTTATGAATAATCTACAGATAACAATCTTGAATATAAGTGGTTGTAAAACAAAATATAGATAATCATCATTTAATTATTTATTAATATTAATATCATTATATAATATTTAATAAGGTGGACACATGGTACCCTAAAACCTGTACCTTCAATAATATAGTGTAGGTTTTAGGGTAAGTATAGAATATGAAGACCTCATATTCGTACCCTATCTTATGAGAGTAAGTTTTAAAAAATTTATACCATATCCTACTCGGTCGAGTAGAATCTAGGTAAATACCTTATGCAATAGAATTATCCACTCACCCTTAGTTTTTACTGGTCATGCAATTCAAATATTCTCACCATTGTTTTCTTTATTAGCAATATTCTATCCAAGTTGCTATTTTTTAAATCAATTTTTTTTTTATATATTCTTTTTCTTTTGTAAATTTATGACTTATTAATTTTTTTTTTCTGTTTCTATCTGTATCATAATGAATTACTTTAAAATATTTAGGAGATGTATTTTATTATTGAGATTTGAAATTTAAAATTCCTTATTTGTATTATATAAAGTTAGTTGTTCTGTTCAATTTTTCCTTTTTGTTAACAAAACCAATAACTTTTCCATTTGAGTTTAATCATATCCAATTTAAAAATTAAAACATATTCTAACTTATCTTAACCACATCAATAGTATGCCTAAATTGTTGACAAATATTGATAACTCTTTATGGGATTTTTTTTTTTCCTCCCTTCTACTCTTTCTTTCTCTATATCATGCAGTATGAAAATGAAGAAACCATTTTTAAGAGTAAAAGTAGCCAAAAAAATAAAAATAAAAAGTCTTGAATGTTTTAATATTGAAATACAATGTTCTACCATTAACACCCTCTCAAACAAAGATGTTATCTTTATTATACTTGTCTACAACACACGATCATAAACCTACAATGTCCTCTCTCAATTTATTGTTTTTCTTCTTTTCCTCTCTCTCTCTCTCTCTAAATATCATGAAGCATAGATTACATGATATAATAGATGAAAAATTTATTGTTGACTGTGTTTTGATTCAGATTGTGAGAAGTAATGCGAAAAAAAAAATTATAAATTTATAAATAGGATGGAGCGGAAAATTAAATTTTTCTATAACTTTTGAAAATGGTTTTGATTGTATTAATAATGCCTTTCCTACTTGTTAAGTCTAGGTTTGTCCCTGCGTTTTCACGAAGTCATGCATATGCAGATGTGGGGATGAAAATAGGATCCCAAGATGACATCTTGATACCTGGGTAATAACATCAAATAATGGTCACGTGTTAAAAAATTTATTAAACACACGTGATGCTTGTCCTTATTGGGTCCCCTTTGGGCTTTTGCTACCACAAGGGTGATTTGTCTGTGGGCCCAAAAAATTTATTAAACACACGTGATGCTTGTCCTTACTGGTCCCCTTTGGGCTTTGCTACCACAAGTGGACTATTTGTCTGTGGGCCCTGAACCTTCTTCGATGGGTCGAGAATCGAGATATTGTTATGGATCAGGTATGCCACATTAAATATTGTTCGCATGGTGGTTAAATGAATCCGAGCAGTACAACTGTGGCCACTCATTCTTCTATACGTGGTGTGGCTCTTCCGAAGAAAAGGTGTTGCCCCGCATAAAATGCCATTAGATTTAACCGTGACTCCAAGTTAACCTTTACCAATGGATGTCCTTCTCATGCTCTACAATTATTATTATCCTAGCATTTTAATTTACAATTTTACATGATAGAGTGTAAACTATATCGCCTTTAACCTATTTTTACATGAAATTATTAAAAATATTTATTAATTCATATATACGCACATGCTATTTAAGTTAAAATATAGCAATGTCGCATGTAGTAATACTCCAAAAGAGGCCATGAAAGAAAAAGAAATCTCATATTGTTTTAAAAGTAGAATTGTTCTCTTGGTAAAACTCTATATAAAGCAATAGATATATTTTTTTGATTATGTTTATTTTATGTCTTTTTATTACTAACGCATTAAATGTTGCGACTAAATAATAAATTATTTCTTTTCACATGAAAAAGCATATAAACATTGAATGTTATTTATCTTCTTTAGATTTTGTATTACTTAATATAATAGTTGTTTATATATCTTAGTGTTATAATAAATAATTTATATATTATTTTATATGTTTTCTTATGGGACCGTGTGGACCCGCAAGTAGGCTGGGCAAAAAAACCGACCGAACCGGAACCGAACCGGACCGACGAACCGAACCGAAATTTCGGTTCTTTTTTGAAACGGTTCGGTTCGCGGTTCGGTTCATTGAAGATAAACGGTTCGCGGTTCGGTTCGGGACCATGAACCGAACCGTACGGTTCGAACCGAACCGAACCGTTTATATATTAAAAAAATTAAATATATTATTTTTACTCTTAATTTTTTTATTAATGGTACATATCTATGTCACAAATTTTAAAAACAATTAATTTTTTAAATAAATTAATTGTTTTTTAAATTTTTACTTAGATATGTGTTAGTCATTAGAATAAAATTAGATTTTCATATATGTTTCAATTGTTATGTTATCTATAAGTAAGATAGATTTTAGAATTTAAACTCTAGTATTTTAACTTAAAAAATTAATTGTTGTAAAATTTTCTTACCTAGATATGTGTTATTCATTAAATAAAATTAGATTTTTTAATATGTTTTTGTAATGTATGTTATCTATAAGTAAGATAGATTTTAGAATTTAACCTCTAGTATTCTCACTTTTGCATATTTCTTTTCCATTTGTCTTACTAATTAATCTAGTTCTATTATTTAGTTACTTATTGATTTATATAATTGGTAATATGTTAGTTAGAAGCATACAACGAATTACATTTTGTCTTCTATTGAGATAAAGTCTAGTATATCATTATAGTTCAAGATAATTCAAAAAAATGAGACTAGTCATAGTTATAATTTTATAATGGATGAAATCTTTTCCTTCCTATAAGTTTTACATGTTTATTTGATAAATGATTAATTTAAATATTATTGTTTATATTTGCATTAGTGATAAGAAATATGTAATTGAACTTTTTCGATAGAATATATTTTTATTTTATGAAAAAACGGTTCGAACCGCAAACCAACCGTACCGAACCGTTTTTTTTCGGTTCGAAAAAATTACGAACCGAACCGTATGGTTAGGTTCGAATTTAAAAAAAGAAAAACCGAACCGTTAATTATGGTGCGGTTCGGTTCGGGATAAAAACCGAACCAAACCGTACCGTGCACACCCCTACCCGCAAGGGTCCAAGGACAACTAGCCAAGACCTGTGTACCTATGCGGTCCACCCATGGGTTAAGTCCAGCCAAATAAGCTAGATTTGGTTCAACATATATTAAATCAATATATATATATACATATTTGTAAGTATAAACACGCCCCAAAAAATGTCTATACATATATTATGTTTTTCTTTTCTTTCTTTCTTCTTTTTTTAATTTTGCTATTGCAGTGGGAGATTGGTGATTTGAACATGGACCGCCTCACTTAACAGATCAGAGGTGATACCATTAGGCTATAAGTCATTAGCTATAATATTATGTTTGAGGCACATAAAATCGTTTTTAATATATGCAAGGTTAAATTCACTCTCACGCATTATAAGCATGGGATTTATCACGTGTACAAATGTGTCATAAGTAATCATTTTCTTTTCAATAGTATGGATGCTATTTTATGTGGAAAATCCATGGTAATTTTCCATTGAAGTATGATATGTATAAGCTAAGGCCCTTACAATCTAGAGGCATCATTGTACAACTGGTTTATCAAGTGGGATGAATCAAGTTTAAATGCCCCTTCACTCTTATAATTAGAAAAGAATGTACGATATACATAAGTTGTTGTATATGAAGTGCATTTGATTCGTTAGTTTTTATCTGTTTGTCATCTACTTGGTGCCAAGTGTTTGTCGAAAAACATATAGGAAAAAGATGAAGACTTAGTCACACCTATACAAATCATACCAACCATATACATATAAAATTAGATACATATGAAAATCAAATAGATATATAGATGGAAAGCTTTGATGGAATCACATGATAACAAGATATAGATGGCAATTAATTTATATATATAAGTATACGTTAGCAAAAAAAAATTATATACATATAATATAATGTACCTGCAGCACATAAAATCGTTTTTCATTATATGCAAAGGTAAAGGTTAAATTTTTGGGGGTTTTAAATATGAGACTTTTTAAAATATTAATGTGACACTTTAAAACTTTGGATGAGATTGTAATGATTAGAGATAATTTTAAAAAAAAAAATCTTTGTTATGTATAGGAAATTTAATGGTTATTTTTTATGTTATTACCATTGTTATTTTACTATAATCTAATATGTAAATTGTCTTATAAGTTAAGAAAATTCTATAATCCTATCATTAATTTTAACGGAACCGGCTCCGTCACTATTCAACGGCTAACATTATGTATTATAGAAGAAATTTATTTATTTTAAGAATAATTTTAATATAGTCTTAACTCGAGGAAAGCTACCTTGTATATCAATCATGTCTCCATCCTTAATAATTCCATTCCTCCAATTTCACTGAACACACTTGTTATACAAATTTACATTTTTCTTTTTAGATAAATTAAAATATCCATCAAATAGTCTAAAGTTTGTACATAACTTGTGAATCTAATGACCTAACCTAAGCAAGCATTATGGGGACCTCTGTTAGGCCACCATATTCAAGACTTTCTCTAGTACGAAAGGGGAAAAATAAACATTGGGTAAACAAGAGAAAAACACAAGGGAAAATTTAAATGAAATGTGGGTGGTAAATAGATGGGATAAAGGGAAAGCCAAAAAAAAGAGTAATAAAGACAAGTAGATGGGTTGGTGGTGCAATAAAAGAAAGAGTAATGAGGTGCACTAATTAATTGGTTCTAGTTCCAGAAATGAGTTTTTTCTTTTTTTTTTTTTTCATTGCAACAATGAGGGAGGAATTAAACTTGCGATCTTTCATATAAGAGATCAGGGAAATGCTACTAAACCATAAGTTCATTGGCTCCATATATGAGTTTTATTATACCCAAAATAACAATCGGATCCAGTTAAGAGTTTGTTTCCAATTTTCATCTATATATAAATCTGATATGTATTTGTATTTGATCTATATGATTTACAAATAGTAATTAACTCTTCATCTATTTGTTAACAAGCTAATTAAAATCGATACCAAACGATTTTTAAAAAAAATAAAAAAATGAAACAACCAATGTTTAAAAGGTTCAAGGTTTTCGTAATTCAATTGACACCATTGCAAATTTCAATTGAGATAAATGTTGTAACCCAAGTTCGTGCAAAGCAAGTACAACCCTAATAGTCTAGGCACAAAGCAGCTCGAATAGCCTTTACTATCCATCTTCTTTACAATCTACATGCAAAACAGAGAGAAAACAATGAGATTGAGAGTTTCATAACTAGGGTTTCAAACACGAGAGTATTTATAGGAACTTATCTTTATGAACCTTCCAAGGTGGAAGGAAATTAGGGCTTTTAAAGTATAGAGGCTTTTATATTACTCAATAAATGGTGCATTTAGGATAAGAAGTGTAGTAGCAGCGTTACATCATTTTGGTGCTCTCGTCGCACCCATGGCACTTGAAACGCATGCTTTGGGTCATGCAAAAAATTGAAATTCTTCAAGACTGCCTTATTATTCAGAATCTTTAGAGAAAATTATCTACTCGCAGGATAAGATAGAGGGGAATCAATCAATCAAATTGCAATCATGAGGACCATGCAGTCACTAATTCATTATCGTCCTCATCAAGTTCCATAAATTCCTTATTGAAAGGAACTAAATTGGAAATTCTAAAGTTTTTTTTTTTTTTTGTGAAATGTCTAGTATGGATCTTTAAAGTAAAGCAATTCTTTGAGTTTCATCATATTGAAGAAACTCAAAGATTAACAATTGCTTCTTTTGCAATGGAAGGGGGTGCTCTATAATGGTACAGATGGATGTACCTCAATAACCAATTGTCTTCTTGTACCTGCAGCACATAAAATCATTTTCATTATATGCAAAGGTAAAGGTTAAGTTTTGTGGGGTTTTAAAGATGAGACTTTTTTAAAATATTAATGTGACACTTTAAAACTTTGGATGAGATTGTAATGATTAGAGATAATTTTTTAAAAAAAAAATCTTTGTTATGTATAGGAAATTTAATGGTTATTTTTTATGTTATTACCATTGTTATTTTTCTATAATCTAATATGTGAATTGTCTTATAAGTTGGGAAAATTCTACAATCCCATAATTAATTTTGACGGAACTGGTGCCGTCACTATTCAATGGCTAATATTATGTATTATAAGAAGAATTTTATTTATTTTAAGAATAATTCAATAGTCTTAACTTCGGCAAAGCTACCTTGTATATCAATCACGTCTCCTTCCTTAATAATTTCATTCCTCCAATTTCACTGAACACACTTGTTATACAAATTGACATTTTTCTTTTCAGATAAATTAAAAATATCCACCAAATAGTCTAAAGTTTGTACATAACTTGTGAATCTCATGACCTACCCTAAGCAAGCATTATGGGGACCTCTATTAGGCCACCATATTCAAGACTTTCTCTAGTACGAAAGGGGGAAAAAATAAACATTGGGTAAATAAGAGCAAAACACAAGGGAAAATTTAAATGAAATGTGGGTGGTAAATAGATGGGGTAAAGGGAAAGCCAAAAAAAGAGTAATAAAGACAAGTAGGTGGGTTGGTGGTGCAATAAAAGAAAGAGAAATGAGGTCCACTAATTAATTGATTCTAGTTCCAGAAATGAGTTTTTTTTTTTTTTTTCATTGCAACAATGAGGGAGGAATTGAACTTGCGACCTTTCATATAAGAGATCAGGGAAATGCTACTAAACCACAAGTTCATTGGCTCCATATATGAGTTTTATTATACCCAAAATAACAATCAGATCCAGTTAAGAGTTTGTTTCAATTTTCATCTCTATATAAATCTGATCTATATTTGTATTTGGTCTACATGATTTACAAATGAGTAATTAAGTCTTCATATATTTGTTAACAAGCGGGCTAATTAAAATCGATACCAAAATAGATTTTTAAAAAAATTAAAAAAATGAAACAACCAAGTGTTTAAAAGGTTCAAGGTTTTCGTAATTAAATTGACACGATTGCAAATTTTCAATTGAGATAATATGTTGCAACCCAAGTTCGTGCAAAGCAAGTACAACCCTAAATAGGTCTAGAGCACAAAGGCAACTCGAATAGCCTTTACTATCCATCTTCTTTACAATCTACATGCAAACAGAGAGTAAAACAATGAGATTGAGAGTTTCATAACTAGGGTTTCAAACACGACAGTATTTGTAAGGAACTTATCTTTATGAACATTCCAAAGGTGGAAGGAAATTAGGGCTTTTAAAGTATAGAGGCTTTTATATTACTCAATAAATGGTGCATTTAGGATAAGAAGTGTAGCGTTACATCACTTTGGTGCTCTCGGCACCCATGGCACTTGAAACGTGCTTTGGCTCATGCAATAAAATTGAAATTCTTCAAGACTGCCTTATTAGCCATTCGAGAATCTTTAGAGAAAATTATCTACTCGTAGGGATAAGATAGAGGGGAATCATAATCAATCAAATTGCAATCATGAGTAAAATGCAGTGACTAATTCATCATCATCCTCATCAAGTTCTATAAATTCCTTATTGAAAGGAACTAAATTGGAAATTCTAAATTTTTTTTATGACGATGTTCTAGTATGGATCTTTAAAGTAAAGCAATTCTTGAGTTCCATCATATTGAAGAAACTCAAAAATTAGCAATTGCTTCTTTTGCAATGGAAGGGGGTGCTTTACAATGGTACAAATGAATGTACCTTAATAACTAATTGTCTTCTTGTTTGAGTTTCTTAGAACCTCTATCTACTTGTTTCGGACCATTGCCTTATGAGGATGTTCAAGGATTGTTGTCTAAGTTAACTTAAACTTCTACAGTGGCTCATTACTAATCGCATTTTGAAGCATTATCAAATCGGACGATTGGCTTATCTCTTTTTTTTCCTTTGAGTTGTTTTGTGTCAGATGATACGCCTATAATTAGAAGAAAAGTTCAAATCATTCTAACCAAAAACTTTAGTTGATGCAATATGGCTTACTAGGATGCATGAGGATAAGTTCAATGATCAGTTTCACACATTTAAGCCCAATGTGACTACATCTTTCACTTCGAATTCTAAGTCAAATTCTATGCAGTTTAGTAAGTCAAATGTATCAAACAATTCAATTTCAATTTCTTTACTAAAGCAATATGTTCCTATTAGAAATTAACAGTATAGGAAATGCAAATCCATCATGAAAAAAGGTTTATGTTTCAACTATTATTTCATAAGGGGCATAAGTGCAAAGCAAAATTTTTAATCATGATGATAGAGGATGATATAAAGGAGAATGATCATACTTTTGAGGAAGAATGTAGGTAGATGCAAGAATTGATGTTGACATTTCATGTCAAATTAGCTACTATGCTATGTCAAGGGACTTAATTCCCAAAACATTAAGTTTCATGGTTCAATTAATAACATTCCTATAACTCTAATAGCATTCATAATTTTATTCAAAGTAGAGTGGCCAAACATTTAAGTTTAGTTATTAGTCCAACTCCATCATTCCAAGTTATGATTGGTAATGGACAATATTTAAAATTTAAGGCTTGTGTCGAAATATTCATGTAATGCTTCAGGGATTTATTTCACTATTTTTTTTTTTTTTTTTGTTTGCCAATGCAAGGCAATGTGAAATATCCTAGATTAATTATACTTGATCAATTTGCATATATGTATTGAATATTGATTTTGATAATTTAACTTACAAAAATTTCAATTATTAGTATAACTAGGCATTAGTGTTGAAATGTGTTGAATTATATTGTATTGTGTTGATTAGTATATGATTTTGGTTACAACAATTTAGATGATAGAATTATATATGTTATTGTGATTAGGCATTACAATAGAAGTTATGTTTGTAATAAGTTTGTTTTGGAAATTTAAGCAAGCCATTTTGTAGCCAAAATCCTTTTTAATTCAAGCCCCATAAGTAAATGTAAGAAGCCCATTATTTCATCTATTTTTTAAGATTGAGTCCATTCTTTTTGCTACAAAATTTCTTCATCCAAGCCCCATAAGCTAAACCCAAGCCCAAACAACAATAACAAGCCCATGAGAAACCTTTTAAACTCTTCTAGTACATCAAAAGTTAAGGGAAGATTATATAAGATAATTATCAAGTGAAATTTGCAAAAATTTCTCTCTGAATACTGACAAAAACTGACACCTTAGGGAGAAGAAAAGAAAGATAAATTTTTACAAATCACCTAAAATCTCTTCAAGACTTGTCTTACTAGTTAAGCTTAAATAAGGTAATGCTTCACTCACTTTTGTAACCATTTATTTACTTGTTTCTTTCATGAAGACCAATATTTTCTAAATGAGTTCCTAGTGAGTTGGAAGTAGTCTTGATAAAACAAAGTGATTCTTATGCTTAGATGAATCTTAGGAATTTATAGAAATAGATTAATGAAATTTGTTGTGATATTTTTTATAGATAAATGAATTGGTATTGTTGGAAAGTCGTATTAGTATTGAAGAATGAAATTGTGAAAGTTATTGAATGAAGTAAATGTTGAGTTTATATACATTGGATGTTATTAATTGTGTAGGAGATGAGTTGTGAAGTTGTTTTGATGGATGACTAAAGTTAGTTGGTTGATTAGTTGCCTTAATGTTGAAAGCAGGATTTATGATGTTTGAAGGTATAAATGCCAAGTTTATGCAAGGATAGTGCTATTAAGTGTGTGTGGTGAGTGTATGTAAGTTGGTTGAAGTAAAATTGGATGTTGAAGTGTAAAGATTAGCATGCTCTATTTTTCAAAGGTGAACACAGGGTGATGTTTTTGGTCAGGTATCTCACTAAGCCTTGAAAGTAAGGCTACTTGAGAAGAAGCACGAGGGTAACATAGTAGCCAAATTCCACCATGCTTCTCTCTATATATTTGACAAATGAAATTTTATGACAGCATTGTTTGAACACAATCACTTCTATCCCATTATGTTTCTCTCTGATTTCTTAAGGAATTGGTTTTCAATGATACACGGCTAGAACACAATTACTCTATCACACTATGCTTCTCTCTAGCTTTTGAAGTGTTTGACTTAACAACAAAACATAGGATAAACATGGCTTATCCTATGATGTCATGTTTCTCACTAGTTTCTAACTTAAAGAGAAGCATGACTGAAATATAGCTTGCTCTATCACGCCGTGCTTTTCTCTTAGTTAAGTTTGCAAACAAAACATAACGAGAACAAGATGAATTGTTTTGGCATGTTTCTCATATAAAGGAAACATAGGGAAAAACACGGCCTTGTACCTGCTCATGCTCTTTATAAAAAAAAATTAATTTTCAAAATTAAGAATAATGGAATGTGTATAATTGCTAAGTTAAAAATTCATATGAGTTTTATTTAAGTTTGATTTTTTATAAAGGATTAAGTATTTAATTAGAATTGATATTGGATTTTATATGAATTGATTTCTTTTAGCAAATTTTCCTACTCAATCATATTTGTCCACTAGGTCCTTTACCAGGAATATTAGTTCATTTAGGTATGTAGTAACCTGATTGTTGATTGGCAAGATAGGCATCCTTAAACTGACTTTTAATGAATATGACTTTAAAATGTTTAAATTTGTACATGTGGTGTTTTATCCGGTCCGGAGAGCGACAACCCTACTCATAGCCAAGCATGGTAGGTTAAGCGCTTAGGCTATCCCCATGTCATAATACAATGACACTTCATAAGTGTCAGTAGATAGTCAATAGAGGTAATGGTATCGATATAATGTTTGTTATTCTTAAAAAAAAAAGTAATATGATTTAGTTCACATTTATGAGACCAGTCAAACTAGATAATATTATATTAAGTTAAATAAAGATAATAAATGATTGTAAATTCTAGATGAAACTATTATTTTTGTTAATGTTCCTATATGAGATATAAGTATTTGGGTTACTTATATCAAACTCTTGAGCAACTACTATTACTCAGGACTCCTAAGCTCCTAAGGAATTGTTATCGAAGTTTAAATACTCCAATGTTGAATTGTTATACTTAACTTTATATAATAACTTAATGATTATTGCATTGCATTAGTTTAAGAATGTGTGCTTGTATTTAATTGTGTTGCTGTATACTGGGCCTTAGCTCACATTTTCATTTCCAAGTGCCGATGAAAATGAGTTTTATGATGCTTTAGGGTATGGCATGGACTTTGAAGAGTTTCTAGATGAATGGGACAAATAGGGACCAAACCTTAAGATGTTAGTTTTTGAAAAAGACTTGTTAATATTTTATGAAAGTTTTGTGTATCTTTTGATTAAGGGCTTATTTATAAGCTTAAGGTTTGTAACATAAATATTTAAGTTTTCTACCATGTTTTGTAATGACCAAAGTTTTGTAATCTGTTGAAGTACCAAATAAATGGTACTAATGATGTATACAAATGTAAAGTAAATCTACTCCTAGTGAGTAGTTTTCATGAAAGTTTTACTTTAAAGAAGGTTTAATCAAGTAGTGACTTAAACATTGTCTTTTTGGACAACCTTAAGTATGATACCAAGTATTATGCATGGTTGGAGACTAGGCATGGTTGATTTTAGAATTAAGGCATGTCGATCTTTACATACTGAGTTAGTATTGGGCATGCAATGGTTGCAAGAGTTAGGGCCTATTACCATTCGCTATAATGAATTAACAATGCAATTTGGATGAAATGATGAGATGATATTACTAAAAGGAGAATGTTCCAATGGCGGTAGCCAAATATCATATCACAAATTAAGACGAATGATCAATAAAAAGACAATCGCTACTTTATTTCATTTAGTGGCTCAGATGGGTGATCAATCATCAACTACACTAACAAAACTCTTTTGAGGAAGTGTTAGGTAGATATTTTTATGTAATTTAGCCATCCTCATCATTTCCTCCATTTCATCCATCAATTCACTTAGTCAATGGTGTGTCGACTATTAATGTAGCCATATTGATACCCATACTATCAAAATGATGAGATGAAACGTAGGTGAAAGATATGCTACAACAAAGATTGATTCAATTCAACAAAAGCCCATTTCCATCACCTGTTCTCTTGGTTAAGAAAAAGGATGGAACATAGTATTTCGGCATTGACTATAGAGCTCTTAACCAAGCAACTATTAAGTATGAATTCCTTGTTTCAACAATTGATGACCTCTTAGATGGGTTACATGGACTAACTATATTTTCAAAGCTTGATCTAAGAGCTGGTTACCATCAAATCAAAATGACACTAGAGGATGTGGAGAAAACAACATTTAGGACCTGCGAAAGGACATAATGAGTTTCTCATAATGCCTTTTGGCTTGAGCAATGCACCAGCCCCTTCAAGCTACGATGAACTGGATTTTCCAACCTTACTTGTACAAGTTTGTAATCGTGTTCTTTGATGACGTACTTATCTACAGCGACTCCATGGATTTACATGTGGCACACCTAGATAGAGTATTATCAATTCTTACTAAAAATACCCTTTACTTAAAGAAATCAAAGTGTTATTGCTCAGGATTGTATCGAGTATTTGGGTCATGAGGTATGTGTGGAAGGAGTTAAACCTAACCCATCAAAAGTGGAAATAGTGAAGTCTTAGCCTTTGCCCACATCTGTTAAACAAATTGCATGCTTTTATGGGTCTTTGCAGTTATTACCAGAGATTTATAAAGGCCTATGTATCTATGACAATCCATTTGTTGATTTGCTTAAGAGTAAGGGATTTAAGTGGATTGAGGAAGCTATGGTAGTTTTTGAAAGACTAGAGGAAGCTCTTGTTTCGCTCTACTATTGACTTTACTAAATTTTAATCAACGGTTCATTACGAAATTAAATGCTCTCAAAACTAGTATAGGGGTTTTTTTGTTACAAGGAAACAAACCGATCGCTTATTTTAGTAAGAAAATGCCAACATGTTTGGTTAAGGCATTAGCGTATGTCAAAGAGTTATATGCATTGGTGGAAGCTATTAGAAAGTGGCGACGATACTTGTTAGGATTGCATTTTGTGATCGAGACAGATCATAGGAGTTTAAAAAAATTACTTACTCAAGTATTTCAAAATCGAAAGCAACATAAGTATCTCTTTAAGTTGATGGGATTTGATTATACAATTGTGTACAAGGTAAGGACTGAGAATGCAGTGGTTGATGCCTTGTCTAGGCAACATGTAATGTTTTTTAGTTCTTGGCATTTCCAATGCTTAATTTTGGCTTTATTGATGATTTAAAGAGTGAATATCAACAATTTCTTGCATTTTAGGAAATTGTCAGTAAGTTGGAGAACGGAGAACAATTACCATGGCAATTGAGTTAGAAGAATGATTTGTTATACTATGACCAAAAAATTTTTCTAGTGCCATTGTCAAAACTAGTTCCAATATTACTTACTGAGTTCCATTCAGTATCAACATGACATCTAGGCACTTTGGGGTGACTAAGACATATAGGAGGTTGAGCTCTCAATTTTATTCGAAAGAAATGAAGCATGATGTTGAGGAATTTGCGAAGCAATGTGAAGTCTATCAGCAAATCTAAGTCATCTACCAAGATTCTAGATCAAGTTTAGGAAGATATTTCTATGGACTTTGTGACTTCATTACCTAAGTCACATGGATCACAGCTTTATTGGTGATTGTTAACAAATTAACTAAGTATTGTAATGTGGGTGCCTTGGAATCTGCTTATAATATTACTAAGGTTGGTTAGCTATTTTTGAGTATGGTGGTTAGATTACATGGTTTTCCAGGGTCTATCATGTTTAATAGAGACCCAAGTTTCATTAGCAAATTTTGGAAAGAGCTATTTTCTTTAAGTGGAACTAAATTTCACATGGGTTCAGCTTATCATCCTCAAAGTGGCCAAACCAAAGTCTTAAATAGAATGCTTCAACAGTATCTGAGAGCTTTTGTTATGGATGAACCTCAAAATTAGGTTAATTTTTTGGCATGGGCTAAGTATGCCTATCATAATTCTATCATGAAGGAGCACATGCAAATCCTTTTGAACTAGTATATAGAAGGAAGCCTTCAACTATTCCGATGTATTTAAGGACATTTTTCATTGGCTACTGTGGATTCTGATTTGTGTAACAAACATACTAATTTGTTAGCTGCATTGAAGGAGCATTTGCGAAATGCTTGAGTTTAGATGAAAGCTTTAGTAGATAAGCATGGGGCATATATGCAATTTCAAATTAGGGGTTTAGTTTTTGTTAAACTACATCCTTATAAGTAGACATCTATGAGTGGAGAATGTCATAAGTTGACAAAGAGATTTTATAGTCCTTATAAGGGTGAAGTGAATAGGATCTTGTGCTTATTAGTAGGAGTTACTATTCGAGGATCCATGATGTTTTTCATGTGTCTACTTTAAAGCCAGCTCATGGATCTCTTTTTACATCATTGAAATTGCCATCAGATTCTTATAAGAATCAACCACTCTTAGTTCTTATGTCTATTTTGGATACAAAAGAGTTTATACATCAGGGACACGTGGTAACTTAACTATTGGTTTAGTGGCATAAGGTTCCTCAAGAGGAGTCTAGCTGGGAAGATTATGACAATTTTCAGAGGCTTTATCCAAATTACAACCTTGAGGACAAGGTTGGTTTTAAAGGGGGAAGGGGGACAATTGTTACAACCTGAGTTTATGCAAAGCAAGTATAACCCTGAATAGATCTGGAGCACAAAGGCAACTCGAATAGCCTTTACTATCCATCTTCTTTATAAACTACCAACAAAACAGAGAGAGTAAAATAGTGAGATTGAGAGTTCCATGATTAGGGTTTCAAACATGAGAGTATTGGTGAGGAACTTATTTTTTAGAACATTTGAGAGGCGAAAAGGAAAGTAGGGCTTCTGAAGTAAAAAGGCTTTTATATTACCCATAAATGGTGCGTTTATGATAAGAAGTGTAGTAGCGTTATATCACAATATGAATTTAAATATTTCACCCTTGTTTATAACCATTGAAAGTTTATGAAGAAAAGATTCACAAATTTTACACATTATGTGTAAAGAATATCTTAAAATTTTAATATAATGTACGTATTTGTTCTATTTTTGAGAGTCAATATATTAATTAATTGTATGTTGTAGATTTTTTTTTATTGAGTTAAGAAAACAAGCCTTTAAATGAAAATGATCATTCTGTTATGAGTGGGTAAGACTTTCAAACTCATCTTTGCGAGATTTTGAGTATGGATTTTAATATGTAGAAACCTATATTTTTTATTGAACTTATTATGATGACCATATTGGAATAAAATAAATAAATCATATAAATAAGGTCAAAGTTCCTGATCTAAGTAATGTGAGGTTCTTATCATTTTATCTTTTCCTACATCCCATCAATGAGAAGAATCAAGAGAACAGATACTACTATAAACTAGAAGACTAAAACACTCTAAAAAGAATTAGTGATATATTCATGTATGCTTCCACACTTGTTTAATTTTATTCATTGTGTCCAAACTTCATGCATGAGATCTTGGAATTATTTACATATAGAAATCTTTCCTAATTCCAACAAGTGGGAAATCATGTGTGAAATTAGAGTCTTGATTTGGTAGTGATCCCTCCAAGCATATATTTTATCATGTGTGAAATCATGTTCACTTCGCTAAATAGTATAAGGGTGGAATGAAATTCCAATTCAAAGAGAATGTAATAGAGTTATAATGGCTATTACAATGTTCACTTGGTGTAAAAAGTAAAACAAGTAATTATTAAAGTAAAAGGTAAAATATCTATAATGCCCCTTGTATTTATTATAAAGAGAGGATAATTGTATAGGTGTCATTTTCAAAATAGGGATATTTATGACAAAGTTAAAAAATGGGTCATGGAATGACAATTCATGGGTTAGAGACACATCATGCCTCGAGTTAGCCCAGTTGTAATAGTCCTGCTGTATACACTAACCTATGGCAGAAGCTTACAACTTAGCTTCTATCATAGCCTAGTATATATAAGGCACAAACGACCAATCCACTCTGAAGCCGCATAAGCCCAACAATAAAATCTAAATGATTACAATAATATATGAATATTTCATTTCACATTGATACAAAATACTATTAGAATTGTTTGTAAACACTAAGTTTACTAGTATTCAAATCAGACTAGTTGACCCAAGTTAACCGACCGACACTAATAACCAAAATGAAAATAGAAATGTAGGAATTGGATCTTCTGACTTCTTATTTGTACTATTACACACTGAGGATCCATATGTAATACTTGCTGTTGCTACTAAATTCAATCTAAACCTGCAAGAAAATCTATAAGGGAATGAGCAACTACAGCTCAGTAAGAGGGATGGAGGTAAAAATGCATTTACACATGACAATCAAGATTATCAAACAATTAATTAATATAATCCATGAACAAGCAAATGCCATTCGCACGACGTTACCCGGTCCGTCATGAGACTAGAGAAAATAACCCCACTCTAGCCTAGGTTGAGGAGTTTGCAGCATAATACAAAATGACTATCAATCAAACCCAGGCTTATGCAATGGAGCCACAGCTCCTCCCAAGACCTCTTCGGACATGTTTCTAACCTCATCGCGACCCCCTCTCTTGTCACTTATTTCAGCCTTGAGGATAGGAAAAGGCGGCTTTGCCGACTCTCTTCAAGGTTGGTGTTTGATCATAGAATTCTTAACCGATCCCCTATTGGGTTAAAATGAGTATTGTTTTAATAATTTAGTTAAAGTTTCATTTAGTCAAATTTAAATGCCATCACTCAATTTGCAAACACTTTAAGAACAATTCAAATCATCACAACACAACACAACATAAAGCTCAGTTACCAATTAACTAATTGGGACAAGCACAAGCATTGCATGCACACATCCAACCTATTTTACAATCACAACAATCGGCGCACTTCAACCTCCAAGTGCCTTAAAATGGTACTCCAAAATGCGATGAAGCATTGGCCCACTTACCTGCAGGGTGATTGTCGAACTCCTTGTCACTCGTGATTCTTATAAAAGAAATTTTTTGTGAAGTTCCGTATTATTATGGAGAGGTAACGAGTTATTCTTAGAAAATTATTATGTTTTTTGTAGTCTTTATATAGTAAGTTAAGATATTATATATATATATATATATATTTGTTCTTTTCATATGTCTATATGTCATATGTATCTAACGTATATCATGCATATTATTTAGCATTCTTCATTTTGATAAATTGAGTCTAAAAGTGAACCTAATGATTAATATTACGACTAAGAAATTCTTATATGGTTTAAAGTGAAAGGCAGCATGTTATATTAATAGCTATAGCTTGTTATTTTATATTATAATATGATTATTACCATAAGCTATAGTAGATATTCAGTCATACCATAATTATTCTAAGTAGTAAAAGAAAAAGTCCCTTCCTCAAAAATTATTGCATAAACATATGACATGCTATTATTTTAACTGATAATTAAAGTATCATATCCCTGCTTATTAAAACAAATCAGCATCATTCTAGGTAGGTTTTATTTCTCCAAAAAAATAGTAGATTTCTTATAATCCATCCATTAATACTGAATCAAATTCTTATTAATAAATATATACCATGTATGTGGACATGCAGTTGACTAGGACTAAACACGATGAGTATGGTAAAACTACATTTAGCCAGATTTGAACATGTACAAAATGGCATTAAAAATAAATAAACTCAGGGCAATAAATTATCAAACATGCATATGAAAAATCATTATTATCTAAAAGTTAAACAAAAGCGATCTAAGAGGGTCGTAGAACAACTAAGCTTTTAATAAAACATCATATCATTGATATATTAATATATGTCAAATGTTGTCACATGAGATCGATCACAATATGAAATAAAATAGCAAACTATATTATCATTGTTATTCTTTAATTAGTTAATTAATTTATCTGGCTAATATATATATTGTTACCAAATCAAACATTGTGGAATCACGGGTGGCTTGAAGAGTTATTAACTTAAAGTTGATTTAATAATAAGAATAATTTATGCTCAAGTAATTTGTTACTGATCTATGCACACCATTCATATTAAATTACGAATTACCTCTAAAATGAATTGCTTCATATTAGTAGTAGGTCCATTAATGCATGCTATAATTACCATTTCGAATTATCATCAGACATTCTTCGTTATTGTAGCCATTAATTATGGATATTGAAATTATTATATTTTCAACATATCTATTCAATTACCATTAATAATAATTACTGATCATTCCATTGCAGTTACCATGTCATTTGCTATTTCTTTTTTTTTTTAACCAAAAACTGAAGCATCTAATTAGTAAATGTAAACTAGAAATTACTAGTATCAACATTTTCATTAATTAACAAGAAACGAATTAAAGAAAATTATTAAAATTAGCTAAAGCAACATACTTAATAAAGAACACAATTTTTATGCATATATATATATATATATATTGAAATTAATATGATGTTTTAAACGAGAACTCACCGGCACAGTGTTTCTGATGGCCCTTTGTCGCCAACTTCTGATCGTCCAAAATATGCTTCTGAAAACTCTTTTGTCTGTAAGAGATTTTTTTTTTTTGGGGGTATAATTAATTTTTCTTTGTTGGAGGTTAACTTTATATATCCACATTTTGTTTCAACTTTATATATCCACATTTTGTTTCAACTTTCTGTTTAAGTTGGAAAGGTGTCATTCATTTGATTATTATAATGTGCTTAGCCATCTGCATTTATGACACGTCCAGCATGGGTGTTAATTTAATTTACTATTGATAGATCTTAGGAGGTAAGTTTTAATTAATAACAATTTTTTTTTACTTGATGTTTTTAGTAGGATATTCTTTTATCACACAATTATTAATAGCAAAATGGGGCATTTATCTCCCTGGCCTCATCTATGAAATTGCATGCGTCCACATTGATTAAGAGCTATTTATTACTCATATATATATTTTTTAATTAAGATCATTCTAATTCTAATTTTTTTATTTTATTATTTTTTTTTTGTAACTAGGCTATTTGATGTTGAATATTCATACATATAAATAATAATGTAAATCTAATAATTTCTTCTTCTTCTTTATTTTTTTTTTTTTTTACATATATACTATATTATTGAATAGTGTCTACAAAGCTACATTTATATAGCTATGTTAGTGTTTATATTCACCAGTTATCATTTCAGGTCACAAGAAAAGAATTTAAAGCCGAATGAACATTATCTATAGAATATAGCTTTAATTCAAAACTTATTATTATTATTATTATTTATTTAGTATTATTTTCAATATTTTGTAACATAACAAGCCATACTATTGGTTCTATGTTTATGGTGATAGTGGAAGTTTATTGGTTTGTTTTTATAACTCTAGTTTATAGGACTACATTCTCTAATATTTTTGTGAACTTTAGACTTTACTTGAATATAATTATCAAAAGCCCTCATTAACTTCTTACAATCCTAATTTCTAATTTAAGGGTTTACATTTTCCACCCTCCTCAAAATAAGTTTTGTCCTCAAAAACTTATTGCATCTATCTCATACCATAGTAATTAATCTACTATTATTTTGTTTATCATCAACCAATAGTGTTACTAACCTGTGATACAAAAGAGCCATGGACATTTTTCTTCCACTGTGACCTTTGGTTCCCATGTTGCTTATGCTCTTGGACCTTTTCCCCATTGCACTTTAACATATTGGAACTCCTTGTTTCTTAATTTTTGAACTCGAGTATCCAATATCTTAGTAGGCATTTCCTCAAGTGTATAATTCTCCTGAATTTCCATAGGTTTTAATTCCATGATTGCATCTGGATTTTTCACAAACTTTCGTAACATAGAAACATGAAATACGTCATGATACCCTGATAAGTTAGGTGGTAATGCAATCCAATATGCCACCTTGCCCACTTTTTCTATTACTTCGAAGAGTCCAATATATTATGGACTCAACTTTCCTTTTGACCTAAAGCGTTTAAGTCCCTTGAATGGACTTATCTTCACATACACATGATCTCCCACTTCAAACTCTAGCGGTCTTCTTTTTATATATGCTCAACTTTTGTACTGATCCTAGGCCTCTTTCATCTTTTGATGTATAATCCTAACTTTTTCATCCATTTGAGATATCATGTCTGGTCCAATTATCGCACGCTCTTCACTATCCCAATATAAAGGTAATCTGCATCTACGACCATATAGTATCTCATATGGTGCCATTTGTATAGTAGCTTGATAGCTATTAGTATATGCGAATTCTACTAATGGCAAATGGTTATCCCAAGCTTTACTAAACCCCAATACAAATGCTCATAACATATCTTCCAAAGTTTGTATGGTTCTCTCCGTTTGTCCATTAGATTGAGGATGGTATGCGATACTAAATTTTAACTTAGTACCTAAAGCCTTATGTAAAATTTCCCAAAATTTAGACACAAATTGTTATCCCGATTCGAAACTGTTGGTTTCTCTCATTATTGATTTTGATGATAACAAAAAGGATTAAGTAACTACTAACAATTTTATTAAGTGTACAATACTTAAGTATAATCAAAGTTGGTTTATGAAAACGTGTTCAAAAGAGACTCTATTCAGAAATTTTAGAAAGTGTTTGGAAAGTTTTTTTTAAGAACAAATGGATAGTCATAAGGTAACTCAGAAGGTAAAATCATTGGTTTATAAAATTCTTATAACAATCAGAAGGTCAATCAGAGGGTAAATGTCTCTATGGACGAATTTCATGAATAAACTTCAAGAAATTAGATCTTCTATGATTCTTTATGGATTTGAAGACCCAGCTCCAAAGTTGAGTGTATTAGGGTAATACATTTAATTATGTTCCGCTAAGTTGGTGCAATATCCATGGGGATTCATGTTCTATTAAATTAAAAGTGTTATTCTTGAAGATTTAATATTTTGACGACAATGATATTCAAGAACGATGTCAAGACAAGTCCAAGATATGTTTCAAATCTGTCATGAGAAGATTATCTGGTAAATAATAAGATATCAAGGTCGTGTTTTAACAAAATTAAGGAATTCAAATTCATAAAGACAACAAGGATACGGTCAGTTTTTTGAAGGAATACAAATATGTTTCAAGTGAACAGTATCAGAAGTGAAGAAGTCAAATATCTATCCCAAAAATTCGTCTACAAGATAAAGATTTCTTTCAAATTATTTCAGCTGTTGCACGATATCAGGTCTTCTAAGATTACGATAACAACAACAACAATATTAAGGAACATATCATCTTCAAGTTTTATCTCTTAGAAGAAGTTCAAATTTTGAAGCACGAAATATCAACAAAGCTTATCCTTTTGTTTCCATTACAGAATTTCAAAATATATCAGGAATAAAGTCTATCTTTTCTTAGCCATTGGGAATGAAGTATATATATAACAAATAGAGATTCAAATACAACATCTTAGTGAAAAGAAACAAGCATAGAAAGCTGAGAATTTCATTGAGCCAAATATTGTTATTCTATATTGTCTTCCTTATGCCGAATTTAAGAGGAACCTTTTACTCTTTATTCCTCACTTGATTTTGATTTGTACTTTGTGTGAGATTGAAAGTTACAAGTAAGCTCAGTAGATTGATTGTTAGCTTAAAGAGAAGCTTAGAGAATCAAGCTGAGTGCATTGTAGCCAAGTGCTTTGGCAAAGACAACTTGTAACTCATTGATTGTTGATTAGATAGTGGAATATACTGGTGTGGAATACCGAGTCCCCAGCTTGGTGCTGGAAGAGAGGATTGACGCTCAAGGTAGAACTTCTATAAATCGATTTTGCACTATCTACTCCCTTATCTCTCTTTATTTAGTGCATAATTAATTGTTTTTCTTAGCTGTGTTATATGCTCAGAAAGTAATTCAAAGTGGAATATCAAAGAGTGAAATTGAGAGTTTAACTTTGAACTTGTTGTTTGATCTTTTGTGGATTTGAGTGAACTTGTTTGATCTGAATTTTTTATTAAAGTCATTGGTTATTGAGTTTATTGTTTTCAATTTTAAAGCCATTATAGTTTGAGTAACTAAGTTGTGTGAATTTGGTTGAATTTTTGAAAAGTGAAATTTTTGTTAATGACCAATTCACCCCCGTCTTGGTTATTCTTTTGAGACCAACAGAAACAATACTAATTGATACTCCATGTAATCGAATGATCTCTTGGATATACAATTTTGCCATCTTTTCTAGAGAATATCCAGTTCGAAATGGTAGAAAATGAGCACTTTTAGTCAACCTATCCACAATCACCTAAATTGTGTCATGACTCACTAGAGTCCTAGGTAATGCCACCACAAAGTCCATTGTAATGTGATCCCACTTCCAATGTGGAATTTCCAAAGGTCGTAACATGCCATATGGTCTTTGATGTTTAGCTTTGACTTGTTGGCAAGTTATGCATTCGGACACATACTTTGCCACGTCCTTTTTCATACCATTCCATCAAAATGTTGATTTCAAATCTTGATACATTTTGTTTCCTCCTGGATGCAATGTATATCCTAAATTATGCACTTCACCCATAATTTCTTTCTTTAGGTCAGAATTCTGAGGTCCACAAATTCTTCCTTTAAACTTCAAAATACCAAATTCATCTATTTTGAACTCAGGTATTCCTTCACGACATAACCTTTCCTAAACAATTTTAACTCCTCATCTTCAACTTGTTTTTGTTTAAGTTTTTCTAATAAAGTTGGTTGAGCCACTAAATTCATCAGTTGCACCTCTTATTCATACCATTGGAACTCTACCCTCAATTTCGCAAACTCTCGAATCAACTCTTGTTGAGATGTGAGTAAGGAGGCCACTTGCTTGTAATTTTTACGACTAAAAGCATCTACAACGACATTAACCTTCCCAAGATGGTAATTAATTATCAAATCATAATCTTTAATTAATTTTAACCATCTTTGTTGTCGTAAATTCAACTCCTTTTATGTGAAGAAGTACTTCAAACTTTTATAATCGGTGTATATCTCACAATGTTGCCCATATAAATAACGTCTCCAAATTTTTAGTGCAAACACCATAGCTACTAACTCAAGATCATGGGTTGGGTAATTTCTTTCATGTGGTCGTAATTGTCTTGATGCATATGTTATGACCTTTCCATGTTGCATCAAAACGCATCCTAATCCATTATGAGAAGCATCATTGTATACACTATAAGGCTTAATTAGGTTAGGTAATACCAATACTAGAGCTGTAACCAACAATTCTTTAATTTCTTGAAAACTCCTTTCACAATCTGCATCCCATTCAAATTTTACATCTTTTCACGTCAATCGTGTTAAACGCCTTGCTATCTTTGAGAAGTCCTTGATGAATCGAAAATAATAACCTGCTAAGCCTAAGAAACTCCGAAATTCTGCAACTGTGGCGGCTTGTTTCCAGTCTATTATTGCTTTCACCTTCCCTGGATCCATAGAGATTCCGTGCCCTGAAACTATATGCCCCAACAGTGAAATCTTATCAAACCAAAAATCACATTTAGATAATTTGACATATAACTTATTCTCTCTTAATTTCTGTAAAGCTAAATGCAAATGTTCTGCATGTTCCTTTCTATTTTTTGAATATATCATAATATCATCAATAAATACTACCACAAATTTATCCAAAAATGGATGATATATTCATTCATTAGATCCATGAATACTGTGGGGGGCATTAGTTAATCCAAATGGTATGACCAAAAATTCATAATGCCATATCGTGTCCTAAATGCGGTCTTATGAACATCTTCAAGCTTAACTTGAAGTTGATGGTACCCCAATCTAAGATCAATTCAAGAAAAGACCATTACTCCTTGTAATTGATCAAACAAATCATCTATCCTTGGCAACGAATACTTATTCTTAATGGTTCCTTTGTTAATCTCTCTGTAATTGATGCATAACCGTAAGATGCCATCCTTCTTTTTCATAAATAATACCGAGCTCCCTATAGGGAGATACTTGGTCGAACAAAACCCTTATCCAAAAGTTCCTGCAATTGCTTCTTCAATTCTTTCAATTCCACAAGTGCCATCCTATATGGTGCTTAGAGATTGGTTATGTTCTTGGAACTAAATCATTTATGAAGTCCAAATCTTGATGCGAAGCTAACTCAGGTAAATCTTCTTGAAATACGTCTAGGAATTGATAAACTACAGGTATATCTGTCATTTTAGGGCTCTCTTTCTTTCTTTCGACTACTTATATCCAACAATATTTCCATCCCACTTCCATTTCTGAAGTATCTTCGCAAACTTCAATAACCAATAATCATTTAGCTCTTCCTTTACTACTATTCCCATTATACAAGTATTTTCCATTATCCAACATGATATTCTTATTTTGAAAATCCACATTTGCCTTATGCTTAGACAACCAATCTATTCCCATTATGACATCATATCCTTGCATGGGTAATACTATCAAGTTTATTGGAAATTCTTTTCCTTTAATTTCAATTTGTCCCTTTCCTCCATTTGTCGAGTTATTAGATTATCTTCTATGGAAGTTTTAATTCTATAAATGGTATTGGCTTCAATCATTCCAATCCCATTTCCTATAATAAAACTTTAACTAACAAACAAATGGGATGCTACTGTATCAAATAGAGCATATGTAGGTTGACTGTTTACTTGAATCATCCTTGTAATACTATTACTAAAGTTATTCCTAAGCTTTTAAATTCTAAGTTTTTCATATCAATCATGCAAATTATCAAATATATTCTATATACATCAAATAGGATTCACATTCAAACTGGTAAATATAGTTATGAATCACATACCTGTCACTAATCCTTCATCACTTTCTTCTTCTGCATCCATTTCTTCGTTTGTCTCATCATTATAGTAATCTTCTATCAAGTCATTGAAATCCCGGTGTCTTCTTCCCCACTAATTGCAAAAACTCTTGCAGGAGCAGTTGGTACATTTGATCCTCCAACACCTTGTCTCTTTTTAGGGCAATAACTTGGAAAATGCCCATTTTGTTTACAATAGCTACATTTGATACCTTTAAGTTTTGGGCAATTCCTTACCATATGCCCTTTCTTATCACACATGTAACGCTTCCCCTTTAGCTGCCCATATTGTCTTGAAAAGTGGCTAGCTCCACATTTCCAACACCTAACCTGTCTATCTTTGTCATAAAAGTTCCTTCTTCTAAAAGCAACCTGAGTTGGATTGCTAGCTAAAGTGGCGGGCTTCTTTTTTTTATTAGGATTGCTTGTACTAGGATAAGACCTTTTGAATATCGATTTGGATTGAATTCCTTTCCCATACTCCATGTGCCTCCCCAATTCCGACCTTGCACGATTGTTTTCTAACTGTGAAGCTTTATCTACTACTTCATTATATGTTGCCAAATCATAGTCGTCTAATTTGCACTGCATTTCTGGATTAAATCCTCGAATAAATAAGGTCTTTTTAAGAGATAGATCATCTCTATATGATTCTAGTGCATATTGCAATAACTGATTGAACTCAATCTCATATTATGCAAGGCTCATATTCCCCTTCTTCAGAGAAAACAAATTCTTTGGGAAATATTCTCTTTTAAATTCATCTCTAAATCTTTGTCAGCTGACTTGATCACCTAGTGCTTGGGCTTTAGACTCCCACCACATACGAGCTCCCATTTGTAATATAAATGTACCGTATGCCACCTTCTGATGCTTAAGGATTCAAAAGGCTTTAAAACTTCTCTCAATCTAAGCTAACAGTCATCTGCTTTGCTAGCTTACTAACATCACCTGAAAAAATACCTATTTGCCTTGATGAAATTAGGTAAACGATTCACATCTTGGGGTCTATTCCCTCTATTATCCAATTCTTGTGTTCTACGATCAACTACATTATCCCTGGTTAGTAAGTGTTGCAAAAGTGCTCTTTGTTGTTGAATCATTGTGTGCATATTAGCCAGATATCTCTAATAGGTATGGGTTATAGGGCTATCAGTGGTAATGGCTGCACTCCTTCAGTAGGTAATGTTTGAGTTGGGTTAGGGAATGGCAAAGGTGGTGGTGGATCACTTGAACTAGGTTGGTGCATGTTTTGTTCATTGTTTGAATCAGCCATACCTTTTATTAATAGGCATTATTTATTACTATTCCTGCATTACAACCCATTACTTAATTGCTTAATAAGTTTACATTAAAAGTTAAGTCTATTTGAAACTATTATTAAAAGTGCATCAATTTCATTCCAATTTTATACTAAGTTCTCTAATAACAAATGCAACATATACCCAAGATGATATAACTAAACAAAGATAGTCTACAACTTATGTGCCATCTCACTCTATTACATGAAATTGCAAAAATACAGATATTATTTACTTGAGTTTATCACATATAATTACCTGGATCCATTTATATAAGCTTATCTAGCAAAACAAGATAAGATCATTCATTTATATCTACTATTTACATATTTTTAGCATCAAAATGTATGCAAAATACCAAAAATCTTCAGACATTACTTTCAACCTTGATACATATGATATCAACATAATACTTCAATGTCTAGAAATATGTACACATAGAGCAGCTTACATCTAATAGCTGCAAAATACGCCAAACGTCAAAAGAAGTACATCATAATATCAAAGAAAATACATCAAAAAGGTCTATACTACAGTAAAAGTAGTGGGAAGACCTATTTACATCAAAAAATTCTGAGGTCTTCAACCCTATACTAAACAAAAGTGATCTAAAATCATAACAAACTACTCATCATCTGATTTGTACAAAATGAACCTTCCCTTGATCATAATCACCGTGTCCTGCTCCCAACTAACCTTCATTATGAACCTTTGAATCTGAACTTCTCTCCAATCTCAAGGCTATCTGGTATTATAATTACCTCATACACAACATTATCCTCCCCTATATTCCCTAGTGAAATCACCAGAGGGTCAGGAAATACTTAGGCTGTCCCTCTATCTCAAACTCAGATGGAGGATTTGGTACTAGTGGTATAAGGTAAGGAAAATGAGGGAACCACTCTAAGATCCCAAATGGATACTGATGGGGAATATGAGGGACCCTAGTAGGAACCTGATCCATATGAGGAGGGTAAGGCCTATTTGGCTCTAATCTAGCCAAAAAGTACAGAATTAGAACCAACATAATAGTGATCCTCGTATGGTATAAGTAATATTTCACACCAGCAGCTATAGCAGTATACCTAGTACATATGGGCCCTAACTCATCATGCATAGTCTATACCAAATCAGTCTAAGAATAGGGAAACTCACAAAACTATGTATTAATAACCTCATCAGCTATTACGAACAAATCCTAATCAGTTAATTCAAGTAACAACTTCTACAATCGAACCCTATAGTCTATTGGGGTTTGCTCCCCCTACCATTTGAAGTTATGCCATAAGTACACCAGTTCATTCTTACGAGCCTGCATAATTAATTAATTAATTAAACGATTAGATAAAAAATATTTTATAAGTTAAGTTTCTTTACTACCTATTATATTATATGAGTTTAGTTTGTAATATTTAATACTTTTATTTAACAAACTTCCTAGGTTCTACTTTTTTTTTTTTTTTTTATGCCTAGAGGAAGTTCTTAAGGATGCAGCTCTAATACCAACAAAGAACTGTCATGGCCGGAGTTAACCCGGTCGTAACAGTCCTGCCGTATACACTAACCTATGGCAGAAGCTCACAACTTAGCTTCTATCATAGCCTAGTATATACAAGGCACAAACGACTAATCCACTCTGAAGCCGCATAAGCCCAACAATAAAATCTAAATGATTACAATATATGAATATTTCATTTCACATTGATACAAAATACTATTAGAATTGTTTGTAAACACTAAGTTTACTAGTATTCAAATCAGACTAGTTAACCCAAGCTACCCAACCGACACTAATAGCCAAAAATGAAAATAGAAATGTAGGAATTAGATCTTCTAGCTTCTTCTTATTTGTACTATTACACACCTGAGGATCTATATATAATACTAGCTACTGCTACTAAAATCAATCTGAACCAGTAAGAAAATCTACAAGGGAATGAGCAACTACAGCTCAATAGGAGGGACAGAGGTAAAAATGCGTTTACACACAACAATCAAGATTATCAGACAATTAATTAATGTAATGCATGAACAACAAATGCCATCCGCACGACGTTACCTGGGCCATCACAAGACTCGAGAAAATAACCCTACTCTAGGCTGGGTTGAGGAGTATGCAGTGTAATACAAAATGACTATCGATCAAACCCAGGCTTGTGCAATGGAGCCACGGCCCCTCCTAAGACCTCTTCGGACATGTTCCTAACCTCACCGTAGCCCCCTCTCTCGTCACTTAATTCGACTTTGAGGATAGGAAAAGGTAGCTTTGCCGACTCTCTTCAAGGTCGGTGTTTGATCATAGAATTCTTAGCCGATCCCCTATTGGGTTGAAATGAGTACTGTTTTAATAATTTAGTTAAAGTTTCATTTAGTCAAATTTAAAGGCGATAACCCAATTTGCAAACACTTTAAGAACAATTTAAATCATCACAACACAACACAACACAACATAAAGCTCATTTACCAATTAACTAATCAGGGACAAGCACAAGCATTGCATGCACACATTCAACCTATTTTACAATCACAAAAATTGGCACACCTCAACCTCTAAGTACCTTAAAATGGTACTCCAAAATGCGATGAAGCATTGGTCCCACTTACCTGCAGGGTGATTGTCGAACTCCTTGTCGCTCGTGATTCCTATAAAGGAAATTTTTTTTGAGGTTTCGTATTATTTTGGAAAGGTAATGAGTTATTCTTAGAAAATTATTATGTTTTTGGTAGTCTTTATATAGTAAGTTAAGATATATTATTTATATATATATATATATTTTTTTTTTTTCTTTTCATATGTCTATATGCCATATGTATCTAATGTATATCATGCATATTTGTTAACGTTCTTCATTTTGATAAATTGAGTCTAAATATGAACCTAATGATTAATAAGATATGAATTAATATTCATCATTTTACATAATAATAATTCATTATTAATCGTAATTCATTATGAATCATCATTCATTTCAAGTGAACACCGTAATATCAATTTTATGTTGAACAAGAAAGGAATGAATAGAACGGACTGTTACGGCCCGTTTACTTGGAGGTAATAGAGGAGGAATAGAATTTCTATTCCTGGAATGCCTCTATTACTTGTTTACTTGCATTAAATGAGCAGTAATAAATATTCCCATGCACTTTTTATTCCTTCTATAGAGGGAATAAAAAGTTCCATCTAACAGGTGGAACTTTTTATTCGGTGGAACTTTTTATTCCTTTTCTATTCCCACTCTAGAAGCAATAAAAAATTAAATACCCTGTCCAAATTACCCTTAATTAAATTACATATTGATAAAAATATCACAGGCCTAATTAATGCTAGAATTAATACCACAATAAGGGCATAATGGTATTTTTAGCTTTATTAGCAATTTAATGCTAGAATTAATAAGTTGAAGTAAACAATAGAATGTGTATTCCTCGTAATAAAACTTTAGACAAAGTAAACATATAAATAAACATTCCTACTCTATTACCGGTAATATCATTCCCAAGGAATAACTTTTCTATTCCTTGCTTGTTTCCAAAGTTGAAGTAAACGGTCCGTTAGTGATTTTCAAGTTTCATGTTTAAGGTTAAAGGCAATTTATATAAGATATTATTTTTTTCCTCAATTTTAAGAGTTAGGGCTTCAAGAAATAAATATTAAAAACTTAATCTATGTTTTGAAATTCATCAATATAGACTTATCTGGATCTAATTCGTATATGTATGTATATTCAAACTCGTGAATTTCACTTCGTCTATCAATGAAATTTTTGTCTAACTCATGGAATTTGTCTCGATAATCCTGTGCGCCGGTCAATGGATTTCCGGTGATTTGACTGGACTTCCGATGATTCTAATGACATATGGACTCCGTGTGGCAATTCTGCCTTTGTGAAATCCCATGGACAGCTTTTGGTACCATTAATCCCTGGTGTGTGGGTTGCAAACCCCATGTTGAATTTCGTAAATTTGTGTTGTCCATTTATAAGGGATAGCCTTCTTTAATAAGTAATACAATAAACTGATAATATATATATATATATATATATATATATATATGTGTGTGTGTGTGGGTGATTGAATTGACTAATCACAATCAATCAAATTAAAATTAAAATTCTATTCTTACTATACGACTAATCCTAGGCAAGCATACTTATCAATTATAATACCAATGTAGGCACAAAAGTCATTTCACTAGGACCTATAATTAGTAATTGCTAGTACTCACCCTAATTATACTATTTAGCTTATCTAATTTGAGTGATAGAAATAAGAATTAATAACTATTTAATCAATTGACCCTAAAACAAATTATATCACACTTTCGAATATATATATCAATCACAAAATATACCCCTAATCTTGATTCACCACTAACCTTATTTTCAGTTCCTTATAAAACATTCATTAATGGGTTGTTTAAGTTCTTGAACTGTAGGAATCCCTAGTTTCATCAAATTCTCTCTCGAGAAAATTGAATTCTAACCCTATATATCTAATGGAAATGTCTTTCGTCGCTAGATGCATATAAAATTGCATTCAAGTTCATGATTCCTGAGAAAAAATAAATCTATATGCAGAAAATTCATGCAGTCTATGTCTAAATCCACATTCAAACTTCTATATTCATGCAAGATCTATCTTATCAATCAATCCATCGATCAAATTAACAAGAATTATGCAATGAATGTTATAGTGCATACATATAAATTCAAATAACAATCAAAACACATGAATAGATTCAAGAAAAGCACAAACTTCTATTAACAAAATAATTCATTCTCTACATTAGGGTTAGGGTTTCTCAAGATCTGGGTATGGAAATCTGTTTTTCCATAAAATAAGAATTACAATGATAGAATAACGAAAAATAGTAAGGAGTCATGATTATAACCCTTAAAGATGAAGTCTTGTGATCTTCAATAAACTCTTGCATTTCTCCAGTCTAAGATATATATTTTTCTCTCTAGGGTTCGTAGGAATGAAGATACATATCATAAATGACGAGTAAAGGTGAGTATTTATAGATAAGGATCGAAAAAGTTCTAAAAGTGCACAACCATCTTGCACAACCGTGGAGGATGGTTGTGTAGGACAAAAACTCATGATTTTAGCCTAAAATGACTCTACATAACCCTAATCACAGCATGTTAAGGAGCTCGTGCAAGTTCAAAAATGTCCTGATCGCTTTCCATCTTCTACACATGCATGATACACAGCTTATGTAGCTCCTTGTGCACTTCAAAAATGCTTCCTGGTTACTTTTTGTTTCCTACCCTAGTGTTCTGCACAACTTGTACAGAAATCTCGTGTATGTTGTAAATCTTCCATTTACCTATTTCTTTATTAAAATCTCATTTAACTCATCTAAATGTCTTCATTAAGCTCAATATCTTCTTTTATTCATAAATATGATATTTTAACCAAATAAGTATCATTTTCTTTAATAATTCACATAAAATCAACATAATATAATATCAAAACAATATAAATAATAAGGGTCTTTTGACACTTATCATGTGGGTTGAACAAGTAGGTGCTATAATAATAATAATAATAATATGGGGGAAGATAATACTTAATATCAACTATATGTATTTTGGTGATATGGATTCAATCATGTCGATTTTTTTTTTTTTTATCATGGAATAAAACAAAAGGCATATTTGATATTAGATTTTCACGTTTGCATCAATTTGATTAATTTAGTAATTGCCTTGTTTTCTCTTGTAGCTATATGAATAATTTCAGTAGCCCAACTATTTGTGATTTTCTATATGATTTTCTTATATAGATCCAATTAAATATAATTGAAATGTTTTCACTTTATAATAACATACTATGAAATTGATATAGAAGGACATCTATATTTATATTTCCCGTTATAAATCATCGGATAAACATTCCTATAAATTGAATTATGTTAAGTGTAAATAAATCTTAAATATTTGAGATAAGAGTAAACATTTGTTTACTTATTCAATTTATTATGGCAAATCTTGCCTAATTGTCATAAAAAAAATTAATAATACATTGCCAAAATAACCTCTATTATTTTTTTTTTCAAGATATTTTAGATTTCAGGATAAAGATTTGCATTAAATTTCTAAATCAATGTGGATAATAATCGGCCCAAGGGAAGGTTATTATTTGGCTAGATAATAGATATGCGATAATAAATATGTGATAATTTTGGTTCCATGTATGCCATTTGTCAACCTAAAGAAAGACACATCATTAGCAGATTTATTTATTAGTATTTATTATTGATTTAGATGATACTATTTATAGTTGGTATTTTTGTCAAATATTAGTAGGGCTAGCAATTCGTGTTACCGTATTGTGTCTCGTATTCGTGTTTAAACGGGTTTGTGTCCTAAAAACCCAAACCCAAGATCTGACCCATTCATTAATCAGGTATGAAAACCTGAACCCATGACCCAACCCATTTATACCGTGTCCGTGTCTCATTCAACCCACTTATCGAAAGTTGAATCTAGTACTTGAAAAGCATATAAAGAAGTTTGGTTATTTACTTTCGTCCATCATAGGTTCGCAATAAAACTAGAAGATATTATAAAACATCCCACATAATAGCAAAAACAACTGGCCCTCACAAGCTATTGATACCTAATACATATGATTAGTCTTACCAAAATTAAAATAAATAACCTTGTGTTTGGTATGCTTATGGGTCATAAAACATTTTAATTCAAAAACATCATCTTAAAATAAAATTACACCACAAACATTTAAGCACAAAGTCAATCTTACAAGAGATTAAATCACAAGAACTTCTAAAGCTAGCAAAAGAACAAATATGAACACTAAATCTTGCTAAGTTGAACCATGGCCTAAAGGGATCTTGTTACTGGTGGTGATTTCTAGTTTCATCACATTCTCTATCAATTTCTCAAGGGAGACACTTGAAGAACCTACCATGAAAACAGAATAGTATAAATAAAAAAATGAATATTATCAACAATTTTATAAAAATACTGTATTTTATTACCTTCTTCACCAAAGACCCAATCATTTGTACATACAAGAGCTTCTGTAGTTTTTGGCTTCAATGAGCTACAATGTTCATTGAGAATTCGACCTCCAATACTAAATGCAGATTCTGAAGCAACTATAGATATTGGTATACTTAAGATGTCACGTGTCATTCGTGCAACTTGAGGATATCGAAATTAATTATTTTTCCAGTAATCTAATATATCTAAATCTACCATCTGATGTTGCTCATCATCTAAATGTAGCTCTGTTCATATCTTGTAACACTCTTGAGCATTTTTACGCTTTTAAATGATTGAAAATCCTAGACAAAATAAAAAATGATAAGCATGATATGGAATAAAAATAGCTTGAAAAGTGAAAACAATATATATAATTATAAAAAATAAAGTTACCTTGATGTCATCGCCCCATTCATCATTAATAGTTTTCATGATCTTTGATTTATCACCACCAAAATTTTTATTTGAACTTTCATTATCTATCAGCGCATGTTCATCAAAGAGAGCAAATAATGCTCTTTTGACTTTTAAAAACTCACTTAAGTCAGCACCATAAATCCTCTGGTAAGTCCACTCAACATAATTAAGCTTATACTGTGGATCTAATGTAACAACAATTGTCAAAATCACGCTAAACTCAGACTAATACTTTTCAAGTTTCATAAACATCCTAGTTACTATATCTTTCAAATATAGTTCACTTCTAACCATATTATTTGTCAATGCTCGATATGCCTTACAAATTGATAGAAAGTACAAATTGGCAATAGGATATTTGTTCCAGAGAATTGACAAGTGATATCATAAAAAAGCTTCAAAAACCTGGTCATTTTCTCAAGCCTGTCCCATTCTTCCAAAGAAGGACAATACTTATAATTGGAATCACTTAACTCTAAATGACAAAAGGCACTTTTATAATGAACCACACTCTCAAGCATGAAATATGTGGAATTCCACCGAATTGGGACATCTTATCTCAAACCCTTATTTTTTTACAAACATAATAGGCTTACACATTCTGTAAACTTTATTTTTTTGTGTTTGAGAACCCTTTGCAAACTTTACATTTTCTTTGACCTTATCCACAGCACCATCAATATCTTTTAGACTTTCTTGAGCAATCAAATTAAGAATATGTGCACAACATCTTAGTGAAAATAATTACCTGATGCCAAAAGTCTACCTCAGACATTAATTAGTTGTGACTTCAATAAACTCGCAAAAAGATCATTTGCTAAAGCATTATCCAAAGTCACACTGAATAATTTATTTTTGATACCATAATCAGCTAGTAATGTCATTGCTTTTTCAATTAATGCAACACCTGAATATGGAGTTAGCATATATGCAAAACTCAAAATCTTCTTTTGTAAGACCCATTTTTTATCAATGAAATGTGCAGTCACTGAATATATCCATCAAGTGCTACAGATGTCCACAAATTGATGTAAGCAACTTACCTAAACACTCCAAAAAGAATATTTTTTATCTCGCTTCTTTCCTCTTATACATCTTCAATACATCAGCTTTCAAAGTATTTCTAGAAATATGAACAACATTTTCATTCAAATACTCAAACAAGCCTAAACTTGCTATACTGCAAATACAAGAGCATTTATGCTTAACATGTAGCAACAAATAATTCACGATATTTTTCAGGATCAAACTTGTTGGTTTGCATTTCATATTAGCTAACAAAAGCATCTAACCAATGTTTTACGTTACGTTTGGACCTTTATTAGCATGCCTTTTTTAAGTTCCCCATCCCAAATTACTATCACATTTTATAGCAGTTTTAAATGACTTACATATAGCTTTTTGTGACAATTGATCCATCTGATCTTTTTCATGAGTACGAGTGAAAAATTTCCTCCATGAAGATGTGAGCCTCCTTTGTCGTTTAAAGTTATTAGTTGATGGAAAAACTTCAACCACATTATTCCTCTTCATATGCTCCTAATTTTTCTATTTCATCATAATCTTATAGGTGAATCCATCTCCATCTACATGTCAAACAAAATCATAGGTTATTATGCCATCTCTATATTACATGCACATAATTTCATTATTGATAAAATCTCAACACAAATGAATCTAGTAAGGAAAATAGAACACGAAGGATAAACAACATTAACAATATCTTTTTGAACCAGTCAATAGATTTCACTGCACTAAGAGATAGATAAACAAGGTTTTTTAATTAATCTTACTTCAAAAAAGATGAAAGCTAGAATTTTACACAATTTCACTTCATTTAAGCATAAAGCTAGGTCTTTAATAAATTTTACACATTTGAAAGACAAGACTAGGATTTTAGCCAATATCACCACACTTAACCAACTTTTAATCCATTTCACATTCATCAAATAAAAAAGTTAAGGTTTTGAAGTTATAAAAACCTGTGATCGTATTGGGGATGTTGACATTAGAATCGTAGTGTATTGATGATGAAATTGCAAGCGAAAGTGGTTGCAGAAGTGGTAACAAGGAAACACAATGACACTGTGTTGTGTTAGAGTCAATATAGAATGAGTTCAGTCTAGGGTTAAACAAGAAAAATTATATATGTTTTTCAAGTGTAAATTTTTACTATTGGATTTGTGTAAAATATAATAACATTAAGGATGAATTGTGAAGATCTCCTATAAACTTTCATAATGGCACAGACATAGATATACATATATACATGTTATAGACATTTGTTAAACATATAATATTACATATATGTGTAACATGATGTAATTGTATAACATAAATATAAATATAACATATTGATTACATGTAAAAAGATTTATATATGTAACATATATAATACATAGACTATGTATTTATAATCTATAAATTATATATTTTTTAGACATTTATTATATCTTATATGATATTAAATATATATATATAACATGTAGATTATCTAATATATATACATAATGATATAATAAATGTCCTATATAAGTTTATATTTTAACATAAGATTTTGAATATATATAGTGTATATATACATATATTTGTTATAGATATTTTTTATATGCTATATAATCTATATATGCTGTAAATATACGTATCATACATATGCAAATAAATAAATCATATATTAATTTATCATTATATATTTTCTTTTGCTAAATATGGTCTACATTTATATATGCCATATATAAGTATGCATATTATATAGTAATTCATATATGTTATAATATATAACATATACAATATAATGTATTTATTTGCATATAACATATATTTGAATGGATAATTATTTTCTACAATACTTTTTTAATCATTACTTAATAGATTCACGGGTTGGACCCAGAACTGCTAACCCAGATCTGTTTATGAAGCGCGTCTCGTGTACGGGTTTAAAACCTAAACCCAAACCCGACCATGTTTAAATTCGTGTTGTTTCCGTGTTTAACCCATTTGTTAATCGTGTCAACTTTTGCTTATCCATACCTTTTTATAATCGTGCCGTGTCATGTCCGACTTTACAAGTTGGGTCTCAAATTAGCAACGCTAAATGCTAGATATCAATGTTGTTCTAGATATCTTACGAAAGCCCAATTAAAGTAATTGTTTTATTTACCTAATTATGATTTTGCATTTAATTTATCTATGAATTAAAGTGTGAAAATTTATTGATCGTGAGCATGTTGTTTATTTGTGTTTAGTTTTTTTTTTTTTTTGGCACCTTCCCTTTATACCAATTCCAATAATATTTCTATGCTTAATAGCACAAACTTCAAGAAAAGGAAAATTGGATCATAAGGGCAAATGAGCTATGGATATCGAGACTTCACATGTGCAATAGAAATAATGTGAGGGCATTGCTCTTTTTTTAATTTATTTATTTAAGAAGGCTAGTCATGTGAAGAAGGACTACCCCAAGTATATAAAAGGGCTGGTAAAATAAGGTGAATTTCTCAGTTTTTCTTCTATTCACAAGTTAATTTGTCTTATACCAACCTACACTTGGTGGATAAATACAGGTGCAACTATTTATAAACGTGTAACTATGCAAGGTTGTCCAACCAAACATACCTCAAGTTATCATGCCCCTAAACAGGGTTAAGGCATATTTAGCCTAGCCACGTATAGTTGTCTTAAACTTCTGTTTATTGTGATCATTTGCTAATCAATTTTAACTTTTGAAACCATATAGGTAGATTCTGGAAACAATTAAGTTAGCAATGGAAATAAACTTTTACAATTATATTTTAAAAGCACTCTCTTGAGTAGATCATCGTACATATTTACAATTTAGTACCAACCATTGGGTACTTCAAAAGAAAATGTAGAGTATCTAATCTCTCAAAATATTGTAGTGAAATTGACAAATCAAAATACATACCGTGGGCTCATGCTTAACAAAAATAAAAGTTTGGAATGTAAGATTAAAGTTTTAAACAAAACATAATACAATATGTCTAGTGATCCTAATTGTTCTACTCTTTGAGAAACTCCTCAAGTCCATGCCATACCCCATGTAGTCATAAGAATGATCATCAAAGTTGTCAATGCTTGAAAAAGAAAGAAATGAGCCAAAGCTCTACAACAACAACAACACAAGCACATACGGGATGGATCAAATGTATGCATTCTAAATGCAATGTGATAGACAACAATTTATATCTTTTTAATTTTGGTGTAGCAAGTCAACAATAGAGTACTCACACTCCGATAACACATTGAAGGAATGTAGGGATTCTAAGTAGAAGCAACTGCTTAAAAGTTAATATAAGTAGCCCAAATACTTATATTTCCTATAGAAAAATCTACAGTAATAGCTTTATTTAGGATTCATAGCCATTACACATATTTACTTATCTTAATCCATAATATTATTTAGTTTAGAAGGTCTCCTAAACGAGAATTAAAAAATATTACTTCTCACTACTGTATTGGCATAAGTAAATGTTATTCTGATAACGTTTCCCTTATCATCTATCTACTGAGCCACTAATGATTATTTTTAACAAAAATAAGGGGTGGTCTAAGCGTCTAACTACTATATTGGCATCACCTAATAAGTTTGTCGCTCCTCGAACAGGATTAAACAACCATACACAATCATCAATCAATTATTAAGTCGTCTTTAAATATTAGTTTATTTAAGATGCATATCCTAACACACAAATTACTGCGTACGTGAATAGATACTTTAATTATGGATTTCATTCTTATAAGAAATGTTTTCTTTGAATAGTTGTTATGTACTTTCAAGTCGACTGTTTCAAAACACAAATCACAAGTTACTGTATATGTGAATAGCTACTTGAAATCTGTTAGGAGCCAAACAGTCAACTCAAAAGTGCATAACAATTGTTAAAAAAAAAAAAAAATTCTTATAATAATGAAATCCACTTTAAATGTTAAATTCACATTCAATTTTTCAACTGAGGTAAAGTCTTATGCAAGAAATTAAATTAGTATTTAGGTATATCTATACACATTTATTTATTTATTATTATTTATTTTAAGAAACAAGGGATTTGGTCATAGCCGGGATTGAGGTCGTGATATACATCATTGGCTCCATAATGCCATGATCAAGGCATCTTAAACTTTGTAAGAGATACAAAGAAGACCACGCTCAAAATCATGGCCGTGATGTGAATTGTGGCTTAGATAGCAGCTGTGGTTTTGGTCATAAAAATTATGCCAAGAGGCTCATGGGTACTATCATGCCCATGATCTTGACAAAAATAAATCTCCCGAGAAGATAATGTCCTACATTACACCCATAACACTCAGGGTATTAATTTTGATGTTCTTTGTTTCCAAATTTTCAAATTTTTACATCACCTAACTAGTTAACATGATCTCGTTTTTTAGCAAAATCATCCCAACATCAACATATAATCTCAATACCAAAACTTCAATAAGACTACATATACATCCATCGTCACATCTTTACTTTTTTCAAACAACAAAAGATTATCATATATATGTTGAAGTATTGTATGATCAACTGTGTTACTAAACCTTTACTTTTTTAGCACTAATAACATTTATAACCATACATTCAACAATATATAAACTAATTAAACTCACCTATTTTACAAAATGAATAAGAAAATCTTCAATACCCTTCTCTTTAAGTTGTAGAATCCTCTTCAAGCTTAATCCTAACCTAGTCCTTAAAGTTCAAATAATCTTAATTCACCTAAAACTTCATTAAAGTAGAGATTAATTTTGTGGAAGAAATAACTAAGTTGATGAATAGAGAAAGTAGGTACTACTTTTCCTAAATTGAACTTGATTTGAAAATTGGGGAATTGGGAGAGAATTGTGAATTTGGTGAATTTTGAGAGAAATTTTGATGAAGTATGAAGTATACTAGTACATGTGGAGCTAGAAACTATGGCATGTTTAGGGGTATTTTTGTCATTTAACTTGCATAATTATCTATAAAGTTAGCTTTGACTTTAACATCTTGTAGTATTCATCTAATCCTTGGAAGTAATTGGATGTATGTAGGTGCATGATAAGGTGTAGGTTTATGGGCTCATGGACTTGTGTTTAAATAATTAGACTTAGGTTTTATATTGAGAAATGGGCTTTATGGTTTTAGAACTTAAAAATAAGAAGATAAAATTGGTAGAAGAGCTTAGCCAATTTGAACTAAGAATTTATTGAAGTAATAAAATTTCTTAAGATGAGATGTGATGAAATTCTTACAGATTTAAGGTTTGAGATTTAAGAATTTAAGTCTATATGAGAAATTGGAAGTAAAGTGCATAGGTGGACAAATTGAAATGCATAATTAGATTATGCTCGTATACCTAACCACATGCTAATATTTATATAATTCTACTAATTAAACTATTTACAACAAATTCAATACTAAATCCAAATAAAAGTTTTAAATTATTTGTATTTCTATACTAATTAACCAATAATATCTAACTAACTAAGTATAGAAATTTGAAGTATTTCATTCTTCCCCTCTTAAAGAAATTTCTTACTCGATACTTACCTCATTGTTTAAAAAGTTAAGGATGTTTTGTCTCGTAGAGTTCTCAATCTCCCATGTAGCTTTTTTATAGTCTGGCCACTCCATTGAACTTTGACGAAGGGAATCATCTTTCTTCTCAAAGTTTTATCCATTCGATTTAGAATCTTGATAGGTTTTTTTACCACTTTCAAATAAGCTTATATTTTAGGTTGATTTGTGTCAATGATAATATCGGGATCAGATATACATTTTCTCAATTAAGACATATGAAACACATCATGTACACATGATAGATTTGAGGGTAAAGTTAGTCTATAAGCCAGCAACCTAATTTTCTCAAGTATATCAAATGGTCCAATATACCTCGGATTTAACTTTCCTTTAACTCTAAATCTAAATGGTCCTTTCATAGGGGATACTTTAAGAAATACATTATCACCAACCTCAAACTCAAGTGGTCGTCATCTATATCCATGTAGCTTTTACATTGATCCTATACTACTTTCATTCTTTGCTTTACAATTTGAATTTTATCTACTACTTGTTGTACTAGATCAGGACAAAGTAAAGTTCTTTCACCAACTTCATCCTAATGTAAGGGTGATCTACGATTTCTTCTATACAATGCTTTGTAAGATGCCAAGTGTATAGCACTTTGATAATTATTATTATATGCAAATTCTACTAAAGACAAATGATCATTCCATCGACCTCCAAAATCTAAAGAACATTCTCTCAACATTTCCTCTAAAATCTGTATAGTTCTCTCTGACTGTCCATCTATCTAAGGATAAAAAGCTGTAATAAATTGCAATTGTGTACCTAACGCCTCATGTAAGCTCTTTCAGAAGTGATTGATAAATCTAGGATCTCTGTCAGACACAATTGACACTAGCACACTATGTAACCTTGCAACCTTACGAACATAAATCCGTGCCATCCTTTCAAGTGAACATTCAAACCCTTAAAGGAATAAAATGTGCTGACTTCATTAACCTATCCACAATTACCCATACTACCACGTACTTAGCTAGAATCTTTGGTAGTGCAGCCACAAAATCCATTGTTACGCTTTCCCATTTCCATTATGAAATAAGTAATGGCTTTAGTTCACTATCAAGCCTCTGATACTCATTTCTCACTTGTTGACAAGTCAAGCATTTAGACACATATTTGGCTATATCTCTTTTTATTTTATTCCACCAATAATGCTTTTTCAGATCTTTATACATTATAGTACTACCTAGATGTATCGAATAAGTCGATGCATGAGCTTCTTTCATCACTATAGCGATTACCATACCAAATATTACCATCATCATCAAATCTCAATTCTTTCTTCTTTTCATTCTTTATAGAACTCACCAATTTTCTCCTTTTGGATCTTCCTTCTTACTTCATTTAATTTGTTTAAGCAGTATAAATTGTAAACTCAAACTTGCAAGCATAGCATCCGCTCTGTGTAAAGTCAGGTCAACATCAAGTTTGTTGAGATCCTCTAAAATTTCTTTTAATAAATAATCATGGCTACCATATTCATCCAGTTCTTTCTACTTAAGGCATCTGCGACTACATTTGCTTTGCCTAAGTGATATAAAATCTCTATATCAGATTTCTTAATCAGTTTAAGCCATCTTCTCTATCTCATATTCATTTTTTTGTGTGGTGAAAATATATTTTAAGCTCTTGTGATTAGGATATATTTTGTACTTCTCTCCAAAAAGGTAATGTCTCAATAACTTTAGAGCTAAAACCACAAACTATAAGCTTTAAATCATGAACTGGATAATTCTTCTCATATGGTTTCAACTGTCTAGAAGCATAGGCAATCATTCTATCATCTTGCATTATTATACAACCAATTCCTTAGATAGAAGGATCACTATAAATCACAAATTCTTCACCACTGATTATTAATGCCAAGATGGGTACTGATACTAAACATTTTCTCAATTCCTAGAAACTCTCTTCACACTTATCATTCCATATAAACTTTGTATTCTTTTGAGTCCACCTTGTCATAAGAGCAGCAATTTTGGAAAATCCCTCAACAAATCTCTTATAATAGCTAGCTAATCCAAGAAAACTTCACACTTCTATAATGTTTGTTAGTCTCTGCCAATCTATTACTGCTTTGATCTTCTCAAGGTCAACTAATGCACCTTCCTTAGTAATTACATGTCCTACAAAAAGCTACTTCTTCAAGCCAAAACTTACACTTGGTAAATTTTGTGTACAACTTCCTCTCTCTTAATTGTTGTAGCACAAGTTTCAAATTCTCTTCATGCTCTCTAAAATCCTGAGAATACACCAGTGTATCATCAATAAACACAAATACAAATAGATCAAGATAGTCCTTGAATGCTTGATTGATAAGATCTATGAATGTTGTAGGGCGATTCATTAGTCCAAAAGGCATGACCAAAAATCCAAAGCATCCATACTTCATGCGAAATGCAGTCTTTGGCACATCTTGAGATTTAATCTATACTTTATAGTACCTAGATCGTTAGTTAATCTTGGAAAACATTGTGTCCTTCAATTAATTAAACAAATCATCAATCCTTGCTAAAGGATATTTATTCTTTATATCTCCTGATTGAGTTGATAATTAATACACATCCTCATGCTATTGTCTTTCTTCTTTATAAATAATACTTGAGGACCCCAAGGTGATATACTAGGCCATATAAAGTCTAGATCCTATAATTCTTGTAGTTACGTTTTCAATTCTTGCAATTCAATTGGAGCCATCTTTTAAAGTGGTTTTGATATAGGAGATGTCCTTGAAATCACATCAATACCAAACTCTATCTCCCAATTGGGGGGTAAGCTAAGCAAATCATCAGGAAACGCATCTGCAAATTCCTTTACTACCGGTATCATATCAACATTCAATTTTTTAACAATAACAGGTGCTAATAGAGATCTCTCCCACAATTCTATAGAATACATACTCTTAAGTCTTTGTCTTTTAAGAACAGATGTGAATTTTCTATGCTTTAAATCAAAGCTTATTTCAACTTTATTACAATCTATAGTGATTCGATATGTGTTTAGCAATTTATGCCCAAAATTACATCAAAATCAAACATAAGTAAAACCACTATGTCAATCGACATGTTTACATAAAAAATTAATACATTAACATTCCTACAAATACGATTCTTCTTAGTTCCCACACCAAGAGGAGTACTAATACACATTACATGATCAGATAATGCTTTAGGAGTAAGATCAAAATAATTCATCAATTCCTCATATATACAAGTATGGGTAACACCATTATCTACCAAAGCACATGCTAGGTATGCAAAATTAATAGCGTACTTGCTAGAGTATCTACTGAAGGAGCTTCCTCATACTGTTGTGATGCAAACACTGTAGTGGTGGTCTTTTCTTTCATCAAACTAGAGCCACACTCTTAGGTCTTTCCTTAAAATCTGATATATGGTGACCCCCATTGCTTGCAATAAGCACAAAAGATTGGTTCAAGCATTTGATTCTTACATTTTGACAATCGATGTCCTTCCTGTCCACAAGTAAAACATGCTTTTAGATTCCACTTACACTTAGCTAGATCATGCTGTCCAAAACATGAAGTACCTTTCTTATCTAAAGTAAGGAAAAAGGAGTAGAAGTCTTAATTGTATATTCTCTACTAGTCTTCTTACCTAAAAATGGTTTCTTACCTTTTTTACCTGTGTTCTTACTTGCACCATCATATCCTCCAAAAGAAGTAGAAGATGTTGATCTTTTTCCTAAAAATGCGGCTTTCCTGGCTTTCTGCGTTCTACTTTCATTATGAATCTATTTAGCTAATTGTGCCTTATCTACAGTATCAGCTAAAGTAGGAAGATGGAACATCTTAACATCTCCTTTAATTTCAATAGTTAAGCCATTATGAAATTTTGCACTCTCATGCACTCCTCATGATAAAGTTTACCTGCAAATCTTAATAATTTATGAAATTCTGCATGGTATTCATCAATAGTTTTGCTACCTTGCACAAACTTAGCTAATCAGCTATCATTTGTTCTTTAACAGTAACAGGAAAATATTGTACAAAGAATGTATCCTTGAATCTAATCCATGTAGTCGGCCTTGGGCAAATTCTCATTAGTTAATCTCCACCAGTTATAGGCGTCACATTTTCAGCATATAAATTGCCAAATTCAATTTCCTTTCTTCTAGAATCTCATAGGCAACAAAAGCCTTCTCTAACTCCTCATTCCAACTTTCAGCAATAGTTAGATAAATAGCAGTTCCATGAAAATCAAGTATTAGCTTAATAAAATCTAGCAGTTTCACTTTATCACCTCGGTCACCTACTTGCACATTCTCTCCTTGCCTAGCTTGTGAAGCGTGTTGTTGCATGAATTGTTGTTGTTGTTGATACATCATTTGTTGATATTATCGCATTGGAATGACCCAAACCTTAGGGTGCTTAAGGGTGTAGTTATTTCATTGCACACATCGCCTCCAAGCGACATGTGTAAGGCTTCCAACAACTGGGTGAGTTTCCTAATCAAATTTTAGTTGTGAAATTGTGATTAGGCTCTTTAGTAAATCCATAACGCATCGACAATCATTTACCAGCAATTTAGAAACCATTATCGCATCATGTAGAAAAGTACTTTGAGAATGAGTAAAGCAGAAACTTAAAGTCTAAAATAATTTAAGATAGCAACCATAAAGGGGATCTAGGGTCAACCCAGTTACAAAGTTTGGCACTTAACCCAAAAGTAGGAAAATAGTTAAGTGTTTATAGTCATCCATTAAAATAATAACAAATATTTAAATAAACTTTCCAAAGTTCCATTTAGATCTCTAGACGTCGAAGTTACTCTCTAAACACGTTGGTCCTGAAACCCATAGAATCATAGTGGAGATCCACATACGAACTCTCATTAATACCTAAAATATTGAAAAGTGAGCGGCAAAGCCCACTACACAATAATTAAACACATAAACGCATGTCATGTATGCTTAAGCTAATGCAACAAACATTAATTAAGTTGATTAGATTTAAGTCAGCAACCAAGTATTCTCAACGTCCCAGAATTACAAACAAGGACAAAAATGCTCAAGACTCTTGCCAAACAAAGGGGGTAAGGTTCCCCTAGTGGATCAGCGCCAAAAGAGGGGGTTTGAGAAGTCCTTAGAACTTATAAGAAAAGAAAATAAGGAAATAGTCCCATCCGAGTCATCTCTTCATATACTACCACCGACGAGCACAGTCCATTCTAACGCTTGATACAAGTAGAGCTGGGAATACGGGATATGGCCCGTGGATGACCCGTTTAAAAGCGGGCCAAATTATCTCAGCACATTTAACCCATGGGCTAAAGTAGGTTAGCTCGTGATTGGCTGGGCCGGCCCATAGAAAGAATAAAAAATAGAAAAAAAGGAAATTAATCTAATAAAATACTAAGGAAAAAAATCTAATAAAAGCCTTAAAAATACTACGTTCGTTGAAACTACCAAAAATAGCTAAAGAACTATACAAGAATAGAGGGACGTAACATTGCAAAGGAACCTAATACCATTCCTGTACAATCAAAAAACATAAAACAATTCAATTTCAATATCATCTTCATAGATTATTAGATAAATAATTTTTTCTATATCATAAAATGAATGAGTTACTACTACCACATACCTTATTTTTATCTTGCCCATTGTTGGAGTATTTACATATAGATGAAAATAGTAATAAAATTAATTATTGATATATATAAAACCTTAAATATATAAATATTACAATTTTTACACAAATTAGCATAGAAATTAAAAATTGCAAAATAAATTCATTTTGGCCCATGGCTGGCTCATTTAGCCTCGAGCAATGCCCCAATCAATAAATTTAGCCTATTTAAAAGCAAGCTAAATTAGCCACTTCATTTAACCCATATTGGCTTGGCCCGGCTTGCTAGGCCCATATGCCTACCTCTAAATACAAGGTCCTGTTACGCTGTATAACTCATCATAACTTCATATATGCTCCTAGTCAACTACTTGATTTGGGAAATTTCCCTATCGACTACCTATGAAGCCCAAACCATGCATCCATGGTGACTTAAGCGCTTAAACTACCTCATCATCCCAAAGTTATGATCAAGCTCGCAACCTAATCCAGGGATGCCACTCCTGAAGTAAGCGCCAAGCAACAACCAACACTCAATTATGCTGAGTATAAATTCTTTGTCTGTTTATTAATACTATCTTAGCAAGCACCGCGTAATTACTATGAACATGTTGGTTGATTTGAGCTTGTTATCCTTTCCTAAGCTCGAAGTCCAATAACTATTCATAATGGAATTTGAAATCAATTCATGATTAATTATCTATAATCCTCTTGTATTATTTGTTATATCTAGGTCACTTTGACTTAACCTTTTACTTAAGATTGTGTTTAGGACGCCATTTAAGTCTAAGGAAGGAATAAAGTTAAGTTTCGTGCAATTTAGATAAGAAAAGTTGAAGAAAAAAAAAGAGAGTTGAAAGAACACGATAGGTACATGACTTGTGCTTTTCTTCTAGGGACACTTGTTTCTTGAGTTTTTGAAGGTCAGAGTGAAGTGCAGATAGGTACACGACTCATGCTTTTCTTCTAGGGAAACTTATTTCTTGAGTTTTTGAAGGTCAAAGAGAAGTACGCGTAGGTACATGACTCGTACTTTTCTTCTTGTTTCTTTAGTTTTTGAAGGTCAAATAGAAGCATATGTAGGTGCATGACAGGTACGTGACTCATGCTTTTCTTCTGGGAAACTTGTTTCTTGAGTTTTTGAAGGTTAGAGAGAAGCACCAGTAGGTACACAACTCGTATACTTGTTGTGCTTTTTCTGCTCAAACATGATATTTTTGTTAAAAACATGTTTTTGGACAAATTTTGGTGATCTTAAAGGTATTATATGGTCATGTTTATGCCTCGTCTCTTCTATTTTTATCTCCCATTTGTTAAAACATGATTAATCTAAATTGAAAGCCTAAAACATCTAATTTTGACTGCAACTACCAAGTTTATCATGGTTTCTCCACAACATTCAAAAGTTATAAGCATAAAATTTTTATTTTAGTAGCTTTAACATTATCAACTTCGAACCCCATGCATGTTTCATCTCCCTTTCCATAAGTTAGGCACATTAATCACCTTCTTCATCTCATAATACATTTCTAGCATAACTTCAACTTAACACATGTACATTTCTTCATCTTTCACCTTAATGGAAATGTTCTATTCCTCTATTAACACATCTTCATAATACTAAGAGTTGATTTTAGGTCTTAGCTTGTTGTTGCGATTGTAAGGTGGTACTTCAAAGCTTAAAACACCTCCAAAAACAACTTACTTGCTATCTTCCCTTCCCACCAATAGCCCAATCTCATAAACTATATCTAAAACACTGTGAAATTCACATTTTGACACTTGAAATTCTCACACTCACCTTATCACGAATTTCTATGAGTTTCTTGATCTTCTTCTTCTCCTAGTTTGCCTTTATTGTCCACATTTCCTATCATGAAAGGGATAATCTTAGCTGATTAGTGTTAATCTTCTTTTAATCTTACTTCATTAGCATTAACTGGAGGCTAAGGTCTAGGTTTTCTTACCTTAAGGTCATAGCAACTTTCCTAAAGAAGAAAAGACAAAAAATAAAAGAGGATTTATATAGGCTTAGGGTATGGATTTGTAGGGCTTTTTTATAGTGCCACGTGACATGATCTCATCTATCCATCTTCATTAAGTTTTATTTGGCAGATTTTTCTAAGCTAGGTCCATTAATCAACCAACTTTAAGTTTTATTGTGCCCAACCCACTAATTAATTTTATCATTCTATTAGTTTAAATTCCTAATTATTTTCCAACTATTTTATTTGAATTATAAATTTTACGGTTGGCATTCAGATTATTTCATGCATCATAGCAAACATGTCTTTAACAATAGTATACATAGTAGCCAAGTCTTCCACCGAAACTTGTGGCATAGGAGGGAATTGAGGCATTTGTTGAAATTATGGTATTTGAGATGTAAAAGTTGAAGCAAGAGCAAGAGTTAAGGTAGGTGGTTGAGGAGATAGAGGTGGCATATTCTCTTTTTTTGTTTGTTGTCTAGTCTACCTAAAATTCATATCCATCTATGATATGAAACACATGACACATTCACAGCAAAATATTCATGTAGTTTAATAATCAATAAAGCAATCCTAATATCTTTCTAAATTATTTATTCACTATTTAAGCTTAACTATACTATAAAATTAGGTAAATTTTTCAAGCAACATCATAAATAACATAGATAACAAATCATACATTGTTTCGATTAAGCCCAATTTTATATATCAACAAAAGGAAAATTTAGGCCAAGTTGATTAATTTAACGTGATCAACAAATTTTACTTGGTTTCTAACTAAAGCCAAGCAACAAACAAAACACAGCATTCAAACAAAAATTCAAATTTTCTCCTAGTTTATTATGTTGAAGAAAACAATTAAAATAAATGTTTACTTTGATAACAATTAAAACTGTCATGCCTTAAAATAGGGTCAAGGCATCTCTACCCATGCCGCGTATAATATTTAAGCATTATACGCATGGCTAACCTAGAATACTATTTATTATGATCATTTTCTGATTAGTTTTAACTTTTGAAACCATATAAGTAGATTCTAGAAATAATCGTGTTAGCAGTAGAAAGTAAACTTTTACAATTATATTTCAAAAGCTACTCTCTTAAGTAGATCATCATACATATTTACAATTTAGTACTAACCATTAGGTACTTCAAAAGAAAATGTAAGTATCTAATCTCTCAAAATATTGTAGTGAGTTTAACAAATCAAAATACATACCATGGGCTCACAAATAAGCCTTAATAAAATAAAAGTTTGGAAAGTAAGATTAAAGTCTTAAACAAAACATAATATAATATGTCCAATTGTTCTAATCATTCTACTCCTTGAAGCATGTGCCATACCTCATGTTGTCATAAGAACCACCATCAAAGTTATCAAAACCTAAAAACGAAAGAAATGAGCTAAGCCTAATAAACAGCAAACACAAGCACATATAAGATAGATCAAACGTATGTATTTTAAATGCAGTGCAATAGACAATAATTTATATTTTTTATTTTAGGTGTAGTAAAGTCAAAAAGGAGCATCACACTTTGATAACACATTTAAAGGAATCTGGAGGTCCTGAGTTGTGCAATAGTCAGGGCTTGATATGAGTAGCTGAAATATTTATACCCCCTATAGAAATCTATAAATGCATTTATTTAGGGTTTTATCCATTATGCATCTTTACTTGTCTTAAACCATAATATCATTTAGTTCAATAGTCCTATAAACATGAACTAAACCATATTACTTCTCACTAAGCGTAAGTAAAATTAGTCTAATGCCATTTCTCTATTATATCCATGAGCCACTAATGATTATGTTAAACAAGATAAAAGGCAACCTAGCGCTAATTATTATGCTGGCATCACTAGTAGGTTGTCGCTTCTTGAACCAAATTAAACAATCATGCATAATCATTAATCAATTATTAAGCCATCTTAAATTTTATTTAGGATGCCTATCTTAATACACAATTACACAAGTTATGTGCTTAAATAGATACTTGAATCTATTATTAGCTAATAATAGACTCAGAGTACACAATAGCTGTTCAAAGAAAATTTTTTTTAAGAATCAAATCTACAGTTAAACATTAAATTCACATTCAATTTTTCAACTTTGGTAAAGTTTATGCGAGAACTTAAATTAGTATTTAGGTATATATATAAATTATTTATTTATATTAAGAAACAAGGGATTCTGTCACAACTAAGATTGAGGTCATGATACACATCACTAGCTCCATAACGGCAGTGATCAATGGCATCTTAAATTTTGTAAAAGATATAGAGAAGATCACACCCAGCTTCACTGCGTGATCCAAATCACGGCTTGGATCATAGGCGTGGTTTTGGTTACAAAATTTATCCTAAGAGGATCACAGGTATTATCATACCCATTATCTTGCCAAAAATGAATCTCCCACTAAGATGACATCATACCTTACCCCCGTGATACCCAAGTTATTAATTCTGATGTTCTTTGTTTCCAAATTTTTGAATTTTTACATCACCTAACCAATTAATATGATCTCCATTTTCAACAAAATCATCCCAACATCAACATGTAATTTTAATATCAAACTTCAGTAAGTCCCTACATATATTACACATCCATGTTCACACCTTTAACTTCACCAAACAACAAAAGATTATCATATATATGTTTAAGTATTGTATAATCAACTTTGTTACTAAACCTTTACTTATTTAGCATTAATAACATTCATAAGTGGACAAATTGAAATTCTTATGGATTTAGGGTTTGGAATTTAAGAATTGAAGTACATACGAAATTGGAAGTAAAGTAGATAACTGGACAAATCGAAATGCATAATTAAATTATGCTTATATATCTAACCACGTACTTAGATTTATATAATTCTACTAACTAAATTATTTAAAATGAATTCTATAATAAATCTAAATTAAGGTTCAAAATTCCTCATACTTTTATACTAATTAACCAATAATATTTTGTTAGGGTGCAAGTGTGAGAATCTCACATGGGAAATATGGACCTTATGTGAAGAGTCTATAAGAAAGAAAGATCCATTAATAAGTTGCCTTAAGGTTTTAGGTTATAGATTATGTCAAAAGCCCATTTGTATAATCCTTCACAAAGCCCATTGGGTTTCTCCTCATTGAAGGCATACTCTAGATCTTAACGATTGGTATCAAAGCTTGGTTCGGCGGGAAAACTCTCATGATTGGCCCACCATGTAAAAAGAAGAGCTTTGTGATGTAACTCGATTGTGAAACCCATGGTGTGTAGGTCAGTCACACAGCAGGTTTAGTGGAGTTACATCACAAAGCAAGTGTGAGAATCCCATATGGGAAATATGGGTTTTATGTGAAGAGTTTATAAAAAGGGAAGACCCATTAACATATTGCCTTAAGGTTTTGGATTATAGATGGTGTTAAAAGCCTATTTGTTTAATCCTTCACAAAGCCCATTGGATTTCTTCCCATTGAAGACATACACCAGATCCTAACATATCTAACTAACTAAGTCTAGAAATTTGAGGTATTTCACAAGTGATATTGAAATATTCATAACGACAAGGTTCTTGTTGAGGCCATTAGCTCTTTTAAATTGCAATTAAAGTTTAGTTATTTTTGGATTTGGAAGAGACTTATTATGTGTGGTTATTTTGCTGAAATCTGGTTTATGTTTCTTGTTTGGACAAATTCGAATATCTTTTTTAATTCGGGAATATAAAATTTAGTCTTTTCTTTTTTTTTTTTTTCAAAATTCAAGTAGTATCAATACCTTGATTAATAATCTATATAGACTTGATTTGCATTCCTCATATATAGAAGCAACTTTGCATAGGAGTAAGTATGGGATAAATTGAAAATTAATTCATGAAAATTCATCTATATTGTAGTATAAAATTTCAAACATATTTCTAAACAAAGAGTTCAAAGGCTTGTGTCAAAAGGAGTTCTTGATTTGTTGATTTTTCAAATTTTGAAATATGAAGGGAAAATGAACAAACACAAAGAAAAATGGTGTTGAAAGGAGTTCAAGTGTCTTGGAGTTAATACATACTAATATATGTGGTCCATTCCCTACGGCTTCTTTGAATGGTCAATACTATTTTAGTACTCTCATAGATGATTATTCTCATTATGCGTAATATATAATGAATGAGAAGTCTCAATCTTTGAACATTTTTAAGGAATACAAACTAGAAATTGAAAATCAACCTAATTAGAAAATTAAGGCTGTTAGATTTGACCATGGTAGTGAATATTATAGTAGATTTGATGGATTAGGTGAACAACATCTTGGACCCTTTGCAAGGTATTTAAAACAATGTGGGATTGTTCCTCAATACAACATGTTGGGACAACCTAGTCAAAATGGTGTAGCTAAGAGACGTAATCGAACCTTAAAAGAGCTTCATCAAATGGATGTAAAGACTGCATTTCTCAATGACAACGTTGATGAAACAATATATATGGTACAACAAGAAAATTTTGAATCTAAGACATCAAAACATTTGGTATGCAAATTAGATAAATCCATCTATGGATTGAAGCAAGCATCTTGTCAATGACATCGAAAGTTTAATTAAGTGATCTTCGCTTTTGGTTTTAAAGAAAACATTGTTGATCAATGTGTGTGTCACAAGATCGCTGGGAGTGAATTCATTATCCTGGTGTTATATATCGATACATATCGCTTGTAAGTAATGATATGGGCTTAAAACCAAGAGTTTTTTTGAAATAATTTTTAGTTGAAAGATCTTGGTAATACATCTTTTGTGTTAAATATATAGATCTATTGTGATCATTCATGAAGTATACTAGGCTTGTCACAAAACATATATGTCGATAAAATACTTATGAAAGATTGTGTACTGTGATATAATGGCAAAAGATGATAAATTTAGTTTACTTCAATGTCATAAGAATGACATTGAGAAATAGGCAATTGAACAAATTTCTTATGTGTCAGCAATAGGGAATCTCATATGTGCTCAACTATGTAACAGTTATGTATTGCGAAAATTATTGGAATGCTTGGAAAATATTTAAGTAATTCTAGAATGGATCATTGCAAGGCAGTGAGATGCATTATCTAATATTGTATTGAACAAAGGATTATATGCTCACATATCGAGATCTGATCATTTAGAAATCGTTAGGTATTCCGGCTCTGATTTTGCTAAATGTTTTTATAGGAAAAAGTCAACTTCATATTATATTTTTTAATGGTTGTTGGAGTTGTATTATGGAAAAGTGTTAAACAAACACTTACAACTCCTTTACCCTGAAGGCAGAAATTTTTGTTTGTTATGAAGCATGGGACAATATGGTTATGAAATTTTATCACAACATTGCAAATTGTAGATGGCATTGAAAAACCATTAAAGATTGATTGTAATAATAAGGCTACAGAACTATATTCCAAGAACAATAGGAGTTCGTCAAAGTTAAAACATATTGACATAAAGTTTCTTGTTGACAAAGAGGTAGTTTGAAGTTCTCAAGTGACAATTGAATATATTAGTACAAATCCCATGGTTTCATATCCACTTACTACAAATCCTAGGGTTGCATGTCCACTTACTTTAGGTTTAACACCTAAAGTATTTCATGAGCATGTCACTCAAATAAGTGTTACACATTTTTATGATGTCGTAGTTTGGTGGGAGATTTGTTGTTAATTGATGTTCAATATTTATGTTTTGTAATTGACCATATTGTTTATTTATTGAATTCTTTAATATAAAGTAACATAATTCTATTGCGGTTGTGCATAAAGAAAGGAATATGTTTTCATTCATAAGAAAGGACATTGGAAATAGACATGTTAAGGATCACATTGCATGTAATTTTCATGGTATATATCCATACTTTATATATGTCATTAATTGTATTAATATTAGTGACCATAGATGGGTCTTGTCACAACAAAATGATAACAAAGGCTGCTTTCATTCTATATTGATATGATTGATTGACCAAATTATTTCAAAGATGAGAATCATCAGACAGTTTATGTTGGGCTTATAAGGTTTTGTGTGATATACAATGGTTAGGTGATATATGTAGCCCAAGTGAGAGATTGTTATAATTTTGTAGGCCAATGCATTAATTATTATATATTATAGACCATATAGTTGAGTTGAGAAAATAAACCTTTTAAATAAAAGTGATCATTCTATTATTGGTGAGCAAGGCTTTTAAACTTATCTTTATGAGCTTTCGAGTATGACCTTTAATATGTAGAAACTTACATATTTTATTTCACTTATTATGATAGGTTATTATGAAATAAAATAATAAATGTGATAAGTAAGGTTGAGATCTCCAATTTAAATAATGTGAGGTTTTTCCATTCTACCTTTTTCCACATCCCATTAGTAAAAAAAAATCAAAAGAGTAAGCACTACTTTAGATTAAAACTCTCTTAAAGGAAGTAGTTTTGCTATGGATTGACGTATGCTTCTACACTTGTTTAATCTTATTCATTGTGGTCTAATTTCATGCATGAGATGTTAGATGAATTTACATATAAAATAATTGATTATTCCAGCAGTCATGCATTGAAATGTGGTGACGTTTGGTATGCACAACATGTGATACTAAATTAGGCTTTAGTGTTGTTTAGGAAGATGTTTCATGTTAAAGTGAGTTGAACAAAGTGGCTTGGTTATCAAATCTTGCTACTTGTGGGAATCTTGGTATGTTGGAGTTGGTCAGATGGCTTCATTCACATGTTATGAATATTGACACATGTATAGTTTGGTTAATGTCTTCAACTTTATCTAAAACTGCGATGTTTATGACTTAACCTCTATTATGTACTATCATGTACCATATGGATTAGTTTTATGAATAGAAGCTTCTTAATAAAATGCTTGAGAGAAATTTTACTTGTTTAATTACCGTGATGACAAGATATCCTAAGAATAGGGCATTGAATGGGGCTTGGTGATTATTTAATGATATGATAGAGAGGAGATGTTATGTGTTGGGATGTGATGTTTGTAGGGTATGCACAAAATGAGATTCCAACAAAGGCTTTAGTGTTGTTTAGGAAGATGTTTGATGTCAAATTGAGGTTAAATGAAGTGATTTTGTTGTCAATTCTTGTTTCTTGTGGAAAGCTTAGTGTGTTGCTATTAGTACATGGCTTTATTCACATGCTATGAACATTGACTCATGGGTTTAGTGAAGATACTTTGATAAAGTTTGATAAATTGTTTTTATGATAGCCTTACTCCTCATGATATTGTATTTATTGGGGACTTAATAGCATCTAGTAATATTGAAATAGTGAGCAAAGCTTAGAGTTTGCTGTGGTGAGATGAAAGACAAGTATCAAGTCGAGGACAGAGCAATATAGATACATGGTTATCTGGTTAATCTTTTCAGAAATGGCAAGATCTTGGATAAAGCATATAGTCTAATTAGTACTTGTTAAGGAACCACAATTAGGTTTGTAAAGAACCTACAAGCATGTTTAGATTGCCATGCTGTTAGAAGGTTGATTTCTCTTATTATGGATATTCGGTAGAAGCATAATACATTTTCCTCTTATTTTATCTAATACTAGGATACTCAAGATTAGGAGTAATACATATTGAGCCAATTCGTGTCTTTTATTGCATTACAATGATTCAGAACTACTAGATTGTTTGGTTTGGCTTATAACATCTGTAATATATTGATCATAGATGTGAAAAATAATCATTTTGATGGACATGATCTTGAAAAATCTAAGAAAGATTGATAATAAATGAATCAAGCACTTGCTATTTGTTATTAGAATCCATAATGTCTAAATTATCAGTTGCTTCAAAAGCATTTATATCATTACCTCTCTTACCATTTGATCTAAGGACCTTTATTTGAGCTTCGGACTCATCTAAGGCTTTGCATGTTGTTGCTTTGGTTTCGTCACTATTTACATTGAAACTCATAATGTTAAAGGTCTTATGTATCAAGTTTTTCAAACGAAGTGTCTTCGATTTTTGCGTATATTGAGAGTGAAAACCAATTTCACCAATAATGATCCTTTCTTTTGCAACTTTTGTCCATTGCAATGATGAGTGGGTGCAATTGCAACAAAGGAGGGAACTATCATTCTTCACTAGGTTGGGTTTGAGTGTTAAGAATATGAAGGGCAGCTTTATTGTTTTGGAGTTGGGGGATGATGCTCCTTTTTCTGACATGATGGATGATGTTACCCCTTATGTTAGGATAACCATTATTATTTGATGAGGACAAGGAAACCATAAAGGAGTTGAAGGCTTTCATAGAATGCATCATTCATTGGCTACTAACCTTCTTAATATTAAAAAGGTCGTACAATTTTATTTAGAGTGGGGGCACTACTTCATACCTCAGGCTTTTCTCAAAAAGAGAGAAAAAGATACTCGAGGTATGATTTAACCGATGCTATTATGGGCATCTAAGGTTAAAAAACTTGTTGTGAGGGGATTTACGTAGGACATACTTCATTGTGGGTTTGCGCATCATTATCTTTTTCAAGATGTATTGTTGAATATTTCTTCTATTTTTAGAGGTAATGCTAGTAAAGGAGGATCCTTGGGCATCAGCCGCCCTTTCAACCCTAAGCTGACTAAGGGCAAAGGTCGTAGAAAGGCACCACTAACCTCTATAGTTAAAATACAAGAAGTCCAAGTTGGTTGGTCCATCCCTGAAGATTCAGTGGTTCGGAGGGGAAAAGTGCTTGAAGGGACATTTTAGTAAACGAGCAAGTGCCGAGCAAAGGAGGCCCAATCAACTCCAGACCCCCTTAAGGACAGGGACGAACACAAGATTGTGATATTAAAAGGGGGGTTGCAATTTTTCTTTCTTTAAGTCGATGTTGGATTTATCCATATTATGGATTTATTTAGTTTTCTTAATTATATTATATATTATGAGATTTATTTATTTGTTCATATGGAATGTAACAATATGAAAAGAAAAAGATAAAATTTAACATATGAAAAATAATTACTAAATTTCTATCACATAAAATATTGTTTTTTTCATGGATGTTTAGAAAATCACTAAAATAGTATAGAGAAAGTTTTTTCTATTGGATGTGATAAGAAGAAACTCATAACTTGTATAAGGGAGTTTGTGATAATTGTGTATATTTATATGTCATTTCTTTCACTAAAGAAAAAATGATTAGAGAATTGAAATTCTTCACCAAATCAAATATCCAAAAGATTTGTTCTCATTTACATTCCTATGTTGTATAATGCAACGACCCGAACTCATACCTATATTTAAAATAGGTGAATCCAAATCCCCAACCCCGTATAACCTACAGTATTTATATCTAAGGTTGATTACCAGGATCAATTTAGATATTTGTTTACCTAAATCTCTTATAAGAACAAATATTAAAACTATTAACTAATAGAACTTCTTTCAAACATAACTTAAGCTTTATAAAAGGAAAACTTCATAATTACTTAAAACATTCACATATCATTACCTTTAAGACATAGAACAATATTCACATATATATATATATATATACATATATACATACTAAGATATTACAAACATAAGCTTATTAACAAGCTAACTACCAAAGATATAAAAGATAAGTAAAGCGATAATATTTATTACATAGGTCTTCCAATACTACGCTATTACAAAAGATCCATCAAAGTCATGGTCATCTCTAATCCTCCTAATCATCCAAGAAATTTTCCAAGTCCGTTTCCGTATCCCATACTGGTGTAGAATTCATCACTCTCATCAATACATGAAATATGAAATAATGAGCCAACGGCCTAGTACGCAAGTAACGAAAACAAAAACGTAATGACACACATTCTTAAGCGAAAATGCGATGCAACAACCATTAGATTATTAGATAATCTTTAATAGTCAAACAACATTGGAGTATTCAAACTTCGAACAACAAGGATATCTAGGGTCCTGAGTAACGATCTCGATGCTCAGGGGGTTAATATAAGTTATTCGGGGACTTATATCTCCTAGATGATATAACTATAAACGAAAAAATAGCTTCCTTTAGGGTTCTCAACTGTTTCACAGCTTTACTTAACTTAATCTATCATATTACCTAATTCAAGTGTTCTTATAAACATTGAATGAAATCATATTACTTCTTCTTAAGAATAAGCAAATGTTATACCGATACCAATAACCTTATCAACTACACCGTACCACTTATGAAAGTCTTATCATAAAGACAGGGGTGGCTTAAGCGCCTAAACTACCATGACCCCAATCTAAGCAAGGTGCCACTTCCCAAACGGATTCAACGACGTAATAGACAATCAATACAAACAAGATTTTAAGTTTTCTTAAATTAAGTAATTTAGTTATGCCTAACCTAAGCAAGAAAACAAGCATGTTACTACGTACTTGAATTAAATCGAGGATTAAAAGTGGTATTCAACTGAGAATTTATCACTATTACAAGAAATTTCAACTTATATCAACACCTTTAACTCTATTCCATGTATTTATATTTATAGTTCTAGATTAATGGATCATGAAATTCAAATAAATATTCATACAAGGTCATAACACTATATTTATACATCAAACAATATCATACAAACTTATAAAATCATCAGAAGATCAAATATCAAGCATAGGAAGATGTTTGAAGAAGTTTTGAAAATGAAAAAACTGCAAGGGATATGCCGGCCTCTAACATCGGCGGTGTGGTATGTACGAAATTTTCTATGCTACCAACGTTGGCCGCATTAACCCAAACGCCGGCAGCATTGTAGTCTATGCTGCCGCTGTTGAGCTGGTGTAGACTGTAATAAATTTCATTCAAAAATCCAAGAGATCCACCAGACTGATCCATGCCCATGAATACCCCTAACACTGGCAGTGTTGAAGTGTAAGTCGGCAATGTTAGCCTCTATGCCGGCGATGTTGAGGCGGAGTACACTGTAGCATAGATTTAAAAAAAAATGCAAACCTCCCCTGTTTCGTAAACACGAAAATTTGTCAAAATTTTCACTTCCAAACTTCCTTCAAAAACACTTCCAAGATCAAACTTCAACCTATATGTATTCTAACATCTTTTAACTTGCATGTTCTTCACTTCCAACTCCTCAAACATCTATATCTACTATTTCAAACACAATTTCACATTTCAACACTTCATTTAGCCAATTCAATTTCTCTAAACTATCCCAATACTTCTTATTTCAAACTCCTAACATCTCTACACTTCAAATCATTTACTTAGCACATACTACAAGCTCAATAACCAACCAATACAACTCAACACACTTAACTCATTATATTCAATTTATGGCATGAAACCCTACTTTACAAGAAAACTAAAAAAACTTAATAAATATATGACCAACCAAATACATACCTTGAGAAGCTTTATGTCTTGTTGAAAATCACTTGGGCTTAGGGTCTTGACCTTGTTAAGAGCTTGTCTTGAAGAAATAGAGAAGACAATATGTAATAAAAGTCGTGAAATTCGTATGGCTTTTTGGGGCTATTTGAGAGTGTAATTTTGATGAAATAAGGTTATTCTTATCCTAATGTTGATTTAGTGGTTGCCATAATAAGAGCTTTATTTGCATAGGTTGGGCTTGATTTTGGGCTAAAAATCAATGTGTTTGGGCTTGTTTTGTGTCTAAATTTTCTGCTATGACTAGTAAATGTATTAAGCATATTTAACTTGTTTTAAACAATTTTCATACACTTTATTACACTTACAAATTCATAAACACAATATTTATTCACACTAAGATATATTATATTTAAATACATTAATATAACACATATACCATATAAACAAAATCATATACATCATGTTTCAAAATCATGCACCAATGCATTAACACACATGTGAAAATATGAATTGGAAATTATGGCTATTTCACATAGTCATCAAGTCATGATGGATTTTAATTTTGAACCAATAACGTTGCTCTCATTGGAAATGTAAAAATAAGATATGAAATATTATAAGATACATTGTACATGTGATAAAAGTTATAGGATGTCTTGTAAACATTTAAACAATTAGCTTAATAAAGTGTTTGAAAAAAAACCATTTTTATAACATACGAGATATTTAATTATTAAAATTTTAAAAATTATATTGTTTCAATAAGAAACAACGAACTTTTAAAAGACCCTTGGCCTCTAGTAAAATGATCCATAAAAATTAATAATATCGAATAAATTATTAGTAATATAAAATACAAAAAATCATCTCAATAACATTTCCTTTTTTAATAAGTTATTAATTTTTGTGGCCATTAAATTATTAATTAATTTTATAAAAAACTATCTACATCTCCTCCAATTAAAAACTATAAAAAAAAAACATCAAATGAATAGAAAATGCCTATTAAAAACTAGAACAAGTGTAAAATATAAATGAAACCTATTAAAAAACTATCTAAATTATATTCAAAATTAATTACCTATTAGACTATTCAACTAAGCCATTTCTAAATAAGCTAATGAGGATTTTAGGTGTTTCATGTACTATCATAGGAGTCCCCTCTTTAGGGCTTCTTGGAGGGAAACTTTCAAATAGAAATAACCATTGGTGTTGTGCCTTACATCTTGATGGTAGTCATAGTATTTGCTGGTGTCCCTTCTGCTCGAGTTGCTACACATTTTGGATGGCCTAGGTAAGATGCTGAGTTTTTGATTTCCAAGAAGATGTCTTCTAAGGCTTGTTGAGAGGGAGGAAATTGGAGTCAAAGAATCTCTATTTCCCTAGGGCCTCTTTCTTTAGGGTGCCATCCCATCTTTTTCTCCTTGGGAATTCCGGTTCAAAGGTGCTCTTTTTGGGACTTCTTCATCTCATTCGAGTAATAATGAAGTCTTCAAGTCTATTGTACTTGCCGACTACTTTTTAGAATTCTTCTGGGTTTTGGGTTTTCTTGGCAAGGGAGTGAAAGGGACTTTTGTTTTTTCGAACCCATGAATTGATGCTTGAATAGCAAGGCAGAGGTCGAGGCCATCAACTTCGGTTATAGCTTAGATGAAATGGGTTATGTAGTCTCTCATGGTTCTTTATTTATTAGAAAACTGATGATGTGTCTTTCTTTGAGGGCTGGCTAATCATAAAACGCATCTTAAATGCTGTCGCTAGATCTTCAAATGATGTGATTCAGTCATTGGCTAGCCGGTGGCCTTCTCTAGTGTTCTTAGGAACATTTTGTAGGAAATTTTATCGTTGAAGCCAAATACCAACAATTTATCTTTCTATCATCTGAGATGTTCTTTTGAATTGGTTATTCCATCGTACAGTTTAAACTTTGGTAGCTTTATGCTTTGAGGCCAAGGCTCTTCTGTAATTGACTATGTTAGGGAGTTTTTATCGACATTTGAGTAGTCTTGAGTGTCAAGGTGCTCTACTGAGTTGCAGTTGAGAGTTTTGTGCCCTCAACTCCAATTCTTTGGGGTGTTGTTGACGCCCTTATTACACTTGATGATCTTGACATTTTACTCCACTATTTGATAGAGCATGTCTTCCAAGCAATTTAAATGGTGCTAGTTTGGAGAACCATCAGTGGTTAGAAAAGTACTAGGCCCCATTTGGGAGCCTTCTGGCCTTCATGAACCAGATGATCCCGAAGTTGAATTTAGATCACCTTCGAAGTAATTGCTGTGGGATGTTTTCTAGGTTTTGGGACGAGGTGGCATAGCTAGAGTGTTAGGCCTGAAATTTTAAAGTACTGATATTTTTTGAAAAAAAAAAAGAAGTAAGAAAACTTCCATTAGAGGGTAACTTCTTCGTACAGATGGTGCCAAATGTCGTTTGCTCGAATCCGGTAGAGGTTGGATCTTGAGGATTTAGACTTGTATCAATATTTGGTATGAAACCTGTAAAGATAGAAACTCAGTTTGTCGTCTCGGAGTGGCCACTCCAATGCTTAAGTCAGAGGCTATTGTGAGTCTGTAGATCAAATGGGAATAAGTAGTTAAGTGCAGCATTGTTATCTCATAAGAGATAGATAGTACTTATAGGTGACCAACCTAACAATTATGGATATAATGGGTTAGTGGCAAAGTGGTGGTGGTAGTAGATGGTTGATGATAATAGTGGAGGATGTAGGCCAAACTAGTACTTCATTGCAAGGGTTGGTCCGACCGAATTACTTGTGTTGAGTGATGATCAATGTAGAGGCAACCAAAAGAGTTGTCAACACTATTTCACAAGATTAGACTGCTCACTATGGAGTAAGTTACTAGAGTCTAGGCCTGATGGAACAACCTAATCCATTGGTGTGTTGGGCTTGGCTCCGGTGGCGCCATGCTCCTGAAGAGATCATTAAAAAGAACTTTATGCTTTCAAAGGGATTCAAAAGGGGAAAAAAAAGTTATGCTTTTAGAATAAAGGAAAAGGTGCATATTTAATTCTTAACCTTTGAAGATTTTTTTATTTGAATCCTAAACCTTTATTTTTTCTTATTTCAGTCCTCAAAGTTTGCAAAAGGTTGCCAACAAATCATTTTTTTTAATGCTATTAGTTTTTCCATCCATCAATCCCACTAGACACAATTTCATTTGTTAAAGAAAATAAAATAAACTATATATCAATAATTATAAACAAGTTAAATAAAAATAACAATTGCTGAGAAAATTAAAAAAAAAAAAAGAAAAATCTAGAAAATAAAAAAAGAAATAAAAAAATTCCCACCACGGAAAGGCTCAAATACTAACTACTTTGAAGTAGCGACATAGCCTTCCAATCAAATCTTCCGAAAAGCTAATTATAATTTTTGAAATAAACGAATATTCCAGGCAATCTCTTTATAAATATTTTTGTCACATTAATATGTCTACCAAGGATCTAGTAGTAGAAAATTTAGTAAAAAAAATTCTAATAGATAATACAACAAACAAATTGAACAAAAATCTAGATTTTTTTCAACGGTTCAAGTGAGCGTCCTTTGAATTTGGAGTGGATGAGTAGATTTAAATGGATGAGACATGGTTTGATTTTTATTAAAATTTGTTTATGCATGTTCCTGTTTATTTAAAAAAAAAATTATATTAGCTTTTTGAAAGATTTGAATTGAAAATTATTTGCTTCTTTTTTGGCCAAATATGTCTCTGCTTCAAAGTAGTTAACATTTGAGCGTTTCATGGCAAGAATTTTTTTTAAAAATAATATCTAGATTTTTATTTTTTAATCTTTTGTTATTTTATTTATTTTGTTTGTAATTATTGATAACATTTGTTTTATTTTAATTTTTTAACAAATGAAATCATGCAAATGGCAATAACAGATGGAAAAAACTAACGATATTTAAAAAATGACTTGTTTGCAACATTATGCAAATGTTAAGATCTGAAATGGGAAAAATAAAGGTTAAGACTTAAAAAAAAAAGGTTCAAATACTGAAAATTAAATATGTATTTTTCCATAAAGTAAAGTAAACACTCATGATAGACATGCTTGCGATGCATATACATATTATAAATTATTCAACAAATATATTAATGACATAATAGTTTTAGAGGTGATAAAAGAAAGAAAACTAAATCCAAACCATTGTTGTTTTGGAGAAGGGGAAAAATTAGGAAAATGGAGTTTGATGAAGAAGTTGACAATTTCCAAAGTTATTTATTATAGTTTCTCCATTGACCAATTTTTCTTCTATGTCGACAATAAAACAAACCATGAAATTGAGAAGCTTTTAATCATTTTTAAAATATGTAAGGCAAGAAAAAAAAGGTATAGTATATATCTATATATTGAAGTATATTTTTTATTAACCTGAAAGAATATAGTTGCAGATATCAAAATTAAAAAGTAAAAAATAAGATTCTAAGATCATATATTTTCAAGATTCATTTTATCTTTTTGAGAAAAAAGAGAGAAGAAATTTAACTTTCAATTCAAAAATGGCAACATCCTTAACACAAAATGGCAACATTTTACCACATACTAACCTTATCCCAAAAAGCGGGAAAATCGACCCTTCCAATTCCCCATGTTGTCTTCAATTTCCAATCCATCCTTCACGCTCGTCTCCGGCTGCTCTCCCTCCTTCTCTCACGCGCCACCTTCCCATTCTTTCTATATATACCTCTCCTATTCCCTCCCCATGGAATCAATAAGAGACAAATCTGATGCGCCCCAGATCAACTACAACCTCATACTAAATCAAAACCTCAGCGTATTTCTCCTAACTCGGCCAATGGGCTCACTGAGTATCCTCGAGGAGCCATTGCAGTATCCAGTTCCTCGTCGGGATGAGTCCGTCGTGGACGATTACTTCGGCGTTAAATCGCCGATCCTTATCGATGGTAATTTCTTGCTATTCAAGTCGCAATGCCGAGTCATTGCATTCGTGGACGTGTTTTTTAAGTTTAAATTTAATAATATAATTGAATTAAAGTTGTCTTTTTTACGATGTTTGTGTACTGAATCCTTGAGTTATGACGTGAAAGACCTGAATTAGGAGAATATATAAGTTTAAATGAAGAAACTTTTTCGAAGCTTACTATTTTTTCTGTTCGACATTCCGTGATAAAATGAGTGGGACCGTAGAACAATGGGGCCCGCATTGTTTAATTTTTCTGTGCTCGTAGAGTGCTATTTGTTTTATATATATTAAATGTGGCTGCGGTTGTTGTAAATCTTGTGGTAGTGGTCGGCTGTTTTTATTGAATTGTCATTATTTGCGTTATCGTTTGTGTCAGATTGTAATGAGTGGGTTATTTTGGCTACTAGGTTGAGGATCTGATAGTGAAGAAACAAAGGAATTTGTTCAACAGCAGGTGAAATTGACAGAATCTGTGTTGAAGAAATGCAACTTGAGGGAGAAACTACATGATAAGATCACAAAGTTTTTTGATTATCCTAAGTATGATGCCCCCTTTAGGAGAGCTGGCAAGTACTTTTTTCATAACACGGGCCTTCAAGCGCAGAGTGTTCTATATGTTCAGGTACATGGGAAATCTGTGTAATAAGATGATCTATGTAATTCTTGTATGATGAGCTGCGTCGGTTGTTGGCCAATGGTTTGAAAGCTTGAAGTTGTATGTATGGTATTGTTTTTATTTGTTTACTTGAAACTCCTTACTTGTTGAGATTTTGATTGAAGGTCATTGCAAGAACATCTAAATTAAGTAGGGGTGAGATGATAGCATAGAGGTTTGAATTTCGTTATGTGAATCTAGATCTTTGACCAACGACTTAATACAGTTTATGATCCTTTGATCCAGTGCATTATCATATTGTAGTTTTACTTAATAGAGTTGGTAGATTTAGCGGTAATATCGAAGATTCCAATTTGGAAAACTAAATAAATTTGTGTGCATGATATATAATATTTCCTACAAACTGATGTAGTTGTGTTTTTGTGTTTGTATATTGTAGGATAGTTTAGATGCAGAAGCCGAGGTTTTGCTTGATCCTAATAAGTTAAGCGAGGATGGAACTGTATCTCTGAATATACTTTCAGTGAGTAAGGATGGTAAGTACATGGCTTATGGGCTTAGTTCAAGTGGTAGTGACTGGGCAACAATCAAGGTTATGAGGGTTGCAGATAAAGAAATTGAACCGATACCTTATCATGGGTATGGTTGTTCTAACTCTAGCAGTTTCTGGGTATAGCCTTTCGTTGTCCTGGAATACTTAAGTTATTTTATAATGATTACATCTCAGGTAAAATTCTCAGGCATCAGTTGGACTCATGACAGTAAAGGCTTCTTCTACAGCCGATATCCAGCTCCCAAGTAAGTGCAAGTTGGGGTGTTTTCAAGTATTTACCCTTTAATTTGGTGTACTAAATTAAGGTAGCTTATTTTTCGCAAGTTGTGGTGTTTCCAGGATATCCCTTAGTAATAACCCTAACTGAACATTTTGAAACCTTGTATAGTATATGTAAAAATTGTTGTACATATTCCTCTTAAAATCATTCTGTATCATTCATCAAAGAGAATATCTCCACCACCACCACCATCACCATCATTATTATTATGTAATGCTGGCGTGCAGATTAATAGATCATGTTCATTTTTGCTTCATTGATTTCATTGTTGAATAGTGATAAATTTTCAGCATTGGCTCTTATTTTATCAAGTTGTGCCCTTTAAAGCTTTTAGTGGAGTATATTGCTTAATATAGGTTTCAAAAGTTTTAAAATTGATTATCTGAGATAGAAATTTTTTTCAATGGTAATTCAATTACTTCACGCCATATACAAAAATTGGACACATGAAGTTTTTGATATGTTCGATATATCTCTTTTTGCAGAGATGGAGATGATATAGATGCTGGGACAGAGACTAACTCTAACCTTTATCAGGAATTGTACTATCATGTTGTTGGTACAGATCAGTCTGAAGATGTTTTATGCTGGAAAGATTCTTGCAATCCAAAGTATATGTTTTCAGCCAGTGTGACAGAAGATGGGAAGGTAAACTGCTTCTTAGATAACTTTTCTAGCTATATGGTGATGGGATTGAAAATAAATTAATTGCTATGCAACTATTTCCTTTTTGAGCTGATGTTTCCATTGTGAGTCAGAATAATGGATACTTAAAAACTTCTTCTTTCAGTATGTTCTTCTATATATCAGTGAAGATTGTGATCCTGTCAACAAAATTTACTACTGTGAGATGTCTGGCATTGTGGATGGGTTTCAAGGCTTAAAAGGAAGAAATGAACTGCTTCCATTTGTCAAATTGGTGGATGACTTTGGTGCAAAGTACGATGCGGTTGCAAATGATGGAACTGTGTTTACTTTCCATACAAATAAAGATGCACCAAAATACAAACTAGTGCGGGTAGATCTCAAGGAACCTAATGTGTGGACTGATGTTATCACAGAAGCTGAGAAAGACGTGTTGGAATCAGCTTATGCATAAATGGCAATCAAATGATTTTATGTTACCTGAGTATGTAAAGCATGTGTTGCAGTTAAGAGATTTGACAACAGGCTCACTGTTGCATCGTTTACCCATTGACATTGGTACGGTTTATGGTATCTCTGTTCGTCGGGAAGACACTGTTGCTTTTATTGGGTTCACTAGCTTTCTAGTGCCTGGTATCATATATATGTGCAATTTACAAGGCGAGGTTCCGGATATGAAGATATCGAGAGATTGTTGTCCCTGGCTTTGATCGTTCTGAATTCAAAGCTGATCAGGTATGATTATTGCCTTTGATATTATCCTATGTAATTGAAGTCAAAGGTTCTCTTGGGTGTTTTATTAAAGTGCTGCTTGTACACTGCACATACCAAATTTCCTTTCTGGTGGGAGCTGCTTTGGAGTGCTGTCTATCTAGCAGATGGTCGTGGCTAATGTTTTCAGTGGGATTTTACTTTTTTCAGGTTTTTGTGACTAGTAAAGATGGTACAAAGATTCCTATGTTCATAGTTGCAAAATAGCATTCCTCTAGATGGATCGCATCCATGTTTACTATATGGTTACGGTGGATTTTAACATCAGCCTTACTCCGTCATTCAGTGTCATCGCACTATCCTTACTAGACATTTGGGAGCTGTCTTCTGCATAGCAAACATTCGTGGTGGTGGTGAATATGGAGAGGAATGGCACAAAGCAGGCTCCCTTGCGAATAAGCAGAATTGCTTTGATGATTTCATTTCATCAGCTCAGTATCTCATCTCCAAAGGTTACACCCAGCCAGGAAAGTTGTGCATTGAAGGAGGAAGTAATGGCGGGCTCCTTATTGGTGCTTGCATAAACCAGGTTTTATTTGTTTTTAGGTTCATTTTTCAAATTACTGTTTTTTTAAGTCTCAATGACTAGTTTCTTCATTGGCAGAGACCTGACCTTTTTGGTTGTGCTTTGGCTCATGTTGGTGTTATGGACATGCTGAAATTTCACAAGTTTACTATAGGTCTCTCTTTTTTCTTTTTCTTTCTCATAAATTTGTTTATATATTATTTTTCTTGTATGCTCAAGGTATATGAGCTGCATCTACATTCCTTATTGCTTGTTTTGTGCTAATTAAGATTTGTTTTCAGGACATGCGTGGACTTCAGACTTGGATGTTCTGATAAGGAGGAAGAATTTCACTGGTTAATAAAGTAAAGAAATTCTGTCTTAAGCAATTTCCTTTGTCTACATCATAGAAATTTTGTTGCGTTATTTTTTATTTACTAATATACAGCTAACTGATCTAAAAATGCAAACAATCAGCCCACTATAAGTGTAATCTCTAGGGGATGTATCTTGAGTGGGTTTTGTAATGGTTTTCTCGATAGTGCAGAGGGTAGCTCAAGAGATATGTGTGGATATATCTTTTGGATTTGTTGCATAATCCAAAAGTTGTTCTCTACTTTTAGTAATAGACGTTTGTCAACAAACAAATATAGATGAAAAATAAACGTTTTTACTCATAAATAGATCAAGTAAACTAGATACAAATAAGATGCACATGAAAATCAAATAATCTAAACAGACCTTAACGGGTGATTTGTCCTTTCGTTATTGGTAACTTGCAAAAATGTGTTCCATCAGAGGAAAAATATTGCCTCGAACTATCCCATGAAATGATTAGGGCAGGCTTACTGACACAATGACCTGAGGTCTATGTTACAAGTTTTCCCCTGCCATCATCACTGAATGACATATATGTCTTATCAGGGGACGTTGAACCTGTCTTTTTCCTGTTAGGCTGTTGGCAATAGTTTTGATATTGTCTCATGCTTGTATTCTGCATTGATCTTTGAATGTTTATTACATGGTTAGATATTCACCATTACATAACGTTCGGAGGCCATGGGAGCAAACTCCAGGACGGTCTGTACAGTATCCATCTACCATGCTATTGACTGCAGATCATGATGATCGTGTTGTGCCATTGCATTCATTGAAATTGTTGGCGGTGAGTCATTTTGTTTAATTTTTCCACTGAGTACTGTTGAATTGTAATTGGATTTGTATATTTGCATATGTGCTTGTGTATACTTAGCATGTCAGCATCCTGACTCCTCTGGTTTAAAATTTGTTTCGAGCCAATGTTGACAACATCCTCTAATAAGAAAAGGATGTTTTTTAATAAATGGGTTCTTATCATATCGTCTTCGTCTTGTCATATCATCTATGAATTCAAGGAGATGGCTGTCTATACTGCTAATTCTTATTTCCCCATAAGTTATGCATGCCGTCTTGCCTTCTTTTTCGATATCTTTGTTTTTTTCTCATGGTGTTGCTTTGCTTCAGACAATGCAACATGTACTGTGCACAAGCTTGGAGGAGAGCCCTCAGACCAATCCAATAATTGGCCGCATCGAGTGCAAAGCTGGCCATGGTGCAGGACGCCCCACGAAAAAGATGGTAAGAAGAATTCAGCTCCCATGTCTCATCATTTAATTTACCTGGTGCAAGGATTCACAGAAGTTATAAAATATGCATCACTACATTACAGATTGATGAGGCAGCTGATCGCTATGGCTTCATGGCAAAAGTGTTGGATGCTTCATGGATTGAGTAGGAGCGCAGCGATGTACATGATCTTCCCAACCGTTCCCATGTTTTGTGCTTCTTTACATGAAGAAGGAAAATAATAATTAAAACAAGATGAAATGAATGAAAAGTGCAGCAATCATATCTCTCTCTCTCTCTCTCTCTCTTTTAATGAAATTTTCTTTCTTCTTGGAGGCGTAGGGATAATCTTAAGCTTTGTTCATAGTTTCTTGAACTTACATATTGATGGCTTTATAACACGTATAAATGCATCTCGGGTCACCGATTAACTAAATCCCATTACATCGTGTAAACTAAAACCATAAATAAATTAAGTCGAGATGACATTATTTGATATTTTAAAATTCAATTTTGTCTTGAACTCATTTGAATTTTCAATTTTGAACTTGAGTTTGATTTATTTTGATCTCAAACCTTACTTGATTAAGTTTAATTTATTCTTTTTTTTTAATAAATTTTATAAATTTTAATAACTTTGACATGCAAACTTTATAAAAGCTCGACTAATGTTTAAGCATAATTTACATCAGTTAATTGAGTTAAATACTAATTTTTTGCTTCAATTAGACTTATTGATTTGAATGGAAATGTCAAGATAGGGATGGGTATTTTGTCATCATGGTATTTAGTAATGTATTATCTGTGGATTTAGCCTCTTAATTAATATTCATAAACAATGGTAAAAATTGCTTAGTGTTTTATCTTGTGTAATTGTCAAAAAAAAAAAAAAAATATATCTTCCGTAATATTTTATTTTTTTCCCTATAATTTCAACTAATGATTACATGCAATAATATTTAAAAAGAATATTGATGAAAATTAAGTAAAAGTAATATTTAAAAAAGGAGATGTTTAGCTAAGAATAAATTGAGAAAATGTGGAATTGGGTACTCTAACTTTGACAAAAAAATACAATTAAATACATAAACTTTAAAAAGTTTAATTCAATACTAAATTGATTTTTTGGTGGACATTTTTAGTTTCTCAATGTTTGTCTACATAAAACATAAGAGCAAATAAATGTTGGACATATGTCATTATGTGTCCAATAGTCAGATCTTATTTTTGAATAAAATTGATGTGGAGTGTTTTTTAGTGATATAAGATTTTATAAAAAGTGAGCATTACATGTAAAAAATTATTTACGATAAAACTTATTATATATAAATGATTTTTTTTATGTCTAAAAATACTATTAGTTGAAATTCTAAAATTAATTTTCAATGAATTAACACATTACTTTCTTTTAAATTTAAAAATGAAATATTACTATAGAAAAGTAAAATCTTAATTTTTAATGAATTGATTAGTGAATAGATACTAAAGTGTATCAAATTAAAGTACAAACATCAAAATGTAAATAAAACTAAAGTACATATACTAATATGTAAAAAAGTGTAACAATATTAACTTTTTCATTATCGAAGATACTAAATTGAAACTATATTTACTAAATCGCTAAAATTGAAAGTTTAGATACTAAAATATCAAAAGTCAAAAGTAAAACAACTTTTTGAGCCAAAAAAAAAAAGGTACAAGAACTTTGGACATCTTTATCACATTTCTGAATGTATCTTCATATTTAGAACTTCACCTTGTAAGTGGCAGAGGTATATAATCCTACGCACAAGAAAGCTAGCAAACCCGATAAAAGCAACAGTCTCCGCGACAAACAGGGATACCATATACTATACCAATGTCAATGGGTAAATGGTGCAACAGTGAGCCTGTTTTCAAATCTCCTAATCGCGACACATGCTTTACATCACTCAAGTAACATAAAATCATTTGGTTGCCATTTACAGCAAAACATCTTTCTTAGCTTCCGGGACAACATCAGTCCATGCATTTGGTTCCTTGCCATCTACCCGTACTAGTTTATATCTTGGTGCATCTTTATTTGTAAAGAAAGTAAACACGGATTCATCATTTGCAACTGCATCATACTTTGCAACAAAGTCAACTAACAATTTGACAAACAGGAGTAGTTCGTTTCTTTCTCTTTAAGCCTTGAAACCCATGTACGAGGCCAGACATCTCAATGTAGTAAATTTTGTTGACAGGATCACAACCTTCTCTAATATATAGAAGAATATACTGAAAAAAAAAAAAAACGAAGGAAGTGTGTTAGTATCCAATATTCTACACAGCCGTTTCGACAATTGATGTATTTGCAATCAAAGTCCACCGTCCCATCATATGTCACACCAATTCTAAACCTATTCGTAATGTCTCAAAATGAGAGCATTAACATTCTGTCACATGTTCTTACTAGAATAGAACACGTTAAGATTATAATTCTACTAGACCACAAATTAAAACACAATATAACTTCAATGTCTCACATAAAATGATACTTTCAAAACATTAATGTCATAATAAAAAGTTCTAAATAACTCGGTTGGCTTAAACCAAACACCAACTTACATTCAATCTTAAAACATCATATGAATTATGGTTGTGCAAAAATCCCGATCAAACAATGAACCGAGCCAAACCAGACCGAAATTTAGGTTCTTTTTTGAAATGGTTCGGTTCGGTGAAGACCAAATGCTTCGCGGTTCGGTTTCTTGAATCTCAGCAACGTAATTTGGATCAAAAACAGGACGAGAACATGATCCATCAATAAACCCTATCTTAGCTTTAGCACTCAAAGCTAATCTAATAGATCGACTCCAATTCAAGAAATTCGATCCAGTGAAAGATATATTCGTAAGAATTAATCCTGGATTATCCGATGAATTAAGAAATAAAGGATCGCTACCTGATCGAGTGTTATTAATATTCATTCTTGCAGTATTCAAAATTTCACCAACGCCCATCAAAATCAAAGAGAAAATTGTAACAGAATCAGATTATAGTAATCAAAAGCAGATGTCAAAGAAAACCTAACCATTTTTCCTGCTCTGATACCATCTTGAATCTCAGTAACGTAATCTGAAGAGAAGGAAAAAACTCCAGAATGTAACGGAAATTGAAAGAAGGTCAAGTTTGTTATATTTCTTATTCTGTTTTTGTACAGCACATAAAGTATATATATATACAAAAGTACAACCAATACTATTGGTCCACGTGTCAAATATATAAATAGACTATACTTCTATATGGTTCGGGCCCTGAACCGAATCGAACCAAACCATTATATATATATTTTTAAAAAATTAAATATATTATTTTTACTCTTAATCATTTCATTAAAAAAATTTATTTTTTTTTTTAAATTTATGACTTAAATTTGTATCATTCACGAGAATAAAATTAGACTTATTATATCATATTTTAGTTATTACGTTGTCTATAAATAAGATAGATTTTAGATTTTAGCCTCTAGTATTCTAACTCATGAATTTTTTTTCCCTTTGTCTTATTAATTAATCTACTTCTATTATTTAGTTATTTATTGATTTATATAATTGATAATATGTTAGTTAGAAGCATACATTGAATTAAATTTTGTGTATTATACTGGGATAAAGTCTAGTATACTATTATAGTTCAAGATAATTAAAAAAAAAAAAAGAGACTAGTCACAATGATAATTTTATAATGGATGAAATCCTTTCCTTTCTATATGTTTTACATGTTTACTTGGTAAATGATTATTTTTAGATATTGTTGTTTATATTTGCATTAGTGATAAGAAATATGTAATGGAAGCTTTTCAATAGGATATATTTTTTATTTTATGAATAAAAATGGTTTGAACCTCAAACCGAACCATACCAAACTTTTTTTATTCAAAAAAATAACGAACCGAGCCATATAGTTAGGTTAGAATTGAAAAGAAAAACTAAACCATAAAATATCATGTGGTTCGATTCAATGAGCAAACCGAACTGAACCGTATCGTGCACATCCCTAATACAAATAGAAATCTTAAAACATAAAAAAATTACAAGAACTAATATCCAAACTCTAAAAATTACCAAAACTAAGTAAAATTTCATAAAATCCTCAACTTTAACTATCTCCAAATCTAAATATTTAATAGCCTGCTGGAAAATTGGCTCCCTTATTATCCTCCCATAGTTTACAAATACATCATATCCAGATAGATCGAACACTATAGGTTCTTTACCTGATCTTGAAAAACAAAAGGAGTGAGTGCAAGGCTTAGTACGCCAAACCATAATCACATGCACATGAACAAATATCATACAATTTCACATGCAACATTATAACATATGCAACAATCATATGTTATTATCTTTAATTAGCTAAGTAACCAACACAGTTTATAACCATTTGAAACTAGTCTTAAACCTAGAGTAACTCATGACTCTATGAAAACAAAATAAGTGTAAAATATTTATATATATATATATATATTGGTGTTGGGTACTCTCTACACATCTAGGTACCGTACTCGTACCACTTTTAAATTACTGGAATCATCTCTATGCACAACTCCACTCAGGATAATGTCACACACAGATCATCAAAGCGCCGTCTTTAAAACACGATACTCCTGGTCTGTAGACCAAACCAAACACAACCAACAACCAGTTATAATCAAATATCAATTATTCTAATTACATGTTCTACCTAACAAGTGTAATCATCAAATAAGGTAATGATATATCTAATACAAAGTTTGGAGCGGTTTACCTAGCTTCACTAAAGACACTTGAGTACAAGCAAACACTCGCTCAAAACTTATTTTCATAAGATAAACATACTATTAAGGTTATCTAAACCCTTAACTAATAATAACTACAACTATCTTTCTTCTTTGATCGCAGAACAACAAAATCTTCAAGAAATTTAGGGTTTCTCCAAAACTACTCTAAAAGATCGACTCCCTTCGACACCAATAAGAACACTCGGGTAAGATAACCCTTTTTGATTGCCAAGGAATAAAAAAAAACAAACTTACCTAATACTTTGATCCTTGTTATTCCTTGAAGTAAGCTATAGGTTTAAGAGAGGTTTCAGGGTTTCAAAAGTATATGTTGGGTTATGAGAAGAAAGGCAAGGTTAAAGGGCTATGTATACTATTACTACACAGAAAACCCTAAAGAAAACAAGAAATAAAATGGCGGTCTAGAACTTGAAAGATGAAACTAGAGCAAAGAAGGTTGACATCCAACACCGGCGATGCAGGATCCAACGCCAACAGCGGAAATACCAACACCGACGGCCAAGGGGACGGCATTGTGCTACATTCTTTTGTCTTTCTTGAACAACTCCCTCTTGTTTAGATATATATGTTATTTAACAATATATTATTATAATATTATAATGGATCATAAAATTTTCTTATTTAATAATATATGATAATTTTGCTCTTTATTATGATTATTTATTTATATATTACATGTACTTTGGATTGGGAGGATCCTTCCGGCATAATATGTCTTCATGATATGTCTTCAGATTGATGTGTACCAACAAAATGATAGTACACTACTAAAAATGCCTAGAGTTGGTCTTAGTCCTGCGTCCATTTCTTCTCCGTCTCTGCAAAAAGAGAAAAAGTCAATAGCATACCATCTCTATCAGTGACTAACATTTTACCTAAATATAGCAATACGTAATCCATTAGGAGCTCAAAAGCACAAACCTACTTCTGACAAATCATCTCAGTTCAGCAATCATAAATATGAAGAGTAATCATGACACCTATGGCATATATACATTATTTTCTTGCCTTTGACATGTAATAATATTAAAACGTTCAGTTATATTACTAAGTGAAAAACCAAAAAATACAACAAAGTGAGAAAATCAAGCTATTTAAATTTAGTTCACCAAGTTTATGAGTATATACTAGCAAAAAACCCTAACTTCCTCTTACATGGAAGCTGAATATCGACGGTAGAAGAAGCTTTTTGTTGTCATGAGTCCAACTGATGTCCGAGAATTTTACCTATAAGATTTAAGGCCCTAAACTAACTTTAGCATCTGAGGACAACTGCTAAAACCTGGAATCTAATAGACTTACAAAATCCTTACCCATGATAAGGAATCAACTTCGACTTGTTTATTTGCGACCCTCATAACCTTAATTGCTGCCCAGTCACTACCACTTGAACTAAGCCCATAAGGCAAGTACTTAACATCCTTACTTACTGAAAGCGTATTCAGAGATACAAGTTCATCCTCAATTAACATGTTAGGATCAAGCAAAACTTCTGCTTCTGCATCTAAACTATCCTACAATATACAAACACGAAAACATTTCATCAATTTGTAAAAACTTCAACACACTATGAATACCATTTTTTTTATTCGATTTACCAAATAGAAATCTTGAAGCACTAACACTAAATGTACCTATTTATAGATTTGATTGGACTAATGTCATGAATAGTACTTAAATTTTGGTAAAATATGTTATTAGGTACCTGAACTTTAAAATTAATCAATTTAGTACCTATAAGAGCTTTTTATACATGTTAACAGTACCTTTGTGATATAGATTAGCCTATACAAAAAATAATTTTAGATACTAAATTGATCAATTTTAAAATTTATATACTAAATTGTTTAGGTATCTAATTATGTAATTTATTAAAATTCGGATATTATTCATAATATTTACCTAATTCAATTTAAGTACAACACAATGCCATAATGGATCAATGGATCATGAACCATATTGAATAGTTGATTGGTCATAAAGCTAAATTCAACATTGTACAAAAGCATGAGATCAATATTTATGTCACCATGATATATGATCTATTTGAATTGTTTGTTTTTATCTGTATCGTATCTGTATCTAATTTGTATTTGTAACTTATCTGTATCATATTTATATCATATGTGTATCGTATCTGTTTGATTATTTTATGAGTAAAAATATCAAATTTTCATTATTATCTATTTCTTGACAAACATCTGTTTAAAAACGATAAAAATATGATATCAAAATGACTAGAATATAATGAAACAAACAGATTTCACCTCAGCCTTACTTAGATGTTCATTCAATCAAATTCTCATAAACAAGTAAGAAATTTTAATTATATCTATAAAACCAATACCATATCTACATCTACAAGCTTTCAATTCAGCCAGCCATCGAGCTAGACCCAACAATGGACACAAATTATCATATAAAAGTTTACATTGATCATCTTATTATACCAATTTCACCTTATTATGCCAAAATTTCACAAGTACGTGAACATATAGAACACTCGCGCTTGAAGACCTGTATTATGAAAGTAAAAGTACTTGCCCCCTCTCATATCTTGGATAATAAAAGAAATTTTAGGTATAATGTAAAAAAAAAATACTTAAATTTTCGTAAAAAGTTCAATCAGGTATCTAAAATTCAGTTTTGAATAATGCGATACCTAAAGCAATTTTTCATGTGCATTTTTTCTATTTGTAAAAGTTTAGGTATCATTTTTTATATTAATTCAAAATCTTTGTGATCTTATCATGATGCTTATTCCTGAAATGACATTTCTTCATCATAGATTCCATCAATTTCACCTGCTGTTGAACCAATTCTTTTGTTTCTTCACTATCAGGATCTTCAAGCCTAGTAGCCAAAATAACTCACTAATTAGAATCCGACACAAACAATAACACAAATTATCACAGTTCAATAAAAACAGCCAACTACTAGCTCACAAAATTTACAACGATAGCAGCTACACTTAATACATATAAAAAGAAGTAGCACTTTACAATTACAAATAAGGGAGAAAATAGATAATGGTGCACAGATTAATTAAACAATGCGGGCCCGACTTGTTACCTTTGCACTAAGGGTTAATGTTAAATATATATATATATATATAGGGTTTTGTATGGAAATACCCCTATTTTTGAAAACAAAATCCCAAAATACCCAACTTTGCAAACTTATTCCGGAAATAACTCACCAAAAACGCATTTGAGGCGTGCGTTTGGAAGTCTGGACGTTGGGCGCATGCCCTATATGCGCATGAAGTGTTTTCTGTCGAGTTGAGACGTGCAGCTGGGCGCATTCATGGTATGCGCCTGACACAACCGCACACACCACACGCGCCTAGGGTTTAGTATTTAACTTCCCCTTCCTCCCACAGCTCACTCACACTAAAACAACTCACTCACACTCACACAGCTCACTCACATTCTTCAGATCTCGACCTTGCATGGTAGATCTACCGGAGTGGGCGCACACAACAAGGCGCGTGTGGAGACCTTCTCACCACACGTAGCACTTGCGCGCTCAGGCAGCATCGAGCGAGCGCCAGCGAGCAGCAGCGAGAGAGCGGGTGAGCGGGCGAGCGCCAGCGGGTGAGCGAGCGCACAGCACAGCGAGCGCAAGCTGGCCGCGCTCAACGGCCGGAGTGGGCGCGGACACCACTTGCGCCCAGAGACCATCCACACCACCAGCACCCAGCGACCATGCACAGCGAGCGCCGAAGTAGTTCCTCTGCCAACCACCCGAAAAACGCATTCTGTACTCTCGGTCTTCATTTCTTGCATGTGTTGAGAAAGTTTTGTTAAGGTAAAAACTCAAAAACGATATCTTATATCTTATGTTTATTGGTTTACTCGGCTGAATAGTGGTGATTTTGGAAGTTCATATGTGTTGAAGTGTTGACAATGTTCGTATAATGTGTACATAGGATTTACAATGGGGGATTATATTCGGTTCATTGTGTATGCTCATGGGAATGTTGTGACTGGAAAATACGGTCCAAAGTATGACCGAGCTCCATGAAGAAGGTCCGGATGAGGATTGATGCTGACTTTAACCAATTTTTGAGCAAGATATGTGCTAGTGTCGGTGTAGATCCAACTAGGGGAGCTGTCCAAATTATCCACAGACACCCTCATTATATGCCGAATGGGCCATCGTTCATGTTGCTGCCTATTGTAGATGACGAAGGTGTTGAAGACTTGATTGACCAGCTAAGGAACTTGGTTCAGGCCTATTGCAAGAGTTGTATGTGCAGGTACAAGGACAGTGTAGTGAGCAGACCGAATTTGTGCCATCTCAATTGCAGGAAGTTGTGGTTCCAAATGTGGAAGACCAACATAACACATTTGTTGACCCCATAGGTGGGGTCGGTGTATGCAATCAAACACCTCAGCGGCAAGTTATGGTGCATCATTCTCCTATGAACTTTGAAGAGTATGAGCCGACGAATGTCGAAGAAGGAATGATGGAACTTGAAAGGAGAATTGAACAAGAAGTTATGCCAATTCTAAATCCTAGAGCCACGGATGATAATCGGGACGGTCAGTATTATGTGGATGAAGATGGGGATGCAATAGAAGACGACCAAAGTGACAGTGAAGATGAAGATAATCCCGAACGGATCAATGATGTGATGTTGTGACCATGAGCACATCACAACAACCATCCAGTGGAAGACAAAATTCCAACTAATGATCCATCTGAGGGCGGTGTAAGGGATAAGGTACCGTTTTTCAATATCGGCAGCAGTGATGGGTATATAACTTTTGAGGAAAGCTTGAGTATAATGAGCAAGAACATCTCAAATGCAGATGATCTGAACAAAGGTATGATGTTCACCACAAAAGCAGATCTTATTAACCATGTGAAAAAATTTCATGTCACGCAACACTGTAACTTCAGGGTGGATGATTCAACCAAAACTGTATGGTCAGCATATTGTATGAAACGAGATGAGGGGTGTAAATGGAGACTGCGTGCTTGTAAAAGAAGCTTGAGGGTCTCTTCGTCATCACCAGATTAGAAGGACCTCACACATGCCTTAACCCTATGGTCGGGCAAGACCATTCTCAGATAGATTGTAATGTTCTTGCAAGAGAGTTCTTGACGATGGTTAAGGATGATGTAGATATAAAAACGAAAGCGCTCCAGGGGCATGCAGAGGCCCTATTTGGCTACAAAATATCACGACGAAGAGTATGGGAAGGGAAGAGGAGAGCAATTGCCATGGTATATGGAGACTGGGAAAATGCATACAATGAGCTTCCAAAATTGTTATATGCAATGAAAGCTACTAATCCTGGGACACAGGTTGAATGGGGTTGGACAAGATCTGTAGAGCCTGGAAAATCAATCTTGAAGTGGTTATTCTGGACATTTGGTCCTTCGGTGGAAGCATTCAAGTATTGTCGACCTATTATATGTGTGGATGGAACATTTCTTTACGGGAAGTATAAACACGTCCTGTTAATTGCATGTGGGGCAGATGGCGATAATAGGATTGTACCTTGGCTTTTTGTTTAGCCCCGACAGAATCAATGGAGTCATGGAGCTGGTTTCTAGTGCGGTTGAAGCGACATGTAATTGGTCACCGTGGTGAGGAGACAATATGCTTGATATCCGATAGGGGCGCAGGAATTATGTCTGCATGCAAAGAGCAATCGAATGGGTGGTTACCTCCATTTGCGGTTCATAGGTTCTGTGTTCGACATGTTGCCAGTAATTTCAATAAAGTCTATAAGAATGTGAGGATGCGGAATTTGGTAACATATGCTGCCTCTCAAGCACAACCAAGGAAGTTTGAGAAATTCATGGACTTGGTGAAGGACATCAATGAAGAAGCAATCGAGTGGTTTAACAAAACTGAGTCAGATGGATCATTCACATTGCCTAGGAGCAATGGACGTTAGCATATGATGGCAACTACCGTTTCGGGTACATGACTAAACATGGTGGAGGCTTACAATTTTGTCATCCAAGGTGCAGGGGTCTTCCCGTGACATCTTCATTAAGAAAATTTTTTACAATTGCGTAATGCTTTGGGAGAAACGAATGGCAGAAGCCACTGATGCAATAAAAGCCAATCAAGTGTTCACTACATATGCTCGCGAAAAATTGGACGTATGGGGCAAACGTTCACGAACCATCAGGTGACTAGTTTCCATAGGAATACTGGTTTGTTTGAAGTACGAACAGGGCCATCGGGTAGGTGGTGGCTTGAAGGGGGGAGGTCGGACGAGGAAGGTCGACCTGGGGAAGCACACTTGTACATGCAACAAGTGGCAAATATACAGGATACCATGTTCACATGCCATAGCTGCTGCACACATGAGATTGGACACAACAACATTAGTGGGGCCATGGTATAGGTGGACGAATCAGATTCGGTGCTATGGAGCCCATTTCCATCCTATTGGGGATGAGTTAGAGTGGCCTGCACCAGCCAACTTCCCCTACCTAGTGCCTGATCGTACAATGACTCGTGCGAAAGGTAAACCACGAACTCGTCGATTTCGGATGGAGATGGACATTAGAGGGCGCACTGATACGATTACCTGCAGTGTGTCACAACCAAGGTCACAATAGAAGACGATGCCCCCATTCCTACCAACAGGGTTAAGATCATGAACTAATGTTGCATTTGTTAGTTATTGCAATATGTGATGCATTATTGTTGTAATTTTCTAACATTCATTACCTCTCATTTGCAGGGTAGATGGAGCCCGGTCCAATAGATCCGTCCGTGCTGACAAAACAGGCGACCCATCGTTCAGAGGATGTGTGGATTGCTGAGGTAGAATGTTGTTGATCGTTTCAACGAATCTATTTTTGTGGAATTCTAGTACCAGTGATGTTGATTGCTTTCGTAGGCAAATGCGGATCCAATGATTCCCTCTTAGACATTGACTGTCAGGCGCCGAGAGCTGACACTTACGCGTCTTGATCCTCGGATAGTGCCATATCTACAACAGGCTGGATTCTATGGACCTAGTCGTCTGCCATTCATCTAGCTTGACTGGCACTTCCTTACAGCACTCGTTGAGCGTTGGAGACCGGAGACGCATACATTCCACATGCCAACAGGGGAGATGACAATAACTTTACAGGATGTGGAGGTCCAATTAGGCTTACGTGTCGATGGATTACCTCTGATAGGCAGCAGCAATCTCAATATTCCAACGCTATGTCAAAACCTTTTAGGAGTTATACCCGGGAATACAAACTTACGAGGAGGGCGAATTAACCTCAATTGGATCTCCCAACAGTTTAATGAAATACTTGAAAATGCAGATGAGGAAGAAATTATTAGGCACACTCGTGCATATATATTGCAGTTGATTGGGGGTTTCCTTTTTGCTGACAAATTAGGGAACCTTGTCCACTCCATGTTCCTTGGTATGTTGGGAGATTTGAATGATGCAGGGCAATATGCATGGGGGACTGCGTGTTTGGCATGGTTGTATAGGCAACTATGTCGTGCATCTACATCGGTGCACAGGTTAGCAGGTACGGCCATACATCTGCAAGTGTGGGGATGGGATAGATTCCCCCAGTGTGCTCCTCGTACTAGATCTGGTATGATGATACTTGCTGGTCAGCCACTTGCATGTAGATGGCATATGCGCAGAATGACGACTCACCATCCTACACATGTGGTCACCACATATCGCCAAGCCTTGGATTGCCTTTCGCCTCACCAGGTATGTACGTCACATGTATCATTTCATTACATACATCTAACATTTGTTCATATCTTCATGCAAGTATTGTCCTATATGCAGGTGGATTAGGAGCCATACCCTGAGAACTTGTTGGAGAAACTTCCTCTGTTTTGTACTACAGGCGACAAATATGGACAGCTCGTGTGCCGTTTATTTGCTTCGCCATCATTGAGTGGCACTTCCCAGATAGAGTTGCGAGACAGTCTGGAGGCTTGCAGCACATCCCCACCAATGTTAACATAGATGGAGCGCTCCATGACGTTGACCTACGCGGAAAGTCATATGCAAATTGGCAGCAGCTTCACATGAGTTATGTTGCTCTGTGGGAAGATCGCCATGCAAACCTAGTTGAGATTGAAGAGGGACCCGGGGTCGATGTTGAATATGTGAATTGGTACTGGCGTATCACTCGTAGATACATCTCTCATACTGGTGCATTGATAGGACATATGGTGAGATCAGGAACATTAATTTCAGTATAATCTTGTAGCACATTCACTAAAATCAATTTTGCTATTTTTCAGATATGCACACTGGGAGATATCAGCCGATCAAATAGTTTGGACCGCACACGTGATCTTGCATACGAGTCAATGAGAATTGCGGAGAACGAAAACGAAATCGAGCTATATCCAACAGGGGGAGCACATGTGGGAGAGGAAGCCCAGTCACATTATGTGGACGAAGGAGCCGCAGCAAATGTTGAACCACAACGTCCGCGTCGTTGACTGACAGATATGGCTCGTCGAGGTCGTCGAAGCACATCCTCCATACCCACCCACCAACAATACCACGTGCATGTACCAGCTTCTAATGTCCCTACAGGTAGCACATTTCCATCTGAGACCACATTTGCTAGAGGTAGCACACACTTAGGTGATATATCACACCCCAGTGGCAGCTTATTCCCGGATGATTTGTCATACCCATTTGATGTCATGGGTGGTTCAAGGTATGATCCGAATACATTTATCACTCCATCATTCAGCCACGATCTGTATGAATCATTTACTACACCTCCAGCACCACGTAGAGAGCGTGGTATCCATATATCATATGAGCCTCGACTACGAGAAGGAGAAGGAGAAGCGGTAACACATTTGACCCAGTCCACTGCATGCTACATTCCAGTGGCCCCTAGAGATTTCGAAGAACCTTCTACTGAAGCAAGCGACCAAAGGGGTGATCCACCACCTAGGGGCAAGGAGAAGGAGTTTGTGTTTAGAAGATTTGGAAGAACATTCACGAGACGATCGAAGAAGAATTAGTTAGCTTGTAATTACCTCCATTATTGACTTGTACTTAACAAATTTGTAATTGTATACCAACTTACTATCTTGGTTAGAATTATTTTAAAGTTTTGTTACTGAGATGTTGTCTATGGTGCACCTGATTTTTTATTGTTATGCATATGGGATTGTATGCCATTCTATGGGGCTTAAAAAAATTTTTACTGTCTTGGAGCGCATATGAAGCATGCGCCCCACCGGCATCAGTGCATTCGCTCGGCGTGGACAATGTGCGGAGGTTACAGGCGCATATAGCGCATGCGCCCAACCTCAACTCCTCCCAAGCGCTCAAATGCGCCCACAGCAAGACATTAGGCGCTCAAATGCCCGCAAAGCGCGGCGAGCAAGAGGGGAGGCCATTCAGACGCATGTGAAGCATGCGCGCAGCCTCCACGCTGCAGGCGCACACACAGAATGCGCCCGCCTCCACACTTCAGGTGCACACATAGAATGCGCCCGCGCGATCTTCCAGCTCCACCTACTGCATGCAAGAGGTGACGCACATATCATGCGCAATATAGGCATGCGCCCAACGTCCAGACTTCCAACGCACGCCTCAAATGCGTTTTTGGTGAGTTATTTCCGGAATAAGTTTGCAAAGTTGGGTATTTTGGGATTTTTTTTCAAAAATAGGGGTATTTCCGTACAAAACCCTATATATATATATATATATATATACTTGAATTTTAATAGAAAGTTTAGTTAGCTAACTGAAATTTAATTTTGAACAATTTGGTATTTGAATTTTCTTAAAAAATTAAATGAAATACCTAAATTTTGGTTTTTGAACAATTTGATATATATATAAGTTTTCATGTATATTTTTCTAGCTGATTGAACTTACCTTAGGTAGGAAAAATCAATATAAAAACTTATTTCATATATCAAATTATTCAAACCAAACTTTGGAAAAAAAATTATATGTGAAAACTTACTTCAGGTACCTGATTGAACTTTTTGCAAAAGTTGAGATACCATATTTGATATTATCCCTTTGCACTAATATAAGCATTTGGAAAATATTTATCTTCTTTTTTAACAGTTCTATGTGTGTGTGTGTGTATTCGTTAAATTCATTTATGTCATGTTTAGTAAGTAGAAATTGGAAATGAAATGGATTTAAATTAAAAGAATAGAATGAAATAGAATAATTAAGAAATGAGAATTCTATTCCTATATTTGGATGTACGATGGTATGGAATGGAATATAATAAAAATTTACAAAAATATAAGGATTGAAAGCTATGATCACGGCTTATGCTAGATTTAGCACTAGTCAATATTATATGTATCAATTCCTTGCTTGTAGGTGAGATTTTGACTTTGGATAAAATGAATAACATTAGTAAGATTGAATAGAATAGAATTGTGATTCAAATTTCTAAAAGATCGAATCCCTAATACCAATTCCATTCACCATTATTCTCTTGTAATTTGACATTAGTACTATTTCTTTTTGTCTTGTTCAGTTCTTATCGAATCACCACGTGCTCCTCGTCAAAACCCAAAATAGGTACTTCTAAATCAGGTCTTACACATCATAACTCAAGGATCTAGTACATAGACATCGTTAAAAAAACAACTTTAATTTAGTTAAAGTATTAAATTTAAATCTCAACGAGCACGTTCACGACTTCAAGGACTCGGCATTGCGTCTCAAATAGCAAGAAATTACCATCGATAAGGATCGGCGGTTTTAACGCTGAAGTAATTGTCCACGACGTACTTATCCCGACGAGTAACTGGATACTGCAATAGCTCGTCGAGGATACTCAGTGAGCCCATTGGTCGAGTTGAGAAGATACGAGGAAATTTGGATTCAGTACGAGGTCGTTGTTACTTGTTGACGTGTGGCTGAGTCAAGATATGTATTCTCATCGATTCCGCGAGATACATGTATAGAAAGAAAGGATAGGCGCCTGAGAAAATTGTAAAAATATTCAATAGAACGTGTACATCTGTATATCATAAATAACTACTAATATTTTAATATATAAATGAGATAATGGTATTTTTAAAGTAAATACCGTTTGTATAGAATGTTGTATTTTAAAAAATTATTAATAGTTACTTATTCCATATATGACACGGTATGAATGATAGTATTGAAAATTTTTATACTTTATAATTTTGATAAATTAGTATATAAACTTTTATTTTTATATATGTAGTGTCTCTAGTTTTATTTTGTTTTATTTTTTGATTATATTAATATCTCTAGAGATAAAAAAAATAAAAAATAAAAGTTGAAATATTAATTTTGCCTAAAATATAATGGCAAAAAAAATAAAAATTTGCCCAAAATATAAGCGAAATGAAGTTTGAATGCTTTTTTTTCCCGACACGGCACGATGAAATTGATGGAAGAGAAAGTGAGACAAGGAGAGAGAAGATGAAATGTGAAATTGATGGGAACCGAGAACTTAATAATGACTTGGAATGTGTAGCAATTTTCTTGCTTTTTCGGGATGAGGTTAGTATGTTGGAAAAATGTCGCCATTTTGTGCTAATGATGTCAACATTTTGAATTGAAGCTTAAGTTTCTTTTCTTTCTTTTAAAAAAAAAAATTATCGACAATATATATCTTAGAATCTTGTTTTAAAATTTGAATATTTATATAGGTGACTTCAAAGTTTAATAGTTACTAGCAGACATTGTATTTACGATATATGTACAAATTTAATAATAGCATATGCATTAAAAAGTAATCTTATAGTATATACATATAAAAAAAATGCAACAGAATGAAATAAAAAATAAATGGACAAAGTATTCAAGATAAAAAATATAATGATTGATGTTAGAAAATATCAATAACTTAAAATAGTTGTATTTACTATGTACATGAGTATATTGTCACGTCCCAAGAGGTACCCTAAACGTAACAGTCTGCCACACTCAATATTAAAGTTTAAGTATGACAACCTTAGCCACTCTCAAAAGTTTTGATATTAAGTGTAAGGCGTGCTCTCACAAATTTAGAGGATCATATATGAAATTATGAAGCTTAAGAAGATATAATAACATATTAAGAAAAGATGATTCATAATATTTATTTACTTATAACGATGATCTTACAAATTTAGGAACATTTTCCTTATTCACAAATCTATCACAAGAATATTGTACATTTTATCCAACACTAAACATCATCTAGAATTTCTTTATCCAAAAAGAAATTACCTGATCGCAGGGTCCTTGTGGCTTCAACCATAGATAAGAGAATTGCAAAAGATATCTATGGTGGTATAAGCTAACAGGCTTAGTGAGAACTATTTCCATAAATAACTTATTGTAACAAAATTTTAAACAAGTTGTTTAATCAAATAAATGGAATGCATCATACACGTGGGCAAACAAGGCATATAGTTTTTCGGGAACTATATGTTGAATGGATTTGTGCTCTCCATTCGGGGTTTGGTGATACATAACCTCAAACAAGTAGTTTTAGTAAAAAGATTTATGCTTTTAACCAATATCGCTAAGCATATGAAGTCTACTTGAATTGAGCCTTACTTTTGGATCTTCCGCCAAGCATTTCTTTAACGCCGCCAAGCAATCACTTTCGGACACTCCACCAAGTGTTGATTTCGACATGAGCTTACTATCCTTCTCACCCAAAGATAATAACCCAAATGCAATGTGACTCACTTCATGGTATGCACGAATCCATTTATTTATGATATCATAACATTATTATTATCAAATTTAAGACGATCAAAGAATCTCATACAAAGCAAGTGTTATACTAAAACAAACATTTAAATCAATTCCGGCCTCGCTATTCTTAGGATTCTTTCAAGGAATTATTTTACACACATATCCATTTGTCTTTTCCTAACTCTAATGCAACTAAATTACAAGCACAACAAGTATAGTATTTAAAGGAAATAAACTCACGATGTCAAGTCGACTATTCTTCTTATACGGATGAGTTTTTCACACACTCCACTCAATCGAAATAGTCTTCGGGATATGCGTATTCTTTCTTGGAATCACCTAGTCAAAGAAAATACCAATAATGAGTATTTTTTGATGTTTTTCTTGAATTTTGACAAAACAATGTCATGAGAACGTTAAAGTTCGTATAAAGGAAAGTTCCAATTTGAAATGGCCATAACTTGGTCATTTTAACTCGGAATTGCGCATATAATATACCGATTTCTACCTACTCAAAAATATCTATTCATTTCTAAAACTATTTTTATCAAATTAAACCATTTAGGCTCCGAAACAGTAGCGATAAAATTTACTACGAATTTTCTAACTCAAAAACAACTTTGGTTTAATAAATCAAAATTTGCTTGATAAATACTTAGTTGTCTATATAGTTGAAAAATTCTCTTTTTATAGTTACTTAGCTCATAATTTATTCATACTCAAGTGTTTGTTGTCCATTCATGTTTCTTTGAATAAAACAATATAAATTAAGAGTTTAGAAAACTACAAGAAATTTATTTTGTAATTGGTTTTGTAATGAATAGTTTGATTCTTTTTGTTTTCAAATAATTACTTTATTTTTGACTTATTATTTTTCTATATGACTTTTGAAAAACAATTTTTCTTCTTTTTTAAATTCTTGTGTTGGTCCTATGTATATTCTACAAATCCTTCTTTGACTATTTATTTGAAAAGATCTAAACTTGAAAATCCTCACTTCTTGCTTCCTAAGGTTTTGTTATGTTATGTTTTAATAGAAATCATTTTGTATAAAAAATCATTTTCTTTTGAAAAATAAAGTGGGATAATAAGTGATTTAAAAAGCTTTTCATAACAAAGTAGTTTCTTAAATTGTAGTGGGTCCTTTTAGTAACTTTGAAAGGAATGACTTTATTTTTGTTAAACTATAGATTTTATATTTCATATAAACTTATTCTTAAGTGATAAAACTTTCTTTTTATCAATTATTTTTAGAACTTAAAAAATTTGGACAACAATCTTAATAAACATGATTTATGAGAAATAATAGCAAACAAAAATAACATAAATAATAAAGTCAAGTATTGGGAGTCTTAGCTTCTTCAAGGCTTCCGGAACTAAGAAATAGACTAGTCCCAAAATAAAAATAAAATGAAAGAAAGAAAAATTTATTTTGACTTGATGAGGACAAATCTAAGACTAGAGACTAGTCTTAAGATAACAAAGAATAAATAAATTACAATGAAATAAATAAATAAATTGTATTGCATGAAAATAAATAAATTGCAAGTGATCTTATATGCTCTAAAGAATGTGTATATATATATAGATAATAATACTTAGATATAGTAACAATAATATGAACAAAATAATAACAAATAATAAATAGATTTTCATGAACATGAACAAGAACAATACATGAATATATGTAGCTTCCATAACATTTAGGCTTTGAAAACTCACACTATGGTCATGTAAAGTTACATGACATGAGAAGAAGAAAAATAATAGGAAATGGTTTCCTAAAGAAAACTTTGGTAGTGTTATGTGGTTTTGGTTTTGTTGTAGGTAGAAGTTGTTTTGGAATTATTTTAAGAGAGTTTTGGGAGGATAGTTGGAGAGAGTTTTGAGAGAGTTTTTGTAAGGAATTTGTGGGTAGTAAATGTGTGAAAGAAGTGAAAGAGGAGGGGGGTTTTATAGGAAAATGTGGAGTGATTTTTGTGTGATTAAAATAAAAAAAAATTTAAACAATTGTGGAAGAGAGATTAGGGGGGAGAGGGGAGGGAGGCGCCGGCCTTGACTAGAACAGGGGGAGAGAGAAAGTTTTGTTTTGTATTTTGTGGATTAAATGAAGTAATAAGTAAGGTAGATGTGAAATAAAGTTATGGGAAAGGTAAAAAGTAAATGTTATAGGTTATGGTGTGTGTAAGAGTTGGTGTAAGAAAAAGTAGAGATAAAAGAATAGTGTAGAATAGTAATAAATAGTGTAATGTAAAGTAGACATGACTAATAAGGTATCGATAGTAAGAAAATATGCGTATAATTGTGATATCTGTTATTTTTACTTATCGAAAAATTATAAAACTGATATTTTTTAAAACCTTATATTTTTACAAGTCTAACGGTATATTCGGAATATTTTTACTATTCTGGGTTCCGGAACACGTTTTTCAAGAACTGTGTCCGATCGGGTTCGAAAAGAGTTGCGGTTTTACTAATATGATCTTTTTATGCTTTCTCAGATGATTACGCACTATTCTATATTCTAAACTTCTACTTACTCTTACCGAGTTGCTTATTCGGGATTGTCGAACTTAAGTTATCATGTCTAACTAGGGTTTTGTTGACTTTTAGAGTTCTGGTTGACTTTCAGTTTATGGTTTTAGGCTAAACCGATTCCAAAAATTTGGGGGTTTACATATATACTTAGCTTTAGTTTTATTTGTTTAGTTTTTACACGTGTCTCTATTTTTTTTCGACTTGTATATAAACTTTGTATCACAACAGATCTAAGAACTTTTCTCTCGTCATTTTTACATTTCTCTCTCTTTCATACCCATTTTTCTTTTCTCTCGGCTTTCATTACTGAAAATGATGCTTGTATGGAGATTATAGATCTAAGAATCTCATATGGTATCAGAGCTGTTAATTGAGAATCAAAGTCGGTAATCTCTTTCCTGTTTCTTCTTTCTTTGTTTGACGATTCTAAGTTTTGTTATTTTCAAATGGCTATGAATGCGAATGTTAATGCATGATGTAATGATCCATTTTATTTGTTGACTAATGAAAATCATGGACTGTTGTTGACTGGAATTGAGTTTAATGGAATGAATTTCTTGAGTTGGAGTAGATCAATCAAGTTAACCTTAAATGTTAAATCAAAATTAAGGTTTATAGATGGATCCAATGAAAAACTAGTAGATGATAAAATTGAATTGCAAAAACAGTCCCGTTCTGATAGTATGATACAATGTTGGATTTTGAACGCTATGAGTAAGGATCTAAGAGAGGGTTTTATGTATGTGGCTTCTGCATGAGAGCTTTGGAAAGATGTTTTAGAGCCATATGGTCAAATGAACTGTCCATTGCTTTGTCAGATCCAAAATGATATTGCAAATGTTTGTCAAGGTAATCATTTTATTACGGTGTACTATAACATGTTAAAGAAACTTTGGGATGAACTATCCAATTTTATTGAAGTTCCTGAATGTACTTGTGTTTCAAATATGACTTATGTTTGTGATTTATGTGAAAAGTATGCTAAGATTGAAAGTCGTAAACGATTGATACAATTTTTAATGGGTCTCAAAAAGTCTTATGAACATGTGCATAGTCACATTTTATTTCTAGAAACTTTACCTACAATTAGCAAAGCCTATTACTTGATGCACCAAGTTGCGATGCAAAAGCATATTTCGAATATGATGGTAGTTAATGATGATGTTTTAGCTTGTTTAGTTTGAACTCAGCCTAGAATTTCAGATAAAAACTTTGACAGAAATTATATATGTAAAGGAAGACAAAGTTTTAAGCCAACTTGTACACATTGCAAAACTGTGGGACATTCAGTAGATAATTGTTTTGAGCTAGTAGGTTACCCGGAGTGTAAGGGGCAAAGAGATAAGAGGAACACTAAAATGGTAGCACATGTTCAATAGGAATATTCCTTAGATTTTCCTTCTCATGACAAACATACTATTTCTGATATAGATGATGGTTTGATGTCTTGTATTTGTTAGGAAGTTGCACGAATGATTAAACCACTGGGGACGGTTAGCAATAATATAATGTTATTTGCATGTCAAATTTCTTGTTCTAACTCTTTCTTTGGATCTTCTTTTGCACATAATAATGTTTTGCATGATGAGATTGTTGATACTAGAGCCACCGATCATATAACACCTTTCCACTATATTTTAACCCACATACACACTTTACCATAACCTCTCACCATTAAATTACCAGATAGTTCCTTTAAATAAGTTCATAAAGCTGGTATGATTCAGTTGAGTAAGCAGATTGTCTTAAACAATGTTCTTCTTGTACCAGATTTCCATCATAATTTGCTTTCTGTTCATGCTTAACTTCTTAATAACAAACTTCAAGTTACTTTCACACTTAATGCTTGTTATTTTCAGGACCCGAACGCTAAAGCTACAATCGGCATTGCTAATGCAAAGAGTAGGCTTTACATCTTACACACTCCCAATTATTCTATTCCTTATGTTGAAAATTTTGTTGTACAAACTTCAAGTGATAAGTTTGTTTGTTTAGATAGATCTATGTCTTTACCTAAGGGCATGTCTCTTCATGTCTTATATAATAGATTTTGATATCCATCTTCGTCCAAAATGAAACATATGAAGCTTTGTAATCCTATTGATGTCGAATTCTTTTATGATACTTGTGATATGGCAAAAACACATCATTTTCCATTTTCGTTGAGTAATTTTGTTTTTACTCACAATTTTGAACTATTACATGTGGATTTGTGGGGACCTTATGTTGTTTCATCTATATCGGGAGTAAGATATTTGCTTACTTTTCTTGATGATAGAAGTTGATGTATTTAGACATATCTTTTACAAGAAAAATCACAAGCTATTCAAGTTTTGAAGAAATTTTTTTCTTATGTGAAGACACATTTTAATTTAGCTTCGAAATTTTTTAGAAGTGATAATGGAAGTGAATTCTTATCACATGATTGTCATAATTTGTTTCAAGAGCTTAGGATTGTACACCAAAGGACCACGACTTATATTACACAACAAAATGGTGTAGTAGAGAGGAAACATAGGCATTTAATTGAGACAACAAGAGATTTAAGACTTCATTCTAATTTACCAAAAGAGTTTTGGAGAGATTGTGTTTTGGATGCTCTTATCTCATTAATAGGATACCTATTGAGAAACTTCATTGGAAGATGCCTTTTGAAATGTTATTTAGTGTTCCACCTGCATATGATGATTTATGCACTATTGGATGTTTGTGCTATGCTCCTAAATTGGATGGATCTCATGATAAGATGGCAATGAAAGGAAGGTGGTGTGTTTTCATAGGATACCCCACTAATCATAAAGGATATAAACTTTATGATCTTGGTGGTAAGAAAATTTTTGTGTGTAGAGATGTTTAGTTTATAGAAAATGTCTTTTTCTTTCAAGTTTGGCGCGTCTGATACTGCTTCAGAAAGTTATGTTGTGTTTCCTTTTGTTACTGATACTCATTCGGACAAATCTGATTCTACTTCAAATCCTGTTTCCCATGATCCATCTCAGTCACATATACATACACCCATCTTTGATACACATGTTTTCATTCCACATACACATCAGTCCACTACGGTCAGAAAGCTTCCTTCATGGTTGTCTGATTTTGTGCATCATGCCAACTCTAATACATCAACAGTTGCATCCTATTCTTTTGATTCCTCACTGTCGAGCCTGGATTTTTCATTTCTGGTTTCATTTCTTTCAGTTAGATCTATACTAAACCTTAACCTGTTTGTTACAAACCCTCAACTAGGAACTAAAAGAAATTTCCCTTATGAAAAATTTACAGGAGTCACCACCTAATTGAAATCGGGAAAAAAATTGTAAGTTAGGATCAATTGGTTGATTGATCCTAACTTAGCCACTAGTCTACGAAAACATTAATTTAAAACCAACTTTGTTAAACCGAAGATTTTTGGATCCGAGACTACCCTATTAAAACCATATGATTACCACTTAAAATTCATAAACTAAAATCTTATCCTTTTAATGCTTAAAAAAAAAATTACTAATGTACAGACTATGATATTTACAATTTATCATTAAAGTTTACAAATCTAAACAATATTTATAATAAACAATGAATGAATTCAATATTAAAAAAAAAAAGGTTTTTTTCATTTTTTATGTTGCCTTGGAAGTGCTTATATACCGGCTAATAGGGATCGGTCAACATGTAGTTCTTTTTAGAAAAACTTTAGTGTGTTGGTTTTTTTTTTTTTGAATTATTTTCCATTTAAGTTCTTTAATTCTTCTATTTTCGTAAAATTCTTTTGTGTATAACCCTGTAGGCTACCAAGTTAATTTCTTATTTAAAGGAAAAAAGGATTTTCTATGTGTCAAAAAGACTTTTTTTATATATTATATTTTCTATATTTTTATGATATATATATATGTATATATATCAATACGACCATACTATATGCATATATATTTTAGATTTTATTCCTTTGACAAAATCATTTTTTTATTTTATCTCTCTTTTTTTTTTGTTTTCTTTTCTCATTTCTCTTTTTTTTTTCTTTTTCATTCAACCTTTAAATAAAATAAAAAGGAACGGACTTACCTGATTTGGGCAGGCGGGTTGGATCCTAAGGGATTTGGATTGGGTTTTTGGGTCAAATTTGGGTTCGAGTCGGATTTGGGTCGACCTTGGGTTGTGTAGTAGTAAGCGGTCAACAAAGCTTACTGACGGCGATTGGGTAGTTCTAGGTAGTTTCGACTATGTTGGACAAAGGCTTTAGAAGATGACGAGTAGTCTAATGGCAGTGATTTGGTTTGAAATTGGCCAAAAGCTGGTGGTTGGAGCTCCTACAAGCGGTGATTAGTAATGGTTGTTGGTTGTGATCAATCGAAGGCTTTAAGATGAAGGGGAAAGCTATTAGCTAAGCTTTCATCTCCCATGAATCCTACTATAGCCTTAATTTGCTCTGTTTTGATCTCTATGAAGAGTAATTAGGAAAAAAATTTGGAACTAAACCCTAAGAGCTCAAAGCTTAATTTGAAGCTTTAGAAGTGTTTTTTATTGTTTCTGAATGGAATTGATGGTTGTGGATGTCATGAACAAGAACTCAACCCCCATTTATATTGTTTAGGGGTCGAATTAGGTGGGTCATGTTCAAGAAATGGGTAGGTGGTGCATGCGCGAATTTGAGTTCTATAATGCATTCTACGAACTCCGAGCTTTAATGAACTTTTGGAAGGATGACAATGAGTTTAGATAAGGATTTCTAGAAGCTGATGTAGGTCATATTTGAATTTCGAAAGTTTGTCTTTGCACGTAAAAGTAGATTTTTCGCAAACTTTAGATAAAAAATTGAATGCCAAATTGATAGTTTTAAGACCAATTTTTTTATCCAAACTTGTAGTATCCCATGTCTAGTTGAAATGCTCCTCACCCCACCCATCCCCCCTCCCCCCCCTTCTTCTTTCCCTTCAATTTGATGAAAAATGGATAAAAAATTGGTCAAAATGAAGCTTCAAATGGTTGTCTCGAGAAGGAAAAACTAATGTATAAGGGAGGAAGATGATGCGCATGCCGAACGCGAGGTAACAAACTAGCTCATGGCGTGCATGTACTAAATTGAAAAAAAAAAATTCTACCTCTCATGTGATTTAAACCCCGGACTCGCTTATTTGTGTGTTCGTGCTTAATTGACGAGCCGTTGGCTTGTGCTTCGGTCTTATGGTGACTCAAATAATATTTGCATGACATGGACTAAGGCCAAAAATGTGATTTTCTTAATTTTTAATTTTTAATCATTTTTGTATATATATTTTTTATTTATTATATATATCTTCTTTTTTTATTATTTTTTTCTTTTTACATGTTGAACTGTATTTTATATTTTTGCATACATATTATATTTATCATTTTTTTACTTTATAATAATTATTATTACATATGTCACTACTATTATTACTTTAGGGGGCAAAAATGAGGTGTCTACAACTGCTCCTCTTTGTGGCGAAGTTTAGGTAAAACATTGCTAAATTAACAAAGAGATGCCTAATTTTTTGCCCTTAAAAGTACCTACCCAGAATTTGGAGCCCATGGTTTACTGGGAAAACTTGATTAAGATAGCAATGGTCTTGTAATCTCGAACCTTAGCTAATGGTAATGACTTTCAGTGAAGTTACTGTATCATTAAAGGTTAACCTCCTCTTATATCCATGCTAAACCACTAAAGTTGTCCTGAGAATGTGTCCAAAGAAATGGGGGATGATTTTTCCTAGGTTTCCATTCTGTGTTGTGGGTTTCTCTTGATTATTAAAAACTCGTATGGGCTTCGATCTTTTTCTTCTTAAAGACTCGAATAGACTTCTGTCTTTTTTCTGCCTAAAGACTCCAATGGACTTTGATCTTCTTTCTTCTTAAAGACTCGGGTAGACTTTGGTCTTTTTCTTCCTAAAGACTCAGATGGACTTGGTCTTTTCTTCTTAAAGACTAGGGTAGACTTCAGTCTTTTTTCTTCTTAGAGAGACTCGGATGGACTTCGGTCTTCTTCTTTCCTTAAAGAGACTCGGATGGATTTTGATCTTTTTCCTTTTTAAAGATACTTGGATGGACTTTGATTTTTTTTTCCTTGAAAAACATTTTCCTCATTTTTTTTTTTGTAAAAGAGAGTCTTGAAAAATTTTTATTCAAATAAAAATTTTGGAACAATTTGCTGATAAGTAAAGAATCTCATTGACTCTAAAATTGCAAATAAGCAGCGACTCTCCCTTATTGTTTATTCATTCATTTCTTTCTTTGAAGATCACTCTTTAGTGGCCTCTTCCCTTTTTAAGGGGCAGTAATCTCTAATCTTTAGGATATTCGACTTATTGCTTTCGATGCATATGAGTTCTTATCCTTCTCAAAATTTCCTTGATCTTGAATTAGATATTTTTATGCTTGATGTATTTAGTTAAAGAGGACTTTCTCACGCTCTTTTTGGCTTATTTTCACACATGGCTCGAATTTCAAACAATTTGATTTGTAAATAATACGTCTTGATTAATCCACCAAGTCTTTTCTTAGGTTGTAACTTAGGCTTTTGCTTATTAGCTTACACTAAAAGGGATATCATGTGCAGACTATTTACCACATTTTGTATTCCTATCTTTTTGGGATTTGCAAGTCAAGAACTTCTTCAAGATAACTAAAGTAAGCTTGCCCCAGTTTCAAAAGTAACTTTTACTAAGGATAATTTACTCCTAATGATCAAGAGAGCCTCCGTAAGATGGTGGTAAGTGGGGTTGTAACTCTTGGGTGTGATGGAGATGAGTTTTAAGTTGTAAGTGTATTTGGGTTTTGAAGAATGCCCATCCTCCTATTTTTGGGTTCAAACACTTTGATCTAGCTTTTCTTTCCTTCTCTTTATTTTCTTCTTCCACTTTTTCTCTTTCTTTCCCTTATTTTTTCCTTTTTTTTCATCCTTTCTTTTTTGTATCTTTTTTATTTTTATTATTTCCTTTTTTATTTTTTTTTTTTTTGCTTCAAAGTGTTTGGCTTATGTGTAGGCTTTGTATATGAAAGTTGAGGCTCTCTTTTCATTTGAAAAGAAAATTATCATTAACAAAATTTTAATTTTGAATTGATGCGACTGTAGCAAGCATAAATTAGTTATCATATGTCTCCTGATTAACGACCTTACCTCCTATATGCCCCATTATGGGTTAGTTCTTCACAGAATTTAACTTTTAGAAATCACTTCTTTAAAAAGACCCAATGGGATTAACAAAAGATAGGTGTATTTAGGTTATCAGAATGAATGTTTGGTATCATTTTGACCTATGTACCAAGTTCAAAACGGACCTCTTTTAAGAATAAGCCTTATAAGACACCTTAATATCACTTGACTCTCAAGTCTTTAATGGCTAGTCTTTGGTATGTAGTTACCTCTTTTCATCCTAAAACTTTCAAGTAATAAAATATCTGCAAATAAATATTTATTCAAATTGCCCCCTAAGTAATCAAATATTTCAAATTATCCTAAAAAAGATCGAGGATTTATTTATTACAAGAATATGCACCATTATCAATCCTCTTTTTTTTTTTTTCCTCTTTACAGATCCTTTGCAAAATGCTTGCCCCTATTGATATTGGCTGATAAGTTCAACTGTTGCAGATGATATGCTACCTGACCGGATGATAACAATAAACTCTTGATACTTGAAGAGGACTTGCTTGAAATCCTTGCAGGAGTTGGGACAGAGTTATTGTTGCTAGGCTTAGTAGGTTATATGAGCCCAGGTTGGATAAGCCTAGCATCAATCAAATCTTTGACTTTCTTCTTTAATCTCCAACAACTTTCTATAGAGTGACCCATCTAACCTATATGGTACTTACATTGGGCATTAGTATTATAGTTCTTTGGCCTGTACCCTTCTTTTGGGATTTCACATGTTATCATTTTGCTGATCTCTTTAACTGGTTAAATTGTGTGTAACGCCTTCGTTGTGTTGAGCAAACTTGTTTGTTTTGGCCCAATGCTTTTGAAGTTAAAGGCTTCATCTCTTGTCTTGGCTTGTTCTTTGTTTTATAACCTGATGACTCCTCTTGAGTCTCTTGAGATGATACTTGGATAGTAGTAAGGTCCAAATGTTAGAGTTTGTTTAACACGTATTTCATAACCCACTCTAGGTTTTCAATCCTTTCCACCATTGCTGCAAGTCTTTGTTCTAAATTCTCATGTGCCTCTTCCCTTTGGATGTCTAGAATTTGATCCGTTTATTGCAAATAACTTCTTTGATTTGATGTATCACCAACATCTTGTGTATGGAATATGTTGATGCTATTGAAGTTGGGTGCTGGACCATCCACGAATTGCAATTGAACCACCTTTGAGTCAATCAGATCCTGAATTTTGTTCTTTAATTCCCAACAATCATTAGTATCATGCCCTCGTTGACCCATGTGGTATTCACATTGTGCATCAAGGTCATATCTTTATGGCTTATATTCTAGTATTGGCTCTTTAGGGTGTAACAAGTGGTCCTCTTTCAGTTTATAGTAAACTTGAGATAAAAGGATAAAGATTTGAGTGAATTTCCTCCTGGATGCCTATGTATACTTGTTGTAGTTTCCTTTGCTCACCATGTTGATTGTGACTTCTTTTACTACAGGTTCTCCATCAGCTTCTTTGTGAATTTGAAGTTTGCTAGAATTAAGGGCATTTTTAATTCTACCCCCTACCTTTACTATTTCAGAGGAATTCTCTGTAGCATATCCAATAAGATGGGAGAAGAAGGGCTCTTCCAGGATATTTATGAAGGTGAATACCAGATCCTCTTCTGGAATAGGTATGGCAACCATAGCTATCAGTACCCTCCATTGCTGAGCATATTTCTTAAAGGTGTTGTCCTCCTTCTTTCTTGTGTTGCTAATGTCCCACATAGACTATTGAACTTGTATTGGTTGTAAAATTCCCTGGCCAACTTGTCCCAGGTACCAATCTCACTGGTGTCTAGTTAGGCATAACAGGTAAATGCTGGTCTAGTGGGGCTATCCTGGAACTCTGAATTATTTGCTGCTCATACTGAGTGTATTGACTCATCTCCCTCACATAGAGCCTAATGTGCAATTTAGGGCAACCTGTTCCATTGTACTTCTCAAAATCCAGCATCTTGAACTTTCAAGAAAAGTGCCATCTTAGGCCACAGGTAGGCTTGTGATCTCAGCTAGATCAAAACCATCAGCTTTCTCAAATGCCTTCAATTTTTTTTTTTTCAGTAAAATGAAGAACAAGACTCTTTTCCATTTCCTTGCTCTGAAACTCTAACTCCTTCTTCAGTTCATTAGGGTTAAGCTCCAGACGTTTAGGGCACGTAGTGTGCTTCTTTTTCTTTAAGGGGCTGATCATCGACCCTTTTTTGAATTCTGGAATGTCCTTGAAATGGTGGTTGTGGGATTTTCACTAATCTGATGTTTTCGGTGAGTGTTTGCATCTATCCAACCATCTTGAGTGTTGTTTGCTCAAAGGATTGGATTTTCTACTCAGAAGCTAAATTGAAGCTAACATTGTTGTTGGTGTTGTCAACTGTTTTGAATGGATGTATTTAAGGGATTAACTGAGCCTGCTTAGAAACAATTTTAAAGTCTTGTAAAGATCCATTTAGCAAATAATCTTTTTCTTTTTTTTTTTTTTACTTTTTTTTCTTTAGCTTTATTTCACAAATTGACATTTTATTTCAAAAGAAATTTCTTTTTTTTTTTTTAAGAAATATTTACAAACGGAGAATGATGGACTCGAGACTAAGGGAAAAGAATAACTATGGCAAAGATAATTCTAATTGGAAAGGACCTATAACTATCTAGAAGAGGAGTTGATATAATGGATGATTGGACTATATATACGATATAAGGATATATACATTTTATATATAAGCATCATCATCATTATTCTATAGAAGATTTAGAAATTTGGTAAATTTTTTTTTCTTTTTCTTTTAAATGTTATATTACTAGAAGAGTTAATTTAGGCAAAAAAAAGGGAAAAATAAAATGGCTCATTAGAATCAACATGAATTTGTCCTTTATTACATTAAGTCATATTTGAATACATCAAGATACTATTCCTTATTTCCCCCCCTTTTTTTTCACAATCATAAGATATCAAGTTTATTTTGGCTGAGAAGGCTTTTGGGGAAGAGGAAAAGATCCCATAGTTAGCTGATACAGTATTTCTGCCATTTCATTTGTTAGGGACTATGTTTGATCTAGACGGTTCAATAATTTTTTGTTATCTTCTAAAAGAGTCTAGACTTTGTTTTAGCTGCTCAGCCTTTTCCTCCCAAAGGTAGGCCTTCATCTTAGCTAGACGAAGGTGCGGATCGGGGATCCCTAAGATGTGAAAAAGTCTCATCTTGACAAGTTCATGAAAAGTTATTATGAGCCATTTCGTTTTTTTTCTTGTGTTTTTATTGAAATTACAAAACTAATGATAATTATACGTGTTTTTCTTTTTTTCTTTTTAAAGACATATACTATTTCACAAGAACAAATAAAAAGAACTATATTATCAGTAAACAATATGCACAATATATATACGTCACACATGCAAATCACACGGATGCAGATATGGAGGTTGGCAACTAATTAATAATAAGGCAGTTTAGAATTTTTTTCCATTTGAGTTACAACTTTATTCGAAGAAAATTTAAGTGGATATATCCACATATGAGGGATTTGGAATTTTTGTTTAAATGTAACTCTTTTTAAGGTATGCTTCGCTATTTTTTATTTGCCAACCCATACTTATGAATACAATTTGGTGGGTTCTAAAGGTTCCTCAGTTTAGTGGATCACGGATCAACACTAAACTAGAGCAGGAGGCCATTTCGTGAACCAAAAGGTAGAAGTGCCATAGCTTCTAGATCATATTAGCGACCTCCTTGCCTAAGGTTCTAAGACAGCTTGGTTCTGATTGTATTTAATACACATTTTTCATAAATACCCATCCTGCCCGCCTCCCTCCTCCCCCCTCCTTCCTCTCTTAAAGATAACATTTGCCTCGATTAGGGCCATTTATAGAATTTCTTTTTTATCTGCATCACTTAAAGGAAAAAATTGGTATAACTATTTATAGATTAATAATTATACAAATAACATACAAGAATGAGTTTTATAGAAAGGATAAACTTTAAATTTAAAAATTTCAAGTGGCTAGCCCTCTAAAAAAAAATAAGTGTCCCTAGTAAAGTCGCCAAGCTGTCGAGCTTGGATTTTTCATTTCTTTCAATCCAATCTATACCAAACCCTAACTTGTTTATTACAGACCCTCAACTAGGAACTAAAAGAAATTTTCTTTTTGAAAAATTTATAAGAGTTACCACCCCATCAAAATTGGGAAAAAATCATAAATTAGGATCAATGGGTTGGTTGATCCTATCTTAACCAATAGTCTGTGAAAAAATTGATTTAAAACCAACTTTGTTAAACACGAGATTTTTGGATTAATAGGCTACCGTATTAAAATCATATGATTACCACTTAAAATTCATAAATTAAAATTTTATCATTTTAATGCTAATTTTTTTTTTACTAATATACAAATAATGATACTTATAATTTATTATTAAAGTTTATAAATCTAAACAATATTTATAATAAACAATGAATCAATTCAATATTTACAAAAAAATATTTTTTTTTCATTTTTTATGTCGCCTCGAAGGTACCTAGTACTCGTTAATCAGGCATAGACAACACATAGTTTTTTTTTTTTTTTCAGAAAAACTTTAGTGTGTTGTTTTTTTAAAAAAATTTTTGAACTATTTTACACTTGAGTTCTTTAATTCTTCAATTTTTGTAAAATTCGTTTGTGTATAACTGTATAGGCTATCAAGTTGATTTTTTATTTAAAAAAAAAAGATTTTCTATGTGTCAAAAGGACTTTTATGTATATATATTGTATATCTTTAAATTTTTTCTTATCAATATATGTATGTATACTAATAGGACCATACTAAGCATATATATTATAGATTTTATTACTTTAAAAAAATCATATTTTTATTTTTATTTTATTTTATCTCTTTTTTTTGTTGTATTTTCTCATTCTCTCTCTCTCTCTCTCTCTCTCTCTCGCTCTCCCCTTTAACCTTTAAATAAAAAGGAACGGACTTACTTGGTTTTAGGCACACAACTCGGATCCTGGGGGATTTAAATTAGATTTTCGGGTCAGATTCGAGTCGACCTTAGGTTACGCAGTAACAAGCAACCGATGGAGCTTGCTGACAACAACTGGGCAGTTCTAGGCGATTTTAGCCATGTCGAACGAAGGTTAGGGAGGATAACGAGTAGTCCAATTGTGGTGATTTGGTTTAAAATTGGCTAAAAGCTGGTGGTTGGAGCTCTTACAAGCAGCGGTCGGTGGTGGTTGTTGGTTGTGATCAATTGGAGGCTTTAGGATGAAGGGGAAAGCTACTGGATAAAGCTTTCACCTCACAACACCCTCCACCTGGGAGAATCTTACTATAGTCTTAATTTGCTCTAATTTAATCTCTATGAAGAGTAATCGGGAAAAAAAAAACTAAGACCAAACCCTAGCGCTCAAAGCTTAATTTGAGCTTAAGAAGTTTTTTTGATTGTTTATGAATGGAATTGATGGTTGTGGATGTCATGAACAGGAAGCTCGACCCCTGTTTATACTGCTTAAGGGACGAATTAGGTGGGTCATGTTTGAGAAATAGGTGGGTGGTGTGTGCGAATTCGAGTTCTAAAACACGTTCCATGAACTCCGAGCTTTAATGAACTTCTGGAAGAATGACACTGAGTTCATATAAAGATTTCTAGAAGCTAAGGTAAGTTGGATTTGAATTTCGAAAGTGTCTTCGCGTGTACAAACAGATTTTTCGTGAACTTTAGATAAAAAATTTAATGCCAAATCGATAGTTTTAAGACCGGTTTTTTATCCAAACTTGTAGTATCACATGCCTACTTCAAATCCCCTTCATCAATTTGATAAAAAAATGGATCGAAAATGGGTAAAAATCGAGCTTTAAATGGCTATCTCGCGAAAACAAAATTGGTGTTTGGGGGAGGAAGATGATGCGCGTGCTGAACAGGAGCTCCCCACATGTAGCAATGTGCTAGCATGTGTCGTGCACATGCCAAATTGAGAAAAAAAAATTTATGCCTCTTGTACGATTCAAACCCCGAGCTCGCTTGTGTGTCTATACACCTAATCGATAGGCCATTGGCTTATGCATCAGTCTTGTGGTCACTACCAAGGCCAAAAATGAGATTTTTGTTATTTTTTTAATCATTTTTGTATATAATTTTTATTATTTTTTCTTTTTATATTTTGAACTATATTTTATATTTTGTATACATATTCTATTTATCATTTTTTTTACATTATAACAATTATAATTATATATGTCACTACTATTATTACTTCAGGGGCAAAAATGGGGTATCTACACTCACCATATCCCCTATTAAACACACACACATTATCCCTTTATCCCACTGCTTATGTTGCATCATTGGCTAGAGTGTTATCAATTCAAGAACCAAAATGTTATCATGAAGCAAAACACAACCCCAATTGGATAAAAGCAATGATAAGGAATTATTGGCTTTTGCAACTAATAAAACATGGGAGATAGTGCCTTTACCTTAAGACAAAAAGGCAGTTGGATCAAAGTGGGTTTATAAAATAAAATATAAACCCGATGGTACCATTGAAAGATATAAAGCACGTTTAGTAGCTAAGGGATTTAATCAAGTAGAGGGTGTTGATTATATCCATACTTTTTCTCTTGTTGCCAAATTAACAATCGTTCGTTTATTGTTGGCTATTTTAGCTATTAAACATTGACATTTTCATCAATTGGATGTGAACAATGCTTTTTTACATTGTTATATAGATGAAGAGATTTATATGCAACCTCTTGATGTTATGATGGTATTCCTTCTGGCCATGTATGCAATTTGATTCATTCTTCATATGGATTGAAAGAGGCTTCTAGACAATGGAATAGAGAGTTTACACACTTTATTTCTAGTTTAGGTTTTGCCCAATCAAAGAATGATTATTCTTTGTTTACTAGGTTGATTGAAAATGAGTTTATTGTAGTTTGGTTCTATGTTGATGATGTGTTAGTTGTTGGGAATTCTTTGGATGCTATTACTTCTATTAAACAACCCATTCATGATGCTTACATTATTGAAGATTTGGGTGATGTCAGATTCTTTTTGGGTATAGAAATTTGTTGAATCTCAAGTGGTTTCATGCTTAATCAAAGGAAAGTTTTGCTTGATATTTTGCAAGATTGTGGTCTTATAGGTGCTAAACTAGTCCGCATTCCTTTCTTACTAGGATTGTGGTTAAATAATAGAGATGGGGATTTACTTTTTTATCCTTCTACTTATCGACGACTAGTTAGGAGGCTTCTCTATCTCACCATTACAAGACCTGACATTTCTTTTGCCACTCAACAATTAAGTCAATTTGTTTCCAACCTATGCACCTTGCATTATCAAGCTCTAATCCATGTTTTACACTATGTAAAAGGATCTTTTGACAGGGGATTATTCTATTCTTCCAACTCTTCCTTGGCTTTGATGAGTTATGTTGATGTAGATAGGGGAGCTAGTGTGGTTGATTAGAAATCCATTATTGGATTCTGTATGTTCATTGGATCGTCTTTGATCTCTTGGAAGTCAAAAAAGCAAGCTACTATTTCTTCCTTATCCAAAGAAAACGAATACATAAGCATGGCATTGGGTACTAAAGAATTGCTTTGGCTCTCACATTTGTTGCTTGATCTACATATTCCAATTTCCTTACCTGTTATGCTCTTTTTGGATAGTCGGTCTGCATAAATGATAGCTGAGAATCTATGTTTGCATGGACGAACAAAACATATAGATGTTGATGCTCATTTTACACGTGATCAGATTACCATAGGTTTCTTACAACTTCAACATGTCTCATACTCGGTTATAGCTTGATGATTTATTTACCAAAGCTCTTGGTGATACCTAGCTTTAGTTTTTGTTGTCCAAGTTGGGATTTGTGGTCGAATAGTTGTATTTATTATGTACATGTGTATATACTAAGCTTTAGTTTTGTTTGTTTAGTTTTACACGTGTCTCTATTTTTTTTAGCTTGTATATAAACTTTGTATCACAATAGATCTAAGAACTTTTCTCTTGTTATTTTTACATTTCTCTCTTTTTCATACCCATGTTTCTTTTCTCTCGACTTTCATTACTAAAAATGATGTTCTTATGGAGATTACAATATGAGAATCTCACAATAATAGAAAATTTTATACGTCTACAAGTGTAATGAAAAATAAGTTTACTTTTAGATGATAGAATAAACACACTCTTACATAGACACATGCATCGTAGTAATAAAATCACAAAATATAGTATGTTAAATAGCTACATAAAAGAGGTGGGAAAAAAACTTTATGAAAGAATAATTTTTGTAATGTACTATAATGATAAACAATTGGATTGAAGATCAGTAAGGCGATTATGGAAGAGGCACTAACTCTGAATTAACAAAATAGAGTATACATAAATTACATAATACATATCAAAAGCAACCAATTTAACTATTAAATTAATAAGTGAATTATACATGAAAAAGTGAATGGAAATGTATTCAAGCTAATTTTGAAAACAATTCAAATGATAAAGAATTACATTTTGATGAAATTAGAGAAAGGGAATAGAAAACAAAAGCAGTGAACCGTGTGTCTAAGATAAATTTAAAATTCACATAACCTTGTATTATAATTTAAGAGAATTATTAATCTTAATATGCATCAACTAACGAAATATTCTTTGTCAATTCAAGAAGTAAACGTCTTAAGAAAATAGAAAGTTTTATGGCATCGTCCAATTATTTATAGAATAATAACGTAAAACAGTATATTAGAAAATAAAGAAAACAAATCTTTAAAAAAACTATGGATCTTTACTTGTAATTTAACTGCTCAGAGGGTTATTTGACTACCATATCAACTTACCCACACACCCACAATTTTTTTCCATGTTATTTCTTGAAATATCCCAAAACTTCACCTAAGTTAGAAATTGGATTTAGATAGATTAAATGATATAAAGGAAATGGATAATGAATCATGATTAGATAAATCAATAAAAATAATTTAGTAAATATATTTAAGTTGAAATTTGAGATTTTAATTCTTAAATCACTAAACATGTTATTAAAATGTTTAATGGAATCCTAAACTCTTAAACTTTAGTTTTGCCTCCAATTCATAAATTTCCACTAGTTTTGAATTCATTTGTTTGCCTAAAAATATCAGATTGAAGCCTAAACTCAAGTTAAATATCAATTTGATAAAAACCAATCTCTTAAATCAATTTCTTATCTTAAGGTCTTTATTTCTAGCCTATTGATCCTCATATTATTTCTTAAATGCTTTTAGAACTAAGGATATTGATTTGAAAGTTCTAAACCCAATACATTTGTTCTAAAATATCCTTGAACCTTATATATATATATATATATATATATTGCTTTTTTTCTTGGGCTTATGGGATGCCTTCTCTCTCTTCTCTTTCTTCCTTTCCTTCGTTTTTTTTCTCTCTCTTTCCCTTTCTCCCATTTCTCAAAACTCAAGCCACAAATCTCAATTTCAACAAGTCAATAGAGGAAATCAAAGATATAAAACAAGATTGGAGTAGAAATTAAGCTAGAAGTAACCTCAACAACAAATAAGAAGTAGTAATAGAGAAGATCAAGAAGTAGAATTTGCTTAAAAAGATAAGTATTGTTATTTTCCTTACTTTTAATCTTGTATATGTATGTAAATGATGTATTAGGACTAGATATATGTAATTCTTATGATGATAGTGATAAAGCAAAGATATATGAACATATTTGTTAAAAATCTAAAAATGAGCATGTTATGTAAACTAAGTGCTTGATGAAATGAATTGTGATAATATGATGTAGAAATGTATGTAGGAGTGCTATAAGTTATGTTTATAGATGTATATGCTAATAATAGAATGTTTGATTTGAAGTGGAATATTTGCAAGTTAGTAAAATTTGAAGAACACAAGAAAGGAAAAAGTAACTGGGATTCCCTTATTCATCATGACTGTTACACAACCCATGGTCTCCTCAAAGTAAATTATTTTTGAAGGCAACGGCCTAATCACTGCTGTGACGAGGAGTGTGATCTCTTTTGATCACATCTTTCTCTCGATCACGGGCATGACAAGGACTGTATTGACTATCATAGCCCCTATCATGGCCGTAATGAGACAAATGATGGAGATCACATACCCCTTAACAGGTGTGATGAGGATGGTGATGATGATCACGACCCCCATTATGGACTTGATCTATCCTATGGTACTGTTTATAAAGAAGAAAGAAAAGGAAAAGAAAAATAAAAAGAAAGAAGAAAGAAATAAAAATAAAATGAAATAGATAATGGCAGATGATATATTATGTTAGTTAATTTTTATAATTAAGAATGAGCTAAGATAATTTTTGGATTAATAATTAATTAAAGTTCACATGGTTCTTGAGTATAAAATAAACTTAGTTAGTTAACTTAGGTTCAACTTGACCTAAATGAACTTAAATGAGTTAAAATGAATAAGATTGCTTAAGTTTAATCACTTTAACTTAGTAATCGAACTAAATGATTAACTCTAATCAATTTGGTTACATTAAGGTAATATGTTTAATAATTAGTAATTGGCTTTAGTTAATGAGTTAGGATAAACCTTAGTTAACATGGGAAATATGTTGTTTCAAATGTGTATTTGCTTAGGAAATGAATGTTTTTGAGTATGAATGATGTGATGATATTTTATAATAAGAGACTATAATCAAAGTGACAAGCAATACTTTGACAGACAAAAGAGAACTGTCCATATTTTGACGGGGTGAATTACACAATCATAGCAAGGTTCGAAATTAGTGTATGATCAAATAGGGTTTAAAAATAAGTTTGATTTAATTGGCTAGTTAATTTACATGCTTATGTGAGTTTAATTCTTAGTCATATATATGGATAACTGGATTATCAATTGAGATGGTATCTAAGCCTCTGTTTGGATTTCATATAAAAGATACGCAGTAACTTGCATGTTGTATACTAGGATAGGCATACTAAAATGAATTAAAACTTAAAGACGACTTAATTAATTGAGTGTTGGTTGTGCATTTACCGTTGAATCCTATCTAGGGAGCGAGAGCCTGTCATGATGCAATGACATGATAGTTAGGCATTGAGATGCCATGATACAATGACGAATACCATGTTGCAATGGTACACCATGATGTAATGGTGATTTATATGTGACTCAGCGGGTAACTAATAGGGCAAATTGTTTGGTGTAACATTTACTTATGCTCGAAATGAAGTAATATGTTTTAGTTCACGTTATGAGACTGATTGAACTAAGTGGTGTTACGGACTGGGATCCATGAACCCTAGATGAGATTATTTTCTTTTTCTTAGATAAGTATAGTAGATAGAGGTATCTGAACTTCCTATATAAACCCCCTGAGCAGCTGTTGTTATTCAGGATCCCTAGATTCTCATTGGCTTATTCTGCAGTGTGAGTGCTTCAGTGTTGATTTGCTTATTTTAATGGAAAGATAATAACTTGTTAATTGATGCATTGCATTTAGTTAAGTCGTGTGTCACTCCGTATGTGTTTGTATTACTGTATACTGGGTTTCGGCTCATTATTGTTGTTATTGTCTTTTCCAAGAATTGTTGATTGATGATGATGGAGTTGTTGTTGATGATGATGGAGTTGTTGTTGATGATGGTGTTGATTTAATGAAGATAATGTTGGTGATGATGTTGACATGATGAGGATGATGTTTATATTATTAGTGTGTAACTTGGGTATGGGTGATCCTGGAGATTTGAGAGAAGAAGTGAAATGAGTTAAGACTGAGAATATATTTTATTGTGTTTATGTTTTATTATAAGAGCTGGATTTATCTTTTTAAGCTTGTATTATTCTTTTAAAGGACTTAATGATGCCCAGGTGTTTGTAATTGTTGATCTACCTTTAAGGGTAGATTATAAAATGATTTTATAAAATTTTGTTTCTTAAAAAGTTGATCTACTCTAGCGAGAGTAGAGATTTTTATTATGCTTTTAAAGTTTAGTACATTACTACTAAATTCGGTTAGATTAGAAATCTAAACAAACGATTTCAATAATTAAAATTGATTAACAATGTTCAAAATAAACATATAATTCAAAGAAGTCTAAGTATATAATACACAAAGTATTATACGTGATAATAGCTATCTTAATTAAAAGTTAAGGTGTCACATTTTTGTCTTTGGTGGTCTTTGCCATCCTTTATGGAAATTCCTTCTAGTGTTCTACATAGAGTTTTACTTCTCCCGACAGATTATTTCGCATTCTAGAAGACTATTGGATAAATTACTAAAAGGAAAAGAATTGATGGCATTTCGTACCTGCAAAAAGGAGCAATCTCAACTTAGGAATATGTACACTAAAATTGCTAATATAGTAAAAAATTCGAATACAACCTAGAGAAAAAGGAAGAAGATAACAACGCATTATTTTATAATTAAAATATTTATGGTAAAATATCAAATAGTGGAAAACATTTGGTCGCAAATGAAGAGCCAAAGATACTAATGAAGTTAAACTAGTCTCATTGCATGTGCAAAAATTAAATATAACAACATTGAAAAATTTTACCATAATATACTAACTAAATTAAACTATAGGCATAATTCATGATGAATGAAGAAAGAAAAAATGAACATCGAAATAGTTTGAAATTATGAAGGAAAAATAGAAGAAAGAAAATAACTATGGTATTGCATTGATTGGCTTCCCCCATGCATGCATGTGGTAAAACTAAATAAAAAGAATTTATAACATATTAAATGAGTTTATCAAACTATGCACACAATTGATATTTTTAAGGGAAAAAATAACATGAACAGTTTTGAAAGTGGAAGTAGAGAGAGAGAGAGACACACACACACACACAAAACACTATAATAAAAAAAAATCCTAATTTCTATTAGTTTATTTTATTGAAGTGGTTGCTATTTGCCTATAAAATTATTAAAAAGTTTCATAGTAATCAAGGAATAGTGTATATACAAAATTTTTCTTATAAAATGAAATTAAATTGTTAAACTTTTTGTACATCAATTGAATGGTGGAAATTTTAATAGTAAAAAGTCATAAAAGAAAAAAAATGGTATATTAAAAAGGAAAAAAATTGATTCTATGCTAATATCAAATAAAAAAGGGAATAGTAATTAATATGCATTATGTACTTCAGTTGTAATTGACTTGCATGATAATGAGATTAAATTCCCTATCGTGTCAAACTCAAGTTTTTGTAATGAATTCTACCCGATAATGGTATCCATGTTCATTTTTCAAAACTTGGAGGGATCAATTATCAAGGCAATGGAAGAATTACAAACCTCTAACTGCATATAAATATAGAGTTAAATAAATTGCATTTGCATCCGGTAAAATTATGAGATTATAGAACTATTATTTTTTTTTTCCTTTCACACCTTCTTTGGTGGTTTGGATCACTTAAATACAAAATTTTCATACATGCTAGTTCAATATAAAATTTCCATCCCATCATTACACACATGGCTACAATATGTAAGTGATCATACTTTGATGCTAGTTCTCATATGAGAAAAAAAATACAAAGTACTCTCTTATTCTATTGTTCAAGAAAAGAAATGTGTAAGTGATTATATTTAAATTTTAATATAATAAGAAAATGCAAACTTTTTTCCATATAATTAAAAAATGAAAAAAAAAAACCTAACACGTAATTATCAAACCATAGACTGTACAAATAAAATGGCGTGGGAAAAAAAAAGAAATTAATATTATGGAGTTCCCTGATTTTTTGTTTGAGAAAAGAAAGTAGTTATGGAGGCTCTGCTAATGAAACTACCTTTTATTGGTAGTAGGTGAGAAAAAATGGAAATGAAATGGTTGAGGTTAGGGGAGGCTAAAGAATTTTTCTTTTATTGGTAATGATAATGGGGGAACAGGAAATAAATATATGTATATAATTTTTAAAAAATACAAAAAATACGACTGCGATGAAAATAATCCCAAAATTAGGTAAGTTAACCTTGTTTTATGAAGAGACGAGGTCATAAGTAATTGACCTTATCTCTTCAAGAGACAAGATTGATACCTTACAAGAGATGAGGTTAACTTGTCTAATTCTAGGATTTTTTTTAAACTTTGTGGAGTTTGTGCAATTTTTTTTAAAAATCTGTGATAATGGACCAAGAAAAATGAAATGAGAGGGAAACGGATAGTTGAGTTGAGGTTGGTAGGGCTATGGAAAAAAAAATACCGAACCACATAAAAGTTTTGACTTTTTTTTTCCTCAACAAAATGGTTCAAATTATAGTTCAATTCGATGAAAAGTAAACATTTCACAATTCGATTCAAGACCATGAATCAAAACATATTGTTCTAAATGAACCAAACCATTATAAATATAAAAAAAAAAAAAAAATTCAAACATAATTTTTTTTCATTTAATTATTTTTATTAAAAAGTTAATTATATTTAAATTCCTAAAGGCCTAATGTGGCAAACTTAGTTCAACACCCTCAGTTGAAGGATAAGTGTGGCAAACTCCATGTGACACCCCTTGCTGAAGGGAAAAATATTCAATGAGTAATACATTCTACATGTATGTATATGTGATGTGTAACTACCAATTATATGTTAATACATAGACAAGGTACTGAGCAATTTTTAAAGTAATTATCACCCATACAATTATATGTTAGAATATCATTGGTAGTTATACACCACGTGTACATTACACGTGGCATGTATTATCACATGGTGTGTATTAGCCGCCGAATCCTTTCTCTTACTGAAGGTTAAGTGAGGCAAGATTAGTGTATCACCCCTTGCTAAAGGCTAAGCTCTACAAGCTTAATACAATACCCTTTCTTGAAGGTTAGGTGTCGCAAGCTTAGTGTAATACCTATTGCTGAAGGCCAATTGCAAGCTCAATGTGACACAACTCTGTTGATATCCCATGAACATATGGAGTTTGAAGTGAGGTACGTCACTACAAAGCTAGAGTGCAAGGTTCTCCTTGAAGAAGGCTAGAATTATTTCTGCTATCACAATGTTTGCATGCCTGCGTTCCCAGGATAAGAGTTAGACAAAATTCTGGCAAGCCAGAGTTCAACATGTAAACACTACCTTTGTTTGATTGCGATTCCAACATGCAAGTGCGATGGAGGTGTGACATACCATCATCTAAGTACTCAAACCTACAAATTTATCTTCAATGCTGGAGGATGTGATCATACCTTTTGAAGTTATATGAGTTCATGTTAACCAACATCACTATAATCATATTAACTCACAAGGAGTGAGTACTTCTATATGTCATCTTATGGATGTTTGGTTTCTGTTATGTAATGAATATAATAGTTCACACCATATTTATGAACTTAAACTTGTAGATTAGATGGTTGTAATGCTAATATTAACATGGTATAAGTTTAGAACCACAATCATCTAAAAGGTTATTGTCATGACACGAGAGTTTCACCCCTCAAAGATTTTCCAGTGCAGTACTCGATCATCCCTCATATCATCGTTTGTTGCCAATCTGGATGGCGAGCCAGCCTTATCTTCCCTGGCTTTCCAAGTCTGATCTGATCTGGAAAGAGCCTGATGATGACTTGATTTCTAACGTTGAATTCTCTGGGTCTATGCTTCTCATCTGCCCATTTCTTCATGCATTTGGAAGCCCTTTCAAGATAGGCCTTAACAACTTCATATTTCTGCTTCCAATCCTTTACAAACATATAAGCTTTTGGATATTTCCTAGTATATGGTAATGCCATTGTGTGGGGCAACAGTGGTTGCTGACCCATAAAAATTTCCATAGGGCTCCTGTTGGAGCAAGAGCTATGTTGGATGTTGAAACAGGACTGGGCAACATCCAGCAAATCCACCCAATATGTCTGGTTAGCACTAACAAAGTGCCGCAAATACTCGTCCAGTATCCTACTAAACCGCTCTATCTGTCCATCACTCTGAGGATGGTGGCTAGAGGACACGTTAAGTTCGGACCCTAAAATGCTAAACAATTCGGTCCAGAACTTCCCTATGAACCTAGGATCCCGATCACTTACAATGTTTTGAGGCACACCCCAAAACTTCACAACATACTTGAAGAAAAGCTGAGCAGTCTCTATAGCATTCGAACTTTTCGTTGTTGTAATGAAGATGGCATACTTTGAAAATTTGTCTACCACAACTAAGATGGATGAGACTTCGCTCACTTTAGGTAGGCAAGTGATGAAATCCATGGAGACACTCTTCCGTGGGCAAGAAGGGATTGGAAGCGGCTCCAACAGCCCTATAGGTTTCTATCTCTCGATCTTGTCCCGCTGACAAGTTAAGCACGTTCTGGTGTAGCTTATCACATCTTCCGTCATATCCTGCCAGTAATAACCCTGCCTTAACAAGTTTATCATCCTCTGTCAATCGGGATTACCAGCCCACAATGTATCATGGCACTCCCTCATGAGCACCTTCCTCAAGTTCCTTGCCTTGGGAACATACAGGTGTCAACCTTTAGTATAGATCAAATCACCTTCAACCCAAAATCTGCAAGCCTTTCCCTCATCAATCAACTGCTTCAAGTTCTTAGCCAACAAGTCTTGGCTTAAGTGTTCTTTAATTTGTTCTTGGATGGTACCGGCAACTCGACCAGCAGACTATTGGGTCATCTCGGCCAAATAGGCTAAATCTGCTCTTCTACTCAATGCATCTACTGCCTGATTTATATACCCACTGCGATAGACAATCTCCATATCAAACTCTACAAGGAATTCCTGCCATCCCTCTTACTTGGCTAACAATTTCGGTTGAGTAAGAATATGGCTGACAGTAGAATTATCGGTTCTCATAAGGAACTTCGACCCCAATAAGTAATGCTTCCACATTCTGAGGCAGTGCACAATAGTTAGCAGCTCCTTCTCTTATGCTGAGTATTTGCGCTCAGTGAGGTTCAGCTTCCGACTCTCGTATGCCACTAGATGTCCCTCCTGGATCAGTGGCATCCATGTGGACTTCAAAAGGTTTAGAGGATTCAGGTAGGGCAAGGACCGGCTCCTTTGTCACAACTCGCTTCAACTCTTCGAAGGTAGCCTAGCATTCCTCATTCCAAGACCATACTAGGTCCTTCTTCAAAAGATATAAGGGAAGAACCCTCCTGGAATACCCCTTTACAAACTACCGGTAATAATAATTGACAAGTCCAAGAATGAGCGTAACTCGTGACACTTCTTGGAGTAGGCTACTTTCGAATAGCATTTACCTTGGCCCCATCCATCATGGTCTACCTTTCTTCAATCACATGTCTGAGATTCCTCCCAAATGAGTGGCAATAGCAACCCTGAATTCTTCAGCCACCTCACCAACCCTCGTGGCAATTTCTTAGCTTCATGCATCAACACCTGTCATCCTCTTATTAAGCAGCAGTAAGGCGTCAAGACGCAAAGAAACTGTAAGCCCCTAGATTTTTCGATAATTTAAGAAAACCCTAGAACCAAAAGTCAAACCGAAACCCTAAAATTAACCTAGTCCTAGGATTAGTTTAGCGAATCTAGATCCAACAATCCCGTGTTCTTAAATCCTAGATAACGAAATTAAGATAATTGTGATAAATGGTTCGTAATAATATAGGAAAGCTTAAAAATATCATATTCGCAATTTTCTAGTGTCTTTCAGATCTGAAGGGATCAATTTTCGAAAACCATACCATGATGCACCGGATAGTGAAAATATTCCTACAACACCAATAGACTCGTAAAAATATAAGGATTTCAAAAATATCATCTTTTAAAATTTTTTGGTAACTAAAAATATCATATATAGCTTATTTATGCATATTTTCTTTACTATAAGTATTTTAATTGTCTAGTCTACTATTCATTACTATTCATCTATCTCTACTTTTTCTTACATACTACCATACATATACCTTACAATTTACCTTCCACATACAACTTTAATCACATCATGCTCTACACATTACTTCTTTTTATTACAAAACAACAAAATAAATTAATTTTCTCCCTTTACAAAGCCAAAACCGATGCCTCCTCTCTCTCTTATATCATTTTATTTAATTACACTTAATTTCCACTCTAAAACTCTATAAATACCCATTCCCTTCCTTCTTTCACACAACTCATTTCCTACTAAAACTCTACCAAAATCATTCCATAAAATCACTCTCTCAAAATCTCTCCCAAGTTCTCTCTTTTCTCCACAAAACCAATTCTCACATAATACTATAACCTATTCTTTTCATCTCCAACAAATTCATAACCTTAGTAAAAGTTTATGTCACATACTCATCATGTTCATACAACTTAGCATGAGCTTAGTGTATGTTTCTTAGACTCATGAGAGTTAAAGAAGCAACAATATGTTCATGCTTTGTTTTTATTCATGATCCTATTTTCCATTATGTTATTATTATTATTATGTTGTTGTTATTATTGTTATTATTATTTATTCTAATCTAACTTCTATATAGTATTATGTATATTATATATATATATATATATATATTTCTTTAGTGCATATAAGCTAACTTGTTATTTATTTATTTCTATGCTTTGCAATTTATTTATTTGCTCGTTTTATGCAAATTATTAAGACTAGTCATTCTAGTCTTAGACTTGTCCATATCAAGTTGAAACAATTTTCTTTCTTTTCTTTCCTTTCTTTTTTGGGACTAGTTTATTCTTAATCCCGAGATACCTTGATGAAGCTAAGGTTCCCAATACTTGACTTTTTTTTATGCTCTTATTACATTTATCTTATTATGTTGTTTTTATTATAATTCTCATAATTACATATTCTCACTTATGCATGAACATGTTGATATTGTTTCAACCATAATGAAAAGGTTACTCTTAAGTAATAAATATATGAACTCTCTTTAAAAAATAAATTTTGTCACATAAGGTACAATTTTTCCATAAAGACTTAAAGTTTTATCTTAACAAATATTTTCTAAAGTTAGATAAGTTTAGCTCTCAAGTTTTAGTAATAATACTATATGCGATTTTATCAATGAATACATAAAATAAAGTTATCACAAACTCTTTTTTCAAACCAATGAAATAAGAAAGTTTCTTTAAAGTTAATTCTTTGTTTAAATAAAAGTTTTTTTAAACTCATACGTAAAGCTTTAATCAACATACTAAGGTTTAGATAAGTTTTACAAAATTATAAAAAGAATGATCTTTCTAAGGATGAGCTTTACTTAGGAAATAAAAATAATAAATAAATTACAATATCATTGATATTAGTTATTTAAAGTGGATCTGACTTTTGGAAAAACTTTAGAACACATAACCAAGAAATATTTAGAAAAACTACATTTTTCAAAGTTGTAGGAATCTTAAAAGACTAAAATTACTTTTTGAAAAATTAATTATTCTCAAAAATTAAGAAATGGAGTTAAAAAAAAAGGAAGTACTCACTTATAATAATTTAAGAAATTTTCCAACAAAACTAAAAAGAAAATTTTTCAAGCTTTAGCTTTTCTCACTTTTAAGACGCATTGTTTTACAAAAATCATTGTTAAGACAACACCACTAAATTCATGCATATATTTTGAGTCTATATATATATATATATATATATATATTCAAAGGATTTTTCAAACATACAAATATCTATATGTTTGGTACAAAGATTTTTGGATGAAGAAAAGTTTGAAAACTTGAGTTTTGAAATCTGGAAATTTCGTGTCAATTCTGTATGTCACTATTCCGAGACCCAATGACTTATTTTGATAAAAATAACCTTAAAGAAAGAAGATATCTTTTCGAGTAGGTAGAAATCGGTATATGATATGCAAAATTCCGAAATTAAAATGAGCAAGCTATGGCCATTTTAAGTTGGAGTTTCCATTCATGCGAATTTTGACGAATTCAATAAGACAGAATTAGAGATTTTGAATAGATCTTGGATGAAATACTCATTTCGGGTATTTCTTTTGTTTAGGTATTGAGGACCAAGATCTTCTCTTCCTCGAGGACTACTTCGACTCATAGACGATGGCTATGGACGAGTGAGTTTCATTTGCGTCTATGTATTTGCAGATGTGCTTATAGAATAGAGCACTAGATGTTAGGACAAAGATAAAAATTGATATGCATGCGGGTTATCATGAGAATTATGTATGTGAATTGTTATGTGCGATCAATGAGCGATAAGTATGTCGGAACCCGATCTGTGATTGATATAATTGTTTCTATGTATGTATTGCTATGTGTACAATTATTGCTTGATCGCTTTAAATAAATTAATGACGAATTGGATACCCCATAAATAAATTGCTCATGCATATCACTTAGAATACCATTTCATATATTTGCTACTACTCCTTAGCGTGGGATTGGAAAGGTAAGTTGCCTAGCTACATCTTGAGGATTTAGGACGTTCGGGAATATGGCCTCGAGTTGTAGCTGAGTCGGATCAATCACTTTAGATATGGAAAGCTTGGGGACTAGTAGTACGATTCGTTGGAATCCTAAGACGCGCGCAAAATTTTAAGGAGGTTGTTTGGGGCTCATTTCAAATCATTCCCTAACCACCGATAGAGAGGTAAATCTATTATACATACGAAACCGGATAGTCGTATGTACTGTTTAATCATATGGTTGTTGCATTTCATATGATTTTTTAAAGAACTTGGTTTAATGCTTGTTATGAGTACTTTTACATAAAGAATATCTCACTAAGCTAGTTATGCTTATACCCCTATAGACTTTTGATATTGCAGGATCGTTATTTTGCACCTGCAACCATATTGACCATCCGGGTAGAATATTTATTTTTGAAAGCTTTTGGAGGAATTATGTTTTGAAGTATTAGAGTAGATTTCTTTTAAAATCTTCCAGCCTTAGTTATTTATCTTAGTAAGACCATGTTGTTATGAAAATTATCAGGGGAATGCCCCTTAGAAGTTGTAAGACTTTATATTTCAATGAAATATATTAAGTGTTATTTTGCATGTTCTGCTGTCAATATCTTAAAATGCATTACTCCATCGGTCTTCCTTTGATATGAGTATACGCCTTATACCGATATGGAAGCTTTTGAGTGACTGAGGTAATCACTCTTAAGTTTTAATATTGTGTACGGTGGGTTGTTACGTTTAGGGTACCCATTAGGGCATGACAGAAACATTTGCTACTTGTTCATCCAAGACATCTAGTCTTTAAGTAAACTCTTCCTGCCGTGTTATGGTTCTTCTTGCTGGAATAACCTGGGCTCTAATACCAACTGTCATGGTCTTAAGCTTTTTACTAGCACAATGGAACCATGCGATGTTTACTATCCAACCTTAGTAATAGTAAGCAAGCCTAATGCAACACTATTCGATTAATGATGAGGCCTTAATATCTATAAGCAACATAAGTAGGCAACAATAAATAACCAATAGTAAGTAAAAAGGGATGCAGGTAAGAATCAATCTAAAAAGTATCACACTTTATTAATATCTCATGTATAGGCAACAGTAAAGTGTGAATGGGGGGGTGAGTACTCTTGTGGATTCAAGCTCTTACTCCTCGGTTGACTACTCACTGTCAATGATATCCCATTTTACTCAAACCCCCATACACACTTTACTATTGCCTGTACATGAGATATTAATAAAGTGTGATGCTTATCAAATTGATTCTTGCTCGTAATGCTGTTGGTTATTTACTATTGCCTACTTGTGTTGCTTACAGATATTAAGGCCCGATCATTAACCGAATAGTGCTGCGTTAGGCTTGCTTACTACTACTAAGATAGGACAGTAAACACCGCATGGTTCCACCGTGCTACTAAAAAGCTTAGGACCATAATAGTAAAAAGCCCTGATACTAGTTTGTTCATGAAATGCTAGACCCGCCTTCAGATGTAACCCATACCCCGATCAAACCCTCTATTAATGCCACTCATAACTCTATATGCTCAAGTTAAATATTCCCCATAAAGTCCTCAACTCTCAGACCGTGACACTCTCCCCCACTTAAATTCATAACTTTTCGTCATAAGGTAAATTTGATGAAGCCACCATCCACTCTTAAGCTCTCAACCTTTCTCCACACACATTGTCAACACACCCAAGATCATCTCACCAAGACTTGAGCTTCCACAGGCTTCCTCTCACCCTCACCTATTCATACATCCTTCGAGATCGCCTCTTGTTGAGTTGCCTAATGATAAGGTTTGAGTATAAAATCTTGCTTCAACCCCAACTCGCGACACAATCGTCCTTAAGCAACGATGTCCTCACTCTGGTGGCCGCTCTACTTGAGCTTCATCTACATGAGCTGAATTGATAAAAAGATTAAGGGTAAAATCTTATCTCCATAACTTGCGACATTGCTGCCTTCTGGCACCAATGTCCTATCTCTAATGGTTGCTTCTCTTGAGCTTTACCCACACGAATCGCATCCACAACAAGAATTACCCACTCATTAAGAACTCTAGGTACCATCTAAACGGTCTGATGGAGCTGGGAACTTTGGCTCTGATATCATTTTCCATGGGATGGGAGTTTCACCCTTCAAAGAGTTCCTATGTGGTGCTCGACCATCCCTCATATTATCGTTTGTTACTAATCTGGATGGCGAGCCAGCCTTATCTTCCCTGACTTCCCCGATTTGTTCCGAGCCCCACATTCACATAAGGAACGCCATCTTCGCTTTGCTATGATCCTCTATATGTTTGGAAGGTTTAACTATATCAACTGGTTTCGGCCTACCTTGGCCTCATTAGGAGAGCGGCATCAACTCCCAACCACTTTATCTATGGGAGGCTAGACCTACCTTCAGATGTAACCTATACCTCGAACAAGCCCTCTGTTCATGCCACTCGTAACTCTATATGCCTAAATTAAACACCCCCATAAAGTCTTCAACTCTCGGGCCGTGACAATTATGGTGCTAACATTAATATGGTATCAAAGTAGAAGGGTATTATGCAATGAAAATAATAGTTCATACCATATTTACAAATTTAAGCTTTTAGATATGATTGTGGCACTAATCTTAATAGTTCCATATATAGACCATGTGTATGTTACTCACGTATTATCTCTTATTCTTCAAGGTATACAATTTTAGCTTTTATTGCTTATTAGTCATCCTTATTCATTTGTCTTGGTGGGATTGAAAGAGGTACGTCTTTGCATCTCTTTTTTGCAAGAAATTCTATAAGCATTTTACATCTCCCACAGCTAACAAGAAGCCGAGCTTTACCCTACCTAAAGCGTAGGTGTGGATAAGAAGGAGTGCCTTGAGTAGCTACTTCAATAACTTATTGGTATTGAAGTGAGTTCATGTTCTACTCATACATATGAGTGCTTAAGTAGCTACTCCTATAACTTATCGATGTTGGAGTCAAGTTCACATGCAACCCATATGTAAGGCAAATTGTAAGTCATGATGATAATGGTGGATTTCATCCTCCTGACATGAGGATATGGTGACCTTGGTGGAAAACCATGAAATTCTACATGACTTCGTTCCTATTGTAGGGAGCTTGCTTTCCCTATTTGATGATAGAAACCTTTTTACATGCTTCTTAGAGTAGAAAGTCATGGTGTACTCTTCTCTTATGGTCACATTCTAATATGGCTTCAACTAGGGAGTGTCTCACATCTCATAGATCCTTGTTAGTGAGAGCCTTGAGACCATCCTTTGATACATTATTGTGGGATTACTTCTCTCTTATCTAGTTGGCATTTCAATAAACTAATTGGAGCCTTTCAAATTTATGCCTTTTCATCAATAGGTGACACACTTCATGCACTTATATGGACCTAGTGGATTCTTAAGAGTCCTCGGCTCTTTTAGAAGATGATAGGTGATGATGATGGTGATTGACCTTTATGGAGCAAACAACATTGCCCTTGCCATTAATGAATTAATCAAAGAGAAGGGTGAGATTAATACTCGTATTGATGTAGTGCTTTGCTTAGAAGACTTTGGTGGTGAGCTATGCATTGCATCTGTAATAACCTTCCTCCCCCAATTACTAACATTCTCATTGAGAGAAGGTAGCAAATCTAGTGGATGTTGAAACTTTGCTTCTTTTGAACTTTGCTATGTTATCTAAATAATCTATTGATGTGAATTTGTGAATTTTAATTGAAAATTTTGATTTAATTGGAGCAAATTAAAGGCTAAAATGAGGTTGTTATTGATTGATAGTAATGTAAAGCATTAGGGAAAAGTAGCCATTAAGGAAAATAATGAAGGGAATATCAATTTTAGATTATCTTGAGCTTAAGTAATGAATTGAGAAGCTTGAATTGAGATAATTTGTATGTATGATGTTTTAGATATGAGCCAAATGTGCCATTATTATATTCATGGAATTGGAGAATATGTTGATAATGAATTGTTATATGGAAGAACTTATATAGCTAATATTGAATATGAATTCATTGAAATGAAGAAAATGAAAGAATGGAATAACATGTTAAAAGTATTATGTGGTGATAAATTGTCATATAATAGAGCTGTGGATATGTTAACACTTGAATATGGAAAATTAACATATTGAGTTCATTCAAGATTATTTCATTTGGTAGGCTTATTATGGAATGCTTGTTGGAAATTTTAGAGGAATTCATACTCTATACGTTAGAGAAATATAGAAATGCATGTTAGTATTTTAATTGTTAAGTAGCTCATGCATATGGACTTCTAATTACAAATGTGATGCTATAGTCGTGAAATCTTGGCTCAAATAGGCCATTGGATATGGGGTTGATATAACATTTAATGGATACAAAAAATTCATATTTCGATATCAATGTAATCCTATACCTAGCCTACCTACTTTACCCTCTTAATGGCTCGTGATAATGAAACTAACTGGCAAGGGACACATACAGAGATTTAGGAGATATATAGTGAGAAATCCTTACTATAACCACATTATGGATACTAATGGTTACTACGACAATTCTAACTAGAAGAATTTGATGAAGGCATAATGATGGAAATGGAAAATAAATAAATCTAGAACTTAAAGACTCAATATGCACATAATGATGTTAAGTAACTAGCTTTTAGTTGACTAAGAGTTCGTTAGTCCAAAATAAAAACATTAAAGAATTGGTTTACCTAAATCCTTAACCAATTTGAATCTGAATAATAAAATTAGACAACTCAACACTTAAAACATGTGACTTAGCAAACCTAGGAAATAACAAATAGCCATAACTAGACTCAATTTACACAAATAAGTTGAGTCTTTAATCATGATCCATAATCATATGGACCCTAACCTAATCATGGATTTAGGACCTTTTCTCTTCCTTGCTATTTAGCACGAGTCATGAATATTTGTATACATGTTTGATGTTTTTAGGATGCTGGAAATACTTGCTTGTAAACTTTAAATTAATGAAACTTAACATGTTAATGTTGCATTAGAATAGGTGTTTCTTTATGGGCCAAGGGCCAAACTTTTATATTTTAGGTTAAGCCTAAGTCCCCTTTATTATTTCCTTAGGTGGACTATGTTTTCTTAGATGTGTTTCCCTTAAAATATTTATTCAAACATGTCAATATTATAGTTATTTACACATTTCAAATCATTGAAAAGCAGGCAACATGCTCTCTCTCTCTCTCTCTCTCATTTCAGCTCACATTCACTCATTCTCTTCTCTATCTCATTCACAAAACCTAACCTTAAATCCTCTCTTGCAAATCTTTCAAATTGCTCTTTTTTTTTTTCTTTCTTTAAATCACACAAAACCAGCCAATAATGTTTAAAACTTCATCCATTTCATTGGAGATTCTTGCCCCATTCTACCAAATACCACATAAACACAAAGTAAGTTTATTATCTTATCTTATTTGAATTTAAGTTTATAGAAATCATTATTGTCAATGTAGTGATATTGCATTTGTGTTCATTGTAAGTGTTTCAACACTATTATAGTTGTGTTTTCTTTTTTTTTTTTTTTTGGCGAAAATTACACCAAAAGATCATAACGTTTGAGGATTATTTCATTTGATATCATAAAGTTTCGAGTGGTTCCAAAAGAGGTCACAATGTTTAGAGAAGTAGGTCAACTAAGGTTTCTATTGACAAGTGTCACAATATATAAGATCTTCTAAGTTTTAGTTAAATATTTTTTTATTGACATGTGTCAACAAAGAGCTCAATTGACCTACTTCTCTAAACGTTGTAACCTCAAATAAAGTTACTCTTAAACATTGCAATCCTTCGGTGTAATTTACCCCTTCTTCTTTTTTGTAAATGTACATGATATATCATGCATGTGGAGTTTTCATTAAAATGCCATAAGATGAGATGCATGGAATTCTTTTTCATGGGTGTGAAAATGTTAGTAGATAGTATATAAACTTCCTGGAATTATGTAGGCTATGAGACCCAATTTTACTCTTGTTGAAAGTGGTGAACTAAACAGTAGAGATTTTTTATTGGGCTTGTTGATGTGAAATTCTCGGTTGACAAAGAGTATGTGAAAATAGGGGAGATTAGAATTACATTGTTTGCTTATGGAAATTTTGTTAAAGGGGATAATGGAGTAAGTTATATTTGATAGATTTCCTGTGAGTGTATTTGATGTTTCAAGAGATATAAGCTATGAATATCCCTTGACAATTAATTGCACCCGATTGAATGTAAATGGAATGAAGAACTGTCTAGAGTTGTTTTAGGGCATGTTTGGATTGTCATATTTTTATTTATATCAGATTAGTATCGATTTTGTATCAGTTCGGTTTGGTCAATTTATAAGTAAATATCATCAGTTTTTTGTCAATATAATATATGTATCAATTTAGTGTCCGTACAGTCTAAAAATAAAACCAAGCCAACTGTTTAAACATGCCCTTATAGGCTAGCAATTAACATTGATGTTGTATTTTATTGTGTTGCACTCGTTAAGAATGATCTTGAGGTCCATAAAATGTTTGTGCCTTCTAAAAGGCATGATGCACTACCATTGTACATTGAAATGTATGAGAATAGTAATGGGAATGTGGATGAGATGCACGTATGATTAGATAACAATATAGGAATGGATGTAAGTTTCAGTGACCCATTCGCTAGTTAGGTACCTGAATTGTAGATTTTTCCTATTGAGATACTAGCAAGTCTTAATCAACCTTGAGTTCATATTTCTACTCCAAGTGAAGTTTATGGAGTAGTGACATACCGATTGAATTGGCTAATATCTCCCTTTCCAAGAATTTTAATGAAATGAATATTAGGGATGAGGATGAGGATGATGGTGGTTGAATGCAAACATTTGCCCCATGGCTCACATCAGAGGCACGACTAATGGTAATGGTTGCCTTGAGGAGATGTAAATGCCGTGGCAAGTTCATATTCTATTATATTCTTCATGGAACCTGTGGATAACACTTATGTGGGTTCTGAAGATGAGCAAGGATTGAGTGATGATAATTAGAGCTTTAGTGATGATTTTAAGGTGAGATGCAGTTTGAGACAAAGAGCAGTTGATTTAAGTAGTCAAAATGCACCATATGTCAAATCACAACAGCTATATCATGGTTGAGTTGGACAGGAAAGTTAGTATGTGAAATATATTGATTCAAACAAAGGGTGCAAGTGGAAATTGCATGCATGCTTTAAGAAACATGGTGAATGTTTTCAAATCACTAGGTTTAAGGGAACACATGCTTGCTTGAAAGGCACTATAAGTTAGATCACCCTTGGTAGGACTCTACTATAATGTTCAGGATAATCATTTTGATTGTGAAAAAACCCACCAAATGTGAAATTGAAAGATCTCCAAGTTGATATTTAAAGGAAATTTGGGATTACCATCCATTTGAGGTGCATTCGCGATGCAAAAAGGAAAGAAATTGAATAAATTTACGACAAAGTGTCAGAATCATATGCAATGCTCTTACACCTTTTAAATGCAATCTAAGATGAAAATCTTGGAACTAAGGTAAAGGAGAACTACAAAGGCTAACAAACTTGAGACTATGATTTTTGAAAAACTATTTTGGACCTTTAAACCATGTATCGAGGCATTCATCCATTGCAAGTATGCTGGAAATGAATTGAATATCCTCATATCACTTCTTACAATATGGGCATGACCTATTTTCACTACTTGCAAGCTAGTGATTACGGTAGATGATACATTCTTGTATGGGAAATTCAAGTACAAGCTATTGGTGGCAACCACAATGGATGGGGCGAACCATATTGTTCCCTTGACATATGGTGTAAGATATAGATAATTAATTTAAAATGAAGGGCAGAAATGTAATAAAGTATTGTTTCAAAGGGTATTTTTGTCCGTGAACTGATGAGTTTGGACACTAGAAAGTCACGTGTGAATGATCGGGCGAATTTAGCTTATGTCAGCATCTAAGCCACCAACCTTTAATCCTAAGCTGTCGGCCTAAAGACAATAGATGATGGCCTAAACTTCGGCGTTGAAGTTTCAAAAATTTCTAAGGAAATTGGTCCTATGCCGAACTAATGGCTGCCGGCATACCTAGCTCAACCGTCAGCATACGTGGCTAAGCCGCCAGCGGAAAGACCAACCTAAGACTGCGTTTTCCTTAAGCTATGGTAGCATTTTTCCTAAGCAAAGTCCCTCTATAAATAGACCCCTTGACCCATGAAATTGTCACATTTCTTCCTTAGCAAAACCTTAGGTAAGTAGGTTTATCTCTAGTCTTTTTCAATTAATTTCCTTAGATAAATTAGTTTAATTCTAGTTTTTCATATGATTGAAGGAGATTCAAGATCTAGTGGAGAAACCCTAAATCAGATTTGGAGAGTTGTGCTGTCAAATCAAAATAAAGGTAAGATCTCTATCATAGTCTTGTGATTTGTAAGATTAATAGATTGTAGGAATATGATTATAGCGATAGTTAATTACTTATGATAGGAGAATTGATTGAATTAGGGTTTTGTTTCAAGCAAGATCTACCAGTTATAGATAAGTGTGGATCTATCCCATCTTTATGGATTTAAAGTTATGAACTTTCGTAGTAGTTTTATTCATGGGGATTGTATATATATGTATCTTGAATGAATTATGAAGATAGTTAAGAACTCTAGAGGAATTGTGATAGAAGTTTCATTAAAGCACGAACGGGACAAACAAGTGTGTTGATATTCAAATAGGTTTATGGAAATTAGGGTTAGGGTTTCATATTATAGTTGAAATTGAAATTGAAATTGATTTGTAATATATTGATAAACAGGAATACTTGTGAGATTAGGGTTCCTACTCTGTTAGTAGTTACTGTTCCGCAGATTTAGATTGAAAGTAAATCCAGTAAGACCTTACCATGTATGTTTGTTTGTGCTTACAAGATTGATTGCAAAATTTGACTTTAACATATATATGGCTTTAATTGAAACAAGTGTTGGTTATGAGTGGCTACAGTTAGTAAAGACCATAAATGAGTATAATACTAACGCTGGCAACCTGATGATCCTTGTATGGCATTGTCCCAAGTGGAGCCGTACTTGGAGATGATTCTAGTGGATTAGGAGTCGTTACCAGCTTAATTATAAAATGCAAATATATATATATATATTATTTACATATGTTTTCTTTGGGGTCATGAGTTACTTTGGGTTTAGGATTAAAGATCTATAGTCCTAAACTATGTTAATTGTAGGCTTAAGAAAAAGATAATAAATTATGCTTGTTGCAGTAGCATTTAAGTTATATGTGATATTGTGTTGTGTGATCATGTGCATGTGGTTTCGGTTTGGCGTACTAGGCATTTTTCGCTCAATCCTCATTTTTCCCATAGATACAGGTGAAGATCCTATTATTTATTATCTGATGGGATATGATGTATTCATGGATTATGGAGAAAGCGATAGTGGATTTGACCCTTCTACCGATGATTGAGAATAGTATATTATGAATAGTGGATCAAGAGGAAAAACTTAATATTTGATTAGTTATCTTTAAAAAATTTATGATGTTTAAGAGATTCTTTTATTTCTTTAAAGTTGACTTGTTTAGTTTATGATTCAGAAGAATTGAAGACATTTTATTTTATGAGTATCCTTTATTTATGAGATTTTAGAGATATTTAAGATATATATTTGGTGATTAACACTTGTAGCCTTCGCGTATCAATCTTTGGTAGTGACACGTGGTAGACATATAACGCTTTAGGTTAGGGCATTACAGCTTAAGTGGTATCAGAGCAATAGGTTTTGATCATTCAATTTAGGTTATGACTCCTTAGGACGATGAGCATTGATGAGAGGGGTAAAGATTTGTTAGGGACATTTATTTATAAGTTATGATATTATAGTACTTAATCTTTTAGTTTTCGTTAATCTTATAAATATCATGTTTATTCTTGTTAGAATGCCTCCACGTAGAAGATCCCCTGATGCTGGTTCCTCAAGGACTGGTGAGGAAGAACAATCACTACTAAACCAGCCACCCCTGAACCAAGTGGGAGAGGATTTACCCCCACCTCTACCACCACCAATCCCACCTATAGGACAACAAGTGCCTATTGATGTTGCTCAACTGATGCAAGTGGTGAATACTCTTCTGGGAGTAGTCACTCAATAACAGTAGAATATGAGGAATGACATGTAGGTGATCAAGCTATTGTTGAAGCTTGGACGCAGGAGACCTAAATGATGAACGGTAATGGAGGGAATGGAGCGAAGCATGCTGATGTTTTGAGCCTGAACAAATTTGTGGACCTTGTGTATAAGTTCGAACCAATACCTGGAAAACCCTTAGAGGCACAGCTCTGGAGAAAGAGGTAGGAAAACTTTCGCTGCTTTGGACATTCCTGAACACAAGAAAGTGGAATATGCCTCCTATCTACAGATTGGGAGAGTAAAGAATTGGTGGCTAAGCATCAGGAGGCATACGCTAGGAGTAATCACATGGAACATATTTCAGTAAGCCTTCTATAGGGAATTCTTCTTGGATATGTCAAACAAAAGATGCTGTAGGAATACTAACGTTGCAACAAGGCAAGCTAATTATTGAATAGTACGAAGCAGAATTAAATAAGCTGATGAGGTTTCTTCCTGAGCTGCTGAGAGAGAGAGAGGATGCTAAGATGAGTAGGTTCATTACTGGTTTAGAACCGGAGATTCAACATCAGGTAAATTTGATGGAGTTGACCAACTACTCGTTTGTGGTCAACAAGACAAAGCTGGTTGAGTAAGGGTTAAAGAAAATCAAAGGAAGGGAGGACTCAAAGAGTTAGGTTCAATTAAGTAAGAGGCCAGCTGCTACGGTTATCACTCAAGATAGGGGGAAAAGGCCTTTCACCCAATAAGTAAGATCTTTGGTTCCAAGTTCTGATAGGAAATGCCTTAGATGCCAAGGACCCCATGATATGAAAGGCTGCAAATGGCCCGAAAATGCATGCTTCACTTGTGGAAAGGTAAGGTATAGTTAGAGATTCTGTAATGAGCGATTAGTAGGTTTACCTATTTTCTATTTTAAGTGTGAACAAAGGGGCGATGGAATGCAAGGAATTGGGTAGGTAGGTAGTGTCTAGAGCATCAATGAATAGGTATCAGGGACAAGGACAGAGAGCACCTGCCAAGATTTATGCCTTACAGCATAGAGACATCTCTAGTGTAGACACCATAGCAGGTATGTTGTCTATCCTCGGGAGTGCATATGTATTATTTGATATTCGTGTGAGCTTTTCATGTATATATAAGTTGTTTACATCTATATGTGGATGTATATCTAAGTTGTTTACATCTATATGTGGAGTGAATATTTACTTCATGTTTAGATGTCTTACTATAAATATTCCCTTAGGGAGTGGATCCTTAATTAATAGAATTTGTAGATATGTGAACATAGAACTAGAAGGTAGATATTTACCTGCAGATCTTATGGTGATGGACATGATCGATTTTGATGTAATTTTAAGAGTAGACTGGTTGATAAAACAACAGGCCGTAATCGATTGTAAAAATCTAGTTGTAGAGTTTAGTTTAGATGGATATAAATTTGTATATAAACTTGAAGTACAAAGACCTGTAACTTTATCTACATATGAGTTGTAAACGATATTAGCAGTTATAACAATAGGGGATGAATCGAAGATAGATCCTACAAGGATACCAGTCATGAGAGAGTACTTCGAAGTATTTCCAAAGTTCAACTGGAAGATCTACTTAAGAAGAAATTCATAAGACCGAGCGTGTCATCCTAGAGAGCTTTAGTGTTGTTTATGAAGAAGAAAGATGGGAGTATGAGGCTATGTATAGACTATAGGGATTTGAACCAGGTAACGATCAAGAATAAGTACCCATTGCCTAGAATAGATGATTTATTTGGTCAATTGGCTCGACCACGATCATTTTCTAAGATCGATTTGAGGTCAGGGTATATCACCAGCTACGAATTAAAGCAGAAGATATTCCAAAGACAACTTTCAGGACTAGATATGGGCATTATGAGTTTGTGGCTATGCCTTTTGATTTTGCAAATGCACCTACTGTATTTATGGATCTCATGAACAAAGTCTTTAGGGATTATCTAGATTCGTTTTTGTGGTGTTTATCAACAGCGTTTTGGTGTATTCTAAGACTGAGGAAGAACATGAAGAATACCTTAGATTGGTCCTGAGTAGACTACAAGAAGAAAAGTTATATGCCAAGTTCATTAAGTGTGAGTTTTAGTTAGATCAAGTGTCATTCTTGGGACATATAGTAGATGGGAAGGGAATTTTAGTAGATCCCGATAAAGTAAAAGCTGTGGTAGAATGGCTAACTCCTAAGACAATGTCTGAAACCAGAAGTTTCTTAGGGATGGCAAGATACTACCGAAGATTTGTAGAGGATTTTTCTAAACTTGCAAATCTTTTGACAAGACTGGTGCAGAAGGAAGTGAAGTATGTTTAGGATGAAAATTGTGAGAGTAGCTTCCGATAGTTGAAAGAGAAATTAGTGTCTATACCAGTTTTAGCTTTGTCAGTGAGTGGAGAAGAGTACACTGTTTATAGTGATGCTTCTATACAAGGTCTAGGTTGTGTTTTAATGCAAGGTGGAAGAGTTATCATATATGCATCTAGACAGTTAAAGCCATATGAAAGAAATTATCTCACTCATGACTTGGGACTGGTAGCCATGGTTCATGCATTGAAATTGTGGAGACACTATTTGTACGGTGAGAAGTGCAAAATATTCACGGATCATAAGAGCTTGAAGTATATTTTCACCTAGAGAGATCTGGACATGAGGTAAAGGAGGTGGTTAGAACTGATCAAGGACTACGATGTGGATATCCAATACCACCCTGAAAAGGCCAATGTAAACCCCGGTATTCTCGGTAGTTAAGAAACCCCGGGAATTGGAAGCGAAACCCTAATCCGGTCCAGTTTGAGTCTAGTAAGAGGAGCCTAGGAACCCTAAATTCGGCTTTCCTTCGGTTTCATAATAAATGAAGTTTTATAAAGTAAATGAAGTTGAATTATTGTTCTAAAGTATATTTTAGACCTTTGAAAGTTTTAAATTCGGGAATTTTTCAAGTCCGGGCCTTCCCGAGCTCAATTACGGAAAAGCGTGCCCCGGACCACGGATTCAGAAAAATGTTCCGGAATATTTATTAGAACCTTAATTTTATAAGGATTCCAAAAATATCAATTTTATAATTTTCCAAGCTATAAAAATTACAGTTATAGCTTTTCCCTGTTTTCGTTACAATCGATAAAGTAGATGTCTTGTCTACTATTCACAAGTACAACCTACACTACACACATCCATACCCTATTCTTACATCCTTACAACTACTCATTTCAATTTTCTTTTTCAAGAAATTTTGTCTCTTAAATAATTATCACATTTATTACATTTTAATTTACTAAATTACAAAATATCAAAATTTCAAACACACACACTAGCTAATGGCTGGCGCCAACCCCCCCGCCCGCCCCCCCCCCCCCCCCCCCCCCCCCCCCCTTGTTTCCCTCTCCATTGATTTATTAACTCAATTTTATTAACTAAAACCTTAATTCACTTAATATATACTAAATATTCATTATCTCTCTTCATTTTTCACTTGTTCAAAATTTCTTCAAGAGCAAAAACCCTCTCTTTTTCTCTAGTGTGCCGTGAGCTTTGCCCCCTCCCCCTCTCACAAGTTCAACTCATTTTCTTCTCTTTTCTACTCCAAAACTTCTTTGGTATGTTGATTTTAGACCTTGTTCTTCCTAGATCTTGTAATGGCAAGGCTATATCTTGTGTGTTTTCTCATTTAATCCTAATGAGCTCATGCTAGGGACATGAAAACACATGAATAAGAATGTCAAGCCATCACAAGACATGGATCTAGTGTTTCAATGAGTTGATGTTAAGATATCTTCTTGTTCATGCATATAAAGTAGAGATCTTATATATATATTGATGTTCATGCCATGAGATCTATGATTCATGCATTGTAGTTAGTGGATCTAAAGTTTAGACATCCACATCTTCATGTACATGCATGATCATAGGTTTATTTTGATTTTCATGCATTGATAATCATAAAAATGTAGTCTTATATATGTATAGAGATGTTAGATAGTAGATCTTCATATAAAGGAAGCAAGAACATTGAAAAATAAAAACTTTGTAGGAAATGGTTTGTTGGAAATTGGGATGATTTGGAACCCTATTTAAAAACCACCAAAATCATTTTTAAACTCATGTTTCACAAGAAAAATGAAGGGTATGTGTAATAGGTATATTGAAGGAATGATTTTCATAAACTTAGATGAGTTAGGCATGATGAAAATGTAAAAACAAGAAGTAAAGTTAGAATGAAAAATATTGGTTTATGGATGTGTAGTCAAATTCGTAATTTTGGGTGATGGCCATATAAACACTTAGTATCTAAGCTTAGATGGCATGTTTTATGAGTTAAATGAAGTCTTTAGGTAATAGATATATTGGAGCCTCAATTTTTGATGCATTAAACAAGTTTTCTCATAAGGAAATTGCAAGAAAATGAAAATCTCAAAATTCGGATTTTTCTAAGTAGCCCATTCAAACACATATTTATTCAATGAAAAATGTGGATTTTTATGCATGAATGAAGGTCATGATTAATATGGATGTTGGGAACTCATTTTTAATTAGATGACAAGTAAATTCTAAGGATAAAATCATAAAAGCATTAGGGGATGTAAGATTGGTAATAATGACTTGTTAAAAGGAATCATTAAGGAATTTCCTAATAATTAGGAATTCATAAGAGTCCATCATCAAAGATCATCGAAACCATGCATATAAGGAGTTCATTTCATGATATTCATGTTAGGAATTCATTCATATGCCATTCATGCATGAATCATCAACTAGGAACATTTTTCATCAAAAGCAAAACAATTTTTCGGAATTGGGAAAGGGGCAGAACAGAACTGATCCCACTGTTCCATGGCCTTAATACTTTCAAAACTTGAAAATAATACTATAAATAGATAGATCTTTTGAAGTAGATAGAGATCGATATAAAATTTGTGAAATTCCGAGTTAAAATGACCAAGTTATGACCGTTTTAAGTCGGAGCTTCCGCAAATAGCTAGAATTCCGAATTCATCTAGTTTAGATGCATAGCTTGAATTAGTTACATGATGAGAATCTCATTAGGATTATTCTTACTTGGTAGGTGATCCCGAGCAGGACGACACCTTACCGCCCGATTATTACTACTAGAAAGACCGGCGTCCAATGGCCGAGTGAGTTTTACTTCCACTCTCGATTAATGTTGTGATTGTAATGTAGTGGCACTAGTGGTGTAGGCAAAGATAAAATGGATATGCATGATGGGGTATATGGGAATTATATAGTTATCTGCTGTTGATGTGTGAATGGAACTTAAGAAATATCGAAACCGAGTATTAAGCTATTGACTGATTAGTTAGTATTCTATATTGAATGTTTGAGAATACTTGTTGGTCACCTAAAAGAATTGAATTAATGTATATCCGACTTCAATGGTAATTGGATTCATTCATGTCACGATGGGGAAGGAGCATTCGCATTGGTTGGTTTTTCGTGATCCATAAAACGAATATGTTGGTTTTTCGTGATCCATAAAACGAATATGTTGGTTAACCGTGATCCATAAAACGAAATATTGTTAGTTGACCGTGAGCTTAAACGGCATCGTACGCAGGATTCGTTAATCTGCTAACCCGGGATGGAGGGCGCAAGTCCATCCACATATGATTTCCGGTTGGTCATATGTTTGTTGAACTCATTTGTTTGATGCATACACTTGCTTGAATAATCACTTGTTTGAATGAATTGTACTTAATTGTGTTATGAAAGTTATTACTTACTAAGCTAGTAGCTTACGCCCCCATAGCTTTTACTTATTGCAGCACGAGTTTATCTGGCTTAGACCAAGGCAAGCCACAGCATAGGTACCGGAGATAGGAGTTTCCCATAGAAATTTACTTCATTCTTTTTGTATAGACTTCCGTTGGAAACTAAAGAACTCTGGATGACTGTAATGGACTTGATATTATTTTGCGGGGGAATGCCTCTTAGATTTTGTAAAGTATAACTATGCGTTTTGGTTTATTATCTATGGCTAATGTATGCCACGTTAAACTGTTTAACGCCATTTGTTGAAGTATTCTATTGTCGTAAGGGAACGCTTTATATCTTTATAAGACTCCCGAAGGGCTCGGATAGGGAATTCGAGAGTCTTGTTTAGTATGTGGCGGACTGTTACGTTTAGGGTACCCTATGGGGCGTGACAGCCAATGTCGTAGCAAATTCCTTAAGTATGTAGAGGAATGAGAATTTAGTAGCTATGATCACTTCTGAATGTCACTTGCTAGATGATATGAGGCAATTGGATTCGGAAATAGTGGCCCAAAAAGTAAGTGCACAATAGGCAAGGTTATAGATTCAACCTATTCTGGTTGATAGGATCAAAGCCAGTCAAGTGAATGATCCGAATATACAGGAAGTCAAGCGAAGATTGGAAATTGGCAGGGTCCTTGAATTTTATATTGATGAAGAGGGTGTCATGAGATATAAGGGAAGACTATGTGTACCTAAACAAGGAGAACTTAAAAGAGAGTTGTTGAAGGAAGCACACTACTTGAGTTATTCCATCCATCCTTGTGGCAATAAAATGTACCAGGATTTAAAGAAACTGTATTAGTGGAATAATATGAAAAGGGAAATCGCTGAGTATGTATCCAAGTGTCATACTTGTCAAATGATAAATGTTGAGCATAGGAGACCAACCAGTGAATTGAAGCCTTTGCTTATACCCCAATGGAAGTGGGAACATATTAATATGGATTTTGTCATGGCCTTTCCTAGGACTAAAGGGAAGTATGATTCGATACAGGTTATTGTTGATAGACTCACCAAAGTAGCTCGGTTTATACTAATCAAAATTGGTTATCGATTGGATATATTAGCATAGTTATATATTAAGAAGATCGTGAGACTACATGGAATTCTAGTGACCATTGTGTTAGACCGAGACGCCAGGTTTGTAGGAAGATTCTGGAAAAGTTAACATAAAGCTTTAGGTACTAAAGTGGTTTTTAGTACTGCTTATCACCCTCAGACAGATGAGCAGTCTGAACGTACCATCCAAATTCTTAAGGACATGCTAAGAGCTTGTGCCTTGGACTTTAAGGGAAGTTGGGACGAACATCTATCGTTAATGGAATTTGCCTACAACAACAGCTATCAAGCATCAATGGGGATGCCACCATATGAAGCCTTATATGGAAGAAAATATTGATCATCAATTCATTGGGATGAAGTAGGTGAAAGACAAATTATAGGACCCGAGTTGGTATAAGATGTTGTTGATAAAGTTAAGGTGATCAGACAGAAATTACAAGCTGCACAAAGCCGATAGAAGAGTCATGTAGATAAATGGAGGAGACCCTTGGAATTTCCGGTAGGGGAACACATGTTGCTTAAGATACTGCCGACAAAGGGTGTTGTTAGATTCAGTATGAGAGGGAAGTTGAACACCAGATATGTTGGGCCATTTGAGATTTTGGAACGGGTTGGAGATATGGCATACATGCTAGCATTGTCATTGAGGCTGGAAGGAATACACAATGTATTTCACGTATCCTTGTTGAGGAAATATATGCAAGACCCTGATCAGATTGTAGCTTTGGAACCATTGGAAGTTCAAGCTAATCTTTCTACTCAAGAAAAGCAAGTAAGGATCTTGGATACAAAAGAAAGGATATTGAGGAGACGCATGATCAAGTACGTGAAGGTCCGATGGACAAATCAAACTGAACGAGAAGTAACTTGGGAGTTAGAAGAGGAGATGTGAGCCATATACCCCGAGCTATTCAATGAATTAGGTAACTTTCGAGGATGAAAGTTTCTTTTAGGAAGGGAGAGATGTAAGATACAAATAATTAATTTATAATGAAGGGCAGAAATGTAACAAAGTATTATTTAAAAAGGTATTTTTGTCCTTGAACAAATGAATTTGGATACGAGGAAGTACGTGTAAATGATTAGACAAATTTTGCTTAAGTCGACATTTAAGTCGCCAGCTTTTAATCTTAAGCCGCTAGCTTAAAGACAATGGATGACGGCCCAAACTTCGACGTTGAAGTTTCAAAAATTTCTAAGGAAATTGGTCCTACGCTGGACTAATGGCCAGCGGCGTACCCAGCTTAGCTGCCGACGTACATGGCTAAGCCGCTGGTGAAAGGCCGGTTTATGGCTGTGTCTTAAGCTATGTTGGAATTTTTCCTAAGCAAAGTCCCTCTATAAATAGACCCCTTGACCCATGAAATTGTCACACTTCTTCCTCAGCAAAACCTTAGGTAAGTAGGTTTATCTCTAGTCTTTTTCAATTAATTTCCTTAGATAAATTAGTTTAATTCTAGTTTTTCATATGATTGAAGGAGATTCAAGATCTAGTGGAGAAACCCTAAATCAGATTTGGAGAGTTGTACTGTCGAATCAAAATAAAGGTAAGATCTCTATCATAGTCTTGTGATTTCTAAGATTAATAGATTGTAGGAATATGATTATAGCGATAGTTAATTACTTATGATAGGAGAATTGATTGAATTAGGGTTTTGTTGCAAGCAAGATCTACCAGTTATAGGTAATTGTGGATCTGTCCCATCTTTATGGATTTAAAGTTATGAACTTTCGTAGTAGTTTTATTCATTGGGGATTGTCTATATATGTATCTTGAACGAATTATGGAGATAGTTAAGAACTCTGGAGGAATTGTGATAAAGTTTCATTAAAGCACGAACGGGATAAACAAGTGTGTTGATATTCAAATAGGTTTATGGAAATTAGGGTTAGGGTTTCATATTATAGTTGAAATTGAAATTGATTTGTAATATATTGATAAACAGGAATACTTGTGAGATTAGGGTTCCTACTCTGTTAGTAGTTACTGTCTGACAGATTTGCATTGAAAGAAAATCTAGGTATAACCTTACCATGTATGTTTGTTTATGCTTACAGGATTAGTTACAAAATTTGACTTAACATATATATGGCTTTAATTGAAACAAGTGTTGGTTATGAGTGGTTGCGGTTAGTAAAGACCACAAAGGAGTGTGATACTAACATTGGCAACCTAATGATCCCTATGCCACATTGTCCCGAGTGGAAGCGTACTTGGAGATGATTCTGATAGATTAGGAGTCGTTACCAGGTTAATTGTGAAAGCATATATATATATATATATTATTTAATATGTTTTCTTGGGGTCATGAGTTACTCTGGGTTTAGGATTAAAGATCTATAATCCTAAACTGTGTTGGTTGCAGCTTAAGAAAAAGATAATAAATTGTGCTTGTTGCATTAGCATTTAAGTTGTATGCGATATTGTGTTGTGTGATAATGTGCATGTGGTTTCGGTTTAACAAGCTAGACGTTTTTTCGCTCAATTCTCATTTTTTCCATAGGTACAGGTGAAGATCATATTATTTATGATCTGACGGCATATGGCGTATTCGTGGATTATGGGGAAAGCTATACTGGATTTGACCCTTCTACCGATGATTGAGATTAGTATATTATGAATAGTGGATAAAGAGGAAAAACTTAATATTTGATTAGTTATCTTTGAAAATTTTATGATGTTTAAGAGATTCTTTTATTTCTTTAAAATTGACTTGTTTAGTTTATGACTTAGAGTAATTGAGGACATTTTATTTTATGAGTATCCTTTATTTGTGAGATTTTGGAGATATTTGAAATATATATGTTTGTTGATTAGAAATTATAGCCTTTGCGTGTCAATCTTTGGTAGTGACATGTGACGAGCTGATAATGCTTTAGGTTAGGACGTTACATATGGGTTATTAGATGAGGAGTCTAAGGACTCCTAGTGGTAGTTTCTACAGTGGTGCCTTGTTCATGTTACAAGAGACTGCACTACCATTTGTTTAATACCTGACTAGCATACTAGGATACAATAGGCATTGAGGGTGAGGATATCGTTTTGTCCTGAGGTTGGCCTTGGTGATGGTGCATTCGCCGTGTGGCAAGCTACTTGAAGGAAAAGTGTAGTGTGGATGTTAGGAGTTTGTTTGAGTTGTGTAGGTGTAGTGTGGATGTTAGGAGTTTGAAAATCGAAGGAAAGTGGTTGAGTACAAAATTGTGAGTTAGACTTACAATTTTTGGCATTTTCAAAGGAATGGTGAGTCCTTGAGACACAATAGGATTAATGAGTTCGAGTCATAATTCCTCCTCTATTATGGCATCATGAGTCCAACTTATAATTCCAAGTTCAATATTTGTGGAATTATTTTTCCAAAATTCGAATTTTTGGAATTTTTTTCCTTTTTCCTATATATTTAGATATGTACTATTGTTAATTGTTCAAATATGTTAAAACAAAAAGAAAGTCAAATTAAGTGATTCATTCGAATACAGAAAAACATATTGTAGAGACAATATTTGACACACAACTAATCTATATATATGTCCCGAATGTTAGATGAAGAGTATTAGAGTGAAAAACATTTGAAGCATCCAAAACATTAATGGTGTATGAAGCACATGCAAATGGGAATGGGACATGGGGAAAACTATGTATGTGCTAAGGAAAATGGGGTTAGTGAAATAAAACAATTTCAAGATGATTGAAAGTTTGGTTTGGTGAAATAAAAATAAATAATGGATATAGAGACACAAATGAATCGTTATTGAAGGAAGAAGAAAGTGTAGAAGAAAAACAATTAAATTTTTCTATAAGGTTTTGTTTTTCATTAAAGAAGCCATATCTTTTTTATTTAGGGACAAATCTAAAAGATGATGATTTTCCTCAAGAGTCATTATGTTTTAGATATGGATTGCATCAAGTGGACTTGAATTAGATTAGTTATAAAATGATCTGAATCATTTATCATGAGTGGATGTAACCCAAACATATGAAATTCTCTAAAAGTTTAACCAAAAGTTGCAACTCTTTCAAATTTTACTGTTAAAATAATTATGCTAGTTTAACAGGTTCAGATCATCTTGCACTGATATGCATAAATAGTTCGGATCATTTTGTGTTGTCACATTTTTTTTCAATTGTGTGTTCCCTTTTTAAAAGATAAATCTCGATAATCATATAAACTCGATAAATCTCCTTCTTTTACTTATGTTTAACATGAGTACCACTGTAGTTAATCATATAGCTTTTTGAATACAAAGTTTATCCTTTAAATTACATAGTTGGAAATCAAAATCCACAGTATGGAGGAGAAAAACCAAATAAAAAAATTTTACTAAGATTCAAATTTGATTGGAAGTGTAGTACAAAATTCATCATGCCATGTTAAAAAAAAAATATTAGCTTTTCAAATAACATATTTTAATTTTCACAAGTGGAAAAGAAGAAGAAGAAGCAGAAGTAATTTATAAAATAAAGGAACACAACATGATATTTAAAGAAAATGAATATCTATAACAAAAACAACTAAACAATTATAATGGTATTATTTGATTGTGTTAATATAAAAAATAGTACCTCAACTTTTGTAAAAAGTTTAATTAAGTATTTGAAATTTGGTTTTGAACAATTTGATACATAAAGTAAGTATTCACATATATTTTTCCTACCTAATTGAACTTGCTTTAGGTAGAAAAAATATATATGAAAACTTGCCTTATTTATCAAATTATTTAAAACCAAATTTCAGATAGAAAAAAGATACATGAAAACTAAGTACTAAATTATTTTAAACCCAATTTTAAGTACCTAATTGAATTTATTAAAAAAATTTATATACCATTTTTTATATTATCCCCATCTACTTTCATAAATGTGTCATTCTATAATGATCATTATAAATTAATACTTATATCGTGGTGCAACTCATGTCGAACAATAGCAATATGTGTATTACAATAACAATATCCGGAAACCATGTAACACAATAAATTGAAAAATTAAGATTTCAGTTTGTTTATCAAAAGAGTTGATAAAAATATAAACTGAATATTCGGTAACGCTAACCAGAGGGCATATATCACTTATCCCAACCCAATAAGAATATGCAAGACTCCATTCTTACACTCTACATGTCTTTAAATCCGAAATTAAATACTTGAAAAATATTTCCCTAAATTGGGGAATCAACCAAAATGTTACACCTCAAAATCAAAAGTAATGACAATCCGCTGCGTATCTCACTTAGGTATAATAGCTAAGGGCCATAAGTTTACGCATCTCTAAAATCCTAAATTACTTTGTGAAATTATCTAATTGTCGCTTGGTTTACAACTTGCTATTATGAAAATCACTTTTTTTTTTAAAAAAAAAAAACCAATATTTGTAAAATTTTTGAAAATATTTACTAATAGTTACTCAAAAATACTATTGTATAATTAGAATAGTCCATTTTTCGTTCTTAACTTTTGGTACTAAAACTTTAATTTTTTTTTTCTATTTAAGTGCTTAACATTTGTAAAAGTTTGCAAATTAGGATTTTTATTAACATCATTAAGTTCTTTGCTAATTTTTGCCACGTGACGCATTTTGATTTGGTTGAAATTAATAATCTTAATAGATAGAATAAATAAATAAAGAAAACATAATAAATCAACTAATAATAATAAAAGTTTAAAAAATACAATAAAAATATATATAAGATTAAAATGGAGAAGAATCTGCATTCCTTACTTGAGCGTCACTGGAAGAATTCCTCTTTTTTTCCTTTCTTTTTTTTTTTTCCCTAGAAAAATCTTTGATGATAATGATCTACTGTATTCCTAAATTCTCTTATATCTCTCTACTCTACTCCCTTTCTCCCTGTACCACTTAATAACTCCATGCATCCTCTCATTCAAACCTAATCAACGAATCCTGATCTGCATACCTAAACCTTAGGCTAAAATCCATTTTCCTAAAATCTCCTCTCATCGAATGCTTTTTACAGTTTTTTCCACCATCCAAACCTTGAAAAAGCTTTGGACTTTAACTTTCTTTGTTTCATTCATGTGTTATGTGCATTAAAAAAATGTTTGTATGTTATGTTTGGTATGTAATAATAGACCTATAATGAAATTGCAATTTTAAATTTTATTCTATTTATTGTACTTGGTTGCACTTTTAGAAGCTATAATTATGATTATGGGTTTGAAGGACATTTCAAACTTCATTAATTATATATGTAGTTTAATTACCCTTTTATTTTATCAAATATTTATAATTTATATGTATTACTAAGAGCTTTTCCAATAAATATATTTTATAGTTATTTCATTCCTCTCTATTTTGTGTGCACTTTCAAACAAAGAAATGGATTTATTATTTTGGAACACATTCCATCCTAGTCCATTCTATTCAATTTCGAATGATTTTTGCATACCAAATGTGACATTAACTAGTAATTTGTTAAATTTTGTGAAAACATGCAGTGATTTAATAATTTTTTCATAGCTTTTATTTTATTTTTATTTTCATTTAAAAAAATTTTATCAATATTTTCATTTGTCAAACTTTTATTTTTTTATTTTATTTTTAATTTATCTTCATGTATTTAAATAATCTTGGACCAACTAAAATGCACCACGTATCAAAATTTAATATAGATATTAATGGCGTTAATAAAGTTCTTGCAATTTATTTTTTTAACCGTTGAGAACTTAAATACAAAAACACTGAAATGTTAAGGATTAAAAACGGATATTTTGCTTATAGAAAGTCTAAAAGAAGTGTAAGGTTCACTAGCCCAAAAATAAATAAAATTCAAGTAAAGTGCATACTCAATAGTAAGACCAATAAGTCTACAAGTAGTATGGTACTATGAAGTAGTTCATAACAAAACAATACAGGGTCCAAAAGCTATTAACACCGGTGTATTTAAGCATCATTACAAGTATTGCACTTGCTAGCCCAATTCCCCTCGTCGAATCATAACTAAATGCTTCATAAGCATATACGACAATAGGTCCACAATTGTAAAGATTAAATAAGAAGGTAGTGACAACACAAGTTTAGCATAGGAGCTAGACGTCGGACCGAATCAACCCAATCCTGAACTAGTCTAGAATCGCCAATTCATTGGTTAGGGTTGCCTTCTGTTATGTGTTGTAGTATATATATAAATATTTCAAAAGGAATAAGTCTCACATTCCTTAGACCTTGTTCTTTATTCTTATTTATTAACTTCCTTCTCTTTATGAGCTTGTAAAGAGTTGGTGGAAAGGTATGGGTTCACGCGCACAAAGTTTAAGCCGAGCTAATGTAAATTTGTGGATTTGCTCCCTCCCCCCACTCGCTCGTGTAGTTTTGTGTCTTGGCCCGATCCAAAGGAATATTTTATTTTTCATGCATATTATAATTTTAATAATATTCAGATATTATTATTAATTTGAGCTTGTCTTTTGACTATTTTAAATGTCGATTACCATAATATCTGTTTTTCTACCTTCACTGTTCCTATATTTCGGTTACTTTCAAATTATCTTATTCATCTCTCCGGATTATATTTATCTGTTTTAAGATTATTAATAATCAGTTTTTTAAAAATAATTATCTTTACACTCTCTACTTCACCTCTTCATCTTTTCTTTTAATTGCTGGGTTGTGCCATTCATTCCGTTTTGCTATTTCTATTACCTAGATTTTTCTAAAGAGCTTGTTGAATCCTGCAGGATACGCCGTTGTTTCATCTGTGTTGATAAATTATCCTTAAAGATAGTGCCTAGCATGTCTTAAGTTTTTTTTTTTTTTTTTTTTTCACGCACCATTTTAATCAACGCCTTCACGTGGAATTGAGCCGGTTTGATGCGTGCTGTGCCAGGTCGAGTCAATCCAGCACTTCGCGTGCGGGTTGTGGCCTGTTGAGCCGTGAGATAGAGTTTCTTCTTCTCCTTTTTTTTTCCCCCGTACTTTGCCTTTTATCAAGTCGCCGCCCGTTATCATAAGTCGCGCCAGGCAGGACCACCCTTCTTTCTTTTTAAGAAAGCACGCGTGCTCTCTCTCTCTTCCCGCGTCAGATTATGGCCCTCGTTTCTCCACGTCTCTTTTTTTCCTTCAAACGTCACGGTGCTCTCTGTCTCTCTCTCTCTCTCTCTCTCACAGTGCGCGTCAGATTGTGCCTCCTCTCTCCGCCGGACTCCACTCTCCGTCCTTTTTTTTCTTTTTTTCTATGTCCTTCGACATGTTTATCGAGCTACTGAGTAAAAATTAACCAAACCGTTTGGTGCTTTCTATTAATTATCTAATAGGTATAATAATAAGACCCATATACACATAATCTGGAGTTGCACATGGTCCTCATTACCCTCGTACATGTTTGGGGGAAGGAAAATAATGGAGACTAGCTTACTTTCGGCCAATGGTAGCTTAGCTATTAATTGGTTTGTAAGGATTTATGCGTCAGTGGATATGTGCTTGCTCCTTATGACATTAAACTTGAAGATTTCATCCAAAATTTAACTGAAAAGGGGGGTGAAGGAGGGTCCAGAGCAGTAGCTTTATCCATTAACTCGAGGTAAAAAATAAATTCATCCATATGTATTCACTTAATTCCATAATTTATGCACGAATACGTACAATATCTGATGGAGCAGACAAAATCAAAACTTTAAACATCTTTTGATCCTTGAAGAACGCATTCAAAATCCACACCTACACCGGCCCAGCCTGAACCGGCGGGTTGTGGTTGTGAGCCGCCAGGTTTTCAGACGGGTTATGACCCTACGGCCGGACTGGCCAACGGGTCTGACACGTCGGTACCGGTCGGGCCAATCACGGATCCGGCCCGACCCGTGCCTAAGTCAGTAGCGATCATCCCTGTTACTAATGCAACAAGCAGAGTTGATTAAGATATCAAGTTAAGTGTAAATAAACAGTAGAAAGTGTGCTCATCATTTCTAGTAATACGATCAGTAAAATGATCTGAATCTTGCAGCAACAAGCTACTTGGGATTGACGACAACGGCTAGACTCGAAGGCAAAAAAGAAATAAGCAAAACAATAACATTGTGAGGTAATCACTGTGGTATGACGTTGAGGAGCACGGTCTGCATGTATTCGGATCCGTTTGGCTAACTTTTTATGGATATTTTTTAAAATTTTATTTTAATAAATTATTTATTAAAAAATAAGCATAGATAAAATAAAATTAATAATTCTCATAAAAAGATCAAATATAAATAAAATATAAAAACACATTTACATATATCATTTTGATATATATACAAATACAAATAAAAATCATATTTTACCTATCTATGTGCCCTATGCCACTTGATAATGCGTCTTGTCAACTTGTTGCACCAACGTGGTTCCTTCGTACTCAAATACACGCCATGATGTCACCGATTTCAAGTACCTAAGGGTCTGTTTGGATTATCTGTTTTTCATCTGTATCTGTATCTTTTTTAAAATGATATGTGTAAATATATCCGATTTGCATCTAAATTTTATCTATATTTGTTCTATTTGATCTTTTGATGAGAACTATCAACTTTTTTTTATCTATATCTATTTCTTGATAAATAATTTGTTAGCAAAAAGTTTGAAAAAGTATCTGTATCTGCCGGAAAAAAGCCAAAACAAATAGACCCTAAATTTAGACCGAAAACCTTAGTCGCTTACGTGAGATCATGTTTGACATGTAATCCAACAGATGTTGAAGTTAATTAAAGTGACTCGTGCTGCTTGCTAGTGGAAGAAAATAAAATCAGTGAAATAAGGATCCATTATGATTATATAAGTTTATATATAAAAAAATATGTATTATGAACTCTCATGAGTTAATGTTGCATTTGGTACATAAATTTTACCTAAATGCACCATTTACACACTCTGTTAAACTCTATTTGATCATATAAAGCCCACCCAAATTATTGAATATTCATTAAATCCAACCTTACTGTTGAGTCTTTTACCAGTTCAAATTAACCTATAGGTAGGATATTATATGAATTGGTTCATTTTCAACACTTTGCCTAGATTGGACAATAGATCATCAATAATAATACAATATCAAATCCAACATTTTGCTATTGTCTCTTTGTTTGGGTCTCTCGAACTTTCTCTCTCTCTTCTCTATCACTCAAGACACACACAAACTGTCTCTCTAGTTCTCGTTTTCCTTCTCTTCAACTCTCTCTATTGATGTTGTCCAAGAGCATATCTAATATGCCAAATATCAAATTTGTATCTATCCATCTTATATACCAAGATGGATTATTGTTTTGACTCGTGGATACATAATTAATTTGAAAAAAAAATGAAACAAGTTTATGTGCACTTGTGAAAACTATGTTCACTGTACATCGTTGATATTTCAACTTTAAAAAGGGGGGAAGAGTTGCAATTTTATTTCTCTCTATTTTTATTTAAATTTTATAGAGCAAGAGAAGCCAAAAAATCAAAGGTAATGATGATGAATCTTGCTCCTAGTTTCTGTTTTAAAACACACATACACAAATTATATTGTGATATGATATTCATATTCAATCTTTCGTCATCAATACGTCTTGAATTATTAGATGGTTATAAGTACTAGTGTGTAAAGTTAGCATCTTTTTTACATGTTTTTGGGAAAAATACAATTGATTGAATTCGTAGAAAATAAGTTGGGAGGAGAAGGGGCATTGGCAATGGAGAAGAGAGAGAGAAGAGAGAGATTAAACTGACACCTTTATTTTTCTCTCTCAAAACAAAGTATGCCTCTATCATCATTATTTTTTTGTAGTATATGTATCAACTGAAAGTGATCACAGAATATGGATTAGATTAATTGAAGTTAATTGACTAATAACTTATTTAACTACTAATTATTTAAGTTGAAATTATATAATTGTTTTATACAATTTACATCTTATATTCATTCTTTGTTTTGAGAAACTAAACTAAAAGTGAAAGGTAGTGGTGTTGTTATTATCGTTGAGTTGTTTTTGTTTTAGTACATATGCTAGAAAAAATATTGATATTGTCTGCTTTGTTTGATGAATTTATGACAAGAACATATCTAAGAAACTTTGTTTCTTTTTTCTTCATATTTCATTTTATTTTGTATTAACTATGTTAAATATTCATCTCTCTTCCTTCTTATACTCATGTTCATCCACCCAATCTTTTCCTTTTTATAAGAGAAGCCATAAATCGGATGTTATACCTTGATCGTACACATGGAAAAAGATTTGCATCTTAATTTCTTGGCTATAATTCAGCTTCAATCAAGAAAAATTTTTAGATAATGATGACCTAGCAAGTAGTATTCATAGTCCCACATTGGCAAAATTTTAATAATGAACCTTCTATATAATATCCAACTAAGGCAACCATGATAAAATTAGATAAAGGCTTAAGACAAGTGCGGGTCTAATGCATGTAATGATTCTTGTGGGTCTTTTTAGGTAGGCCCATTTGAATATATTCTTGTAAATTAATTACAAGTATAATAATCATAATAAAATAATTAAAAAATAAAGTAATAATTAAGTACTAATTATAGTGATAATAGTAGTATAAGTGAAATAAAATGAAATTGTGCTTATGGTGGACACGTGGTGCTTTTACATTGCTAGAAAGTCCATGTCATTTAACAAACGTAACGGTGTTAGCTCAACTAGTGTGTGAATCCGACATTAACCCAATTATATAGTAATACTTTACCCAAATAGTTGAATTAAGTATTAGGTATTAACCCGAGAATGTGACATTAACCCAGTTATTTAGTAATACTTTAGAATTAAATTAGGTCATCTAATAAATTGGTATTCAAACATTGAGAATACAAGTTAAGTATATTATATGATATTAAGCATATACAAGACTAGCGAAATTTTTCAAATTGTTACCTTATATCTGTAAAAGTGATAGAATAGGAAAAATAAAATACATAAAAGTAAAACCCTCCAACAAAGTTGCAAGTATTGCTAGTCTTTGAAGGATAAAAATTAATAGTATCATAAAGCTACTTTTAAGGGTGCCCAATTAAGTCATATTCAATTGAAACTTAAGGATTTTAGGAGAAAAACTAACACTAAGTTTCGCATTTTTTGAAAGAATGGAAAGGGTGATAAAGTGAGTGAAAAAGAAAGAAAAGAAATTGAATGAAATATAAATTTTATTTTATGTTTATACATTATAACTTGTGAAGGAAATAAAAGATAAATTTATCTTTTTATTGTTGATTTGTCTTTAAAAAGAAGACGAAAGGAAATGAAATTAGCAGTTTATAATATTACCTTAATCTATTTATACTTGGACTACCTATTCTTGACAACAAACTCCATTGAGGGTGTGCTAATAGAATGTGGTATCGCATGCAATCCCACTTTCTGTATGACACACATTTCAATGGAGGGTGTTGCCAAAAATAGTTACACAATGACTTACCAATGTATTACTCTTATTTGTAATAAAGAATGGTAGGTCAAAAAGTAATTTTGTAATTGTCTTTCACTTTCACTTACTTCTCTCCAATTTTGTGATAAAAGAAATGGATTCCAGAGTAGAAACATTTCCACCTATTTCTTTTTTTTTTCCTTCCATTTTTCTATAATAACCCAAAATATAGCAATTCAAGTATTAAAAAAAATCATTAGGTAAATAATGTGAAGCTTTGGAAATTTTTTAAAGAAATCACGAAAATCACTCTTAATTTTTCACGTTTTAAAAATATTAAAATACAACCAATCTAAATGTTGATTTAGAATTTGAATGAATAATGATAAAATTTTAAGATACAATTTTCTATAGTTTCTATAGTCAATAATTGATAACAACTCAATGACATAATAAGATAACATAATTTCAACTTTAATAAGATAGTAGTAATTTGGATAAATATGCAAAGAATGAAAATGAGACATTTTGACTTTAATCTTGTCAAGATGATCATGTTAATGAAAATTGTAAAACATAATGCTTTTAATGGACTAAAAGAATATGAGTACTGTATATTTCTATGCATACCGTCATATATATATATATATATATTCAAATAAGAATGAAAAAACGAGTCTACAACCTTCAATTATTGAGTTGCTTAAGGTCTAGAGTCAAGTCTAGTCGTGTTGTCAGTCGTTTGTCATCTTTGTCGAATACGAGTCTTTTTCAAAAATCAAGTAACTAAAGATTGGAATCGCTAAACTAATTCTCATTGCTTATATATGCTCTATTGTATAGAATATCAGTTGTGTAAAGTCAATGAAATATTTAAATCTGAAATATTTTGTAGAAAACGGAAATAGCAAGAAATTCAAATAAATGTAATAAAAGACCAAAATAACATAATCATACTACCTATTATATAAACTTAATAAATATAATGTTTAACAAAGGAATCAAACTTGCTTGAAGAAATAGAAAATAATAGCAAAATTGAATTAAACTTATTTAAAAATTGAACTTAGATAATCTAATTCAGCCAAATAAAATGATTAGTAAGATATTTAAAATAGATTGATGTAACCAAATTAATAAATAAATTTAACCAAGATTTAATATTTCAAATGTTCCCTTTCTTTAGCTAATTTGCTTTAACAATCCTTTTTAACAAATTAAATCCTATTTTATTTTATTTTTTTTGTAAATTTCAAGTTAAACCTCTTCTCTTTTTATTTTAAAATCTCTAAACTTTTGGAAAAGTTCAATTTTAATGTTTAGTAAATTTTTAAACTTCAAACTTTAGCATATTTCATAAATTGATTCAACCAAACCTTTTAAAACCATCAAATTGAACTCTTTTTCTTTTATCATCCAAAATTCTCAAGTTCATTTACCAAAAATTACAAAATATCCTAAATTATCCATTTTAACTTAAAGTTCTATTTTCTTAATTCTTATAAATTTTGAGTTCGATTGCTTATTTAAAATTACCAGTTTGAATCCGAACTCAAACTAAATATCAAGTGTTTACAAAGTTAAATTCTTAAACTAGATTTTCATTTCAAGATATTGATTTATATGCTATAAATTCTGAAATTATCTTCCAATTATTTTCAGAGCTCAAGATAATGATGTGAAAGATTTAACTCTAATCCTTATTTAATAAATATTCTTAATCATTACCTTTTTATTCTTTTTTTCCTTTTTGACTTTGGCTGCCTTTTCATTTCTTCCTTCTTCATTTTTTTTTTTCCGGTTCCATTTTTCTTCCTCTTCTTCTCTTCATTTTTTTCCTCTTTCTCTCAAATCTTAACTACAAAATCTTAAGTTTAAGAAGATTGAAAGAGAAATAGAAGATAAAAATTATGAAAGAAGATGGAAACCATGAACTTAAAAGCTTAAAGAGCCTAGGAAGTAATGGAGATAAAGAGAATCAAGAAGTTGAGTTGCCAAAATAAGATAAGGTTTACTTTTTCCTTTGTTTTAGTTATTGTTTATGTTTGTATATGTTAGTTTGATGTTTGTTACATGTTGGGCAGATGAAGAAGATGATGACTAGTAGATATAGGGTTTGATGGTGTTTGATGTTGTTGAATGAATATGAAAGTGTTAGAAGTTGTAAACATGGTTGTATATTGTTTTATGATGTTGGATGTGTAAAAATGGGTAAAATGATGTAAAAGAATTAAGGGAATCATGACAAGGGATTATAGGAGCAACACGGGCATGTAGGAGCCCAAGCTGAGTGTTATAGGGGAAAAATTTGATTATGGACTTTTTTTCAGGGTCAGCACAGCCGTGAAAAGATCGTGCAAACAGGTCCCTATTTATAATTTGACCATAACTTTTTCATTCAAACCTTGATTGGGGTGATTCAAGAGGCTATAAAAAGCTTAAAAACACTCTAAAATTTTCATGTTTTAAGTTTTTGGAAATTCTAAAAGTATTAAGGCCTAAATTTTGATTGTTTCCAGCTACTACATATCCTAACAAAGTTAAAAATTTGTGTTTACTAGTTAAGTATATATTGAGGTATAAAATGAATCTTTTTAGCTAAAATGCAATAAATAAATGATAGTTGATATGTGTGCCAGTTAGTTGATATAATTAAGCATGGGTTAAGTGCATTTATAGATTTAATAAATAATTAGATTAAATATAAGCTAGATATAAAATGAGCTTAATTAACAAACCTAAGTTCAACTTTACTAAATGGATTTGAATGAGGTAAAATGAACTTAATTAATTAAGTGTATTTATTTGGCTAAGATTAATTTAACCTAAGCTTAATGTGTATAAAACGAACTTACGTAATAAACCTTTGTTCTTTTTAGCTTAATAATCATGCTTAGTTGAAAATGAACTACCTTAAGTTAAAATCTTGTAAAACACATAGTTTTGTCTTAATGGAATGAATGATTAAAACTTAGTAACTAAACTAGGCTTAATGTGGAATTTAGATATAAAGTAAATTAATTAATGGACTTAAGGATAAGTTAACTTAAAGGACTATAAGAAGCTAAAATGAAATTAGTTTGAAATAAGAGATTTAAGTTGATTAAGGTCTTAATAGATACATGAGAATGAATTAGAGAGATTAATGAATATAACTTAATATTAGATTAAGTAATTACGTTAAATCAATATAGACTTAATGAATAAATGGCCTAGAGATAATTGTAGTATGTTAAGCTAAATTTGATAAAGAAAGCATGTTTTAAATGTTTGATTGCTTTGGATATGAGTATTTTTAGTATATGTATGTTTTGATGACCTTCTTATAATAAATGACTATAATCAAAGAGGAAAGAAATACTTTGACATACAATGGAGAACTATACGTATGTTAGCATTGCAATCTTCACAGCTATGGTAAGGTCCCTACTTAGTGTATGATCAAATAGAATTTTAAAATGAATTTAAGTCCTTGAATAGATGTTTACATTAGATATATCCTTGTTTTAGCTCTAGCCATCCTTCTTTTTCTGTTTAAATTTCTTATATGCAGGATGATGATGATTTGATGCTATTGATGATGCTAATAATGGTGATGTTGATGATTGGATGTTGATGAGGATGATGAGTTAGGTTCCTAGAAGATTTTTATGGCTTAGCTTGGATGTTAGGTGGATAATAATGACTTCATCACTTTGTTTGTGATTGTAAATTAGTTGCACCTATATCAAGATAAAATATAACTAGCTATGTGTAGGGATGGGGTAATTATGTGCTGTTAATGATTGCATTGTTTGATAAAAATTAATAGTGAAAGTGATAACATATTGCTTGTAATGGGTGGATTGTTTTTATTGATGAGTATTTGTTAAACAATTATTCACCTAATAAGAGAACTCAATACTATATGGTCATTTAATTAAATGAACATGCATTGCATGACATCATACTTATATTAGCATGGTATTTATGTCACGTGCTGTCGTGTTGATTCTATGGTAGTCCTAAGCAAAGTTAGTGGATCTATTTCTCTAATTGGATACCATAGGGTTATCAGTATCCCAGGAACTAAAAAGGCATTATTGGCCACATACTTAGGGAGGTTCTATGGTTCTAAGAGAAATGGAGGGTATATTGGAGGTATAAATGTTTTAAATTATGCACAAAATGAGTACAACAAGAAGTTAGAGGGTATGCTTGATAAAACAAGTTTCAAAGAAAGTTCTCTCTCCTTAGTTATGTCTGAGGAGAAGTTAGAGATTATTTTTCAATAAAATGTATCTCAAAATGAAATCCTTCATCCTTGGTTATATCTAAGGAGCAGTTAGAGATTACATTTGTTATATATAATGGTTTTATGCTGATAAAGTTGTGAGCTGAAAACTTTAAATCGATAAGACAACTCCTTCCTTAGTTCACAGTTCTCATGGGCATGAATAACTTGAGTTAGTCCTTCAACCCCAAGAGAAGGTATAAATCTCCATTGATTTGGATTCCGGTCATCCAAACTATACATATCATATGGTTGAGCGTGACATTGCATATGTTTGTTAATAAAAACGTGTTTGATATTTGTTTGTTGTGTGATTTGGTCATGTTATTCATTAAGATATGGTTGAGCTCACACCTCCATAGTTCTTGTGCAGGTATAACTCAAGTTGGGAATGAGTTAAGGAAGTGTGAAGTCCTTGAAGACATGAGGATTAGCTTAGTAATTTATACGTTAGTGTTTAAGTTGAATGGTGTAATGTATGATGTAGTCTTAAAAGAAGAATTAGAGCTTTGTGTAATAGTTAGAGATATTGAAAAATGCATATGATCTATTCTATTTTACTGGTTGATGGGGGATTCCGATCTTCTGCGGTTCTGGTGGACTATAGGATTTTGTATTTCCTTAGCTATTAATTTTCTTTTATGTAATTGAAACTTATTTAACAAATATTAAGTAGAGTTTTGCAAAACTTTGACTTACGAAACGGTTATCATATCTTAGATGCATACTTGATATGATAACTATAAGTTGATCCTTCTAAGCCCCTTTTTGAGGTGTGACATTTTCAATCTATACTTAAGTTCCCAAACACACATCTATCTTCGACTTTCTTTGATTTCTTTCTATTTCCATAAATTTCCACTCATCCAAATATGGTGCAGATAAAATTGCATCATCATCTTCTTCCATTTCTCCTTAAATCGACAAAGAAATCATATCCATGTAAGGCTTTATCCATAGGAAAAAAAAAAAAAAAGAATAAGGTCTTTCATCTATGCTCAATAGTGAATTTAAGGTAAGAATCTATCCTCCAATGTTAACGAATCTCACATGCACATCTAACATTTCTTACATGCAATTTGTTGCAAAACATTTAAAATCGTCTACTAATGGCCCTTTTAAGGTAAGTATGAGGCACCGTCCTTTTTTGTTTTTTTTTTTTTTGGCCGGAAGGCACCATCCTATTTATATTGTCCATTCCATAGAAATATTATCAATATCAAATTATTACATGTAAATCTTAAATATTGGAATATATATTTTGGTTGTTTATTTCCGATTAGGACAGTAATCTTTGTATCTAATATGTTACCTCTGCAACTTTTAGAATCGTGTCATGTACGCTGATCTAAAACTCCTAAATCATAATACTAGTAGCTAGAATGATGGATACGGTGATTTAAGGGTTTTGCCATTTCTAGATTGTCAAAATCCTTATAAATTATAAATTATTTTATAATTTAATTTAAAGGTTTCAAATAAACAAACATTGAAATGATCCTTAATGAAAATCCATACTCACGCCCCTTAGCAAAACTCCTTTAAATAATATAAATTCCAATAATAGAAGCTTCAAAATATAAACAACTACCTTAGCAATTCGTCCACAATAACTATTCGTAGATTTTTTTTTTCTTTTATTTGACTCCTTAATCTCTTACAACCAAAGCATAAATCTTTTCTTTTTTTAACCTCTTAATCTCTTACAACCAAAGCATAGACTATACCAATAAAACTATACATGTAGAGGTTCGAAATACCTACTTAACTGCACAACTCCATTTTAATTAACCAGGATATGGCTAATTTAGTCAAAATTCTAAAATTGAAAATTTTGTAATAACTCCTATAAGAAATTTGGGTTTTAGAGACAAAAAATTTTTTTCTTGAAAGTGAAAATTCTGTCTTTGAAGACTTTTAAAGAATGATTTTTCATCGCAAATTTTTATCTAAAAACTCATCGTCGCTAGTTCTTTTAGAGATAAATTTTTTATCTATCGCAAATCTATCTCTAATTCTTTTATAAATTATAAATTTACACACACAAATTCGGTTGCAAATCTGTTTCTATTTTGGAATTAAGGTATTAATTATAATTAAGCTTCTCATTATCTTTCTTTATTTAACATTGTTCATTTTAATAAGTTACACAACATTTTATTGTATTCTTTTCAAGAGGTCACTCATCATGAAGTGCTCTACAATAACCTCACTTAACTTTTAAGTTTTTATAAACTTCCAACCAATGAAACTAATTGTTGTTTTTATTAATAAAGTTTAACAACTTTCTATTTAAATGATATCAAACTTCTAAAAATTTGTTACACAAAACATTTAATATACTTTTAATAGATAAAAACAAACTTAATTAACTTATTTTATTTTTATATTTATATTTTACTAGTTTTGATGCACTTTTTATTAATAATATATTTACAAAAAGGAAATATTCCATTTATGTATTTATTTATATATATTCACATATATGGTAAGTTTATATTTTATACTAATTATATTAGATTATATATTTAATTATTGAAATATACTATACTTATAAGTAGTATATTATCTTTATAAATTACCAAAAAAAAAATCATATAATTAAATGAATTCCATTGCAAATCTGTCTTTGTTTTAGGATAAAGATATTATTTATAATTTTTATTTAGTTACCCGTCATCTTACTTCTATTTTGCTCTCCTTACTATTCTAATTTGTTTGGTATTTTTCATTTTGGTAGTATACAACAAATGATTTTATCCTTCCTCAAAGATCACCTATCATGGAATACTTTGTAGTGAGTCATAACTGTCGAGTTTGAATGAGCTCCAAACCAATAAATTATACTTTCTTCATAATTAAATTTCGATCTTTTTGTATTTTAAAAAATATGAAACTTTTAAAATTTTGTTACATAAAACATTTAAAGTTGTTTTTATGGATAAATTCCAACTTGATTGACTAATTTTATTATTTTAGTTATATTTTTCCTTATTTTGATTAAATTTTTAGTTTTTCCTCTAATAATATATTAATTAAAATAATTTATGATATTTATGTATTTATATATAAACATGTTCATATATATGCAAGATCTATATTTTGTAGTGATTATTTTAAATTATACATTATATTATTAAAATATACTATATATTTAAATAAATTATTTTTTATCAAAAATTTTATTACATATAAAATATTATACAATATATAAACATATCTTATATAAGATACATGTGATAAATGTATTATAAAAAATAAGTATATTTTGAATAGATATTTAATGATATATGTATATATAATGGTTTTATATTTTATACTATTTCATTTATATTATATATTATATAAGTAAAAACAATATATATCTTTAAGTAATATATTACATCCTTTTTATAAAGTTTCTTATTACACACAATATATTATATAAAACATATAAATATAAATTATAAAAAATATAGATAATGAATATATTATAAATATTAATATTTAAATATATATATTTAATGATATAAATTAATGTACTCAATATATATTTGATATGATTTACTTAATATAATATATTGAAATATTTTATGTTTTTAAATAGTATCTTATGTAATACATTATTACGTAAAAAATATTATATAACAAATATAAAAATAATATTTTTATTATAATAAACTTATTTTAAATACTATTTATAATTTGTACATATATTATATTAATAAATTAATTTATTACAAATAGAATATAACAAAAAATATATAATATTTGTTATATTTATAAATATATTTTATTATAAAATTAATTAATATCTATATTATAATTTTATATTATATATTATATATTTCTAGATATATTATATATAATACGTATAATAAAAAATATATCATGAATTTATACTTACTGATATATGTACATTTATATATATTAATTTAGTTTAGAGACAAATTTGCAACGGAATTTGAAAAGAAAAAAGAAGTTGCTAAAATATTATATATCCCACCAAAATCAGAGACAGATTTGCAATAAAAAGAAAAATGGAACTAAATTATTATATTTCCCATTAAAATCATAGGCAAATTTGCATAAGAAAAAATTATGTCACAAATCTATTTGCAATTTGTCATAGATTTTGTCCAAAAACATATAAAAATTGCCAAATATGTCATAATTTTTTTCTTTAAAATTCTGTCGCAAATCTACCTCTGATTCATAGTTTTAGAGACAATTTTTTTTTGTTGGAAAATATCAATCTCTAAAGACCAATTTTCTAGTAGTAAACTCTAACCCATTGACTAGATTCCTAAAGATTATTGTGGTCAACACAAACCTCAAAACAAAAAGCTTCCACTTCTAGATTTTTAAATAACATGTCAATTTTTACTCTGTTTTAACCTTTCGAAGTTTTTTCACGCTTGCTAATTTTCTTTTGGTTTCCATTTCCACATATAAACCTTAAATTTGTTAGAGCCAAATTGCAAGGATTCTTATAATGCTACCAATAAGTCTCCAGTCATTTTGAATGGCAATTTAATTGATTTTATATAGTTTTCATGCACTAAATCTTGAATCCATCCACAAGACGTAGTATTGTTGAGAAGAGATTATTAAAAAGGGAAATATGCAATTTTATAAAGCTTTTTAGCTAAACATTTTAATATTTTCAAATAACAGTTAAGATCATCTTGGCGACATAGGGTTTATCAAAAATGGATAACAAAATAATAACGTTAAGATGATTAGAAGTTGATAGTATAAATGTAACATCATGATATGAGAGATCTGATTGCACCCGAGTTAACATATGTGATCTTTTGACCTCCTCATACAAGTAACATAGTCATCCAAGTGCATAATGTGGTATACAATTAATTCACTACTCCAGGTAAGTATTTCCCCTCTGCCACTCATTGGAATTCAATATAATCAATAATGCTGACCACATTCTTAGAAAACTAATAGTGTTTTATGTAATCAATTCTCATGTTTCTGATGGAAAGATTAGAAGAGGCATTTTAACTAGATGAAATGGTACTTGTACTTTGATAAAATATGTAATTAGGTACCTGAACTTTCAAAATGATAAATGTAGTATCTAAAATTTGAAAGATCAATTTAGTACCTGTAAAGACCCGACATGCTCAATCCTCAAATTAAGCACACCAAGTCCCCAACCACGTATAACTCTTGCGAATTATACGTAAGGTTGTCTTAAAAGAAGGTGTTTATGTTGAACATTGCTATCCGATTTTAAGTTATGAAATCGTTTAGTTAGATTCTGGCAACAACTGGATTTAGCAGCGGAAAAATAAACTTTAATAAAAACGTTTCTACATAAAAGCATTTCAAACTTCCACTTATTAAAAGTGGAAATACTTTCACTTAGATAAATATTTACAAAAGATTATTTACAAAAACATGGGCACTAACAAGCCCTTAAAAGAAAATACAAATTTATAAATAAATCCAGTCTTCTTACAAAACAAAACAAAAGAAGAACAAAATACAAGAATATCTCGATCCTATCACACTCACTCATTCTCCCATATCTTCATAATCGCCAAAACCCGGGACAAACATCATCACATCAATCATCATCACCATCAAACTCATCATCATCAAGTCATCTCATCATCATCATCAACAATCACAATTCCTGTAAAAAGAATAACAACAACAATAATGAGCCGGAGCCCAGTACACAGCAACACAATCACACACGAGTGACACACGAGCTTAACTAAATGCAAATGCAACAGCCACAAGTTATTATCTTTCTTTAAAGTAAACAAATCAACACGGGAGTATTCAAACTCCGGACAACAGGGATCGCGAGGGAACCTGAGTAACACTCGGACGCTCAGGGGGTTGATATAAGTAGTTCGGGTACTCATACCGTCCTAGATATCGTTAAGTCAAAGAGAAAAGTAGCTTCCTCCAGGGTTAATAGCCGTTACTTAGCTCTATTTATACTCAGTCCATATCATAAAATATAGTTCACCCGTTCTCATAAACGTTTGAACTAAACTATGGTACTTCCTACCGAGTTTAAATAAATTTTCGCCGATCTATACCCCCCGTCGACTACCCGCCGTACCACTTAATGAAAGTCATCTCAAATGACAGGAGTGGCCTAAGCGCCTAGATCTATCATGCTCAAACCGAGCAAGTTGCCGCTCCCCGAACCAGATACCAACTTCCATCCCAAACTCATCAAACTATGAGGGGTCGCCGTTAGGTTCACACATGACCTGGCGTAGGAATTGGATTTTAACGGCATAAAGCACAAGCAACAATCATCAATTATTAAACCGTCTTTAAGTTTTTAATCCATTTAGGATGCCTATCCTATCAATCATCACAAGTTACTGCGTACCTTGAATATGAAATCCAAACATAGCTTCGGAAGGAAATTTCATAAGATAATCCAGAAGATAAAATCATATATCCACCACTGTTAAGAAAAGAGCTGGTATAAGAAACTAAACTAAACTAATCATCCACTTCATCAAATCCATACAAGAACTTATATCAATTATTCACTAATCTCTAACTCATTTTATTAACTCCTATTTGATCAGACACTAATGTGGAACCCCACTATGGCTGCGAATATCGCCCCGCCAAAATATGGACAGTTCTCCTTTGTCTGTCAAAGTATTTCTTTTCTCTTTATTTATAGTGTTTTATTACAAAAGCATTAACAAGGAATTCATAAAACCAAACATTCATTTTCCAAGTAAACATACATTTGAAACAACATATTCACCATATTATTCAAAGATCATCCTAATTCATTCATCTAAGCTAATTAATAGCTATTATCCCATTTTAGCTTAACCTTAGTCAAATTGATTAAATTAGTCATTTAAGCCATTTACCAAGTCAAATTGATTAACCTTAGCCATTTAATTCAAAAGCCAAGCCAAGTGGATTAAGCTTAAGAAATCTAGTTCATTTTAGTTTAATTCAGTTCATTAAGTCAAACTCATTAGAATTAATCATTTAATCTAATTACTAAGCCAAAGTAATTAAACTAACTCAATCTAATTTATTTTAACTCATTCAAGTCTATTTAATCAAGTTGAACTTAAGTTTGTTAACTAAGTTCATTTTATAACTAACTTCTAGATTTAATCTAATTATTTGTTAAATCTATAAATCTACTTACCCCATGTTTAATTACATGAATTGATTCACTCAACACATCAAATATCACTTATCTATCTCATTTTATCTCAAAAAGATCCATTTCCTAAGCAAAACACATTTAACAAACAAAAACAAGTTTTTGACTTTGTTTTGAAAAGTGTTGCAGCTGGAAAGAATCAAAATTTAAGCATCGATAAGTTTCGAATTTGTAAAAACTTAAAGCATGAAAGTTGTAGATCTCTTTTTAAGATTTCCAACGCAACTTGAATCACCTCAATCGGAGGTCGGATGAAAAAGTTATGATGAAAATACGAAAATATGTCAAATCTGGAAATTCAACTTTTCAAGGACACGGCCAAGGGACAAGTCATGTCTCCAAAATGTCGACCTGGCAATGTCACCACAGCCAACGACACGACTTGGGGACAGGCCATGTCTCTAAAATGTCACTTAAAATTACAAAGAAAAGCCTTTGACATGCTTTGTGACATGGCTTGTCACAAAAATGTCTTTTTGACAGCCCGTGCTCTTTTGAAAAACGACTTTTGAAAACATTTTTATCAACTTCAAACATCATCTTTAAACACATATACAACTTCAAACATGAATATACTTTACTTTCAACATATCAAACACTTCAAATATCATTTTAAACAACTCAAACGCTTCAACACTTCCAACAACTCCATCAAACTTCTATTCTCAATTCATCATTTTCCTCATCACAATCCCAACTCCCATCAACCATGAATCCAATAAATACATATATAAACAACACTTTTAACTTATTTATAACATCCATACAATATAAACATATAAAGAACAATTAAAGTAAAAGATCAATTGAAATAGAAAACTTATCTATCTAAGAACACATGCACACTTGAGTTTTCTTTATACTTCTAGCTTGATTTCCTTCTCAAATCCCCATTTCTAACTTGATTCTCTTTTATTCCATCTTGAATTTGAGATTTGAAGAGAAGAATTTGAGAGAAAAAGAAAAAGGAAAGGAGGAGAAGAGAAGAAATGGATACGGGAAAAGAATAAGAAGAAAAGAGAGAGAGAGAGAGAAAAAGGCAGGCAACAAAAGAAATATAAAATAGAAAAGATAAATATAAATATATTTTCAAAATAACGTATTAGATTTAGAACTACCAGATCAATATCTATAGTTCCATAAGTATTTAGAAGATGATTTTAGAACCGATAGGTTACAAATTAAGAACTTATAATAAGAACTTAATTTAGGAATTTATTTTGGATACAAAGATATTTAATTTGAGTTCGGGTTTAAGAACTGATATTTTTATTCAAGCAAATGAACTCAAATTTTACTGAGATTTAAGAATTAGCGTTTAGGCTAAGAATCAAGAGTCTAGGAATTATCTAAACATTTTTAGAACATGTTTAGAGATTTTAGGAATTTCAAATCTCAAAACCAACTTAATTATTAGCTAATTAAATTAAGTCAACTTGTCTAATTATATCCTATAATTCATTTTAGTCATTTAATCTATCTAAACTCAATTTCTAATCTTAGTGAATATTTGGGGTATTTCATTCTTCCCACCTTACAAGAATTTCGTCCTCGAAATTCACTTGAGTTTTGTTGATAAGAGACATATCATATCTTTTTCAAACTTTGTTATCTCAAAACCTTTTATCATTTTAAGACTTTTACTTAATCTTTATGGTTCCATTACGCTTCTGTTGCGCACTTTGATCATTTTCTTTGAATTTTATTCTTATACTTCTTCATTTTGAATTATTTGGAAAACATATATAAATTCCAAATTCTAGTTATATATGATTATTGTCAAAAGGATTTTGAAGTTCTATTGGATATTTTTCATTATCTTTGATTTCGGAAAACATATTGGGATTTTGAATCATTTTTCCTTGATCACTTATATTTGGAACTTTCTTTTCATTTTCATTTCCATTTGAAGAAACATTTTGAAATTTAAGTTACATTGATTTCATTCTTTTCTTTCATTTGTTCATGTTTTGATTTTAAGATTTTGAAACTTTAATGTCTCTTTAACTCTTACACAACTGATTTTCCATGCAACTTCAAAATATATAAAGCAATAGGAATTAGTTTAGCGATTTTAACCCTCCATTGACTCGATTTTAAGAAGACTCAGACTCAAACAAAAACAACAAACGACTCTGACCCACTTGTGTATCTCGCCTTTGAGATAACACACAACGACATTACCTACACAAAAGAAACAAAAGACATAACAAAACGACTCAACAATGAGGATTATAAACTCACTATTCCATTCTCACTTGCATATATATGTCAATTTGCATATGAAACATACAGTATCCATATTCTTTTAATGATCAAAGATGTTATGTTTGGTATTCATCTTGATATGGTAGTAATCAAGACGTCTCATGTCATTTTGGTCGCACATATATATGGAATCAATTTTTATTTTGGATCGAGAATATGGAATCGATAATAAATAGTTATCTATTCAGTGTTTTAGGATTTCAAATCTTAGTTTCCAATTTGATATGACATTGACTTTTGAAAATTTCTTGAACACTTTTACCAGTGATACTTAGGATATTTCGTCAATTATCCCATTTTAATCTTTTGATTTTGGAAGAAACTTGTATTTGATTTAGATTTGATAGTCAATTTGAAGTTTCGGTTTTGCTATATCATTAGATTTTCGATAAATATGTTGTCATATTAATAGAGTTTGGAAGGTTGAAATTTACTTTCCAATCTACTTGTAATTTGGTATTATTCTTTCATTTAGAGTTTTCTTTTCCACTTGATTTAATTTATATCTCTCACATATATAAATTTGACATGTAAAGGTCGATTTGATATTTCAAATTTTCTTTTCTATTTGATTCTCTTCATTTGTCAACATATCAACAAATTTCACTTAAGAGAGGAAGAAAGGAAATTCCTATTATAGTCTATCAAATTTTATTTAAACAAAAACATTTATGCAAAACACATACATCAATCACTTAAAGTCTATTTCAAATTTTAAAGGATTTAGGGGAATAAATCCTAGTGTTTGTCTAAATCATTTGTCTATTTACATTTAGCCAAATTGAGTTAATTTCAATTTACAAGCAAGCATTAAACAAGCACTCACAATTATATTACAAACAAAACACACATGCATATATATCACATAGCATTCACCATTACATTATAAAAGAAGTCAATATAAAAGAAACATATATATACATAAACAACGCATAGGAATCATGCAATGTTCATTTTATAGGCAAGCATTAAACATACTCTCACAATTATAACAAAATTACATAATAAACATACATGTATACATTACATCAAACACACATATACCTCATAGCATTCACAAATATACTATAAGCCAAATCGATTTAAAAGAAACATGTATATATGTATAAACAACACATAGAAATCATGCAAAGCTCATTTAAGCTCATTTTCAGATATCAACAGAAAATAAATTTAATCCAAGTTGATTAATTTTAGTGAGACCAAATTATTTTTATTAACTACTAACTAATGGTTTATCAAACAACAAGAAACAATAAACAAGCAAACAAACAAATCGGATCCCCAAGCTTTCCCGCACTCAACTCACCGATTCTAAACGATTCCTAATTCATTATGAAAAAGGCAATGTTCAAGATAAACATTGCTCTGATACCATCTGTAAAGACCCGACATGCTCAATCCTCAAATTAAGCACACCAAGTCCCCAACCACGTATAACTCTTGCGAATTATACGTAAGGTTGTCTTAAAAGAAGGTGTTTATGTTGAACATTGCTATCCGATTTTAAGTTATGAAATCGTTTAGTTAGATTCTGGCAACAACTGGATTTAGCAGCGGAAAAATAAACTTTAATAAAAACGTTCTACATAAAAGCATTTCAAACTTCCACTTATTAAAAGTGGAAAACTTTCACTTAGATAAATATTTACAAAGATTATTTACAAAAACATGGGCACTAACAAGCCCTTAAAAAAATACAATTTATAAATAAATCCAGTCTCTTACAAAACAAAACAAAAGAAGAACAAAATACAATTAATATCTCGATCCTATCACACTTCACTCATTCTCCCATATCTTCATAATCGCTCAAAACCCGGGACAAACATCATCACATCAATCATCATCACCATCAAACTCATCATCATCAAGTCATCGTCTCATCATCATCATCAACAATCACAATTCCTGTAAAAAGAATAACAACAACAATAATGAGCCGGAGCCCAGTACACAGCAACACAATCACACACGAGTGACACACGAGCTTAACTAAATGCAAATGCAACAGCCACAAGTTATTATCTTTCTTTAAAGTAAACAAATCAACACGGGAGTATTCAAACTCCGGACAACAGGGATCGCGAGGGAACCTGAGTAACACTCGGACGCTCAGGGGGTTGATATAAGTAGTTCGGGTACTCATACCGTCCTAGATATCGTTAAGTCAAAGAGAAAAGTAGCTTCCTCCAGGGTTAATAGCCGTTACTTAGCTCTATTTATACTCAGTCCATATCATAAAATATAGTTCACCCGTTCTCATAAACGTTTGAACTAAACTATGGTACTTCCTACCGAGTTTAAATAAATTTTCGCCGATCTATACCCCCCGTCGACTACCCGCCGTACCACTTAATGAAAGTCATCTCAAATGACAGGAGTGGCCTAAGCGCCTAGATCTATCATGCTCAAACCGAGCAAGTTGCCGCTCCCCGAACCAGATACCAACTTCCATCCCAAACTCATCAAACTATGAGGGGTCGCCGTTAGGTTCACACATGACCTGGCGTAGGAATTGGATTTTAACGGCATAAACACAAGCAACAATCATCAATTATTAAACCGTCTTTAAGTTTTTAATCCATTTAGGATGCCTATCCTATCAATCATCACAAGTTACTGCGTACCTTGAATATGAAATCCAAACATAGCTTCGGAAGGAAATTTCATAAGATAATCCAGAAGATAAAATCAGATATCCACCACTGTTAAGAAAAGAGCTCGTATAAGAAACTAAACTAAACTAATCATCCACTTCATCAAATCCATACAAGAACTTAACAATTATTCACTAATCTCTAACTCATTTTATTAACTCCTATTTGATCAGACACTAATGTGGAACCCCACTATGGCTGCGAATATCGCCCCGCCAAAATATGGACAGTTCTCCTTTGTCTGTCAAAGTATTTCTTTTCTCTTTATTTATAGTGTTTTATTACAAAAGCATTAACAAGGAATTCATAAAACCAAAACATTCATTTTCCAAGTAAACATACATTTGAAACAACATATTCACCATATTATTCAAAGATCATCCTAATTCATTCATCTAAGCTAATTAATAGCTATTATCCCATTTTAGCTTAACCTTAGTCAAATTGATTAGAATTAGTCATTTAAGCCATTTACCAAGTCAAATTGATTAACCTTAGCCATTTAATTCAAAAGCCAAGCCAAGTGGATTAAGCTTAAGAAATCTAGTTCATTTTAGTTTAATTGTTCATTAAGTCAAACTCATTAGAATTAATCATTTAATCTAATTACTAAGCCAAAGTAATTAAACTAACTCAATCTAATTTATTTTAACTCATTCAAGTCTATTTAATCAAGTTGAACTTAAGTTTGTTAACTAAGTTCATTTTATAACTAACTTCTAGATTTAATCTAATTATTTGTTAAATCTATAAATCTACTTACCCCATGTTTAATTACATGAATTGATTCACTCAACACATCAAATATCACTTATCTATCTCATTTTATCTCAAAAAGATCCATTTCCTAAGCAAAACACATTTAACAAACAAAAACAAGTTTTTGACTTTGTTTTGAAAAGTGTTGCAGCTGGAAAGAATCAAAATTTAAGCATCGATAAGTTTCGAATTTGTAAAAACTTAAAGCATGAAAGTTGTAGATCTCTTTTTAAGATTTCCAACGCAACTTGAATCACCTCAATCGGAGGTCGTATGAAAAAGTTATGATGAAAATACGAAAATATGTCAAATCTGGAAATTCAACTTTTCAAGGGACACGGCCAAGGGACAAGTCATGTCTCCAAAATGTCGACCTGGCAATGTCACCACAGCCAACGACACGACTTGGGGACAGGCCATGTCTCTAAAATGTCACTTAAAATTACAAAGAAAAGGCCTTTGACATGCTTTGTGACATGGCTTGTCACAAAAATGTCTTTTTGACAGCCCGTGCTATTTTGAAAAACGACTTTTGAAAACATTTTTATCAACTTCAAACATCATCTTTAAACACATATACAACTTCAAACATGAATATACTTTACTTTCAACATATCAAACACTTCAAATATCATTTTAAACAACTCAAACGCTTCAACACTTCCAACAACTCCATCAAACTTCTATTCTCAATTCATCATTTTCCTCATCACAATCCCAACTCCCATCAACCATGAATCCAATAAATACATATATAAACAACACTTTTAACTTATTTATAACATCCATACATTATATAAACATATAAAGAACAATTAAAGTAAAAGATGAATTGAAATAGAAAACTTATCTATCTAAGAACACATGCACACTTGAGTTTTCTTTATACTTCTAGCTTGATTTCCTTCTCAAATCCCCATTTCTAACTTGATTCTCTTTTATTCCATCTTGAATTTGAGATTTGAAGAGAAGAATTTGAGAGAAAAAGAAAAAGGAAAGGAGGAGAAGAGAAGAAATGGATACGGGAAAAGAATAAGAAGAAAGAGAAGAGAGAGAGAAAAAGGCAGGCAACAAAGAAATATAAAATAGAAAAGATAAATATAAATATATTTTCAAAATAACGTATTAGATTTAGAACTACCAGATCAATATCTATAGTTCCATAAGTATTTAGAAGATGATTTTAGAACCGATAGGTTACAAATTAAGAACTTATAATAAGAACTTAATTTAGGAATTTATTTTGGATACAAAGATATTTAATTTGAGTTCGGTTTAAGAACTGATATTTTTATTCAAGCAAATGAACTCAAATTTTACTGAGATTTAAGAATTAGCGTTTAGGCTAAGAATCAAGAGTCTAGGAATTATCTAAACATTTTTAGAACATGTTTAGAGATTTTAGGAATTTCAAATCTCAAAACCAACTTAATTATTAGCTAATTAAATTAAGTCAACTTGTCTAATTATATCCTATAATTCATTTTAGTCATTTAATCTATCTAAACTCAATTTCTAATCTTAGTGAAGATTTGGGTTATTTCAGTACCTAAACAAACTTTTCATGTATGCTAATAATACCTTAATTAAGTTCTTCTAAGTACTAAATTGATTAATTTCAAAGGTTTTTAGGTATTAAATTGACCAATTTCAAAGGTTTTTCTAAGTACTAAATTGATTAATCAAGTTCTTCTAAGTACCTAATTATATATTTTACCAGAGTTTAGATACCATTTATGACACTTTCCCATTTGAATTTAAAAATGGTATAATACAATTGTAGGATATGGCTTTTGCTTACCATTAGATAAGGGGAAGTTGGAAAAAAGCAACTTTATATCTATATGTTTTGTTGCATTATAGGATAGTTGCTCACAATTGGAAGTGATTAGAGACCATATAATTAAGAGTTTAATTTCTTTTATTGGTCCTAGATGCAACTATAGAAGATTGAAGATATTAACTGGGTTTGATGGGCTTTTGATAGCAGCAATTGCCCTTTGTTGATTGGAGAACCCAACTTCTAGTGTATTTTAGTTTTAGCATTATTCATGGATATCAAGTACAAGTGGAAGTTAGTTCCCTTAATTCTTATCTTAGAGATGGCAACATCTGTAGATACCATTGTGTTATAGGTGGTAAATAGGTTTAGTAGGCACTTAGACAAAAGGGTAATGTACCATAGAGTCATCAATAACAGTCTAAGTGCCTACTTACCCTATCATAACTATGCCTATAGATATAGTCCTTGTCCAAGGGCATTGTTCGCTAGCTTAGTATAACTATGTAACAATAGACAAATGTTTAGTTTAGTTGGCTTTACATTTTAGTTATATTAATCTTTTACTTAGCAAAAACACATGTGTGGAGTAACTCTGATGAACTTATATGTCGTAATGATCATAAACTAAGTCAATTAGTGTATCTCCAACTTTTAAATCATTTTTGAAGAGCATGTCAAGAATTATCCTCTAATAAGACCCCACGCTATCCTTAAGCCTCTTCTTTAAATTGGGTTCTAACATGATCACTATCTTCCAACTTAACTTATCCCTAAATCATGTACTATTGATAAGTGGTTAGTTTGAATTATATTTGTAATACCCTAAGCCAAAGTAATCAATATTTAAGCTAACAAAATCTAATGAGTCTTTTCCAACTACTTAGTTTAAAAGATTCTAGCCAATATTGATTTAGCGTAACCTTATCAATCAATACCATTTTTTTTTCCTACAATCTACACTAGTCTTCATTCTTGTAGGGTATCACAATTTGAGTGTTAAGATTAAATTTCTTCTTTTTTTTTTTTACCATGAGGTCGCTAAATTAGGCATTTTTTGGTATTTAAAAATTTAAACATGCTTTTAGTTTTTTTATTTCTTATTTTTATAGAATCAATTTATTTCTGATTACGTTAAAGTGGTTTAGTTTGATTTAATCCTATGAATCGAATTGCAACATCTCTAAACTAAACCCAAGCTCACAATTTGTATATTTCATTTTTCTCAAACGCTGTTGATTTAATCACTCCCACCGACTCACAGTGTTTCGCTAATTGCTATAGCATTTTACTCAAGTGGGTGCGGGGTATGATCAATAATAATCGATGAGAGAGAAGGAACCATCCATAAAGTTTGCTATCGTTTTCCACCACTCAAAAAATAAGCAAACTAGGGACGATGGAAGGGTAACTATTTATACTCTTAATTTTTTGGTATTTTAATGTTTTAAATTTAAATTTTGATAAATTAGTACTTTCATTATTAAAGTATATGAAGCTCAGTATCTTTATTAAATTATATTTGATAGAAATTTATTTTAATGATATCATAATGATAGAGTAAGTATTTATACTTTCACTTTTTTTTTTGTAATTTTTGGGCGGTTTAGTACCACATTTTTAAAAATTTTACTAATTTTTGGCAAAGTGTTTGTTATTATCCTGTCATAAAAAAGCCTATTTAGATGGTCTATTTTTTGTTTGTACCTTATCTGCATCTGTATTTTATTTGTATCTAATATGCGGGATTTATTTATGAATAAAGATATTTTTTTCATTTATATCTGTTTTTGATAAATAGTTTGATTGAAACATATATGAAATAGATGTCAAACTAATGCTAAACAAAGGAACCAAACACACCCTAAATAAATGTATGTTAAATACAATATAGATATACAAAAATACACATATTTTAAAAATATAAGTACTAATTTACTAAAATATAAAACTAAAATATTAAATCACTAAAAATTGAAAATACGGTCATTTACCCAACGTGCAATTAAAAATCACTGTACATAAATCTCAATGATTGCGCCAGTATTCTCAATTTTGCTAGACTTAGGAAAAAGTTCCTCCACTTTTCACTCCACCAATTCTGCAATAAGAAAACTAAAAGCCACGAGACAACCACAGCACGACACTAACAATTAACGTGTCTTGGTGTCTTTGAGAGTCAGTTCCATAAACACAAACATATGCCCATCGTTGAATACTAGGCACAGAACTAAGTCATGCAGCGACAGCCCCGTTTCGTGTGGTCTGGTTATGCCAAGAGCCACCTTGCAAGCCGCTTCTCCGCCGCAGGCACCACCATCAACTGGCGGCCATCGTCACTGCTTAATAAGGGAGTTGGAGCATCTACCCTTGTGCTTTTATTGGCTTTCGTTTTCCTGGCCTCGCTATCCTCTTCAAGGATAGTTATAGTAAGTATTCGGAATTACTTCATATGGTACTAATTTAATAACAAACCAATATATTATATATTTTTCAATTACTGTTGTAGAAACATTTGCGTAATTTCGAAGAAAACATACATTCACGACACAATTGGACATGAATTTTTTTTTTTTCCTATATCTTCTAGTGTTAATCTTTCTCATTCTACGAATTCCAATTTTCTTTAATTTATTAATCAATATTGAGATTAGTTAGATTTTTAATCATTATGAGCTTATTTTCATCCTATAATTTTATGTATTAATTAGACATGATGACATATTAATTAAGTTAATTATATTTTAAATCTTTTATTAGCATATTTTGTAGACAAATTAGAACTCAATGCAGCATATTGAACTCATGAAACCATCATGGTCCACAGGTGAGATTTTTCTAACAATTCAGTTAATTGTTATAAGAAAATCATGACCGAGTTTATAATTATAAATTCTAAAACGTAAAATTTGCATAGCACAATTAATTATTTATAGCCATAACTATAAAATCTTGACATTTTTTTTTTTTTTTTTTTGCAGCCTAGCTTTTCTACTATAGTAAAAACGAATCAAACCTCATCAATCTCAGAACAAAATCACCAAACAAAACCCCCAAAGAGAATCATATTTCCACTAAATTGCACCACCAACAACCAATCCCAAACATGCCCTCTAAATTATTATCCAACAACATCAAATCTCGACGCCAACCTCGACCTAATAAACGAACCAACGACCTGTCCGAACTACTTCAAATGGATACACGAAGACCTCCATCCATGGAAGTCTTCGGGAATTACTAGGGACATGGTAGAAAGAGCAAAAGAGACAGCCCATTTTAGGCTGGTCATAATCAAAGGAAAGGCTTATGTTGAAAAATACAGGAAGTCCATTCAAACCAGAGACATGTTCACAATATGGGGCATTTTGCAGCTTCTGAGGAGGTATCCGGGCCGGGTACCCGATTTGGAATTGATGTTTGACTGTGATGATAGACCGGTTGTCGAAGCTCGTGACCATAAGGGGCCCAACAAGACAGGCCCACCACCTTTATTTCGGTACTGTGGAGACCGGTGGAGTTTGGATATCGTGTTTCCTGATTGGTCCTTCTGGGGTTGGTAAGACAATACCTTAATCTTATTTATTTATCTTCTTTATATATTTATTTTTCGTTAATTCATATCTAATTCTCTTTCATTTTTTTAATTTTCCCATACACGAGTCGTCCACACTTGCGCGACTGTCGGTTTAGTGGGAAAAATAAAATTAGATTGGATAAAAATGAAAATTCCCAATTAGTATTTTGTTTTATAAATGGTAGCATTTTTGGAAAAAAACAATTATGCTCTCTGGAGTCTGAGGGACGGTAATTCTTTGGTATGAATGGAAAAAGATTTTTTATATATTCCATCGTATATGGGATATTTTACAAGGAAATTGTCTAATGATTGACCCATCAAAATAAAAATTATACATATATAATATAAAAATAATTATCAAAATATTAATATAAAATTGTATTTAGTAGACACGATTTATGTATTTACATATAAATCGCATGTTATATACACAATTTATGCACTTCTATATAATACATGTGATTTATATACTTGCACAAAAATAGCATGTAATACATCAATTTTTTAAATCGGAACACATTGCTAAAGCCCATCTTGTTCATGTAATTTATTTGTTAAAAGTAAAATAACAAATAATAGATGTAATTTTGTATGATAATTATATAATTAAAATTATGCCATCTGTATTTAGATAATTTATTTTATAGGATAAGCCATGTATTTCACCCCATTATTTATTCCACATAGCCATAAAAGTAGAATATTAGTTCTATTTTTTCAAATTAACGCAATATTGTATTTCATTTGTGAAGTTTTTTATTTTTCCTTCCAGAGGAGTATAGTCAAAATTACAAATATAAACCTGGGTAAGATGAATTTAAATACCTCGTTAGAACATCTTTGCTAGAATCTTTTAAAAGGGTTTAGATTCTCCTTATTTCCTGTTTCTGAATAATTTGATTAATATACTTGTTTAAAATGCTTTGTTTTATGTACACACTTGTTGAGATAATAAGGAAAAGGATAATATTATAACGTTATTACAAGTTAGTCAAAGAATCTAATCAATTTCAACAGTTTGTATAGAAAATTGATGAAAATGGAGTCATTAAGAGAGAGAAACTGGAGGGTGTATTCTTACCTTCTCGAAACGGGCTTCAACCTGATCCGTCAATTTGAATCCATTAGCTAATCTGTCAATTAATTTTTTTTTTTTTAACTTCTAATGAAACACGACAATCTGGCATTTATTCCATATCCAAAAATATATTGACTAATGTCTCATGGAAGAGACACCTACCTACACCAAAGCACCAATAGTCCATCCGCAAATCACACGAAAACCTTTCGTCCAAAGATTAATTGCACTTGTTCGATGGGAATTTTAAATGATGGTGGCTGTGGGTGGTAGTTCGATGGATCAATCATGGAAGATTTGGAAAACGACATGACATATGGCCTTATTATAGATGTCCTCGATATCACATGGCAATTCCTAGTTGTAAATTAATGCTGGCAGACAAGGTATCTAGTAATTAAGATATGTGTTTCTGGTGCGAAAGAATAAGAAAAATCTTTTGCTGCAACTATACGTTGTGTCGACTAATTAATAAGCATTTTCTTTCAAATAGAAGATCTCTAATCCATAGTTTTTTATTTTTAACCTACCTACATGTTCACCATAATCGTAATCCTATATACAAAGTTTCTTGGACGTATTTTACATTTAATTGATGAAAACAAGATGTAATAAATATAAAAACATTATATGGAAATATGATAATTGAGATCGAAAATTGAACAAACAACATATCAAGTGTAGAGGGCTAGAAAATTATTCTGTTAAATATTCGAACTAGTTTCTTTGGATTAAGGTGGGAGGGTTTAGAAAGTAAAGCCCAATTAATTAGGAGAATTAAGAGTGATTTAGTATGATGGGGGTTGAGTATGGCCCATTTGACTAGCTTATTTGTTATTCAACTTTCTTAACATAGCTCTTATTATAAAGAAACTCATCTTGTCGCCAATTGTTGATGTGATTCGATGATGATATTGATGGCCAAACTTTATAAATACCCAAATTTTCTCTCTATTTGGAAATTAAAAAATTTGATCAAATACTTATTCATCATTATAAATGTAGTTCGTTATTTAATAGCTCATTCATTTGTTACAAATGCATTTTGAACTGTTAAGTTTGGATTTTTAATTTCTTGTTTGATTTTTTTTTTATTTCGATTTGTACAAAACTCTAATACATTTGATATAAACCATCAACTAAGAGTTAAAAGAAATTTGATTTTTTATAAAAATTTTAGGAGTTATCACCAATTGAAATCGAGAAAAAAAAAGTAAATTAAGATCAATAGGTTAATTAATCCTATCGTTAGCCACTAGTCTTGAGGTAAAAATTGGCTCAGAACCAATTTTTATAAAACAAGAATTTTCATGATTACAAGAGCTATCCTATCAAAATCAAATGGTTACCACTTTAAATTCTTAAATTAAATTAATTCCGATAATGCTCTAATACTTGTTGATATTAGAAATACGTACAAAAAATGACAACTAATTGTAATGACATGTACAAGATAATATTTACTTAATCATATTTATAGTTACAACTTAGTAGATAATAAACAAATATTTTACAAAAGACTAATTTTTTTTTTCATTTTTTAAGTTGCCTCAAAAGTGTCTACATATCTACTAGTCAAGATTATACGCCACGTAGTTGTAATACCCTCAAATATAGATGATGAAACTTAATCATATGGCTTGGAGTTTGTCAAAACTCCAAAGTTTAAGCATGTTTTAGGCAGAGTAGTAATCTTACGTTGGGTGACCCCTTCGGAAGTGTTGACACTAAAAGAATAAAATCATTTGGCATTTGGCCAAAACGAATAGTACCTCGATGTGAAAAGTTTTTAGTTGTTACACAATGCCTCTGGGTGTCTGGTTGTGCCTGAACGTGGAGTTGGAAAGGCTAGTGTACTGGTATCACGATCCCTGTTTAGGGTAGCTTGAGCCATGAGGGCCTAGGGGCACTCCTCTGCTGCAATGGAGCTTGGGGTAACAGGTCATAACCAATGGTATCAAAGCAGTGGTTCTGGACTTGTGTAACGAAACTTACGGAGACGTCAGTTCTATAATGGGGGAGTATGTAATATCCCTCAAATATAGATGGTGGAACTCTAATCACAAAGGCACTTTTTTGGTTGTAATGGCTTAGAGTTTGTTAGAACTCCTAAGTTAAGCGTGCTTTGGGCAAAGCAATCTCACGATGGGTGCCCTTTGGGAAGCGTCGACTAGGGGTGTGCACGGTACGGTTCGGTTCGGTTTGTATCCCGAACGAACCGCACCATAATTGACGGTTCGGTTTTTCTTTTAAATTCGAACCTAACCATAGGTTCGGTTCGTAATTTTTCGAACCGAAAAAAAAAAAAAACGGTTCGGTACGGTTCGGTTTGCGGTTCGAACGTTTTTTCATAAAATAAAAAAATTTATTCTATCGAAAAGTTCAATTACATATTTCTTATCACTAATGCAAATATAAACAATAATATTTAAAATTAATCATTTATCAAAATAAACATGTAAAACTTATAGGAAGGAAAAAGATTTTCATTCATTATAAAATTATAACTATGACTAGTCTCTTTTTTTTGAATTATCTTGAACTATAATGATATACTAGACTTTATCTCAATAGAAGACATAAAATGTAATTCGTTGTATGCTTCTAACTAACATATTACCAATTATATAAATCAATAAGTAACTAAATAATAGAACTAGATTAATTAGTAAGACAAATGGAAAAGAAATATGCAAAAAGTTAGAATACTAGAGGTTAAATTCTAAAAATCTACTTACTTATAGATAACAAAACAATTAAAACATATTATAAAAAATCTAATTTTATTCTAATGAATAACACATATCTAGGTAAGAAAATTTTACAACAATTAATTTTTTTAAGTTAAAATACTAGAGTTTAAATTCTAAAATCTATCTTACTTATAGATAACATAACAATTGAAACATATTATGAAAAATCTAATTTTATTCTAATGACTAACACATATCTAAGTAAAAAATTTTAAAAACAATTAATTTATTTTAAAAAATTAATTGTTTTTAAAATTTGTGACATAGATATGTACCATTAATAAAAAAATTAAGAGTAAAAATAATATATTTAATTTTTTTAATATATAAAACGGTTCGGTTCATGGTCCGAATCGAACCGCGAACCGTTTATCTTTAATGAACCGAACCGCGAACCGAACCGTTTCAAAAAATAACCGAAATTTCGGTTCGGTTCGGTCCGGTCCGGTTCGGTTCACGGTTCGGTTGGTTTTTTTGCCAGCCCTAGCGTCGACACCAAAATGACAAAATCATGTGGCGTGTACCCAAAGCAAACAATACATCGATGGGTAAAGTCCGAATTGTTACACAGTGTCTCCGATATATTAGTTGTGCTTGATGATGCGTTGGAAAGGCCAATGTACCTAGCATCACAATCTTTGCCCAGGGTGGCCTAAGGGCCTAGGGACGCTTGAGAGCCTACGGACGCTTCTTCCGCTGCGGTGGAGTTTAAGATGGTAGGTCGTGACAGTAGTTCTTTTAAGAATACTTTAGTGGGTTGGTCCATTTTAATTTTAGAGTTCCCACTACAAGATTGTTAAGTTTTCAAGTTTTGGCAAAACATGATTTTTAAAATGAGGTCTTATGAGCTACCAATTTAGTTTTGTGTATAAAAAGTACATTTTTCTAAGTGACAAGAAATTATAATTATTTTTATTTTCGATAATTTTCATATCCATGAATTTATATATACTTATTTCAAATTTTGATTATGCTATTATTACTATTTTTATTGTTTATATTATATTTTAATACCATTTGGTAGAATAGATATTGGAGCATATATATTGATTAGGGCTGTAAATGAGTCAAACTACTCGAGCTCAACTCAATTTGATTAATAAATGAGCCGAATCCAAGCTCAAAATAATGCTCATTTATCTAAACGAGCTGAGCTGGAGCTTTAATTTAGATTCGTGAACTAGCTCATAAACAAACTTGTTTAGGCTCACAACTAGACTCGTTAACAAGCTTATTAGCACATTTGTGAATTTTTTTTATGTATGATATATTATCTATAATTACAGAATAAAAACAATAAAAATTAATGTCTATTTAGTAATTATATATATTATATAGCAATACTTATATATTATATTTTAGTTTAAAAAAATGAAAACAAGCTATCTAAATGAGTTAAGTTTAGACTTAAATTTCATGTTCGATAAAAGCTCGTTAGGTTCAATAAAAAACTCAACTCGTCTGAAGCTCATTTTATAAGCAAGTTAAACTTGTTCAACTAAACGAGTCGAGCTCGAGTCTTAATTTTAAATAAGTAAAAAAGCTCAAATCAAGTTCGAATTTACTAAATTTTAAATGATCTGAGTTCCAGCTTTTAAGAGCTAAGCTCAACTAGGTATGTTTGCAGCTCTCATCCTGGCATAACAAACGTCCTCGGGACTCGGAAAATTGTGACGGCACAATACGAACCAGTAATCACGGCACAAAGTCCTTGTAAAGAGCATGCATCTTTATTATTTTTCACTACTTATTTTGTTTCTCTCTTTTTTTTTTTTTTTTAAATACATTAATCAATATGAATAAAATAAAGAAAAAGGACACATTAGCACTTACCATTACCGACCGAATTAGAGACGGGTTAGGTCACGGAACGCATGGTCGGGTCGGATCTGTTGATGGGTCCGTCGCGAAATGACAGTGAGGAGCGGCTGGCGGATGTTGTTCAGCGGTCCAGAGTTTAGCGTGCGCGGCGATGTTGGGTGGCGGTTTGAGTGTTAAACACTCCGATCTTTTCTGTTTGAAGCAGGAACAGCCGAAAACTGTTTGTGAATGGCGGATGGTGGCCGGCGCGTTTGGCGATCGGAGTTGATTCCGGCATCCTTGGGTTGAGCTTAAGTTGTCAATTGATAGCTTGCCTTACTGAACCTTTCGTAGTAGTGGATTCGCTCCAACTTACCTATAAGACCCCCATTCTAAGCTTTTCTTCAAAACCCTAACTTTCAACACTTGTTAGATTTGGACTTTCTTAGTGTAATTTCTGTTGATTTCTTGATCCCAGACTAAAAATTCGAGCTCCTATTTATAATTTTGGAGCTTGAACAAACGTGTAAAGCAGTCAATTTTATTCAATTCAAATTGGCAAAAAGGTTGTGTTTTTTTTACTTGATTAATCTTTTTCGTGAATTTCATGTACTAAAAACGAATATTTCAAGAATATTTTTTTATATGATGCATCTTGGAATTTTCATCTTGCTCAGTTTGGTAAAAAATCACCATTAATGGTATGGAGCTTCATCCGCGACTCAACTTGTCCCGATATTCATGGCGAATTTTTGACTTATTAAACTATGAATCGAGACCACTTCTTGGTCCCAATTCATAGTATTCCATGCCTACTTCATGATTTCACCATTAATTTGATGAAATCATAAAGTTAAGGTGGTGAAAAATGGCCATGAACATGACCTTCCAGCTTTTTTAGGCAAATTTCCTCTTGTCCAGAGGAAGAAGATGGTGACGTCATCAATATGCGGTCAAATAAAATGCACGTGGCATTTCCTGATAATGAAAATTAAACGAGACATTATCCCCATCATAAGTTGAACTTGGACGTTATTATTAGTGTGGTGTTGTTTTACCATGTATGTATTGCATATAAATTTTATTTATGACTTTAAATTGGACCTAATTAATAGATATTGTGAACCATTTATTTGGTTCAAATTTATATATAATTAAACCTATATTATATTAAGCTTAAAATATTTATTTCAAGCTATAATATTAATCTTTTACAATTTCATCATTATCATAATTAATTTTCTTTTCCTTTTAAAAAAATATTGTAAATTTTAGGGTTTAATATAATATTTGTTTTTATATATTATAAAGCTTAATGAGCAAAAAGAAAGTGTTTATAGGGACAATTAAAATTGATTAATCCTTCTTCCTGTATCTCCTCTTTCAATCATCCTTTAAGTGTCATCCTACATTGCTTTTTGGAGAGCATATGTAACACTACACTCACATAGTATATATGACACTCAACTTAATCCATACATCTACATCAAGTAGCTTCTAAAAAACATATAACTTTGATGGGTGTAAATTAAACATAATGAAAATTGTATAAAATTAAATGAATTGGAATGGAATAGAATAGCGAGAGATGACAAATCTTTTTTTATTTTGAAAATGTCATAAAAAAATTGGAATATATGATATATATATAGTTGTATTTGTGTTTATTATAATATATAATGTATATAGATAATAGATATGTGGTAGGTATGAAGGTAATTAGAATAAAATATTATGAAGTGGAATAGATATATTGTTCTGCATTTTAAAAGGAAGCTATCTATTTTGCATTGGAGGAGGTGGAATCAAAATTTTCTCTAATGCTAGAATTGCTATTTTCAAAATCGTGATTGTAACTTTCGAAAAAGCCTCAGGCAAGAAAGTAAATAAAACCTACAATCACAATTTCATATTGAAAAAAAAAAAAAAAAAAACATGATTGTAATTTCTGATAAAGGGATGGGACAATCCAATAAATTGATAATGGAGACCATAATTAGATGGCTTGAAAAAAATCTACCACACTCTATGGACAGAAGAAAGGTGAAAAAAGTAAACATTTCTATATTTGAAAAACAACTTAGAATAACCAAATGGGAAAAATACCAACAAATTTTGCCCTTATAAGAGGTTTTTATAGAAGGGATAGTTATAATAACTTAAAACACATGATTCTTTAAACAACTTAAATGACCCAACACCCTTCCAATTAAAGTGAAATAAAAAATAGCTTGTTTTCGTTTAAGGAGTAAACGTAGACTTTTTACAAAGATAAATATAATTAAACATGGTTCTAAATTAAAAACACATAAAATTAAGAACCTGCAATAATTATGAATCCACACTACTATGGATGTGCCTAATTTATATGCAAATGGCATCCCCTTTGGACTCAGTGCATATTTTGTTTTTGCTCATTCTAGAATTTTCTTGCTTCTTTCCTATGCAAGTGGACCAATTGATGAATTCCAAGCATAGGTTTGGCACCCATTTTTCTATGCTACACAATTTGGTATCACATCGAAATAGGATTATGTTTTCCTGGAAGAATCTTATGTTATTTCCAAGATTTACATGAAGTTTAAGGTCATTTATTTACTTTTATTTCATATATATAGGGCTGATATAAATATAAGGCCTGGAGAATTTATTAAAAAGATGAAAGAAGGCAATAATAGAAGTAGATGGATGGACAGACAAGCCTATGCCTATTGGAAAGGAAATCCATTTGTAGCTGATACCAGGCAAGACCTTCTCAAGTGTAATGTTTCTGAAACACAGGACTGGAATGCTCGTTTGTTTTCCAGGTATTGGATTTTACTAACTCTTTTAATGATGCATGTTGAAATCTTAATTCGTTAATTTATTGTGTCTTACGATGTTTTATATGGTTTCTGCATATTATAGTTTTGATTTTCCATGTGGGTAAAGTTATACATAAATTGATAATAGTTTATAAAGTTATAGGTATTCAATATTAAATTGGTAATTGTTGATAGCATAGTCGTTAAAATTATGAGTCAAAAATACGATTCCACGAGTTTATGATTATATATGTTTTTTCTTAATTAAAATGGGTGCAAAACTATATAGTTGTAGATTTTAGGTAGAATTATGAGTTTAGATGCACGATTCTTCACGTTTATAATTTTACTAATTTTGTACGATTTAATATAATTTTACCGATTTTGTACTTTTCAGTGAATGGTAAAATCACGATTTTTCATAACTTGGATTGATAGTTCTTTTGAGAAATTGTATCAATGCTATTGTTATTCACCATTAAATAGCGTTTGGGTAAATTGAGTTTCGTATTTGCAAATAAATTTCAATTTCATACGTGTTGTTTTTATGCTTGCTTTTTTCATGTTTTCTATATTTAAAATTTCACTATGACAGTCAAAAGATATAATCTGTTCTATTATAGACATGCGGATCAAATGAGGATTACACTTTGTATGAAATTTAGGTCTAAATAAAATCATTGAATTCGGTAGTTTTTGTCATAGATATTCAATTTCTCTAAATATTTTGTCAAAACATGTATAAACTTGTTGCATTTTTTCATGTTCCTTTAAAATTACTTTTCTTTCTTAAAGTTTGTTATTTGAAAATTAAATTACCACTTCTTTTTTATACATTGATAATTGAAGTGTGTGTTAACTCATCTAATAGCTTGACACACATGATATTTAGAAGAATCCTCCTCTCTGTGTCTAATGTACCCTACAAACTTATATAAAAGGGGGCAATAATTGACACATGCACGTGATATGTGTAATAACCTAGTGAATTTTTTCTCTGCTAATTGAGTGCAAAAATAAAGCTTGCGAAAGAGCTCAAAGCAGGGTCAAAATGGAAGTCCTAAAATGCTGCAAAAGTACATTTGGATAATTAATGAGCAATGAAATTCAAATATACAGAAAATTTTGTTATTGTGAATTTATCTCAGAACTGATATATATATATATATATATGTATCTTATTATATAACACGTGCGATATTTCAGGACTGGATATTGGAATCCAAGCAAGGTTATAAACATTCTGGTCTTGCAAACCAGTGCACTCATAGGTGAGACTATTTACTGCATTTTGATCTCTATGAGTCGAACCTAATAATAATATATAGTCAAATTACATTACGAGCAAGGTTAGGTTGTCCAAATGAGAGTTGCAAGAATAATTTTAATTGTATCTAGTGTTTACAACGTCATGCAAGTAGACATCTTTTTGGATTCGGTCCAAACCAGGATCCACCCTATCCCTAGCCACAAGCGAGTCTTCAATTGGACTCCGATCTAGATTGGGAAGATGTCTATAGATAATATATGAATATTGGATGATACAAGTTATTTTTTTTTCAAATTTTTTTCTTTTAAAAAGTAATATTCTGAACATTTACCTATTTACTGCTAAAGCCCTAATTTTTTTTTCAAATTCTAGTTTGATTCTTTTACATTTTAAACTTTTATAAAAGTTTCTCTGTTAAATTTTCAATTCATTCTTGATATATATCGGCTCCTAATTGGTTCATAATAATTACTTAAATAAATAACAATATTAAATGGATTTAATTAAATGATATAATTAGATATAATATAATTAAGTTTATATTTAATTACATAATAGTAAATAATATAAAAATAAAGTTATAGGAACTTATGCAAATCCAGCCACACTCGAGTTCAATCAAAGCTAATATATCTTAAAATGATTCAGATTTAATGAAGTTAACAAAATCTTATTTTATTCAAGTTAGAAAATATTGAAGATTTAATTAGAAGGAAAAAAAAGTTAGAGATTTCAAATGAATATATATATATATATATATAAACGTTTACAATAAAATGGTACTTTCCTTCTTTTTTTTTTTTTTAATCTTCTTTTCATTGAGGTGGGGCAAGTCAGATATTGCGGTTCTACCTTGCATCATATAATGTTGTATTATGCCTTACCCAATTTTGTTCTATGCCAGATGTTTACAAAGATATTACATCCTACCATACCATTTGTACCTTAATCCAAACATCTTATTTGGATTAAACAGATGCACACCAAAACTCAATTAAATCTTTATATTTTAAATCAAAATATAATTATCAATTCTTTCATGTTTTATGTGAGTCATTCAAGTCTGTATGATTGTATCATTAATTGCACCTAGTAAGTTATCTTCTTAGCAGGTTTGCAAATTACAGGAAACTACTAATAGATGTTACAAAAACACAACCCAAAAAAAAAAAATCTGGCGACTCACTTGAAATGTATAGGACATAAGATGAATTTTAATATTTACGCAAAGGATTTTAAATGACTCACTTAAAATATAAAAGATTTTATTGCATTTTGAAGCAAATATAATGAACTTAGTTTTACTGCATTAATCTCCTTTATTTAGAATTTTAAAAGTCTTCATGAAATTCTTTGATTGCTTAATATTGGAATTTTGCTATCATCAGATACAAGATATATATTGAAGGATATGCATGGTCAGTGAGTGAGAAATACATTTTAGCATGTGATTCAGTCACTTTGCTTGTGAAGCCTCGATTTTATGATTTCTTCACAAGAAGCCTGGAGCCACTCCGCCATTATTGGCCTATAAGAGAAGATAGGAAGTGCGAGTCCATTAAATTTGCAGTAGATTGGGGCAATAACCATAAAGAGAAGGTAATGTTCATTCTTTTCAACAATCATTAAAATTTTCTAATTTATGGTTACACCTTTATATATATTTGAAAAGGTAATCATGATTATTTTAAAGACTTACGTCTTTTGGTTTTGTGACAATAAGGTTGATATTGTTAGCAAAACAAGCCTCACAATGTTTAAGAAGATAAAAAGGAAAAAAAAACAAAAAAAAAGAGATATGAGTTGTGTAAAATTCATATTAATATTTTGCACGCATACAGATATTAATAAATAATGATGATGAAAATGATCTATCCTCAGTTTTTTGTCTTTATCCATATAAGCACTTATCACATTGTTATGTGCTAAGAATTAATTTCACATAATAAACAGGCACAGGCTATGGGGAAAGCAGCAAGCGACTTCATCCAAGAAGAAGTGAAGATGGATTATGTCTATGACTACATGTTTCATTTGTTGAGTGAATATGCTAAGCTCATGAAATTTCAACCTCAAGTACCAGAAGGAGCTCTTGAACTTTGTTCAGAGATGATGGCTTGTCCAGCTACTGGAATTGAAAGGAAATTCATGATGGAATCCTTAACACAATATCGTTCTCTCACTAGCCCTTGCACTTTGCCCCCACCATTTGAACCCCAAGTCCTAAAAGCTCAATGGATAAAAAATGTAAATACAATAAGGAGAATTGAGAGATGGGAAAATGAATATTGGCATAACCTAAAATCTAGGCAATGAATGCGGAAGTCTCATTGAAAGTGTAGGGTAAACACTTATATTTTTCTTTCTACTTTCTTTTTTTTTTTCAGTTTTACTTTATTGCTATGATAAAACCAAATATATGATTGAAAATATTTAATTATTGAGTAAATAAAACTTTTTAGCTCAATTTATACAAATTAGTCAATTGAATAAAAATTTGCTACTTAGAAAGTTGTAAAGTTACTATTTGTGTAAAATGAATTATCACTTTAAAAAGTTAAAAGACATCAAATTAACTCATTTTAAATTAATGGAACGTATAGAGGATTATATGGTCGTGGATCAGCTTTTCTGACCAGCGACTGGATTCATGAAACAAGCATAATCATTGATGTCTTAAGGACATCAAACTTGGTAGGCTCGGAATGCAATTATTGGACTGGTTCTTGTGCTTTGACCATTACTTGGTTGTCTCACATAAAAAAAGCAAACTCGAAAAAAAATCTTACTAAACTAGCCTAGGCTTACTTCTAGAGAGATTGGGTTTCTTTTATTTCTGATAAGCCTTTGGATTTCTTTATACCCACCTCCAAGCCCATTCCATTGCTAAAGAAGAGAGAAGCTTCAGCACTAGCCATTAGATACTTGGAAGTAACACAATAGCCTTTTACAATATCATATCCTGACCATTCATTTTAAAATTATTCGGTACATAGGATTATTCTCCAAATTCTGATATTGTGTTTTATTGATAGGAATGGAAATTGTATTATAACTTTATTATTGTTGTATAGTTATCCTCTCATTTGATCCGAAAAAAATTTAACATAAAGAATATCCATTTCATGTAACATGAAATAGATAAGGAATCTCTATTTCTTTCATTCATTAAACAAGTTATTATTCCTTGTGAAAATATATATATATTATATATATATTTGTTCTTCCTAAAATACTCAAATCATAAAATAAATGAATTATTATTCTTTTCCAATTTTATATCATCCCCATGAACCAAGCATAATGTGGATAAAAGTCTCTTCTCCCCATTTCAAACACATGAAGCATTATCTATCTTGATACAAATATCGAAACTCCATTATAATAGCTTTATAGGATATCAAATCACTGAATCGGGGCAAGATAGATCTAAGAACGATTAAGAACACTAAAGTTTATATATTGCAACACAAATATGTTTAAGATATCAAGTTTGTCTATTCTTCCTCTTATACTTCGACGACATTCGTAAATGTGTTATCATCTCAAGGTTTTTGTAAGATAGATCAACACTCTTGTTGCATATAATCGACCTGTTAAAATAACTCCATCAAACATTAAATGGCGACTCTACTCGGAAAGAGAAGTACTTACCAATAGGAGCATTGATAGAATGCTAATTTTTTCAACTTTCCTACTACCTATAGTTAGGAAGTTTGGTTCCATAATTTACATGGTTTTATAATGGCAATAGAGGCATTCCTTAAGAAGTTGGGAAGAAGATCAAAGAAGACTTTGATTCATTAATCAATGCAAAAAGGATAGCCAAACTTAAGGGAATTGATAGTCCTATATTCTTATCCAAACAATATCTTTTTTTTTTTTAACGTAGAATATGAGTTGAGAGAACAAGTAAATGTTGTTTTGGAAAGAGAGAGATGTTATGGATAAGTAATGCTCGAGTAATATGTTACATATAATGACAAGGCAACTCATACAAGAAATAAGAGACCTCATATAATGAATAAGATGTGGTAAAGAACTCTTTCTTACTTAAGGGATTACATTAATGACTGAAGCATATGGACAAATATTGTGGACTCTTGTGCATATAATGAGATTCCGAGAACTATTATCAACAAATCAATTCGATAAACTAATAATAATAGATTCTGCAACATCTAGCAAAGGAGGCACAAGAGAAATAAAGAAGGGATTTATTTTAGAAGAAAAACAAGTACTTAGAAGCCAAGTCTCTTTCTTCTTATTTTCTGTTCTAGGAGTTACGTAAAGTTTAAAGTCTAGTGAGTATTTTTCTCCCAAAATCATACCTTGTACACACATCAAACAAAAACTGGGATTAGTAATCCATGGAAACCACATTATTTACTATCATTCAATTGAGCAAAGAATACGCTACAAAAATCTACCACTATTTGTTGACAATACTACAAATAACAAAAATTAATGGAAACCCTAATTTTGTTTCTCACAAAAAAACTAGAAAGGTAGAAGAGTGTAGAAGAAAGAGAAAGGTACCTAGGCATTTGTCATAATCAGAGAAACACAATATGAGCTACCTTGTCCTTAGACATAACATAATATTGCTAAAAGATAAAGAGAAACACAAATTTTGACAAGAAAAAAACCAAGAACAAGTATCTAGCTTTATAAGATAGGATGAAAAATTGGCTGATGAATCATCATGATATACAATTGCATATAATTCCTATTTTACAAAACTCTTTATTTAACGGGAAAAAATGTTGTTGTAGATAATTGAATTCAATAAAATAGGATTCATGACATAGTTTATCTCAATTCCAAGTATATATCTTAGCACTTTAATGAAATTTGCAATGTTAAGATTTCAATTTATGATTTCAGTGAAATTGAGGATTTTTTTTTAAACGTAGTGTCTTGATTTAAATAAGGGATTAATGTTTGGAGTTTCTTTGGCTTTTGATGGAAATAAAGCATAGGAGTTCTAGTTATGTTAAGTGGATTTGAGTTTGGTCTATTGAGATATTTTTTATAATTATGGCTCACTTATATATATATATATATATATATATGTATATGCGTGTAAGTCTTAGTGTTGTCATAAGAGAGAGACTCAAAAACACTTTTGAGAGACTTTCTATGAAGAAATACTCAAAATTTTGAAAGATAGGTAATCTTGTTTATCTCTCATCTGTGTACACTCTTCTTCAATAGTGATTGTTCTCTTTGCTTGCCTCTAGTTTTTTTTTTTTTTTTCACTCCTATTAGAGTTTTTCCCATGTAAATCTCTAGTGTTGTTTTTCTCTTTCTTTATCCTTTTATTTAATTGTTTTATGCTATTGACTATTACCAATCTTTAAAATTTTTTATCTTAACATACTAGTATTAGAGTGAGGGTTATTCAATATTAGGTTTTTTGCTTCAAGATTGGATTTTTATTCAATTCTGAATTCAATGGCATTAACAAAATTTGATATTGAGAAGTTCGGTGATTCCAATTTCACTTTGTATAAGTGAGAATGTTAGCCCTATTGGTACAACATGGATTGAAAAAGGCTTTGGGAAAGAAGCGAAGTTCAAAGAAGGGTGATGAGTAGGTTGAGATTGATGAGAAGACGTTATCAATAATTCAATTATGTCTGTCCAATAATGTCCTATAGGAGGTGTTACCTGAGAAAAGCACCGCTGGACTATGGTCAAAATTAAAGAATTCGTATTTAACCAAATCTTTGGCAAATTGATTGATTTTGAAGCAAAGACTTTATACCTATAGAATGCACAAAGGTTCTTATCTTAAGGAGCACATCACCGAGTTTACCATCATTACAAGCAATTTGAGCAATATTAGTGTTAATGTGGAGGATAAGGACCAAGGGTTGTTGTTGCTGTGTTCTCTACCTTAGTCGTATAAGACATTTCGTGAGATGATGATATATGGTCATGATACTCTTGTGTTTGATAATGCAAAACTCAATTTATTGAGCAAAGGTAAACATGATAATGAGCTCAATTCAACTAGTGGTTCCTTTAAGAATAGTGTCTCAATGTCTTGAGGTAGAGAGAAAAGCAAGAAAGAATTAGATAATAGAAATAGGTCATGTTCCAAGTTGAAGGGTAAAGAAAACTTTTGTAGACATAGGAAAAATGACATATAGTCGAGCATTGTTTCATACTACAAAATAAAGGAAAGAAAAAACAAATTGAACGTGGAAAATCTAATGAAGAGGATGATACTGATTCTGTAAAGATGAATATTCATGATGATCAGTTGCTGATCAAAGACAAGGATCAGAATGGATCTTGAAATTCTGTTGCTGTTACCATATTGTCAAATAAAAATTAGATCACTAATTTCAAACCTTTTAACGGTGGGGACAGTCTTTATGGGCAATTCTAGCTTTTATCGAGTGCAAGGTATTAGTTTAGTTCATGTGAAGATGCATGACGATGTTGTCAAAATGCTTAGGAATGTCTATTATGTTCCAAGTTTATCTAAGAATCTTATCGCTATTAGTAGCCTTAATAAAGATGGATGTCGATGTATTGTTGAAAATGGTGTGGTAAGGATTTCTCGTGGTTCTCTCATTTTATTAAACGACATGTCGCATGGCACTTTGTATGCTCTTCAAGGTTCTATAGTTATTAGGTATGCAACAATTTCTACTAAGTCTAAAGATATAAATTTATGACATATGAGGTTAGGCCATATGTCAAAGAAAGGGATGCACCACTTGTGCAGCACAAGTTCACTACCAGAGATGTTGAGTTGTTTGGATTTCTACGAGCATTTTGTATTTAGCAAGTAAAAGCATGTTAGTTTTGGCATAACAAAACGTAGAACTAAAACATCTTTAGACTACATTCATTCAAATCTCTAGAGGCTAGCTTCAATCGCTTTTTTGGGTTCTACCAGGTATTTTCACATCCTCATGATGACTTTTCCCAAAAATTCTAGGTCTATTTTCTACAAAATAAGTCAAATGTTTTCAAGACCTTTAAAGAGTGGATGAGTATGATTGAGAAGCAAACTGGTGTGTTAAGAGGCTTCGAATTGATAACGGTCTCGAGTTTGTAAGTAGTGAACTTAATAAATTTGTGCCTCTAATGGGATTGTGCATCATAGGCTATTGTCTATATCCTACAGCATAATGAAGTTGTAGAGAGGATGAATAGAACCCTATTGGAGAATACCAGGTGTATGTTGTCTCATGTTGGTCTTGGTAAGGAGTTTTGGGCCAAAGTTGTTAATATTGCCTACCATCTTGTTAATCATTCTCCTCATTCAATTCTTAAAGGAAAGACTCCTAAACACGTGTGGTCTAGTAATCCACCAAAATATTTAAGTTTAAAAATATTTAGTTCTCTTGTATATGCTCATGTAAATGCTGGTAAGCTTGATGCTCATTTAGTTAAATGCATTTTTTATTGGTTATTGATGTGTGCTTGGCATGGCTTAGCGATTTCCAAGACCCTAAGAATAAAAAATGGACCTTGCCCTGATGAAATATGCAGAAAAGAAACAGAGGTATAATTAAACGTGACCTGTGACCCATGATCTAAGAACTTCACGAACCTTGGTATCAATTGATGGAAAATCATTTACCCATTGGTTGAGTAATCCTAAGAACCTTGATGTAGAGATCTCGACCTTGTAGGAAATACCAACCAAAAACTTTAGTATAATGAGGAAGCTACAATCGATAGTGGAAATTCAATTGATGAGTTATGATGAACACCATGGGTAAAGACCCGATAAGTTCAAAGGGTTCTTTCCAGAATCAAAGAGAAATTAATTCTCAAGAAAATATTTTAATTTCACTTCCATTGAATATTTACTAGCCTTTATATATAGGCTATTACAAGACAGTTATGCAACTAAAAAAAAAATAATTGTGGCGGTTATGTAACTGACAATGTAACCAAAAAACATAGTTGTGGTAGTTACATAAGCGAAAAAACATAATTGTAATTAATCCCTACGTCAACTAGAAAAAAAAAAAAAAGAAATTCGAAAAGACATCTACAACTAAAGAATTTCGGTAGCTTAAACATTGAAGGCCAACTACGTATAATTGTATTCCATTTCTTTAATCAACACTAGCTTTTCTCCATCATTCCCTCCTCCAAAGGATTTGTCCCCAAATCTTCAAATTGATGTGAACCACAAGCGACCTGCCTTGAGACCCAATACCAATACGTTTAGAGGCATCATTCCCTCCTTCTCAAAAAAGAATTCATCCTCTCTCTTTTTTTTCGCCCAATGCCTCACTTTTTTTTTCTTCTTTTTTTTTTTTTTTCAAGAACAAACTAATTCAACCAAAAAAAAAAAAAAGGATATATATATTTTTTCAACAAAGACACTAAAGGATATGAACGAGTGGAGTTGGGTTTAAAATAGCTTCCTCTAATGGAACTGGATATGAATTCTAAGAAAACCCAGAGCTTTGATACCATCTGATGCATGCTTGGCATGACTTAGTGATTTTCTAGGACTTTAAGAATCGAAAACGAACCTTGACCCGATGAAATTATTAGAAAAGAATCAGAGGTATAATTGAACGTGACTCTAGATTTGAGAACTTTGAGAACCTTGGTATTAATTGATGGAAAAACATTGACCTATTTGTTGAGTAATCTTAAAAACTTTGATATGGAGATCTTAACCCTGTAGGAAATACTAACCAAGAACCTTGGTATACTGAAGACACCACAATTGGTAATAGAAATCCAATTGATAAGTCATGATGAACAAGGGTTCTTTCCAAAACCAAAGAGAAATTAATTTTAAAGAAAACATTTTCAGTCCACTCCCTTTAATTATAAGGCAATTACGTAACTGAAAAAAAAAAGAAAAACATAATTGTGATAGTTACATAACTAATAACAGAACCATAAAGACATAATTGTGATAGTTACGTAACTGATTATGAACTAAAAAAACATAATTGTAATTAATAACAACATCAACTACAAAATTAAAAAAAAAAACACAAAGAAATTCGAAAAGACATCTACAACTGAAGAAGGTCGGCAGCTTAAACATTGAAGGTTGGCGGCTTAAGTTGAAAGGCTAGTGGCATACAACTGTATTACATTTCTTTAATTGATGCCATCTATTCTCCATCAGGTATGCTATAGGGGTTAAAGACTACAAATTGTATAATCTAGAACAAAAGAAAATTATTGTTAATAGAGATATAGTATTTGATGAGTCTACACTTTTGCAGTCTAGTGTTAAGAATCTCACTATTCAAAGTTAGTCTTATGGTACACAGAAAAGGGTAGAGGTTCTAATTATACGTACTAATCCACTGCCTGACAATTTACCTTTGGCTTCAAGTTAGACTGGCAGTAATCTAGATATTTCTAGTACATCTCAACAACCCTCTATAGCAAGAGATAGATAGAGGCAGCAAATGAAACCACTAAGTAGATTTGATTATATGGTGGGTTATACACTTAGTGTTGCAGATGAGATAGAGTATGATGATCCTATTTCCTATTGTGAGGCTATCGAAGCCTTGGACTCTGATAAGTGGCTTACTACCATGCAAAAAGAGATGGAATCACTTAGTAATTAGAATGGTACATGTGAACTTGTGTTGCCTCTAGTTGGTAAGAAGATTATTAGCTTTAAATGGGTATTTAAAAACAAAGAAGAGTAAATCTAGGTAACACTCGCTATAAAGCACGCCTTGTAGCCAAGGCTTACAATCAGATAGAAGGTATAGATTATATCGATATTTTTTCAGGTATCATTAAATATACTACTATTCATGCTTTATTGTCAATTGTAGTTATGGAGAATCTAAAACTCGAGCATATGGGTGTTAAGATTGCTTTTCTTCATGGTGATTTGGAGGAAGAGATTGTTATGAGTTAACTTGAAGGTTTTGTCATTAAAGGGAAGGAGGATCACATTTGTTTGCTTAAGAAATCATTGTATGGACTTAAGCGATCTCCCAAGTAATGATATAGACGATTTGACAGTTTTATCAAGAGCATTGGGTTTGTAAGCAGTAGTTATGACATTTATCTTTATTTTCAAATGCTCTCTAATGGATCTTACATATATCCACTTTTATATGTGGATGACATATTGATTGTTGCGTTTGACATGCCAGATATTTCTAGACTTAAATCTTAGTTCAATTTTGACTTTGATGTGAAAGACCGGGGGCAGCCAAGAAGATTTTGGGTATGGAAATCTATTAACATAGAGGCTTAGAAAGTTATGGTTTTCATAACAACATTATATTCAAAGAGTCATTGAGTGTTTTAATATGTCTAATTCTAAACCAGTCTTTACACCTTTAGCTTCTCATTTCAAATTTTTTGTTGGCATGATGCCACAGTATGATGACAAATCTAGGTATATGACTAAAGTATCATACTCTAGTGTAGTAGGTAATTTAATGTATGCAATGATTTGTACTTGTCCCAATTTGGCATATGCTTTTAGTGTCGTGAGTCGGCATATGGCTAATTCTAGTAAATTTCATTGGCATGGTGTAAAATGGATATTTAGATATCTAAATGAAACAAGTATGTTTAGAGTTCAAGTAAAAGGTCAACATTTGGCAAGATATGTTTATTATAATTTTGCTATTCATTTAGATAAAATGTAACCTCTTGCAAGTTATGTTTTCTTACCAGGAGGTTGTGCTATAAAGTCGGAAAGCCTCATTGTAGCCAATGTAGCTTTATCTACTACTAAGGTGAATATATGTTGGTGACTAAAGCAGTCAAGGAGGCTTTATGATTGAAGAGTTTATTATCTGATTTCATATCCTTGTGTGAAAAGCACTATTATATATTGTGATAGTTAGAGTGTTATTCATCTCACCAAAGATCCTATGCATCATGAGCTCACTAAACACATTGATGTGTATTACCATTTTATTTGGGATATTGTGAGCTGAGATGATATTAGGTGAGGAAGACTAGCACCCACAACAATCCAATAGATATGTTGGTGAAGACACTTCAAGGTGACAAGTTCAGCTTATGTTTGGACTTGGTTTCTTTTACGAAGAGATCGATATAGGCCGTCGTCATCTATTTGGCAAGTGGAGACTTGTTGGTTGTCTATTGGTTTTATCACTATTTTGTATTTATGTACTTGTACTCATTTTTTATGCATTTATGAGAGTTTGTTCCCCATTAGATATGTTGTGTTTTAGGCGGAGTTAGACCTCAACGTCGTGAGGCAAAAAGGTGGAGATTTATTGAGATATTTTTTGCAATCTTTCCTCACTTATATATATTGATATATATATATATATGTGTGTGGTTGTGTGTGTGTGTGTGTGTCTAAGTCCTGAGGTTTCCATGAGAAAGAAACTCAAAAACACTTTTGAAAGATTTTTTTCTATTAAAAAACACTTAAGATTTCGGAAGATTGGACAATCTTGATTATCTTTCATTTTCGTACACTCTTCTTCAACCGTGATTGTTCACTTTGCTTGGACGTAGATTTTTTCACTCCTTTTAGAGTTTTCCACACGTATATCTCTAATGCTTTCTCTTTCTCTATCCTTTTATTTAATTGTTTTATACTGTTATTTATTACCAATTTTTGACCATATTGATCCTAACTGGTTTGTGTTAACTGTTAAGTTATCATTTTTTATTATTTTTCCGCCGACACATGCCATATTAGCATTCAAGTAGGCAATTAACATGGCATATTAGCAAGATATAACATTACTACAATGGTGTTAAAAGAAAAATTACAACAAAGACGTATCGATGCATTACAACAAGGACGTATTGATGCCCCTTTTCTGCACTATTTTTCACAACATTCATTTTTTATTTGTACTACTAGATTTTTGAATTCCCCGCAAGAACTTTGATATGTAATTTTTTCCATTATATGCATATGGGCGTATAAATTATAGGTATGCACACTATGATTTTGGCTCCTACGCCTTCAGCGAACTTATCAATACGACTCATACGTATAGAGGTGAAGTTAATGAGGAAAAAAGATTCAAGGATCAAACTTTAGATCATATATATTTACATATATATGTGTGTGTTTTCCCTTTTAAACAAGAGCCCTTTTTCTTATGATGAAAAAATGTTTTATTATATGAATTTAGACTCTAGTCCGATGCACTTTAATTGCAACTGAACTTCTATTTCCCACTGAACTTGGTACGTAGTTCTTTTTCTATCGTGTTCCTAATGAACTTGCTATAAAAAGTAAGTTTGTACAAGAAAATGAATACCGGGTAAGGATTTTATAGAGCTTTGATGATTTCAAACACTAATCATATGCTCTAGAGAAAACAAATACAAGAAGTAAATTTGAAAACATTTAAGAAGCGACCTACATTAGGTGAGCATAGATTTTCTCCTCTTTAATTGAGACTCACTTTCCTTAAATTGAAAGCCATTTACCTACTCCTATGTACTTCTCATTCTACAACACATAATCAGCCGAGCAATGGTAAATTAAAAGAACACTCAAGAAGCGACGTAAATTAGATGAGCATAGATTTCTTTCTTTATAAATGCAAGTCTCTCTCTCTCTTATACACAAAACATCTAGTAAATATAAAAAATTATAACAACTAACCTTATAACCTAATGATATCATTCTTGGTTTCCTAAACAAGAGGTACTAGATTCCATTCTCTCCTCCTTTATTGTAATAACAAAAAAAAAGAAAAAAAAAACACTGACAATAAAATGACGAATGCCCTTCGGTGCTTAAGAACAACACATCTATTGTTGTTTGTTTTAATATCTATGGTCTTTTTATTTATTTTTCACAAAAATTCCTATATCTAATTTTTTTTTTCCTTCTGTTTCTACTATCGTAGATCCATCATAGTCGATTACCATATGTTTACTTCAACAAATCTGATGAATATCGAGAGACTATGGTAATTTGAATATTAGATTATCAACAACTTCTTGAATAAACAGTTTAATTTTGATTTCAATTTTGGGTCTATTTGTTTCATTATATTCCAGTTATTTTAGCATCACATTTTTGTCTTTTTTAAACACATATTTGTTAAGAAACAGATACCAATAAAAAACTTATAGTTTTTCTCATAAACTAAGTAAACAAATATTATACAAATATGAAGCAAATAAGTTACATATGTAGACCAGATACAGATACCATACAGATAAAAATTTGACAATCCAAAGAAACCCTTAATGTTTTAGGTATATTTTCTCTACTTTCTATTGTTATTCTCTGTGTAGAATTATGACATCCCTTCTATGGAACTTTTTGTATCCATGATTTGATGAGTTTTCTTCATATGAAAGAAATTACATTGTTCCATGAGTATGTAAATTTTAACTTTTGAAGGAATGTGTCTATTTATCCAAATGGGTTTGATACTCTCAACCCCTCAACTGTGGATCATTTTATATCGGTTAGTTTGCTTGATGTAATATTTTTATTCTGAATAAAATCTATCTTTATTGGCAAAACAAATGCAAATATTTTTCCTTAAAATGGAGGAATATATATTTTTTACTTCAACGTTAATCTTAGAACCTTGCTTTTTTTTTTTTTCTCATTACAATGGGGAGGGGAGGGAATTGAATATAATATTTATTACTTGAAAAACTGGTATAAATACCCCTAGACTTCAAGGTCATTAGCCAATCTTGGCTTTACTATCAAGAGTGAAAGATTCTATTTTGGGTTGAGCTGAGCAAATGGGTCATTGTCTATGGATTGGCCCATCAACTAGTATTAAAAAAGGGTAGGGTTGATTTTTTCAACCTATATAAAAACAAGGCAATTATACCCTACTCATTTAATCTAGCAGACTAGTTATGACGAGTCGAGTCTATCCATTTTGGCTTACTTGTAATAAAAAAAAAAAAAAAACACCTTACAAACAAGCCAAATTTTCGAATAAAAAATCATTGCAAAATTAAACTATCAATCCAACCGCCTTTTTTTTTTTTCATCCTTACATTCAAAGTAGTCATCAAAGTTCATGTCCTCCACGTGCTCTCATTGAACAAAAGCTATACATAAGTTAGTGGTTTGATTAGGGTCTATTTGGATTACCTGATTTTTATCTGTATATATATTTTATTTATATTTGATCTGTATCTAGTATGTTTGATATGTTAATGAGTAAAATATATGTTTTTCATCTGTGTATATTTTTTAACATACTATCTGTTTTAAAAATAATAAAAATAAGATGTCAAAACAATCAAAATAAAACAAACCAAACAAACTCTTATTGTAGTAGATTGAAGTGAGAGTTTTGTTTTATTGAAATTATTTTGCTTCGTGAAGTAAAATTTCTTCATATGTAGCATTCGTTTGTCTTATTTTATGTTGGCTTTTCTAAAGCTGTTTAATTATAATTTTACTTGATTAATTTTATATTACAATTACTATTACTATTATTTTAAATTTTCATTGGTCAATTTTTTTTTTTTACAACTGAGCCAAACTTTTTTTTTCTCAGACTATATAACCTAAGAGATATATAAGTTAGTTGAATAGGTCAAGATGGTATACTGTTCCATTTAACCCAAGGGCGGAATAAGTACAACTCTAATTTTGGGGTCTAATCTCCATATATCTAGGTTTTTATTTTTATAAGAACCATAAAAAGTTTTTTTTTATTAGTATAGTGGAAAGATTATTAAATAAAAGAGGTTATTAAAATACTGATGCTACAATTTAATTCCTTAAAAAAGTTATAAGTGATAATTTCATCCCTGTATATAAAATACTTTTCATTCTACATTGTATAGCTTTTCGTGAAAAAGCAGTTTCCATAGGTACTATAAATATAGGATTTTATAAGTTTCTTAGATTCTTACAGACATATTAATAAAGCATTTTACTTGATATTGAAAGAAATTATCTTTAATTATAAGAAAATAATAATACAACAAAAAGTTATCTTTCGTTTGTATTTCTATGCAAGCATGTGCTACATAATCATGCAGGTATAGCTGTTATAGGGATTTTATTTAGTTTGGGGGGGAGGACATCCATGCACACCAGATGGGTTTGTTTGTTTAATCTGTTTTTGGTAATTTTAACATTTTATTTTTATCGTTTTTAAATAGATATTTATTAAAAAAAATATATGGATAAAAAATAGATATTTTTATTTATAAATAAATTAAACAGAGTAAATATATATAAGATATAATAAAAAAAAAGAAATCTAAATAGACCTATGGTATGCTAAGTTTGTCAATTGATATGTTTTTATTGGTACCTCTCAACATTTGATAAGGGTTTAATAATAGCATTTTCATACTTGTCAATATTAAATAAACTAAATTAGAAAACTAACCTAAGAAGTATAGAATTTAATATCTTAAGACGCGCAATGTAACATCTATTGACATTTCCGAAGATATGAGAAGCTACTTTGTTTTCAAAGATCCTCTCTAATGCTAGGATACGTTTGGAATCTTGACTGGTACGGTATGGCCAAAATTGGAGAAAAATTATGTATAGAAGCGTAACCATATCAATGGGGTAAATTTTATTTTATTATAAATATAAAATAGCACATTATTTAAATATATTATATTATTCAAAATTTTCTGAGTGAGAGAAAACCGAGACCCCTATTGGCTCCCCTTTGGATACGTTCCTTAAGAACTTAGAAAATAGATAAAAAAAATATTATATTTGATAGCTATGGCAAAAAGTCAAATGAATGGAAGCAAAAACAAATGAGTTAAAACATCTTCACTACAAGGTCTACATTTTCAGTCCAAATTAAAAAAAAAAAAAGGGTAGAAATGAGACAAAAATAATGAAGTTATCCTTTATAACAGTTGGAGAGAAAGAAGTGAAAATTATGGTATATAATTCTTTCTATTTCCCCTAGTAGTTTTTTATTCCGTCTTCTTCCTAAATTTCTCTATTTATGAAAAATTGTCCAACAAAATGTGGTTCTCAAAGTGTGATCATCTGTTGCATGGGTGAAAACCTCAGAGAAAATAAATAAATAAATAAAAGGATACCATTTTGACATTCAAGGTATCCAATAGTTGTAAGAAATTAGGGAGGAAAGAAATTTAAAAAAAAAAAAAAAAAAAAGCCACCAAAGTTAGAATTATGGAAGGTTGCAACTTTCAAACACACATTATTATGTAGGGTTCATAATTTTGTCTAAATTTCTGAATCAATAAGTCCCGAGGTTCGTATTTATTGGAGGCGTGCCTATATTGGTTATTCTTAATCATCATAGATTTTACATTAGCAAGACATAGGATAGGAGGACAATACGTCAAGACAGAATATATTAGTGTTAGGTTAAACCTTTGTTGTTGATATGATATGTATCTTCGGTATGCAACAATACCGACAATTTTACATGGTAAAATGTCTTCCTATCTGTAAGCATTATATTTTATTGGTTAAAGCCATTTCAGATAGGGTTAAAATCCTTATTATCAAATAGTAGGAACATCAATCTCCATTAAAATCTATTTGGGTTTGATTTTTCCTCACCAATTTTTGACTTAAAATTTTGTGTAGTAACTCTAATACAAATGGTCTTATACCTTCCATGTAAATATTAAGGTGAGAGTCTCACTATCATATTACAAAATATTTACTAAAATATGTTATGAAATAAATATAATAACCGGTATACTTAAACTTTTTTATCACATGGTTATGATGGTAAACTTAATATAGTGTCAACATAGAAGATCATAAGTTCTTAAATACTCATTACAACTTGTTTAGAATTAAGTTATCCACTTAATGGGTTTTAGTCAAAATCAAAATCTTGATCCACGAATGAGGAAGATTGCTATATAATGAATATAATAGGTCCTATAGTATTTGCGAGATGGTTGTGATACTGTTGTTAATGAAATAAAGTATATTCAATTATATTAATTTATCTTATTATAATTATAATAATAATAATTTATGAACTCGTTGATGAGCAAATTCTACCATTACCTAGTCGCTCCATCCAATGCCGTTAATCCTAAGCAGAGGTTCCTTAAGGAAGAAAGGAAATCGCCGATCATCTGATAAGATCGGTATATTGCTCATATATCCTTCTTGTTAATCTATGCCGTTGTTTTTCAATGGCCAGATTTCTTTGTCATTTTCGATTTATAATGCCAGTCCCACAAATATCATTAAAAAAAAAATTGAAGACATTTCTTAAACTATTGGTGACATTCTATTTATATAATATTTGCTAAGTAAAATTTATTGGATTTCCTACGTGGAAGAGTACAAAACATCACTAATCAAAATGCTTATAACTTTTTATCTCGGTAAATGATCAATAAAGCACTTATTCCAACAAAGAATAAATCACCCTGGCCCTTCCTTTCTTGCCCCTTAATTGTCAACAATTAATCATGTTACATTACCGTAAAATGCCAGGAGGTCATTGCATGCCAACATGTAATTATATCGTGGCCGGTGCCGGTCCATGATTTCCCAAGGTTCACAATAATTGCCATTGACAAAACCATAAGTGACTGGTGGTAGTTAATTATAAAAATAAATAAAGTACAATTACTACATGTCGTAGTTATCTTAATCCATAATTTTCTATAAAACAATGTTTGTCCATATTAACCATGATTAATTATGAAATAAATAGAAGTGAGGGAAATTTTGTGATCCCATGTTGATTTTGATGGAACTGGTCCAATCACTATCTAACGATTCACACTATATCTAACCATTGAGGTAATATATATATGATAATTATCTTAATCCATAATTCTCCATAAAACAATCTTTGGCAACAAAAATCATCCACCAACAAGTACTAATGGTGGTATTGGTTAATTATAAAGATAAATAAAGTTAAGATACTATATATGGTAATTACCCTAATCCATAATTCTCCACAAAACAATCTTTGACAAAAAAATCATCCACCAACAAGTACTGATGGTGGTTTTGGTTAATTATAAAAATAAATAAATTCATATGCTACATATGGTAATTATCCTAATCCATAATTCTCCACAAAACAATCTTTTCCAACATAGTACATCAAACATTTAATATATATATATATATATATATAAGAACATTAAGTCAATAGAAGAATATATCTTGAACTTGAAAGATAATTTAAAAAAAAAAATGTTTAATATTAACCAATATTTATCCTTTAATAATTATCATAGTAAAATCATAAGAAATTTATAGTTACAAGAAAATATGATTATGTTTTAATAAGTAATTTGATTTTATTTTACAGATTGGTACCAATCATAAATTTATATGGTTTGAGTTGAAATTTTTCAAAACTAAATTACTTAATAATATAATAATAATAATAATATAATAATAATAAAGCTGTACTTTTGTTTCATTTTGGTTCTGATTACGAATTCGCTCAATATTGTTTTCCACCCCTGTTGATAGTCATGTTATATCAAAATTGCTATTAAGATGTGTTTAGTTGTATGAATTACTATCACGTAAAATTACAAGTAACAATTTATATTTGTCCATTTCTCTCTCATAGCCATTATGTATGCAGTACTTTTATGATGTGTCTTTGTTGTATAGATTATCACTGTGTAAAATGATAAATAATAACATAAATCCACATCCTCATGAATTACTCTTAAATGATTTTCTTCTTTATCATCTCCTACACTTCCCACCTTAGAAACACTTGTTACTTGACTCAAGCTATCTGTTATATAAAACATAATAAATATAATTTTTTCTTTCAACCAGATTTGATAAGTAATTTATTTGTATTTTAATAATAGTTATTCTTGTTTATATCAGCTAAATAATATAATAGGTAAAATTACAGCTTTATTAAATTTCTATTGGATTACAAGTTGCCTGTCCAATTCATCAATGTAACTGCTTTTATATCTTGATTCATGAAGTGAACAAGCTGTTACAGATTGATGTTTTCGTTATATCTTCAACGATCATACTTTAATATCTAAGTAAAGTAAACAATTTATTGTAAATATATATTATCATACAAATTAGGATACAATAAGACAGATGTAAATTGAAAACTACTAAAGGGGTCTATCATATCACCGTTGAAGAGTTATAAGAGCTTATGCAATAAACATTTTAAAGATTACAAGACGGTAAATGGGACGGCCCCATGTTCAAAGAAGAAGGGGAAAAAAAAAAAGAAAAAAGAAGAAGTTGTTTTCTTAAAAGGGCAATCGATGTCTTAGACAACTGATCTGCTTTTCGTTGGTCACCTAATTATACACCGGTAAAGAGGCTATAAATTTCAATTTTCATAATGTTTTATAGAATATAAATGCCTTGAGAATTGAATTTTCATAGCATGACTAAGGAGGAAAGGTATCTAGTGGTGCTAGAAAAGAATGCGAAGAAAATGTAAAGCGTTATTCACTACGATTTCTATTGGGTTGTTGGAGGTGAAAAAGATTTAATGGGCATTAAAGTTAACGCAGCATCAATAGAATAGAGAATAATATGACTTTTTTGTAATTGGACTAAATCCTATAATTAGGTATGGTAACGGTTAAGTTTCAAATTAAGAACCAAACTGAAACCCTCCAATGGTTTAAACTAGAATTGGATTGATTTGGAGGTTCTAGTATTTGCTAGAAAATCACAATTTTTCGATTCTTATGCAGTTTTTCAACCTAGAACTGAATAAAACCAACAATTATTTTAACTAGTTCAACCATAAAAGAAATAAAAAAAAAAAAAAATTGGAGAAAAATAAAAAATAATATTAAATATATATTTAAATGTTTAAAGTATTTCATGTGAGTAATAAAAATTTATTACCTATTTATAGCTTTTAATGTTTTGTTATTAACAACGCACATTTAACTATAGCTTAAAAGCATGTAGTTTAGTTTATACAAACTTTTACTAAAAGTGAAATCTCTTTCATTAACATGAGGACTACTTATTGTCTTGTAATTTTCTTTCTACCTAAGTATTTTACAATCATATGTTGCTAACACGATAATTAAAACTAGATGTGTTTTTATATAAATAAAAAATATCTTAAACAAATAAGTAAAAAATGGGTTAAAGACTATAAATTAATTGTACCTAATTACTATTTTGAGTTTATAATTTTTCATATTTAAAAATAAATTTTGATTTATATTTTTTAAATTTGAATAATAAAACATAGCGATCCCACGGTTTCAGAACTAGGCTGAGAAATGCTAATTTATGGAATCGGATAGGAAATATCTCCTACGGTGCCGATTCTGGATTTTCAATATCCAAAACCAAAACTGGAAGTTTCAAACCCATGAAGATGTCTACCTATAATATAACCATATGCAACAAATGTGAACCTAAGACCAGTGGCAAAGGTACCTTGTTCAAGTTTTGGTTTAATTTTGTTTTTTTCAACATTACTAATTATAAAGATAGCAGGAAAATAGCAAATAATCTTAATAAAATTTGACTTATGTGTCAATAAATATGATGAACTTTCAAATATTGTAAATGGTCCCTCTAATTTTTTATATATCGGCAATGTAAAATACATTTGATTTTTGGAGTTAAAACAAGACACAAAGATTAAAATTATAAAGTACTAAAATATACTAGGAATTTTGTTATTGAAAGTCAAAATTTAAGGAGGCCATTTTCAACTTTTAGGATATTTGCAAATATATCAAAGTTAAAGGAAATAATTTATAATATTAACAATTTTAAGAGATATATTTACACCAAATTAAAGTTAGAGAGAGGCAGCTATTCATGTTTTTCCACTTATCCAGTGATATCTCCCCCAACATTACACTCTTACATTAATAATTTTGAGATTACAAGTTAACGTGCGTAAAGCCTTGGTTGCATGTTAATTGTTTTTACTAAAGAGATGTTGATACCCTTCCCTGTAAGGAGGGGAGCCCATATTAGATTGGCTTTTTTACCTTCTATCCCTGGTTGTATGTTAATTGTTGATATTTAATATATGGTTATTCTTATTTGTTCACTACAAGAAAACTTGGTTTTAAAAACAAAAATTTTATCTATAAACATAAATTTCTACTGTAAAAACAAAACTAAAAACTATCCTTGCTAACTATATTTATAAAAGTAGAACTTCTTTTAACCATTGAAATTTATGTTTCTAAAAATCAGTTTTCCTATAGGAACAGACAAATCATCGAAGAAGGCCAATAATTTTGAATCGAGAACTCACTAATATTTTGGCCTTTTAGATTAAAGTAATGAAAAATTATGACGTATACAATCGGTGAAAAATATTTTTTTTTCCATGGGAATTATAAGTTTACATATGATTTGAGACAAGAAATCTCCAATCGTTTAATAACAAAGTTTATGAAAAATAAACCCTAAAAATTTGAAAGTTTCAGTGGAAGAGTTGAGTCTTTCATCATACTTTTGATGAGTGAATTTACCTTCTCTCGTGTCAAAGTCCTCGGAACTTACACCACATGAACACAATAATTAAAATAGATACTTTATTACTAGTAAAAGAAATTGGTTTCATTCTCTTGAAATTAAGCACAGAAGATCAAGTTGTCCTATCGAAATATGTAAGATCAAGATCACAACTCTCCACAAAAATCAACCACCACTGTGAAAGATCAACCCACATAATTAGAACTTTAACAGGATTAATTTGCCAATGGATGATAATATAAAAAGACATAGAATAGATGATACTTTCCTTTTTGTCCAAGATGTCAAAGTCAAAAGAAGGGCATAGAACATGCGCTCAAACGCAACTGAAAACGTCCAAGCTAATGCATCTTTTATTAATTAGCTAGTCAAAACAAAACCACAAGTAAGAAAACTTCAACATCCTTTATTACTTTGACCTTTATTACTTCTAAGTTGGTTACTTTTGCTACATCCACATGCTAATTGTCTTTGAAACTTTAAGAGCCTTTAAGAAACTTTATGACTGAAAACCGGTAAAAACAATTTTATTCCTATAAATAAAATCAATGACGATTATATTTGCAATAAAAATTTATATTCAGATATAGAAATTTTATATTTAAATCTTCCTTTTCATACGGTGTGCACAATAGTTTCATTGTTTCAAAGGATAAGGTTAAATGGAAATGAATTATGAGCACACGATAGGAAACTAAAGTGTCGTTGTGAATTCTCAAGAAAATTAGTAAGATGAAAACCGCCGCAAGAAGAATGGGTTAAAACTCAACAGAAACGCCTCTCTGAGATAGACCAATCGTATGAAGCAATAACTATCGGAAGTATCTTGAGGGATGAATTCCCACAGTGGTAAGGAAGAATAGAGCTAGATGGTACGCAAACGTACCGACAACTGAGCTTCAGGCCATTTACTGGGACCTCAAATATTACAGCACATAACTTTAAAGAACATCAAGATCAACACGAATTCGACGATAGTGATAAAATTATTTCATTTTCATAGTCATTTAAAGAATAGCATTATTATGGTATATGGTCCAATTGGCATTGGGATCATATTTTTCCATTCCTTGAGCCTTTTTTTTTTCCCCTATGTCTTTGTTAACAAAAAAGATATCAAAAGAAAAAATATATAAATATACGTATATATTCCCTCATTTAAAATCACATACCTGACTAGTTTCTATGAGATAAATATACTTAGCCTTTACTTTATCCATTTTTATACTTATTCATATCTCATTGCATGAAATGTATCATTTCAAACCCTTTCTCTTGTTACATCTTAGTAAGGACATTCTTGTATTTTGTTTTAAATAAATCAATTTTGTGGGTTTATACGTGTGAACTATATTAATTGTGTAATAAAGCTATCATAAAAAAGTCCAATTGAAGTGATCTAATAAAGTTATGGACATTTAAAACATACATATATATATATAAGTATGGAATATTATGTGTAGAGATCGGATAATATTGTTTCCTATTTTATGATGGGCAAAATAGGAAATAATAAATAAAACATAAATAAATATGGTTATGGTCCTCAAGTCATATGTATCACATTACTCTTCTAACATCCCATTATCGAAGAGAAAAAGAAAGAGATAAACGAAATCTCCTAAAAACTACGTATTGACTTCGAAGACTAGACCATCCAATTACAGGGGTTTTTGTGCGTCTTCGATATCATATATTCAAATATGCTTCCGTAATTATTTTATATGTTTTTGCCCTGATCTTGCATATGTTATTGAGTTTAGAGATTTAAAGGTTTAATCCCAACAAGTGGTATCAGAGCGATGGTTTGCTGGAAAACTCATGGTTGGTTCACCATGTTGAAAGAAGAGTTTTGATGTGACTCGTTTGTGAAACTCATGGTGAGTAGGTCACCCACAAAGCTTTAATGGGTCAATTTAATAAACACTTGATGGGAGTATGGCCTACTCCATTGTGGAGACTCACACTTGAGGAGGAGATCATTAGGATGTAAGTGTAAGAATTCCACATGAAAATATGAGTCTACAAGGTTTTGCGTTATAGATGGTATTAAAAGCCCATCGATTTCTCCCAATTTAAGGCGTACTTCAGATCCCAACAATTTAACTCTTGTACTAATTGATGGCGTTCTTAATCTATAAACTGGAGACATAAGCCTGATGACCAAAGGAAGGAAGAAAAACTCCCAATCATCAAGATTCCAATCTCATTTTGAAGCTTCCATGCAACTATACTTTCTTAATCTTTTACTAAATGTATGTTTTTTCATCATATTCTAATAATTTTAGCATCATATTTTTACATATTCAAATAAGATTTTGTCAAAAACAGATATCGATAAAAAACCGATAATTTTACTCTAAAATTACAAAACAAAATGAGAGATATTGATATAATAAGTACATGCAAATCAGATATTATAAATATAAATAAAAATCTTACAATACAAACAAACTCATAACATACATTTATAAATATCTGAAAAGAAACAACTGTAAAAGCTTTGGTACAATTATTTATTACATAGAATGGTTGGTTTTCTTTCCAAATAAATTCATCCTATTCATTGGCCAGTACTAACAATTTAAGAACTTTATAGCCAATTTCTTTATTGAAGTTTCGTACACCATACCTTTTGTATCATTTTATTGATGCATTTTTTTACTTTGACTACATTGTGAGAGCGACAATTGGACCTTGCTGAGGTCCACTAATCATCGCATCTTGACTCGTTCATCCTCCTCTCTTCTTTATTTATCAAAGTTTTCCCCACTTACTTTAATATATTGTTTTTACTTCGTATTCTAACTCTTTTGATCTGCATGCATAGGAACATATGCACTTACCTTAATGAGTTAATTAATAAATCACATATAAAGGTAATTCAGAGACATACCGATAACCATTTAACCTCTAATTTAAGGGTTTGTTTGTGTTGCTCTTAGATCATTTTCCTATTTTATTTTTATTATTTTTAAATAAATCGTATTTAAAAACAGATATAGATAAATAAAATAAATATTTTTATTCATAATTATATCAAACATACTAGATACTAATAAAATAAAAACAAGATATAAATGAAATATAAAAAAGATTCAAATACAGATCAGATTCCGTAACCGATAATCCAAACGGACTAACTTAGGCATGGGAATCGTAAGCTTCAACGGGCCTTCTTGGTCTTAGACGCTCAAAAATCAAAATTAAAGTGGCTGCGAATGTGTAGACACTATAATGAAATAATATGATATGTGTATATCATGAAAAAGAAAAAAAAAAACTCATAAATTCACTTAGATGAAATAAAAATACATCACATGATATATCAACAAAAATAACTTTAACAATCATTAACTGGGGTATGGTGTAACCAAAAAGGGAGCAACGAAAAATCCTATAGCCTTATAAATTTAGGGCAAGAGAAAATGACATTTCAGCAAACAAAAGTAGCAAAAAGTGGCCAAATATAGTATACCCAAGAAATCAAAACGATTGGAAGGCCCTAAATATGGTTAATCAGGAAATTTTCGAAAAGCTTAAAAAGAAACATTTTATGATTTTTCAGAATTGATTAAATGAAAATTTAAAAAAAAAAAACAAAAAATCATTTTCCCAGTCGACTCTTCCATCCATTTACTTGTTTAGCATGGTTTTTTTTTCTTTTTTTTTTTTTTTTGGGCTAAAACCTAGTTTAGCATGCACTTATACAATAATATAACAAAGTATGTACATATGAATACTTTTCTAGTGACAAACTTTTAAGAGAGAGAGATTGACCTGGAAATCAACATGATCCATTTATATATCTCCATCAATATATCATGAAGGGTTTTACAAAGAGAATCCAACGGAGCTTACTTGGCACTGTGCCCACCTTTAATACATATACTTTATCATTTGACACATGCTAGTACAAAGGAGAAGATTTATATATATGTGGGTGTGTGGTGAATATAAAATTATAAATGATATATAAGGAGGTGGACAGAATGCCAATAATCTCTGTGGGAAGCCCTTTGCAGAACCTACATGAATGAGAATGAGAAGAGAGGAGTGAAATCCAAAGGGCAGATCCTTGATGTTTTGGCTGATGATGGCAAAGAGGATACGGAAGTTCAACATTTATTGATTGAAGCGATGAGAGGAGTTTCGGCCCAAAAAGAATAAGCCGATCAGAGGAGAGAGAAAGAGGGTGTTATGGGGAAAAGAGGGGGTGAAGCTTGAAGGTCTTCTTGATGGGATGTTCAGCATCAGTGCTTTTTTTTTTTTTCATTTTTTGCCCCGTAGATGCTTAACATAATTAAGTGCGATTTTATTAGATAAAATAAAAATAAGTGATTTGGTTAAAATTTGACCTGGAAATTTAAATTAATTCTGAAGGATAACGCGGTATTGCTTTGCCCCCGGTAGGATAAAATGGAAGACTATTAAAAATTCAATAACAGTGTTATTTTTTTTTTTTTTTTTAATGTATTTAAGCTTCAGCATTGACAGAAGAGTGTACTAAATATTACTTATAAGAGTAACTGAATCCATAAGTTGTTTATTGGCCAAAAATATAAAAAAAAAATTTCATAAGCCGTTTAACATATCAACTATTGATTTTCGTGTCAAACAACTCCTCTACCAACTTTCTTTATTGGTGAATCTTAAGAGAGTTAATAATTTTTTAAAAAGTTTTTTAGTTGACACACATCATACTCAACTAATAAAAATAGGAGAGAGAGTAAAAATTTTATTTTTTGAATTACTTAGCTAAGAACTCTAACATTAATTCTAATGTCAAGCAACTTCGTTTATTGGTTTTTTGGGTTGCTTTGTATGGAAGTCTGTGTCAAGCAACTCTAATAAGTTGCTCTAATGGATCTGTTTATTTCATATTTTTCTTATCATTTTTATATTTTATTTTTGTTTTTTTCCAAACAAATGTATGTCAAAAGATAGATACAGATAAAAAATAAATAATTTTACTTGTAAACAAATCAAAATATATCAAATGCAAATATGATCATCTGATACAATGCAGATCAAATAGGCCCAAAATATGTGAGCTCTATTAAATGGAAGAACTTTCTTAAAAAGGAAGAGTATTACAACCTTAATAACATTTAATTAATTAATTATTTATTTTTTAATGTATTTGGACTTCAACATTTACGGAAGAGCACTTTGTGAGCACTATTAAATATTAGCTTATAATAGGTTATATATATTGGTAGTATTTAATCTAATAAAAAAGCAACGAAAAAATTATTATTGTTATGATTATAAAAAATAAAAGTTTTTATGCCACGTTTGATACGTAGGAATCGTTCGGAATGGAATGGATTGAAATAAGAGAAATGAAATGGAAGGTGAAACGATAAATCCATCTCTTTATTTAGACACATCTTGGAATGGAATGGAATTGACATGTTATTTGTCAAAAATATCCTTAATAATCAATGTAAGTAATAAATAAGTAACAGAATAAAAAGGTAATTTAATATTAATTATTTATAAAAAAGGAATGGAATCACGATTCTACCTTCTTAAGGGCGGAATCGAATTCCCTCTCAAGTTAAAGCTGGAATAGTCGGAATCAACGATTCTTAGGAATCACGATTCTGACTTTTAAAAACGCAACCAAACGTGGGAATGGAACTCGATCTCAATTCCATTCCGGATTCATTTTTGCATACCAAACATGACATTAGGTTTGATAGGTTGCCTATTCCTAGAATGGCATGCAAATCCCTTAAGACGTTACTATAGATAGGTCGTTTGATCTAAATACCATAGTAGGATGAACTTCTACAAAATATTTTACTTTTCACTTTTGTTTCATTTCTTTCTACATTTATCAATTTATCATAGGTTTGATGGGTCATGTATTTAATTTAATAAATAAGCATCATTAAATATATTTAATTATATAATATTATAAAAACATAAATATAAAAGAAAACACTTGAAAATTTTCGAAAGCCTTTCAGGGGCACGATTGGTTGCACCCGACTTATGATGGCATGTGAAGCCTTTAGTGGCATATAGGGCTACAAATGAATCGAGCTATTTGCAAGTTGTTCAAACTCGACTCGCTTCAAGCTTAACTAAGCTTAGCTCGAGCTCGATTAGTAAATAAGACAAGTGCGATCCTAAAATAAAGCTCATTTATCTAAACAAATCAAACTCGAGCTTTGATTTAAGTTTACAAGTCAACTTGTGAATAAGTTTGTTTATGCTCGTTAACAAGCCAGCTGATAAGCTCATTAGCAGATTTGTGCATTTTTCATACATGATATATTATCAATAACTACATAATAAAAATGATGAAAAAAAACAAATTTATATTTAATAATTTTGTATATATATTATAACAGCACTTATATATCATATTTTAGATTTTAAAAAAAATGAAAATGAGCTATCTAAATGAGTAGAGCTTGAAATTAAATTTCAGACTCAATAAAAAAGCTCAACTTGACTTAGCTTGAGTTTGTTTCATAAAAGAGCCGAGCTCGGACCTTAATTTCAGGCTCGATAAAAAGCTTAAGCTCACTAAATTTTAAACCAACCGAGCTCAAGCCTTTAAAATTAAAGCTCAATTCGACTCGACTCACTTGCAGCCTTAGTGGCACCAATGTTATGACTTATCTTCTCGACCCGCAAATGAATATCTACCTATAGAATTAATGGACCTTTTGTTCAAATTTAGTGTACAGTAGAAGGTAAGTGTAGAGAGCTAAATTTAGGTTATGAGTCTTGAAGTCCAACAACAACTTAGGTTTGGCTCTTTAGGCTGAGTGAAAGGATCCAAAAGTCAAGTCCACAAAATTAGGATGAGTAAATGAGATATGATATGGTGAGTTTAGAGTAGGGACTATTGGACAAAACCAACCCATCTGCTTTCAACCCTTTTTCAAGAAGCTCGTGCACTTAAAGAGGTTGTCAATAAGCCAAAGAGCTTGCATAAAAACCCATCAATGGGAGAACTTGTAACTCTCATTGATGCTTAGTACGATCTAATAGACATCATTAAGAGTCAAGGTCTATAAATACCCAAAGCTCATCCTTATTTGATGGATTCAGAATTTGAAAAGGATGTTATTGTGTTGTTAAAATACTCTCATAAAAGATCAAGTAGAGTTTAGTATGATGAAAATATTGTTTTCTCCTCTAGAATAGTAGGGTTGATGTTATATAACTCATCCACTTATCACTGGTATATTTGAGCTCCCTAAGGCTATTTATTCCTCTTCTCTAACTTCTCATTCTTAGTCATTCCTTATGTGTGCTTCCACGTCTCTCTTTTGTGGTCATGTGTAGCACGAGATGCTCGCTGCACACACCACTATAATTGGATCCACCCCACTAGAGTAGGCTTGTAAGAGTAAGTAAATAAACTATTTAGTTAGATAAATCTTGGTCTTATTTTTAAATAGGTCTCATATATATATAAGGTTATTGCCTTGATTGTAAAGCATCAACTATTGAGTGAATTGACCTATACTTTGAAATTACACTAGGAATACTCAAGAGGGGGAGGGGGGTTGAGGGCTTGTGAATTGAGTATTTTCCTTAAAAGTCTAATTAATTAATTTTGATTCCAGTAAGAAAAAAGATATTGACTTAATTGTAGTGGATTAGTAACAACAGATATAATGCGTAATTTAAAGAGATTAAGATAGAGAAAATCAAGCCAATATTTTAATATGGAGTTCGACCCTCTTCCTACTCTCTACGATCCACCAAATGACTAATCGAGTTCTTCACCATCACTTCAATTAATTTCAAAAGATAACTCAAGATGAACAATTACACAACTTAGGAAATAAAATAATTCCTTTCTCTCTAAGTGCTCTTAAATGAACAGCAATAAATTTGAACTGAGCACTAGAGTGTATTTTCTCTCTTTAATAGATTTACAAATATTATATACAAGCGAACAAAAAGAACGATTTATTTGATTACAATAAAGAGTTCATAAATGATTTTGGAACTTCCTTCTTATGTTAATCTCTAGGACTTGTATATAAATAGACTTTGAATTTCAAAAGTCCATTAGACACAACGTCTATAATCTGCCAAATATTAAATGCCCTTCAATGACTCTTTTCTTGCCACATCAGCTTCACACTTAAAGTTATTGTGCCTCAAATACTCGTCGCGCCCCAACTTTGCCTTTGATAGAGTCTCCACATGCGTGCTTCTTTGAGCCTCAAATTTGAATTGCCGTACCCTAAGTCTTCATCACGTCAAGTCCTCAAGATAACCCGCGACCAACACTGTCCACTTCTTTGCCTTGTCGCACTTAGACTTTAACTTATCGTGTCTTGATCACTTGATTTGTCTAGGCCTCGACCAACCCATCGACCACTAATTTGGCATTCTTGAGCTTGTAGAGCTTTGGCCTTTACTTTGTAGCGCCTTAACACTTGACTTGAGCTTGCCCTTGACCATCCCCCATTTCTGCTAAAACTTGTAGAAAACTCCACAAACATGCACAAAGCGCTCACACACACACACACACACACACACACACACACACACACATATACATTTAACTAATTAAGTGCAGTTTACAATAGATAATAGCTAATTATGTATTATATTGTCTCATTAAAATTCTCATTAAACTCTCAAGTTCAATACATTCTAGATAATCTTTATCCATATTTTCTCTCTCTATAATATTTTTTAATGATTTAGATCTTCTTAATTTTTCCTTTCTCAATTTTCCTTACAATTCAATTGTTTATATTTTTAAAATGCCTTAGACATTATTCCGACATCATTTTCTTTATTTTTATATTAACCATTGATTACATGAGTAAAAAGGGTATTGAGAGAAAGTAAATGAAAGAAGACCATGTCCCTATGAATGAGTCAAGTTGAACTTAGCACTCTTCTTATGATATAGGGTATTTAAATGCCATTAAAATGTTAAGAAATCAATTCCATGGTAAGTGATATCAAATAAGTGTAAAAAGGAAGATGTTGTCTAGTATTTAGAGCAAAATCCTTACTGCTGAGTAAAAGGTTTATTAGGGGTGTACAAAAAAATCGATGAAGCTGAAAAACCAAACCGAAATAAAAAAATCAATCGAAAAAATATGGTTAACTGGTCCATTGGTTTGGATTTAGGATTATGGTTTTTTTTTTTTTTCTGGCTTTTTGTTTTGGTTTCGGTTTATAACCACAAAAAAACCGACAGTTAATGGTTAACCATTTCAATAGTTATAAATTATTATATATATGATTTACGTATGTTTATATTCTTTGTATTTTCATTAAAGTACTATGGTTTGTCTTATGTTTGATGAGAGTTAATGTGGTAATTGATTTGGTTTGATTTTGTTGATAATAATACATCCAACTTGTTTTTCCCATTTTTCTTAATTTGATTTTCCTTTTTTTAAGCTCTTATAATATATATATATATATATATAAATAATTTAAAGATAAAATCTATGATAAAAGATAAAAAAAAAAGGTTTGTTGTAACTATTAATTTGATTTGTTAAAACCATTACATTAAATGATTAAAAAACTGAAAACCGAAAAAATTAACTGAAAAAAAGGGTTAATCGTAAGAAGGTTAACAGGTTATAATGGAAGGTTAAGGATCATGATATTAAAAAAACAATCATTTAGGTTAGGCTTAAAAAATAGGTCACAGATCGGTTAACCGAACTGTGAATACCCCTAAAGTTGATTGTGATAACCATTGTATTATTACATAAAGTACAACGTCCATAGATTTGCCAATTTTGCTTAGCATTATTAAATTGGAGAAGGGAAAGTTGAGTATCATCAAGGTGATGAGGTAGTTTGATCATCATCCTTAAGACCTCATTGAGGAGTTGGAGGACAGACTCTAAGTTGAGATTTAAGAGGCCTTGAATCGAATCACAAAGAAGATGAGACATTGTGAAGGAGGCTCTAGTGTAAAAGAAGTATATTTTTAAGTCTCAATAGATACTCCTAAAGCTAACGAGAAAGCTTATGAGGCAAATATCAATGCAACTCCTGTAACCACCTAAAAGGAGATTAAGAATCTTAAGACTTAACTAGCAGCATGTAAGGCATTAGTGGTTGGTGAGATGACCATTCAATTAACCCTTAAGAGATGTGCCCAAGCCATAGTATTTTAATGGAACCCAATCTAGCTAGAAGGTACATAACATCTTGATGAACCTAAGAGTTTATATATACTTTTTAATGAGACAAACCTATAAATTTACTTAAAACTAAGTTAATATAAATAGACATGTTTTTTAGCAAGACAATCATTACATAAAGGCATTACGAAAGTTAGAATTATGAAAAGACTCAATAAAATGTAAACCATAAGAGATAGTATGTTTTTGTTCAAGAAGTTTGAACCATTTCACAAGAGGTCTAGAATTGTGCGACTTTTATTTGCAACAGGTACCATGCATCATAATAGGTCCGAACTATTTCTCAAAGGTCCAGACCACTTGAAGCTCTCAACGATGAAATGAACTAGAGGTCCAGACCAATTGCATAAAGGTCTGAATCATTCGTGAATAGAATCTTTGATGCACAAGAAGTTTGTACCTTTACATAAAGGTCTGGATCAATTGTAACTTTTCTAGTTGTTGAAGAGCATTTAATGCAAGATTAAGCTTAGAGATTTTTGTGTCCAATGTCTACAATTTCACTCCTTCATATTTAAGAGCTTTCATTTGCTATCAAACCAAGAAATCAATTGTTCTCTTATATTGTATTCTTGTAAGTCATTTCAAGCTAGTTAATATCCAAAGAAAAGTGTAGTTCCTTGTTCTTCTTCTTGCAATTCTTGTAAAAGGCATTACGCTTATATTTGTTTTTTAAAATATCTTGTGTAGCTCATTTTGAGCATGGTATTGTTGGTGGTTAATACAGAGGTGTCCTAATTGAAGACATTAGTGTGATCATGAAGATTAGGAGATAGAATGAACTCCATATTAAATTCCAAGCTCGATTCTCTTAACACTACTCTCTCTATTTACTGCATCTTACATTGTTGAATACTTACTTATGATTCTTAAATTATGAACAATGTTTCAAATTATGACAAAAATTGCATAAATACTCAATTCACTCATCTCTTGAGTATTTCCCCTACTGTACTTAGTGTTTTTCACTTCATATGTGAATTAAAACTTTACTTTAATGCAAATCTTTGGATTAGTTTCATTCATGAGTTCAAAGGTTCTTTTTTCACCAAAAATGGCCTTAGTGAAACCAAAATTAAAATTCATAATTTGTCTTTAAAAGGTGAAATGGAACATTATACTCAAGAGTAAGTTGATGCTGAATATAACAGATTTCAACCTAGGCAATTCTTGTATCATGTCTCTTGATAAGCTTGAACCAAGGGCTAAGATATCATTACAGCATATAGGATAAAAGATATCTCATTGGCCACAATATTTGTTTAGGGTTTAGTAAAGTTGAAAAGCAAAGACCCGAATCCTCTAATAGTAAAGGAACAAGCAATGATAAAACTAAGAAGATAAGCAGATCCTCATAAAGAATGGGAAAATAAAGGAAAGGGATAATAGCAAATTGGGGAGGGCGGGTAAAATAAAGGATATGAAACAATATAACTCATTCCATATTTTTATGCCATAAAGACAAAGTTGTTAAGAAATATAAAAAGGGTATTGTTTATTGAAGTAATGGTTAGAGCAACAAGTCAAATACTATAATTGACAATGAGGCTCACCTCTTTGTTATAGTGGTAGCAATATCTAAGGTTAGTTTAAAGGTTATGATAGCAAATTCTTTAACCGAAGATTATTAATTCAAAAGAAATCCCAACACTTAAGGTCATAAAGAGGGTAAGCTAATAATGGCATGTCTTTATTGAAGTTATTCATATAGGCAATTTCAAATTTGTTATCAATATAGAGTTGTAAAATAATATTGATGCTCCTATTTTTTAGGCAATTGCATTTGTGTATTTAATAGCAAATCTCAATGTGTAATGCTAATGAACTAAATGGCTGGTTAAGCCACGAAGTTCCTTTAAGTAATGGAACTGGCAAAAGGAATTGAGAGGAACAAGGAAACTAGTTTGACAATTTTTAGATTGAAAAAAATCTCAAGATATATCCTATCGATGGTCGGAAAAATGTTAAACAGTTTTAGGATATAATCAGCTACTAAAAATGCTTCCCTTTCCTTCCTGTAGATGTCCCTGTCAAGGTTAGATAAGACAACAAATCAAAAACTTATTGGAAGTGTGTTATATTAGGCCCTTTAAAAGCTCATTTTATGTTTAAGTTCTCTTTAAAGGGAACGAAAAGGATTGATTTAGTTGTTCATCGACTACACAACACTTGACAAGGTTATCATTAAGAATAGATATCCAATTCCATTGGTATTGAATCTTTTTCAAAAAGTAAATAAGGCATAATACCTTAGTAAGTATTCAAGATTAGGTCATCACCAAGAGAGGATTGCCAGTCATAATAAAACCGAGACAATTTATGCCACTGGGTATAATGCCTTTGAACTATTATTCCCTTTAGACTAATTAATGCACTTCCCACCTTTTATACACTCATTGGTTAAGCCTTGGCCTTATTTCTAGATCAATTTGTGGTAATATACTTAAAATACATAATGCACCATAGTTGCATACAGGGAAAACATATTGAACACCACATTTTGGTCCTACATATATTAAGGGACATTAAACTCCGCTAAGATGAGAGGGTATGCTTTCATATAATAAGAAGTGATACTCTTAAAGTACATAATCAAGATAGCTAAAGGTAAGATCCATGCTATGAAGGACTATAAAGTGTCAATCAAGCCTACAAAATTAAGACATTTCTTTGGAATGGTTAATGACCGAAGATTCATTCAATGGTACTTATGAGTGGCAACCCTTAGACAGACACGTTAAAGAAGAATGTCTCATAGAATCATAGCTGAAGAAGTCAAGAGGCCTTCAATGCTTTAAAACAAATAGTCATAAGGAAGTAAATTATATTGAGGTTTACATTCATAGTAATAATTTTTTTGTTAGTTATGGTGTTTTAATGTAAGAAAGAAACTGCATAACTTTTAAGAATCAAGTTGAATAAAATAAAAAGGAATTATTAGATATATGAGAAGGATAGGTGCCTGCTGCGATGCAATCTCTTCAAGTTTGGAGACATGACTTAGTGGGGAATGAGGAACCACGTTGTAGCAACCAATTACTTTCAAACTCAAAAGAAATTATCCTCAAAGCAAGTGAGATGGTAGGTTTTCCAAGCTAAATCAACTTTTCTTTGCCAATATAGTATAAGGAAGTCTAATATGGTTACAAATGCTCTTAATTGAAAGGTGAAGTTGATAGCAACTAGTAAACCAAATGGAGATTTGTTGAATTGAATATGAGAAAGAATATATCAAGATGAATTTTCAAAGATCCTTCTAAAATAGTGTGAATAAGGGAAGGTGAAAGGTTTTAAAAAAAAGAGGCTTGATCTACAACATAAACTCAACTCAATATGTGTACTTTACTCAGCTAACTCAAGGAGAGAGATATTAAAATGGGATGACTCTAGGAATGTAGGATGATGAGACATGAAAATTATGTTTAAACTTGTCTTATGCATTAGTAAATCAAGGTGGAAGGAGGGGTGTAGTAAATTTTAGAACATCTTTTTAGTCTCAAGTAACCATAAGAAGTGTGTCCATAGACTTCATTGTGAATATGCTAAAGTATAATGGATTTAATACTATAATGTTGTGACGTATTCCTTTAATTTGTCTTGTTTGTAACATTTACCAAAGAATGCCAAATTGAAAAAGGTAATAAAGTGATTCTTGATAATGTTAGAATGTATTGAAGAATGCTAGGGAATATTATGAGCGACCATGATGGATGATTTATGCTAGACTTTAGAGCTAGTTATCCAAACTAATGAATTTCACATTGAACTTGTCAACTAGTCATTGTCATAGATAGACAAGCAAATAGAGAGGGCAAATGCCTTGATAAAGTATTACTTGAAGAATTTAACTAGGGATAATTGATGAGATAAGCTAAAATGATGATTTGGCCCAATTCTCCTCCAATCTAGAAAAAAAAAAAAGAATCAATCGATATAAATTATTTTAAGAACATGACCTTAACCACAAGTACATACAATTATTCCCCAATTTGTGGCACTTTGCCTTGATTGACAATTAAATACTTACATCTAGCTAGTGAATTACTTCATTACTACTTCGTATCGACCAAATCATAATTACTCACATCGAGGTATTGTTCACTTTGACATGATATGTCTTAGAATTTTGTTCTTTAGTGCAACTACTTGCTAACGGGTTACACATCTATAATACTCCTTATGGAGCACATTTAACCTTAAAATTCCAATTGACTCTAAATTGTAATATCATAAGGCACCTTGATATTTACAATTTCATCTTATTTTATTAATGTATATTACAATAGTTGTTGCAAATATAGATGAACTTGTCCTCCAACCTATAAGTTTGTCATAGTATGGTGGAAAGGAAAGATTTAACTTGGAATTACTTGCAAAAGTCTATATAAAACAAACAAAGAAGTTTATAGATAAGAGAAAACAGGTAAATGTTGAAAGTAAATTATAGAGTTATAGTCAACTTATGGTCAATTTGACGCACTAAGAGCAACATGCTACAAAGATGTCAAAGAGCATTTGAAATATTAAAGTATGCTGAGAAAGTTTCCTATAAACTCGAGTTACCAAGATTGAGGTTTTGCTTAATTTTTTGTGTAAGTATGCTCTAAACTTATGATTAATGAAGGAGATTCAAAGAGGATGAAGTTCTAAAAGCCCCATTTGGTATATTGTGCTCATAAGACAAAGAGATAGAGAAGTAGCTAGAATATGACATTCAAGCCAACTACTTAAACATGGATATGTGCTAGCTTAGTTTGGTCTCTAAAAGAGCAACACAAGTTACCAACTCTTGAAGCAAATTTTTTTTTTTTTCATGTTACATTTATTGCTTGTCTTTTAATTAATGGCCTCTCTCTCTTTTACTTTGTTTTTCTTTTATATTTTATAACTAATAAAATCAATTTCATTATTAAAATAATAGATAGTTCAATAAATTTTTATTAATCGCTATTTATCTATTGATAGTTTTACCAAAATTAATGATTATATCGTCAATAATATAATTATTTCAATCTTATCACACAAAGTATTAGTAAATGAAAATTATCATTTTACTTGTAGTACTAATATAGATATATATGTATATACATATATTTACAAGTTAATATTATGAATAAAATGGATATATCAAACAATGAAACTACAAATTTCCTAACAATAGAAAATGAAATTGTAATTAGCTCCTAAAATATCAAAACCGAAAATAAAGTATTTAAACTAGGAATTTTGAGTATAAAATAGAGTTTAGGATATTTAATATAGTATGACTTCAATTTTCATATATATTATAGATTGTGTCCTTATAGAAGAGTATCGCACTACGTACCAATCGGAACTGAGAAACCCAGTTTGTTTATTTCTTCTAACCACTTAACCGCAAACCCTGTTATGAAGAAAAAAAACAATATATAAGGTAAATTACATCAAAAGGATTAATATTTTCATTAAGTTCATTTAAACTATCTATATTTAGTAGTTTAAAAGAGGTATCAATGTTTGAAGATAAGGTCATTTTAAGGTATTAACATTTGGCAAAGTGAGTCAAATAAGGTATCAATATTAACCATTATAAAAACTAAGGATATTTAATTCAAAACTAATCTAAACACTAATATTTTTAATGAACTTTATAAAACATTTATACCTTATTTAACACACTTTTCGAAATGTTTATACATATTTTTACCTACCTAAAATATTGATACCTTAAATGAAATTACCTGAAACGTTGATACCTTATGGTGTAATTTACCATATATATATATATATATCAAAGATGCACACTCACATAATGTAAATTACACCAACAGCTATTAACATTTGGGAGTAATCAATTCTTTTTTTTTTTTTTTTTTTTTGCTCGATGAAGTAAATTCATTTAAGGTATCATCGTTTTGAACACACTCACGTAATGTAAATTACATCAACAGGTATCAACATTTGGGAGTAATCAATTTTATATTTTTTATTATATTTTTTTATTTTTTTTTTGCCCGATGAAAGTAAGTTCATTTAAGGTATCAATGTTTTGAATGGTTAAAAAGAGGTGTAAACATTTAGCAAAGCATATAAAATGAGGCATTAACATTTTGCAAAGCTCATTGGAGGTATCAATGTCTAGGTTAGCTTCCAATTAAATCTAGGTTAATTACAAAAACATAACATGTGTTTTGAGTAATTTACAAACATGACTTATGTTATCATTTTTTACAATTAGATGATCCGAGTTTTATAAAAAAGTGTCAATATTTTTAATTACTATTAGAGGAAATGTGTTAGAGTTTTATTAGTCTAAAAAATTAATGTAATAAAAAATAATAAAAAAAAAATTAAAATTATTTTTTGAAAATTAGAAAATTGAAAAGAAAATGTAAAATTAATTTTATGACCAATAAAATATTGACACTGTCATTCTAAAATTATTAAATAATATTAATATTTTTGAATGAAACTCGTGTTACCTAATTGTAAAAAAATATAACATAGATCATATGTTTGCAAATTGATCAAAATACCATGTTGTTTTATAATTAACCCTTAAATCTATTTAATTTTCCATCAATAGATAATTCTTGATACCTTATTTGAGTTACTTTATCAAACATTGAAATTTTATTTTAACTACTCAAAACATTGATTCCTTAGATGGACTTACCTCCCAAATGATGGTACCTTATTTTAACAACTCAAAACATTGATACCTTGATTGAACTTACCTAAACATAGCTATATTTTAATGTAATTTACCTTATATATATATATATGTAATGTATGTAATGTATATATATAATCTCATCGCTCTATACCCCTTAAATGTTTATCAATCATAAAAGTTTATGGAATCGATTTCGATCTCTTAAATTTATAAAATCATATATTTCAAATACTTCAATTTCAATTCCACAAATTCCAATAAGATCAAGGTAACATTCTCTCTAATTCAAGACTAAGCTCTATAAGGTTTTGTCTATTCCCATTGCAACAGGAAGAAGAACGGTGATGGATTCGATAGAACCATAAACTTCAACAAATTCATTAATATGTTCCAGGTAAAGACATTGACTATACAAATTCATTTGAAGAGTTTGTCGACTACGTTTGCAATATGGTTAGGTTAATACGAAATTAAATGGTTTACCGTTTTTATTGTTTGTGTAGTGTTTAGTACTGTTATTTAATTGATATTTGGAGATTGATCTGTACTGTGTTGTGTTGTTATGGAATTACAAAATCATCGCGTCAAAACGGATTTGAAAATCAATAATATATTAAGGAAACGTACAGAGAAGAAACTCACCGTCCAGGTGGTGCCCCTCTTAATAGCTTGGCTAGTCATCGTCAAGCTAGGACTTGGTCAATACGATCAGACTGGCTAATCGTTGTAGACTCTCGACTTTGATTATTTCTGATGCATCCTACCTTTTCCAGATAAAATAATTTAAATTAAATCTTTTTAGTTAAGCTAAAACAAATAAATAATTGAGACACATTTATAGTGATGAAATATGATATTGTATTAATCGTAATCCTACACATTAAAGCAGTAAGATTGGTATTGAAAAAGTATGGCTATCGGATTTTGATGAAACATACTGCAATTTGCTTATTATCCAATGAAAGTCGCTCGATAATTATGAGAACTCCAAATAATGATTCTAAGAGTTACACAATAGTCATCTCGACAAGATGGATATTTTAAGAGTGTTAATACTACTCTTTTTATATTTGTTAAAGTTACTACTAACTCGAAAGATAATAAACAACACCATATTTATCAATTACGATTGAATTTCTTACTATGCCCTGCTATGTGTAATGTGTTTTCCCACACTATCTCATATGGATGGAGTTACAATATGCTCAACTATGTGAATTGTTTTCTAACACTATTTTGTATTGATTAAATTACAAACCAATTGGTTACCCGTGAATCTATTCATAACTAGCAAAATCATAAATAAACCGGACATGCATATCATTGAAATTACATCAATTATTTTCATCATTGTCCAACGATGGAACAATAGGAAATGAACACCAAGTCAAAAGTGATATCTATTTGAATTATGTTATACATATTTTGGTTTTCAACTTGGTGGAACAAACTAAGAGACAAGGGGATATGGCAAAGGAGCCATGTTTGGGCCAACATTTTGGGTTTTATTGTAAGTCTTTAGAGAACTTCGACCAAGATTGCATATAAGGTATCTAGTGCTACTTTAAGATTGCATTGAAGGTATCCGTGAGATAAAAGAATTATTTGAAAGATCAAACTTAATGCCGCTTTTAAGATATCCTAGGAAGAGTTGCATTTACGGTATGCTAGTGATTGCAATATATGTGAATAAATATTGGACGACTTGGATGTTGATGTATAGTAAATTCCTTATCCTAATGTCAAGGGAAGATTATACCTTAGACTTCATGCTGATTACCGAAAGACTATTTATGATATTGCATTGCATATGTGTGTTCACGCATCGCATATGTTTGATAATTTCTTTGTGCTTTGAATTAGGAGTGAAAATTTTTCACTCCTATCTCACTAAGTCGTGGTTTTATCCACCCCTCAATGGATTGCTTTGCAACAACTCCATTAGAGCATGACAAGACAAGATTGGTGTAAACAAGCATCATTGAAGCCTAAGGTAGATATTATAAACCTCTAAAATGTTAAGTGAAATTATAGAAATCCAAATGTATGTCAATGTAAGCTACTTATTATTGTTTAGTAGGGGATACTGATTCTTTATGATCCTATCGATCCATGGACAATCAAGATTCCACAGTCATTTCATATTATGATATATATATGCATTACTTTTAGTTGAAGCAATTAAATGTTAGGTAGAGTCTTATAATCTTTGACTTGCTAGACAATAACCTTGTAATGAGTGCACAGGTAGCATGCCAACCTCTAGTGATTCTTAATAGGCTCTATAAGGGGGTCGTTACAAATTATTTAATTTCTTATATTGATAATGACATTTTTTGTGCATTACTAACAAAATAATTTTAGATAATTATCATAAACAAAATGGTAAAATGCTTAGACCCATTATTTCCTTATGTGTACTTAATTGTCTCATATCTTAAAAAAAAAATGTTTAACTCCCTACATGGCCATTTTAATTTATAAGAAAACAATGAAAGAGTAATTTTAATATATGTAATTATTTCCAAAGGTAAAATAATTAATATGGTCTAGAGGCCCATTTTTAAAAATTTATGGGTCCTGATATTCAATTTCAATGATAAAAAGCCTAATTGTACATAAAACATGTATAAATGAAAGCATTTGTAGTTTACCAAAAATAAAATTGTAGAATGCTTAACTATATACTATATGGTTATTTTCATTACAGAAATTTGTGATCTATTTTTGTTGATTACAAAACTTAGACAAGTTATATGAATTGATTCGATTTTTAAAGAAGGATGGTAAATTCTCAATTAACTATATATACTAGAAGGTAAAAATAGAAATTGAAAACGCACTGAAAAAATACTCAAAACGCAGGGGGAAGGGGTGGTGGGGGTTGAATTGAGTATTTGATCTAAAATGCACAAATAATTAACTTTTATGTAATAGATCAAATTAAACTTTAATTGCAGCAGATATAGCAATAACAGATTATAATATGAAATACAAAAGAGATAAGGATAGAAAATTTAAGCTAAGATTTAACATGGAGTTCGGCTCACTTCCTACTCTCCACGATCACCAATTGTCTCAAATCGAGGACTTCATGCACTTTATTAATTTCACAAACACACAAGCTTAAGCTGAGCAATATACCACCTTACAACATTTAGGAAATAAAATATTTCCTTTCTCTTTCTAGATTCTCTCTGTTAGATACAGATACAAGAACGAAGCACTAAAATGATTTTTTCTTTCTTTACAATTTTTACAAATTGATGAATAAGAGAACAAAAGATTCTTAATTTTTTTGTTTGCAAATGAAAGCTCTTTCTTTACTATTGTCCGCCACTAAGATCTCCAAAGGAATATATATTTACAATCTTCATAAGTTTAAATATCCGTTAAAGATAACGTCTTAAAGTTGCCAAGCATTAAATGCACGTAACGGCTATTTTATGCCACATCGGCTCCATACTTTAAATTGTCGCACCTTAGCTTGTCACACCTTAGATTTACCCCTCAACCAAAACTTGTGCATCTTTGATCTTGTTGAGCTTGAAACTTGATCTTGTCGTGCCCTAGAGAATAAACCTGTCGAGCCTTCGACGTGACCCACAATCGAAGTTGTACTCTTTGATCTCTTCAAGCCATAGACTTTAGCTTTGTCGCACCTCAAATGTATGAATTTGTCAAGCTCTCGATGTGAATCTCGGCCAAGGTTATGCTAAATAATTTTTTCTACTAAATCTTACACAATCTCCAGAGAATAATATATATATATATATATATAACACATATATTTTCTAGCATATTGTTCATCACATTGTTCGACTAATTAAGTATAGTTTAATACAATTGAATAGTTAATTGTACAACTAATTTCCTCATCAAAATTCACATTGAACTCATAAGTTCAATAGAAATGTTATTCTTTTTAATTTTTTTTTTTTACAAAATATATTGAACATCTATAATGGTTTAATAGAAAAATTGTTATCTCTCTTATTAAATTACATATATAGTAGTACACTTATAAATGATTTTTTTATGTATCACAATATAATTATTGTATAAAATAGATTTTTTTCATATATAATTGAAATATTAATTTAAACAATTAAATTTGCACACCTCATCCCACCCCCAGCCCAAAAAAATGTATATCTTCTCATTGTCCTTAGAAAGTCATGATTCGTATGATGAGCTCGCGAAATCCTCAAGTCCTACACACATTTTGTCCAGAGTCGACATATAGTTGTTGATGGAGTGGGTAAGAATTAGTAGTATTTATTATATTTCTATATATAATGGTTTATAATCATTAAATCAAATGAATCATTAGCTTACATTTAAGCAAGTCTCATGTGCATATGTGTTATCATGTCAGTTTAAAATCATCAAGCATTATCTTTTCTTACTTGTTGTGTGGATATGATTTTGGATGCAATGATTACGTGCGTACCATGTGACTATCACAATACATGTAATCTAAGAAAATAACATGTACATGGGAAATCAAGAGAGAATTGTGTAGAAAGGAGAAGTAGGCATCTTAGTAGGCTTTAACACACGTGTGATAGGTGAGAGAGCTAAAAAGCACCAACCTTACTACATATAATGAATCGATAATTGTTCTTGATTAAGACAGGTGTTTGATTCAATAAGATGGAAATCCAATGGAACAACAGTGTTTGTCCCAGATTTCTATTATTCAAATGAGGCGGAGACTAATAGTATTTATAGGAAATCTAGTTATCAATGTCGTCTGTCAAATGAAACAAACAACCAACTGTTAGGATGAGTCATTCCCTTAATGAATAATGAAGTAGGCTCTCTTTTAGACCTAGGTTTGTTAAGGCTATTATTTGTATATGAGCCCAATTTAAGAAAGGTTGGAATTGGACTGGCTAATTTTAATGGGCTTTACTCTAAGCTATCATGCTAAATCTCCCTTGATCATCCCAATTTAGTTAGGCCTAACTCTTTAAGCCCTATCACATTAGCCTAAGGAGTTCAACCCAAATAGAAATTAGGCCTAAAGCCTTTATAATCAAATCCATATATCTACATTTTGTCTCATGAACAAAGTCCATCGAACCATATCTAAAGGGTTTAGCATTAAATGAGCCTCTTGAATAGCTGAAGTCTTCACTGGCGCATGTATACTATGACATAGCTGCATTGCTGCTTAGCGCATCTTCACGACTAAACATATTATTTTCTTGTAAGCTACATTATAAGAGCTCGGTGCCTAGGTTACAAAATAATCAGTATGACTTTCCTTAGTTGAGAATTCAGCATCATGAAAGTAGATGCACCGCTTTAACTGATTGTGACTATGGTGCCCTAAGGTGGCACAATGAATAAGTCTTCTCTAATTCCATGCCAACCAGTTTGTTTCCCCCTTTGAATTGCATGGCTAGTCCATCATACCGAGTTCATTCTACTTGGTATCTACATTCGCTTTTTCATTCCTATCTACTCTTAAAATCTTAGCATTTTACTGATCACATCGCAGAATATGGGACCCTACTCTTGATTATTTCTCTATTTCTTCAATTCATACATTAACTACCTTATCCAAATTAGTTTACATCAAGTGAATAGCTGCATATATACTTTGATATTCCATTTTTCTAGTCACGTGTAGAATCTTCATTCTCATGATTTTTTTTTTATCTTACAGCTCCATCGAACAGGAACAACATATCTTCTTTCTTCTTCTATTCATCCAAAAGATTATGATTTCCCACCTAAACAAGGGACATGGGCTTGATAAAGCAAGGCTAGAGTGCCCTATCTAGGATAAGTCGTTATCTTCTTTTAATTTAACCTCCATTTTTTATTTATTCAACCAAATTAAATATTCAAATGAATAATCCAAACATGTACTATGCAATGTTTGTTAGAAAATGGATTGAGCACTCACACCTATCTTTATCCTTATTTCATGTATTACCTTGGTATTCTCTTTTCATTCCAATGTCCAATGATGTGTCAACACCTTAGTAACTATAGTACAACATGATAGCAATGTTGCATTTATCCCAGCACACAAAGAACATCCTCTCTATCTCTCCTTTCTCTACTTTGTCTCATTTTCCATTGTTTCCTCATTCTCTTTATCTTTCCCTTCTGCACTTCATCTCATTTGCCAGCATTTGTTCTCCATTTTTTTCTATCCTACTGTCTCTTTTCCTCTCATTCAATTCATTTGATGATGCCTCAATTACCAATCCAAATCTCTCTCATGAAAACATCATAAGCATTTGATATTTCACCCAGCCTCTCACTCACTGCACTCTCACTTTCAATTGTCTTGTCATCTCTGATTGCCTTCTCTCAGTTAGTTAATCTTCTACCTCCTTAAGATTTACTCATTCTTCTCTATAAGCACAATATTTTTTATTAAAATCCATGCACCATTAGGTGATTACACGCATGTGGAGGAAGCTAGAAAGTAGGTTTCTAAATCAATTTTAAACTTACTTAACCAATCATTATCTCTTTTCTCAATTATGTGCTCCATTCATGCAATTTCAACAATGATAATAAAGAGATAAGAGAATGAGAAGATTACACCGGCATTTAACATGGAGTTTGGTCCGGCTCCTAATCTCCACGATCCACAATTGTCTTACTTAAGGAAGACTTCACACTTCATTCATTTCAAACAATTCCTCAACAAGAAAACGTTACATCAATACCTCACAACCAAGGACTTTACATTTGCCTACCACAAGTAGGATTTCACATTACCTCATATAGAGGACTTCACTCAATGCCTCAACACATGAGGATTTCACCTATTACATCAAATAAGAGAGGACTTCACTAAATACTTAAATAAAATATGTGAATAGTGCCTTACAATATTAGCTCACTAATCTAACTATGGCACTATTCACTTAACAAAAACTAGTACAATTTGAGAGAGTTTTTTCACATAATATCATCCTATTAAGTTATACTCTTTTACATAAAAATACTCCAAACACTATTTACAAGCTCTCAAAACAAGTTAGTCGTTGCCCCTTAAAACAACCACTAAAGGTCGGATTACAAAGTCTATAACGGCTATTTTTTATCTTAGACAGAGTGATGCGTGCTCGGCACGGATCTTGAATTTCTCGGACTCTAAGAATCAAGAAGGCGGACCTTGACCCAATGAAATATTTAGATCTAGATTTGAAACTCCACGAACCTTAGTATGATAAGATGGAATTGACCTCGACCCTATGGTTGAGTAACCCAAAAAACCTTGATATGATAATCGCAACCCTGTTGGATATACCGACCTAGAACCTTGGTTTAATGATGAACTTAACAAGAATTCAAATTCTTGAAGAAATTCCAAGTTCTCAAAAGAACTCAAAGAGAAAGGATTTCTCTCAAATGGCATTTCACAATGAAAAATGCATTCTCTAATTTGATTTGTCTATCTCCCATACTAGCCTTAATATATAGGATATTACAAGGCAGTTACGTAATTGAAAAACCATAATTGTGGCAGTTACGTAACTAATAACGTAACTGAAAAAAAAAAACATAATTATAATTAATCCCTACATTATTAAAAAATAGAAATTCAAAAAGACAAAAAAAACTAAGTGAAGACCGGTGGTGTTGGGCTGGCGTACAGTCTCTTGCAGCTTCAATTCTTCAAGTTTTCAATCATTCGTATCCCAAACTATTTTATAGGTTTGCTTGACTCGTGTTTTTATCATTGAAACTATAATCAATGGATCTCCAACTCTTTGAAATTGATTGTTGGACTTAGAGTTGATCAGCTCTAATGTTGATGCTATCAGATCCTCATCACAGAGCATACCAACGAGCTGGTCCATTTTCCACCGGGAGTTGGTCCAATCAAGCCCAAAATCAAGGGTTCGGTTTTGCCTGTGATTGCTTCTGATCAGTTCTACACTATTTCATATTTTGGCCATAACTTCCTCATTCAGACTCCGATTAAGGAGATTTAAGATGTTATGAAAATCTTAGAGAGAGTTACACAACTTTCATGTTTTGAGATTTGAGAGCTTCTAAAAGCATAAGAGCCTAAAATGTGCTTGAAGCTACTTGAAACAACAAGCATAAACAAAAAACACAAACATAACAAAACCCAAATATATCATAAATAAGTTTTGCTTATTATATGTAACTTAACCATGTTGTGGAGTATTTGTGCAATATATTTTCTCATCAAAACAAGATTGTAACATCCATATAGTTGAACCATCTCCCTCTTTTTTTATGAGAATAATTATTGCATAACATTGCTCCTCCTCAACTTAGCACTCTCCTTTAACCTAGAACTCTCCCTTAATTAAGCATTCAAGTAAAAGCTCGCTTGTAAAAGATGCAATGCTCAATTAAAGGTTCCTAAGTTACATGTAATAAACAACTTATTAAATTCAATTCAACTCCTTCAGTTAAGCATTCCAAGTAAAAGCTCATTTGTAAAGATATAATGGTCAACTAAAAGATGTAAATTACACTTAATAAACAACTCATTTTTAAGCACATAAAAACACACAAACCTAGTGCTTTCAAAAACCATAGAAACTTTTCTCAAAGACGCGATTAAACATTATTCTTAGAGACCAGCTCTGATACCAATTGATAAAATCCATGCACCATCAGGCTATTACATACATGCGGAAGTGGAAGCTATAAGGTAGGTTTTTAAACCAATTTTAAACTCACTTAACTAATAATTATCTCTTTTATCAATTATATGCCTAATTCATGCAATTTTAACAATGATAATAAAAAGACAAGGGAATGAGAAGATTACACCTGCATTTAATGTGGAGTTTAGCCTATCCCATAGTGTCCATGGTCCACAATTGTCTCATTGAAGGAAGACTTCACGCTTCGCTCATTTCAAACAATGTCTCAATAAGAGAACTTCACATCAATGCCTTGCAACCAAGAACTTTACATTTTCCTATCATAAGTAAAATTTCACATTACCTTACAAAGAGGACTTCACGCAATGCCTCAACACATGAGGAATTCACCTATTGCATCAAACAAGAGAGGACTTCACTAACATACTTAAACAAAATATGTGAATAATGCCTTACAATATTAGCTCACTAATCTCACTTTGGCAATAGTTAGATTACAAAGTCTATAATAGTATTTTTAAGCCTAAACAGAGCATATTGAAGAGCCAGTTCATTTTCCACTAGGGAGTTAATCCAATTGAGCCCAAAATCGAGGGCTTAGTTTTGCCCATGGTTGCCTCTAACCAATTCTACACTGTTTTGTATTTCAGCCATAACTTTCTCATCTAGACTCCGATTGAGACAGTTCTAGATGCTATGGAAAGTTTTGAGAGAGCTATACAACTTTCATAAGTGAGCTTTGAGAGCTTCTAAAAGCGTAAGAGCCTAAAATGTTCTTGAAGCCACCTACAACAACAAGCATAAACAAAAAATACAAATATAACAAAATTCAAACATATCATCAACAAGTTTTGCCTATTAGATGCAACTTAACTAAGCTATGGAGCACTTGTGCAATACATTTTCTCATCAAAACAAGATTATAATCTCCACATGGTTTAACACTTTCTTCATGAGCATGTCAGTTCAATTCATGAACATCTTTGTGTGACACCCTTAAGAATAGAACAAGGTTCGCCCTGTAAGCTATGAATGAGCTTCCATTTTTATTTTCTTCTCTTTTTTTATTTGCATCAGCACTTTTAAGATCTAGCCCTCTTTATTTTGCTTATGGTATGCCTTTATCAATCTTTATCTTTTACTAGTAATGAAGTCAAAGATGATGAAGAACTCTTATTTGCTATGAGCCCTAATCAGTCCTTGTCTTGGGATTAAATGATCAATAAATAGCCAAGTGACAATAGAAATATGTGTTAAAAATGCAATGACCTAATGTAAGTTCAAAATTTTCCCTTTTTTTTTTAATTTATCACGAGTATGTTTCAAACAAACCTTAGTACTTCATGTTTACAATTGGTAACGGAGTTCTTAACATCGAAACTAAGTGGCACGCTTGAGTAGAAACTGAAGCATCTAAATGAAAATAGCAAATATGAGTTTATCAAGCTGTAAGAAATGTTGAAAAAAATATTTCGACTCCAAGCCATAGCAATAGGTAATAAAACACCCTAGTTTAGCTATGTTTCTTCTTTCTCATCTTTCATCTTGTGCTCTATCCATGTATCTTTTGTTTGCTCTAGTCTATATGTCTTTTTCGATGCTCTTGTCACATAATGCTTTTCGGAGATTGCTCTAATTTCTATTCTTTCTATTCAGTTGTGTGTATATTTTTGTTACAATGATATGTTTTCTTTAATACCATGATCAGCTTCTATGTTCTTAAGCATCCTTAAACCATTTTTATGTCATAATAATTGTTATTATATGTAATAAGATTATGGTTATTTTAGGTCAGTTTCTGGCTGCAGTACTTAGGTCTGTCAAAGTGGTGCTCTACTTCATCTCAATGGGAACTTCACAAGATTAGTGTTTGTTTGATGTTTAATTGCATATGCTCCTTTTTTTTTTTTTTTTTTGTCTTCATGCTCTACATCATGGAGAATAGAATCTGTTTTAGGCACATAAGTAGCTTCTGTAATCTTTCTTACTAGCACATATAGTTCTTCACTGAGCAGTGGGCAAGAAGTTCTAGTTGTAGGTTATAACGTTACTTGATGGCATTTGGATTAAATGTGAACAATCCTTGTGCAATTTGATTAGGGTTATGTAAAACTCAAACTTTAGCTACTATGAGTAGTCTGTCTTAGGATGGTTGCTATGCAGATCTTTACCATAATTTTTTACTTTAATTTATTTAGAATTTGCTTAAATTTAAAATATGAAGGCTGCATATCTCTCTCATATGTTCCCATAGGATTTTGAATCACATTAAAAAGAGCTCGGATGAGAGAAATATCCTCAATTTTCTCAAATCCGTAAAAATTGGGTACTAGTACTGCACAAACAGTAATTTCACGATGAATTTGGCCTTGATACATTTAGAATCTCTCAAAGCCCCAAATATTAAAGTTGTATTTATTTCCCTTAGCTTTTTATAGCATTTTAAATCATCCAATAGGATTTTGGATGAGAGAGATAGCCTCAATATACAAAATGCTGTCAATTCATAAATCTGCATATTCCCATTTCATGTGCTATAAATTCACGCCTAATTCTATATTGATGTTTTCTGAATTCATCAAAACTCAAAACATGAAAGTTTTAGACCTTCTTTTTCTCTCTTCATAGAATATTGAATCATTTTGATCGAAGATTGGATGAGAAAAATAAACACAATTTATGAAACTATGCTAAATCTGCAACTTTGGAAGCCACCACTGCATGTGCAATGACTTCAAGACTAATTATGCATTGATCCTTTTTGAATCCCTCAAAACCCAAAATATGAAAATTTAGATTTTCTTCTCTTATTTCTATAAAATTTTGACTTGCCTCAATCCGAGTTAGATGGAAGAAATACGTTTGATTTACAAAACTCTATCGATTCACTAATTACGATGCCATAATAGTATGACCAATAATTTCAAACCCGATTTTCACTTTGATGCATTTAGAATTTGTCAAAACTTAAAACATGAAAGTCAAAGATCTCTTTATTAAAATTTTAAAGAATTTTGAATCATCTCAATAGGAGTTCGTATAAGAGCGATATGGCAAAGTTACAAAACATGCACAAGCTGTCCTATTCAACCCACGTTTGGTGCGTTGTTAATTAAAATTGCTACTGCTATGTCTTGGATTTCTTGGCTTCTATTGTAATCAACATATATGATTAAATGATGTAGATGGATCTGTCAAACTCACTAATAATTCTTTTTTATTTTTTTGTTACCCTCAAGTTGCCATGCACTTTTACTTCAACTCTCATTGTCTTCTTAGTTTCTCTTTAGAGTATTAGTAGTTTTGCTATTCACTTTGCTATACAAAATTAACTCATCTTTAATTTTCTCACAATGCAGGTCCTAAGATTGAAGTATTGAATCTTATGATGGCATTCTCAGTCGCTCGTGTCTCAAATCTCATGTGACGATCTTGGAATTACACATTGCATTCATGCTCTATTCCTCAAGTGATAACCTTGGCACCATATTGCACTGCACCGCACTGCTATGAGAGAGGCTCTCCTCAGTTGTTTTTGTCTCACTTACCTATGTAACAATCTTGGAACTGAACCACTGTAAGAGGGGACTTTTCTATATCTTGTACACCCAATCACTTGGTGAATGATTGCGAGACTCAATTACTGTAAAAGGAGACACTCTTCTCTATTTAATGCGCCCTAACCATGCATGGATTTGCTTATTGCTTCATTCTTAGTTGTTACATGATATACTTTGAATGTTCAAGTGTTGATATTTCTTATTCATATGCTGATGTGCTTGTTGTGTTTTCCTCATGCTGTTGATGTGAATTCATAATTAACATCCCTTTTCATCGTGTATGTGTATATAACTCCTTCATTATGTATGTATATATATATGGATGACTTCTCTTTCATTATGTATACATGTGTCTTCTATTTTTTTTTTTTTAATATATGGTTGTGTTTCTCCTCACCTAAAGTGTTAGTAATCATACGTGATCGTTGATACCACTTTTGACAAATATCTTGAGGATGCACAATAAAGGTTTACACTTAGATATTACCTCACATAGATCAACATCTTGACGAGTCATGAGATATTACTTTTGTACAGTCACTTAGTGACATAATGATGACATAAAGAACTTTAACAATTTCTTGAGTAAGAGAACCGACATCAAGCTTTCAAAATTGATGTAGGTCATCAATATTGTTGCATCGTTGTACTCAACCATTCATATCATAGGCTAGTGAAGCACTATGTCATGTTTCAAAATATCTCACATATTATAGACTTTCCTCCCCCAGTCATTATCTGTCATAACTGTTTTACCTCTGAGAAAGCTGAAGTGCTTTAAGAGGATCTTGTCATCTCGACTCCAACATAATTCATTGCTTAGTAGCTATTTGATGATTGCTAACCACTCTCTAGGCTAAACATGTTATATCATAACAAGCTTTAGCACTAGTAGAGACTATTTATAACTTTCCTAAACAAAGTCTGTTGCGTAGTGATCGTAGCGTTCATCTCATGGGGCGATATGGTAGATATGTCTGAGCATCAAATGTCATTATCAACAAATTCCTTCATAATGATGCTATGCACATGGGAGTAGAGCTCAATCAAGTCACATTAGTGCAAAGTAGCATGATAATGCAGCTGCTTAAACTCAATGATCTAAGAGACTTCTAGTAAATTTTTGCATGAAGATGATTTTTGTTTATTTGTTCATGTCAATAAACGTCAAAACGCCACTTAAGCTTTAAGTAATATGTTCTTGTGCCTGGGAAGCAATGCTTTCACTTAGCAATACCAAGTCATGAAGTAACAACAAATTATTTTGCCAATTGTGTCATGCATTAGAGCAGTACTCTCACTTGCAACTAACAAGAATATTAATATTTAGAGTAATTGAATGATTGTGCTTTAAGCAGTGATAGTATCATGTGCATTGGATTTGCTACCTTAGTAATGTATATTTAATCATCATGTGCATTAGAGCACTAACTCTTATATGGTGACAGTAGATGAAAAGATGCAATAGTGAGATCACTTCAATTCCTTAGAGACTTATGAAGTTATGATAAGCATCACAAACAAAACACATGTCTTAGTAACAAGGTTTATCACCAAATGCAACACTTGATTTTAGAACGTGCTTTGTTCTTTATGATCATATGTGCTTAGGAGCAAAGCTTCAACCAAGTAGTGATATTGTTTGACGTGATAATGTTAGAAATGAAAGGGCTTATTACACTATCACATGCATTGAATTAGCATTGTTGCTTCCTTATGACAATGTTTTAAACGATCCATTTAATGAAAATGATCATTCACGCCCATGCAACAATAATAGCATTCATTATCAATTGTGCTGGTCCAGCGCTAGCGGCATTTAGATTGAAAATTTTTAATAGTCAATGGGGTATTTCCCCCTACTCGATTGCATAGCAGTACTCATCAAGGTATCACCTGCGCATAGATTACCATGTGCTAAGGATTACTTGGCTCAATAGAGCTTGTCAAGGGGATTATCTCAATTACTTGATAACTAAAAATATTGAAAAGAAAGTGGTGATGACTTATCAACATCATGCACCTAGAAGTTAAGCTCTAACCTATCAACAATGATGTCTAAGTCGTAAGTTATATTTTTTATTATTTTTTTTTTTCATTACTAAAGGGTAATTTTACCCAATCTAATGTCATTTTCTTTTTCTTTTCTTTTTTTTTTTAAACTAGCTTTGCACACTAAGAAGACTAGTCTCTTACTTCATGGTGATAATAGCATTAAAAGGAAAATAAGTGAGCATATCATCATATTTTCATGAACAACATTCATTGATTAAGTAATATGAGTAATTCATTAGTTAAAAGCGTAATGTTTTGTTTATACACAAAGAGAAAAGAAATGAGCAACTCTTTCTCCATTCCATGTAGTGTTTTGCATTTTTATGCTATTATAAGCCTTTTTGTGTTTCTTTACACACAACCGCACTTCTTTTTCTTTTTAAAATTTTGAGTCTTGATTTTTTCTCCTATAAGTAGTGATTTCTCATGGGATTCCACTAAAGTGATATCCGCTTCATTTTCATGTTCATAGAAGAAGGTAGCTTCAGTAAGGTGGATGCATTATGGTTGAGCAGATTTTTAGTCACATGGATTAAGATATCATTTCTATTCTGATGACCTTTCATGCATTGATGCTATGTTAAGGGTATTATGTTGTACTTTTCCAGCCATGTCCTTCCTATGAGAAGGTGGTACGACATCAGTACATCAATCACATGAAATGTAGCAAAGCTGTAGATGGGCTCAACTTTAAAGCTTACTTGGACATAACCCATTGCCATTGCAGAAGATTTAATAAAGCTATTCACTGTGATGGGATGTTTTGCTAACCTCTCATTCACTTTTTCGTATGAAATAAGAGGGGAATGGAATTCCAATTCAAAGAAAATATAATAGGATTATAATGACTATTACAATATTCACTTGGTATAAAAAGTAAAACAAGCAATTATTAAGGTAAAAGATGAAATATCTATAATGTCCCATGTATTTATTACAAAGAGAGGATAATTATATAAGTGATATTTTCAAGATAGGGTTTTTATGATAAAGTTGAAAAATAAATAAGTGAATGACAATTCATGGGGGTAGGGACATGAATTACTATTCATCATTTTACGTAATAGAAATTCATTATGAATTGTTACACCCATCAAGTAAATACCATAATAGTAGTTTTATGTCAAACAATAAAAGAATAAATAACTATTCATGTCAAGTGAACAGGCTGCAAGTGTCGAATATCTATTATTGCAACTTTAAAAGTAGACATGGTGGTTTTAAAATTGTAAACTGATTTTTAAATTTATATTTTCTTTTCTAAATCTTTATCAACCTACGGTCTCAAGAAGGCAAGCACATCTATCAAAGTAGCATAGTAGAAACATTTAGGTCATATTCCAAGAGAAAATTGGCAACTATTTCTAATCACTCTGGTTAGAAATAATTTAACCAAAACAAATTGATTTTACCTAACTAAACACTAACCTAAGCCTAAACTATCAAGTTTCATAGCAAGCATAAAAGAGTAAAGATAAACCAATTCACAAGGTACTTAAGTCATGCTTCACCTTAGGTTTGTTCATGTAACTCAAGAAATTCTTAGTAAAAGTCATGTTAAATTCTTGAACTATCGGATTCACTAAAATATGTTAGAGTTTCCCTCAAAATCAAAGCCCCTAAATCTAAGTTAAACCGCCGAAATCTCTTCCTGAGTATTAGCAACTTAGACTTGTATAAGGATCAAGAATCCTTTTATTAGTAACATATCTCATGCAATCAATCAATGATAGAAGATTTCACCACTTCTATCTTTAGAAAGTTATGAGAAACTCTCTAAATGCTTAAATCTATTCATTAAAACGATCTCTCGATGTATTTTTAATGAAATCAAACATGAAGTCATATTGTAAACTATATAAATTCAAGATCTATAAAGCTCAAGCTATTAAATTCAATAAATCAACACGGATTCAATTTAAGCACATAAAGTTACATGAAATTGACCTAAGGATCCACATACCTAAGCTAAATCAACTACTCCTTTATGGATGTAATAATGCAAATCAATCATTTAGAGAAGTAATTAAAGCACATAATGAGATAGAGCGATAAAACCATAATCCTTAATGAGAAATAATGAATCCAAAAGATGTTATGAAACCCAAAAAATCTGTGAAGCCCTTTCTAAATTCTCTCTCTACTAAAGGAGTGTTTATGATATTCTCTCTCAAAACTCTCCTAAAGTGTCGTGGTTTCTTCTAGGGTTTTATAAAAATATGATCTAAAACTCTCTAAATATGAAAGCAAGTCGAGTATTTATAGTCTTCTCGCGAACCTAGGTCTGCACGGCTTTCTATTTGGCCATGCTTAAGGTAAGGCTGAAAAAAAAAGCCCTCAAAATATGAAATTTTTCGAATAAAATGCTTTCAAATTCTTCCCTGCTGTCTACCTTGGCCATGCTAAAGAGAAGGAAATAAAAGCCTTGTTTCTTGTATAAACTAGCCAAAACTTGCTTTGTTTGCTTTCATTTTTCTTAAATCATCATAATGTCTTCCAAATGAGCTCTTCAAACCCTAAAATGAATATTTCACAAAATAAGTATTCTTTTCTTCAATAAATCACAAGGAATACATAACAAATATGTCCAAATAAACACAAAAAATATGAGTCTCTTAACACTTATCAAACTTTCCTACATTTAAGTGTTTGCTTGTTCTCAAGCAAACAAAGAATCTATTATCAATTATACTCCTTAGACAATATCACATCAACCATAGCATTCTTTAATTCAATCAATTGGTACTTAATGCTCAAATCTATCATATTTGTACTTATACTTGGTATACAACAGTTAAATTTTTAAGACTAATGCAGGGAAGCCAAACTATTAATCTCACCATTTAATAACCACTTCCAAAATCATAAAGGAGATACAAATTTAAACAAAGCAAAGTGGCATGATCACATCTCTTCACTTACTAGAAAGTATATGTATCGTTTAGCTACCTCTTTAAGCACAACAACTTAAAGTGAAAGTAAATAGCATCCATCATTCCCTTAGATTTTTTTTCCCCTTTTATTATAAATCTCTTTAATTTTTTTAATCATTACTAGCCTTTAGAGGAGAGGAGGGGGGTGGTTGTTTGCCTTCATCTTTTCTTTTTCTTTGTATTGGTTTTGGCCTGCTTCTTTTTTGGCTTAGCTTTTTTTTTTTTTTTTAATGATGCTTTCATAGTCAATAGTGGGGTCAGAACTTTGCCCTTTTGAGAGACAAAGCCTGACCATATTGACTTAACTTTAAAAAAAAAATTAGATTATTTAAAAAGAATCACTTAGTGATAAATTTCATATGCCCCTTTCACAAAAGGTTAGAAGAGCTTTCAAAGTAGTTGAAAACCAAATATACCACTAACAAGCTTAAAAACACAACCATTTTACTTTAAACTAGGGACTTTGACCTCTTTATCAACTCTAGATTCAATCATTAAAAAGCAAGTAAATTTGCCTCACTTAGATTTTATCCTAAAACTTTGACTAAGTATATCAAGTCTAAAATAGGTGAGTAAAGCACACAAAATCACTATACTTCATCCTTTGAATGCTAGCTTTTCAAACAAAATGAGTATAATTTCAAGGTTCTAATATTTTCAAAATATATCAACATTACAACTCATTTGCAAACTCATGATGGGGGAATTTTAATTAATAAATGCATCATATGTATCATTAAGCTCAAATAAACCCAAAAATTTTCTTTTTTCCTAACATATCCCTTCTTCACACTTAAGCAAGACATTGTCCTCAATATTTATATAATCAAGCACAAGTAAGGAAAAGGACAAAAGAATGTAAGAAAAGGGACACTATGAACTTCCTCAGGTTATGGAGAGATATCATCATGAATTGGTTTTCTTAATAGCATAGATCAACAACATCATTATAATTCTTATGAACCCACTAAGTTAGAAGTTCAAAACTAAAAAAAAAAAATAAAGCAAAAATAATAGAAAAGCAAGCTAGAAAGAAGTTAACCTATCCCAAGTCTAACAATTAAGTCCAAGTGATTCTAGCAAAGATAAGAGTCATCCCATAAGTAGGGACATCATTAGTATAGAGCAATACCATAATAGTAAATCAAAGAGCATTAAAATCAAGCATATGCAAAGGAGTGTGAGTTTTTGTTTATGATGGGAAAAAAAATGAATGAGAGCAAGTGAGAATGTAAGATAGAATGCATATGTGTGAGGGAAGAACAAGGTGCTGCATGGTTGGAAACAAAAGAGATGAGTTTTAAATTTTGTGTTTATCAGTAGGGCCGGGATTGGATCAGAATGCAATCTTAGGGCTTCTAGAAAGCAGCCCAACCTAGTATATAGGCATATAGAATGGTTAGGATGTGGATAGTACCGACTCATAGCACGATCGTCAAGCTACACGAGCACCTATTCGGCCATGTTCGAGCTTTGGTAAGAAAAGTAAGCTCCAAAGGCAGGTCAAAAAGGCTTCCTGCCTTCTACCTAACCATGCATAGGCCGGATAGACAAACACAAAATTTTACTCAGACAACCTCAAAATCCACTAGTACACACTCTCTTAAGCACGCTTGTGTTTAAAACTAGTGTTGAAAACAGTAGATTCAAAGTAGAAAATGAAGTTTTTTAAGCACAAATGATTAATTGTGTTTCAAATTACCCAATTTGCTGCAAAAATTTAAAGTTTCCATCATAAATCCAACATGTAATGTACACAAACTCTTAGAAATTGGATGAAAACTTACCTCACTTTCTTTTAAGGATATATCATACTAAATTGTGCTTTTCCCCACACTTAAAACTCAATTCTCACCTCTTTACAATGTGTCAAAACACCCAACACTTGTAATTTTTTTAACAGAAATTTGACTTAGGATAGTGAAGAGAAAAGTAAAACAAAAGGAACTCAGCTCACCTAAGTTATTCATGGGTTACCTCCCAAGAAGCGTACTTTTTTAACATCATTAGCTAGACTTATTAAAACTAATTAGATCATCATCTACCATGATCCCAAACAAACGTATCCCAAATATGTTTTTATAATCCATACAGGAGATTTCTTTCTAGTCTTACTCTGTTCCTTTTAAGCTCATCTCCTTGATATCAAAATTTCTTGAGAAGAAGAGTATTGGTAGATTGGTGCCATCTCAAACTCAATGATATATCTAATGGATTCAAGGTACAATTCTTGAAGTTCATTACGTCCCAAATACTCAAGTACTTTAATAAATAGAAATAACTTGATATCTTTAATATTCATTTCTTGCTCAACCTCTTCAATTTTCATTTCTATTGTGGTCATTTGAATTTTCTCATTAATTGACTCAGTTGAACAATCATCCATACTTTCACCTTACTCAAACGATTTTTCATTAAAGTTTGTTAAAAAAATTTTACTTCACAATCTAATTTATTAGCATTCCTATCATCAATTCATAATCAATTTTTCATATTAGACATATACTCTATTAACTAGCTCTTGTAATGATGATGAGTTCAAAATGGATTTGTTTGATTCAGGAGTTAAGGTATCTAAGTTCTCATTAGTTTAGTCTTCATTGTTAAACAATAAGGTAATTGAATGCATAAGGGAGCATCATAAAAACATGGATTAGCACATAAACAGTACGACTCTTGCTCAAACGTTCCAGCACAAATTATTCACTACATTTTTAAGTTCATTCTTTTGAGAATTAATAAGCACATTCCAATAATGATCTTTTTGAATCCACCAACCGAAATCCATGAAATTGGAATGCCTTTCGTAAATTTAACTCAATGAGAAAGTTCACCACAAACTCAAGCAAAAACAAAAGAAAGAAAGAAATGACTGGGTTAATAGTATTAAGCTTTCAAAATATCACCATTTTCCTTAACAACAGCATCAAAAACTTGATACTAAAATCGCAGATCGAGTTTTAAATTTATATTTTCTTTTTTAAATCTTTATTTAACTACAATCTCAAGAAGGTAAGCATACCTATTAGAGTAGCATAGTAGAAAGATCTAGGTCGTATTCTAAGAGAAAGTTAGCAACCATTTCTAATCACTCTTTTCCTATTATCTAGCCTAACCAAAATAGATTGATTTTACCAAACTAAACACAAAGCTAAGCCTAAACTAACAAGTTTCACAGCAAGCATGAAAAAATTAAGATAAATAAATTCACAAGGTGCTTAGGTTATGCTTCACCTTAGGTTTGTTCATGTAACTCAAGAAATTCTCAGTAAAGTTGTGTTAAATTCTGGAACTATCGGATTTATTAAAATATGCTAGAGTTTCTCTCAAAATCAAAAGCACCTAAACCTAAGTCAAACTGCCGAAATCTTTTCCTGACTATTAACAACTTAGATTTGCATAAAGGTCAAGAATCATTTGATTAATAACATATCTCATGCAATCAATCGATGACAAAAGATTTCACACACTTCTATCTCTGGAAAGCTATGAGCAATCTCTCTAAAGGCCTAGATCTATTCATTAAAACGATCTCTCCATCTATTTTTAACAAAATCAGACATGAAGTCATGTCATACACTATATAAATTCAAGATTTATAAAGCACAAGCTATTAAATTCAATAAATCAACTTGAATTTAATTTAAGCATATTAGAGTTACATGAAATTGACTAAGGATCCACAAACCCAAACTAAATCAATTATTCCTCCATGGATGTAACAAAACAAATCAATAATTGAGAGAAGTAATTAAAGCACATAATGAGATAGAGAAAAAAACCGTAATCTTTAGTGAATTGAAATAATGAAGTCCAAAAGTTACTATAAAACCCTAAAAATCTACGATGCCTCTCTGAATACTCTCTCTCTACCAAAGGAATATTTCTGATATTTTCTCTCAAAACTCTCCTAAAGTGTCATAGTTCCTCTCAAGGTTTTAGAAAAACATGATCGAAAACTCACTAAATATGAAAGCAATTTGGGTATTTATAGTCTTCTCGCAAACCCAGGTCTGCATGGCCTCCTACATGGTCGTACTTAGGGTAGAGCAGAAAAATGAAGCCCTCAAAATTTGAAAATTTTCAAATATAATGCTCATAAGTTCATCCCTACCGTTTGTCCTGATTGTGCTGAAGGGAGGGCTAAAAAATAAAAGCATTATTTCTTGGACAAACAAACATAAACTTGCTTTATTTGCTTTCATTTCTCTTAAATCATCATAATGTCTCCCAAATGAGCTATTCAAATCCTAAAATGAATATTTCACAAATAAGTATCCTTTTCTTTATCAAATCACAAAAAATACAATTATGTCTAAATAAGCACAAAGAATATGGGTCTCTTGACACTTATCACATGGGCATGATATTAAGTGAAGATCTATTGTCAATAAATGTTCTCTTGATGGGGTAGCCATTGAGTATATTCTCCACTTACAAATGACGATTATGATTGAAGTTCTTCAAGCGCATATCAGCACTAGTAAATGTAATGGCATAATCCTTTGTAGAGACTACTCTTTTCTTAGGTCGAATTATGTCGCACTAACTATAGTAACCTGTGCAATTGGGTTAAGTGTACTCACTACTGTAAATCGTGTATGCTCATCCAATGCAAGGAGATCAAAGAAGTTCTTAAAATTTGAAGTTCAATCAAAGTAAAGACGGCATTATCATCTCTATTGATTTCAATTTCGAGTGTACTATCATTTCTTCTTGTGCCTCAATCGGTTGCATGTTTGTTGATTCCATTATGGTAGGATCATGGGTAATGGCACTTACAGCACTATGCTAATTATTATGAGCTAGAAGCGGATTATTTCCAATGTCATTGTCTTCAATAATAAGCTCTCCACTTTGGACCCTTTCATTAAATATCTTCTTTAGAGTGTAGCAATCTTTAGTGGAATGTCCCACTATCTATGGAATCTACAAAACTTGGGATCACGTTTCGCTTCAATGGTAGGGAGACATTCAACTCTTGGAAGCTTAATAGTCTCATCATGTAACCATTGGTTTAACATCATGTATACTTTTCCCATTGAACATAGATAAGGTAATGTTTCTCTTTGTTTGTCAATTCTAGGCCTCTTTCTAGCTTTGGAATCTTTGGTTTGAGCCGATTTTACAAATGGTTCTCTTTTGTTAAACTTTGGATTTCTTCCCCTCTGTCGTGCAGCTAAATTATTGGTCCTCTACGCATTCTCAACCAACATAGAGATTGAGGCTAAGGTATTTCAAATGAACTACATACTTTGTGAATATCCCTTAAATGTAAACTTTTACTAACTCCCATTTATATCTTAAATGTTTAGAGAATGCTCCTTGAAGCACTTAATATAATCCATCAAGTCTTCTTTGGGCTTCTAGTGAATCCATCTCTTATCAGTCAAGGTTACTTATTCTTACGATGAGAAAAATTTTTCAAAAAACTTTCTCCAAAAACATCTTACACATACTTGCCCATGAATCTATTCATACAGGGGGAAGATTAATGTACCAAGTGTATGCCTTCTTTGTGAGGGACTTAGAAAATTCTTTTAACTTCAAATCATCATCAAACCCATACACTTCCAGTATCTTAATGAACTTCAGCAAATGTTCTTTGGCACTTTATCTCTTACCATTAAATAACATGAATTTAGGACTTACGTAGTCTCGAAGGTATGGCTTAGTACCAATACACCGATTGTATGGAAGCTTAAGGTCCAACACTCCCATGCTAAACTTAGCTTGTATTTCCTTCAATTAAATATCTAAATCTTCCTTCGTAATGAAAGTACCTTTTGGGTTTAAGGTATTATCTAAATCTTCCTTCGATGAAGTCGTACCTTGTTGTGCGACACTTATAACAACTATACCAGGCAGGTATTGAGTAAACATCACCATGAATTGATGGAATTGTCTCATGGTTTCTTGCATCGATTGATTGACTTGTGGGTATTTTCTTGTTCCACTTGTAATATCTCAACATTGTCAGGTTGAGTACTAGCAAGTTGGTTCACATCCTTAAGTGTTGGCATGTTATGCTCAGCAACTTTAGGATTAGTATAAGGCTTTTGAGTAGTAACCTTAATTGGGTAAGTAGGTCTCTTTCTTGGAAGTGCCATCATGCAAGTATCAATTTCCCTTTCCCCAGTAGAGTTGCCAAAAATGTGTGGATATGATTCCGAATGCAACGATCACGTGTGTACCGTATGACTATTGCTACATGTGACCTTAGAAAACAACATGTATGAGGATGATCAAGATAAAATTGTGTAGAGAGGAGGAGTAGGATATCTCAATAAGCTATAACACACGTGTGATAGGTAAGGGAGTTAAGAAGCATCAACCTCACAATATAGATGAATCGATAACTGTTCTTGATTAAGACATGTGTTTGATTTAATAAGATGAAAATCAATACGACAATATTTGTCCCAGATTTCTCTTATTCAAATAAGCTAGGGACTAGTAGTATTTATAGGAAATCTAACTATTGATATCACCCGTCAAATGAGACGAACGACCAACGGCTAGGATAAGTCTCTCTCATAATGAATAATAAAGTGGACTCCTTTGTGAACTTAGGCCTATTAAGGCTATTATTTGTAGTATGTGAGCCAATTTAAGAAATGTTAGAATTTGGCAGGTCAATTCTAACGAGCCCTGCTCAAAACCTACCATGTTAATTCTCCTTGATTATCCCAATTGAATTGCATCTAACTCTTTAAACCCTGTCACATTAGCTTAAAGAGATAAACCCAAATAAAAATTAAACTTAAAGCCTTTATAATCAAATTTATAGACCTACAAGTTTAATATTGTGGGTAAGTTAGAATAGACTTAGCACTCCCTCTGTAATACAGGTTATTTAACAGAAAAGAAAAGATTCAATTTGTTACATGATATGAAATGATTATTAACTTATCAACACTATTCATTATGTCTATTGTTTATTTAAAAATATTAATATTTATTCTCTTCATATCCAAACACATGGCATATCACATTTATTGAGTTTTTTATTTCCTCATTGAGAAAGTAAAGAAGCAAACTTTCAAAGAGACGTGGTTACTTACACTTAAAAAGGAAAAAAAAAAAAAAGGGAAAGACTTGTAAGATTTTAATCTTGCATTAGCTGTTTACGATCTAACGAATTTTTTTTTTTTTCCTTCAAACTTCTCATATTTTTATTTTTCAATGTAGGACAATGGACGATCATTTGCCATTATAAATAAGTTATACAATTCTTCTATGAGTTGAAGGGGTTAGCTTTCATATATTTGCCTCACATATATCATGGTAATGTATAAAATTTAATTAATGGATGGGGTTTTTAATTACCATATGTTATATAAAAGTACATATCGATAGACATTCTCTGGCACTCTCTGGCAACTACTGGCAACTATTTCTCAATAAAAAAAAAAAAAAAACAAGTTAATATTCTTTTCTTTTATTTTTCATAGCCATATTTTATTGGCATATTATACTTATCCTTTTGGTAGCGCTTATGATAAAAGCCTTCATCAATATCTTGTAGACATTTAAAAATAGTTTATCAGATATTTTAAACAACATCTTAATTAAAAAATCTACACAAAAAAAAAGACTTTTTAGTATCTGTATTGATAATGAAACTAAGTAATAATAACAACCATAACAACTACTACTAGATTGCTTTCACATATCTTATCTTAGTGTTTTTCTTAACTTCCAATAGGAGTGTGTAGATAATTCTATTATACGCTATACCTTATAGTATCTTATTTGATCAGGTGACTTTTAGGTAAATACTAAAGGTTGTAAGGTAAATTCAAGAAATATCTTTGGGAACCTACTCTACAAAACAGCACATGCGTGCAATGGCTTTATACTCTGAACTAGAATGAGACCTGTACGATGAGGCAATAGGGTAAGACTCTTATACTTTCCTGTACTTGTCCTATAATTATTATTAACTAATAATGATAAATATAATTATTAACTAATAATGATAAATGTAACACAATGTTCTTTAAGATTTTTTTTGGCATAATGGAATGACATAGGAAGGAAGGATTTGAAAAGAGGAAAGTGGAGGAAATGATTATCAGAGGAATTTATGTGTTGAATAATGAATGAAAGAAAAATAGATGAAGTCATAATATTTATCAAACATAAAATACGATGGATGATAAATTATTTACATGCTCCAAAAAATGATAAGTAATTTTAAAAAGAATGATATAAGAGTAATTAAAAAAAATTGCTCTTTTCTTTCTAATTCTCTCCATCTTGAGGGGATAAAAAAGTAGTGAGACCCGAAAAAAATATTATATCCATTTTTCCTTCCTTCCTCTTTTTCTCTCAAAATAAGCAAGAAAATGGAACTTAATCCTCTCTCATTTCCTCTCCTCCTCGGTCATTCTCTCCTTATTCCCCTATGCCAGGCATAGTATTAATTTCTATCAAGTGGGGAAAAAAGGTAATAAACATATAAGTTATAATGCAAGCTCATCATCCGAAAAATAAAAACCCTAAAACAATTCATATTTCATTTCTTTCACTTTTCCTTTATTGCATTTGTATGTATTCTTTTCTTCTTCTTTTTTTCTATTGAATAATGAGATGAATAATATGTTACACGAAAACATCTGTAGGCTTAAATTGTGAAAAATTTTTCCTTAAAATTTTAATATCATAAAATTGAAAAGAAAAATATATAACTTATACATGATAGATTTTACAGGGTACAAATTCTAAGATATGTAGTTTGTGGATATTATACAATATGCTCCAACTTCAAATTTTTTAACTTAAAACTTATAGATTAGGCTAATGATTTTGTAGTCTAATAAATCTCTTCTAGTTTTTTATGTGAAAGGTCTTGGGTTTGAATACCCGCCCAAAAAATAAATAAATATATAATAAATAACTTATAGAGTAGGATGTAGGTAGAACTTGTATCATATTCATTCTATACTTGCTGGTTCCTACCTCTCATGACTCTTCTTGTTTAGTTAAAGTATTTTAAAAATTACATGAACACTGAGAATCTAATATGATTTCTTGTAGTATATATTTCCTACTTGTATTATTCAGATATTACCCCAACATCAACACAGGAGAATGTAACTCGATCGTCACATTATAGCCTAGTAGTATCTCCCTAATATCTCAAGTGAGAGGTCCCAGGTTCAAAACCCTCTCACCATCGTGGCAAAACAAAAAAAAAAAATGTAACTTGATCTATAAATTATCTACTTTATATACATCTTCAATCTTTGTTTGATGGCTAACAATTATTACCCACTTTCCATGGTTTTCATAATTCCCAACTGTCTTTTATTGGTTTAAAAGAAAAACAATGGCCGAGTCTGTTTTGTTTCATCATATTTTGATTATTTCGACATTATATTTTTATTATTTTCAAATAGATTTTTATTGAGAAATAGTTTTCGATAAAAAAAATGGTAATTTTACTCATAAACATACTAAACAAATACAATGGTTTGTAGGCAGATTAAAGATACATACACTTTTTTCTAATTTTTTTCTAACAAATTTTATATAAAAATTAAATACAAATAAAAAAACTGACAGTTCTCATCAAATAGATCAAACATAGATAAAAGATAAATATAAATCAGACGTATTTATATATATCATTTTAAAAAAATACAAATACAGATAAAAAACAGACCATCCAAATAGACCCATGATACAAATCTGAAATAGATACAATATATATGAAAATTAGGCAATCCACACAAACCATATTATTAACTTCTAATATTCTCCCCATATTAAAACAAATATTGCTGTAAAAAAAGATGTGAACCAACTCAGAGGGATGAAATCACCCATGCCCATTCACCTTCCCTCTCTTTGAAACATTATTGCAGTGGATTGACTTCAATGGACCAACAGGGGAGTTTCCATTCAACGACACTTCTTCTTTCTAGTCGTAGCACTCGATTTGTAGTCCTACTAAAAATTTATTCTCTACTACAATAGTGCTGTCATTTCATGTCATCAGCTTTGGAAAAGTATGAACTTTTTATTCAATGACTCAATAATGATGAGTTGAAGAAGATGACTTTTTATCTCACAATTTTATCTGCAAGTTTTATTTTGTATACGTACGCCAGCTCCTTGTCAATGACCACGGAAAAAGAAAAAAATTATGAGCAACCAGTAAATAAAATACATATCCCACGAGAAGATTCGTTGGTAGAAACTACAAATTAGTGGTCGTTTACAAGTGATTGTTGCACTTATCAACTCATAATAATGATAGTTTTACTGTCAAATTGAGTTAATTAAAAAAAGGTTAAAATAATTCTTTATAGTAAATATAATTTGCATATTTTAAGAACACTTTAATTTTACACATGATAATAAAAAAGATTAATTACAAAAATGTTATATATGTGTTTTAGCCTATATGCTTGTTAATTATTTTTTGAAAAATTGGTAGCATGAGTTTTCATCTAAAATTAATATTATTTAATAATTCTAGAAAGACTCATGTCAATATCTTATTGATCTTAAAAATTAACTTTAATATATTTTTTTTAATTCTAGCCTTTTAAAATAATTTTTAGTATTTTATTTTATTTAGTACCATTATTTATTAAATAAATATTCTTAAAATAATAAGATGCTAACATATACTTTCTAATAGTATTTGATAATATTGTCATGTTAGCCTAAACCTCAAGTAATCTATTTAAAAAAAAAAAAAACAACACGGATGTTGAATTGGCAAATAAGCCAAAATGTAGGTAAGGTTTTTATATTTAACCCTAAAAAATGTTTCAAAATTTACTATGCTACTATTTGTCAAATCCCAATAGCTTAATGAAGACAGTCCCCGTACATTCTAAGTGAAAATGATAGTTGGTGGCCTTAACTATCATTAGCAAGTAGAATATACAAGGCTTATGTAAAGACCCGATCCTCTAAATCCGGAGACTTAGAGTACCGAATCCCCAACCACATATAACGTTTTCACATTATACGTAAGGTTGTCCTAAAACTAACAGTTTATGAAAATTATTTGATCAAACCCACTATACTTTGTAAAGAACTTTTAAACAAAACAAGATTGTTAACAAAAGCAATCAATACATTTACATCACGTAAACATCGTTTAGTGCCAATACAAGACACTACAAAAATTTACATTGCCTTCTTACATCAAAAAGAAACCTAAGGAATCTTAAGGTCTTTACAACAAATGGCCTTAACTACCAAGCCATCTATACATAACTTTCCCTTAGCAAAGGTCTTCTAAAAGTCCAGGGTAATCGGATCCTATTCGTCCCATTCGTTCAGAAATCTCTCGAAATCGGACCCATAGCCCAAGTCATCGTAATACTCGTCTCCAATACCTACAAAGCAGCAAAGTAAGCCAAGGCCTAGTACACAATAACCAATGCAAAACGAATCATCAAGTTGATGTAATGCATCATAGAACGAGTGGTTATCTTTATTACATTTTCTTTCACAAATCAACAAGAGGGTATTCAAACCTCGGTCACACTTCGGGAATTCAGGGATCCTGAGTAACAGCAGCTGCTCAGGGGGTTGATATAAGCAGTCCGAATACTTATATCTCCTATATCTATTTCATAAAGATAATAGCTTCATATAGGGTTTAAAAGCCGTTGCCCGACTCTACTTAAACTCAGTCCAGAACATGAGCCTAGTTCACAAGTTCCCATAAACTTTGAACTAAATCATGGTATTTCCCCCTAAGTTTAAGCAAACGTTACCAGATACTATTCCCCCTTATCGACTACCCACTTAACCAAAAAGAATCGCTATTGCATCATAGCGTACCATTGCATCATGGTAAAGTCATTGCATCATGACTTGGTTAAGCGCCTAGCTAACATGTCATTGCATCATGACAGGTTTGCTGCTCCTCGGACCAGATTAAACAGCGTAATAGACATCCAATTCATTCAAATGTTAAGCCGAATCAATTTAGGTCAAATTAGAAATGTCTGGTCCTAGCAAACATCAAACAAGTTATTGCGTACCTGAACCGTTAGTATAGAACTAGGATCTCTCGGTGATGAACTAACCGAAGAATCCTTAACTGTAATAGAAATATCACAATTATCAATACACAACAAGTATAGATTTCATTATCACAATTAATCAAAGAAATCCAAATAATTGAATACAAGGTCACGAATAAGCATTTAAACATCCTATTATATCCTAAATCACTTAATAAATACTTAATTACTTAAATAACAAACTTCGAAAAAATTTAGAAAAAGTTTTTAAATTTCAAAAGCACAGGGGATAGGCCGGCAACCAAAGCCGGCGGCTTTGAGCCGGTGCTCGATTCTCTGAAAATCAACACTGCCAGCGCTGGCAGTGTTCAAAGGTACGCCGTCTGCCTTTGCACCCTACACCGGCGGCCTTGAGTCGGCGTAGAATTCAAAACCATAATTTTCAAAAACGTCCAAGAGGTCTAAGCCGTCCGCTTACCCAGATACGCTGGCAGCTTTGACACATACGCCGGCGGCCTTAATTTCCACTGCCAGCGTTCAACATGACAGAATGAACGCGGGCTGACTTTCCCAGCGAAAGCCGGCGACTTTCAGCCAGCCTTAAGAAAACTGAATCCAACGCTGCCTCTAAGCCGGCGGCGTTGAATTCCCAGGTGCCGGCGTACGTTTTAAAAACAGACTTAAACGAAAAACTCAAATCCCCTGTTTTTCCACTTTGAAAAATTTCATCTTAAAACACTTCAAAACCTTCCTCAACAACACTTCCAACTTCATATACTCACTCCTAACTATACTACTCAATTCTAGCAACTCAAAACAAGAATTCAACACAATTAAACACTTTAACTCCACATCAATCCAATCCAGATTTCCCTGCACAATTCCTCTTCACATCCTTCTAACACTTCATATTACTTCAACCATGCATGCACAAACTCACACACTCATATAACACACATAAACATCCCAAGCATGAACAAACAATTTGATCAACATTAAACTCATTCCAATGAAGAATTCATGTAATCACTTCAAGAAAGAAAACAAACACAACAACAATCATAACTAAATCAATTCAAACAATTATATATATATACCTTGTCTTGAGGAAACTTTGATTTTTAAACTTGTTATTGACCTTGACTTGAGCTTGGAATGGAATTGAAAGAGGAAGAAGAAAAAAAGGAAGAATAAGCAAAATTCGTATAAAATTATGGCTGTCTCTAAAAGTAGGTTAATTAAGCAAAATTTGACTTTAAACATATTCCAAATTTGCCCATTTAAGGCATATATAAATTTAGGAGGCATTTGGGGTGCATTTAGGTCTCATTTGGGGCTTGTATTTGCTTAATTACTAACTTAATTACTAAGAACTCATCCACTAACCTTAAGAAAAATATGAAGTTGATTTATACATCTAACTTAACTTAACATCTTAATGTACAAAAGACACCAATAATATTTTTACTACACACACATTAATACATATAAAACAAAGACATTAATTTAAATCTACACATGCAAAATAATGCATTCTAGACTACTAGCAACATAACCATGATATTCATCATACGCATTCAATTCAATACTCAAAAGAATAAATAAACACATGGAATTTAAATCTAGGTCCTTTCAGCTTATCTCATTAAACCAATTTATTAACAGCTCTCAAGTGATGGCCAACACATAGAAATACAAATAATCTGAAGAAATACACTTTATTCATACCTTTACAGTAATATAATCTCAACTCTCCTTACATAATCCTTAATTTTCTCATCTTCCATTCTACTGAAACCAATTCTGATACTCCTTAGAGAATCTTGTATTTCTGTAAAAATATCTATAAGGGTATGAGCATTAAACCACAGCTCAGTAAGTGGATATAAAAAGGGTAATTATAAACATTATAGGACAAATCACAATCATTGTTATTAATAGAGTGAATTGTGCAGTCAATCGGGATGCCATCTGCGTGATGTTGATCAGTTCATCACGAGATTAGAGAAATTAACCCCACTCTAATCTAGGTTTCGAGGAGTTTAACACAGATTCATTTTCCATAAAACCGGGAATATGCAATGGACCACTGTCCTCCCAAAAACCGTTTAGGACTATCCCTCAGATAGCTTGCAACCTTTATTGCGACCTCCTCTCTTGTCACTTAGTTCAATAAAGGTTAGAAGAAGAAATCCATTCTCACCTGAACGGTCGGTTTTGTGGATGCAAGGATGCAAAATGAGTTATGCTATGCATGATCGGTTACTAGTTTCACTGTATTCTTAATAATACATTTTTACTTAGGCGATCAAACATATATCTCACACCAATACAATAGGATAAGTAAACATCCAACATCAAACAAAATCAATCAACCACACACGTTTTATAGCTAAGTTACAAGCACAAACAATTATAATGTAAATAATATCCCTTTTTACAATTACCATATAAATGAACCACTTATAGAAATTACGATTTATCAGCGTTCCCCTCGAACACCTAATAATATCCAACAAGGAATACTTATGAGTATCTATAGTTTCATATAGAGGTTGGTTGGTCATTTAATCATTGTCCTTCTTTTTCTTGATGTAATTAGCAGGGGTAATAATTCCTAATTTAGCTAATTGGGAATGGATTACAATTATTAAAGATATTATGATGTATTTTAATAGGGTTTAAATAAAGCATAGTTTTACATTGCCTTTTATTGGATAAGTAACTTATAATTGAGGTTTATTATAGTAAGATAAGTAAGGTTAACATCTAAACTTAGAAATTTTAAAAGTTTAAAGTGAGCTACAAGACTAATTTAGTTTTTGCGATGTTTATTTTACTTAACTTTAGAATATTAGAAAATATATTTTAAAAATAGCAACATGTGATGATAATTCTAGGAAATTATGAAATATTGATAAAATTATCTAGATTTTACCTCTCCTCAAATACCCCTATTAATTATTAGAATTTGAGAATAAGTAGATATTTATTAACTGAGTTGTATAATATTAATTCCTTTTAGGCTAATGTAGGATCTAATTATTTAGTATAATTATTCCTATATAATATGTACTATAGAAGCAATAGTTAAAAGATTAAGTATAGTTAAAATAAGCTTTATAAATATTTGATATCGACAATATAATTAATTTTGTCATTTTCTTGATACTTAAGCTTAACTAGATTAATAAATATTAAAGGAGATAATTATTAAGCAAATCGAAAGGGTTATTATTTCTTAAGTATTTGTTATAATTTCTTTGATAATATATTTAAAAAGTAGTAAATAACTGAGGGTAGTTTAGTTATAGATTTAAGTTATACATAGCCATTTATAAGGTAATTAGTTTATAACAAATCGTGTAATTATAGAAAAATAGTAGTATATGTTATAACTTGATAAAGTTAATATCTAAGCTTTATAATGAGCATTTAGAAAGTGGTTAAAAAGTTTCATGTATAATAGAATCATTTTACTATATTTCAACATATAAAATATGCACTAATTAATTTTATTTATACTAGCAGAATCTTAGATTAATTATTAAAAATAGTAAATGACCAAGAAAAATTACGAAATTTTTATGAGAGGTACCTAATATTATGATGAGTTTACTATAAAATATCTTTATGAAAGGAGCTGGTATAACTTCATGAAAATTTCCGCAATTTCCGCCCATCCACGGACAAAAACCCATCTCCGGCCACCTTCTACCACCATAGACATGTCGGCTGTATAAGCATAATTTTTTGTAATAAACTGAAAAATTTGGTGATTTTAGGATGCTCGAAATGATCGATGTGAATTTTTTTATGTTAGAACACGGTATTTATAGCATTTTACCACGTATTAAAAATGCCAAATGTCATTATTTTTGCATGAAACTTTTTATCTGGTCACAAGGAATTAAAAACGTGTCCTGGTGAGGTTTCAAAATTTTTGGACAGCTGGCGAATTTTTGAATTTTACATGCATTTTGACACAATTTTGAGAAATTTACAGGATATTTTCTGAGATTAATTACATGTTTCGAATTTTCCTAATTTTTTCCAAATTATTCCTGATTTTTCTAGAGTATTTAAAGATTTTTTTTCCATTTAAATTATTTTTTTGTGTTAGTTTTTCCATTTTTGTGAATTTAAATGGGCATTTTAGTAATTTCATAGGTTAAAGTAACCTTATTTGAAAAATCTACATTAATTATTGTATTATATGCTAATTCTATATTTTTATTTATATTACTAGTTACTTTTCATACTTTCTTAACCATTTACTACTTACTATTACTATTTTACCTATTATTACTATTATTATTTTTTTTTTATCAAATTGAATTTCATGATTTTAAATTCTAGAGTAGTTTTTATATTATTCCTTGTTTTAGCTTAATTAGGCCATCTGTTTAAATGATTTCCTTTGATTCTTAGGTTATTATAGTTTTGATACTTTTTTTCTTATTGATTATTCCAGACGATTCTAATTATATTCTTAATTTAGTTTATAGTTGTCAAATTAGATGCCTTAATATCGATTTACTAATAATTTTGCATCCAATGAAAATCAAGGTGTCACACTATTGCGTCCAGTAATATAAACCATAAACTAGTGATAATTTTAAGTAATTATTGCAGCTATTCAAAAAACAGTTTCACTTTCAATAAATATCTATTTAAATTATTTTTTTATTTATTGTAATTATAACTTGTAGATTAAAAAAAAGGTTTTTGAAATTTCACAAGATAAAAAAACATTGCAAAATATACTTCGCTATTATTGCACCAAGTAATTTTAACTGTTGCTATTTGTTAGCGGCTTGGAAATGTCGGGCATACCATGGTAGCAAAATACATTTCATAATGATCTTCTACATAGCAAATTTGAAAAATTGTATTTTAGTGTACAATTTATAACTATAATAAGGAAAAACGTACCACAGTATTATATAATAAAGATAGAATTACTATATAAATTGTCAATAGCGACAGTTATTCATAAATATTAAAGAATTGCTCTTTTTTTAAGTGTGAATGTGAATGCGTAACCTTCTTATTTATTTATTTATTTTTGGTGAAATTGAATGTGTAACTTCATGCTAGTAACTTTCATAAATAAGATAAAGAAAAAAAACTTTCATTATGACACATATCCCAAATTATATAGAGGAAATACAGATTAGATACATAGACTAACATATAATAAACTGATAACAAATAGATAGTTTTACTCATAAAAAAATAAAAACCAAATGCAGTAAAAACAAACCATCCAAATAAACTCTAAACCTCAATGTGTCCTAATGATAGCAAGCCCACTTCTATTCCTTTTTTTTCCTATTAAAGAGAAAATGAGGATTCGAACCTGGTATCTTCATTGAAAGATTAAAGAGATACAACTAGACTACAATATATAGCAAATCCCACTTTATTCTCTATGCATTTAGTACTCATTAACTATAAGATAGGTCATCTCTATCTATTTTTAGCAACACTTCAATTGAGAGATAACACTTACAATTTGGAGCTCACGTGTAGAATGCTTTTATGCAACATCCTTGATGAAGAGTTACTGCTGCTAGGCAAGTTTGCCTATTTTTTTCCCTAATAATTAAATGAAGAAATCGGCAAAAAAAAAATATTGAATGAAGAAAAGCGATTTTTTTCACTTGCTATCCTTACTTGCTTATGAATATCTCGATGATATTAGTCTCTCATGACTCTCTCTCTTCCTTATGCACCCAAATTAAATTCTAGGCTTAGCTTAAGCTAGTGTTTGTTGTGTGCAATCTTTGAGTCACATAGCTAGAATTGTGCTAATGAGCTTTGTTTGTTTTAAGGTCATTGAAATATTTTCTTGAAAGTGATATCTTTTCATGTATTTTTGTGATTTGCATAAATATGTTAAAAGAATTTTTTATATATGAAATTAATTTTGCGTATATTATAGTATAGTGTGTAAATAAAGTTTTTTTTTTAGAAAATAGTTTTAAAATGATTCTAAAAGCGTAAGTTTTTATAATAATTGTTAAGTTTTCCTTATGACAAAATTTTTTTTCCACTTAATTAAAGAGAAATTCTCAATCAAACAAACAAATGAAAACAAATAAATGGACAATTGCAAAAACACTTCCTAACTGTTAGCGTATTGTGGATTGACTACTCAAACTTTTAAAGTGGGGATTTTGAGTCCCTAAAATTTCAAAAATTATCACCGTAAAGATAGTTAACTGCTTTGGTATAGATGATGGAGATAAATCCACACATAGATAAAAGTTTAGGAGGTGAATTTTGTAAAAAGATGACAACTTTAGGAAGTAAATAATCCATACATTTTCTCGTTTGTTTTAACGAAAAATGTGACGTGTCTTTAAACACACACATATATAGATGAAATTTAGAGAGTCAAAAAACCTCATTTTGAAAGTTTAGAAGGTCGATCTGAACCATTCTAAAAGTTTATGAGGTATTTTTTCAATTTTTCTTAAATAAAATGTTTTCTAGAAAATACTTTTCTCTATGAAAAAACAAGGCTTAAATGTATGGTGTTATTCGGTAAGGTAAACGCGACATTCAAATTAGGCTTTTTAAGTAAGCTCAATCTCTAAAATTGTATTTTCCTCCCCTAACACTCCCTTCATCTTATCCTTCGCGTATTATTTCTAAATCATTCCTTTAGAATCAAATGAAGCACAAAACTCACATTGCAAGTATGTATCGCTATCAGTTAGATCACTGCATCTACACTTATAAGTTATGCTAGAAAAATTAAAAGAAAAAAAAAAAGAAAAAGAAAGAAAGAATGATTGAAATATTGTACTACATAATGGTAAATAAGACAAATAGTTGGCTGGTCATAAACGCTGACAATGATATGGATGTAAGCTTGCTTAGTCTTCTCGTTTGCACTTTGTATTGGATAAAATATTAATGCAGCATTGATGTTTCCAACACTATTATTAAAATAATGCTTTAACAGTCATCGTTCTCACATTAAGCCAGCTACAGATATAAAATTATCGTTGATGAATGCATGGTCATATTCTGAAGCTTTTTGAGCAGGTTAAGGCATGTAATTTGTTTTTGGAGGAAACTATGTGCACCAATAACTTGACGTACTAGTTACTACTGACAATAAGATTGAGATTATTGGCTCGTTCACCTCGCCGTATGTAATAAAGGGAGAATAGAATTTCAATTCAAAGGAAATGTAATAGGATTGTAGTGGCTATTATAATGCTCACTTGATATAAAAAGTAAAACAATTAATTGTTACGGTAAAAGATAAAATATCTATAATGTCCCTTATATTTGTTATAGAGAGAGGATAATTGTATAGATAATATTTTTAAGATAAGGGTATTTCTGACAAAGTTGAAAAATAAACCGAAAATTCATAGTATGGAAACATGAATTACTATTCATCATTTTATATACTAGCAATTCATTACGTATTGTCACTCTCCTCAAGTGAACACCATCATAGCAGCTTTACGTCGAAAGAGAAGAAAACGAACTGCTATTCATGTTAAGTGAACGAGCTATGTGTATTATATTTAATTACTTTAATATTTGAATTCACTGACTATAAATTTTAAAATAGTAAATTTAATATCTAATTAAGTTTTATTTAATTTTCATTAATACTATTTCTTTAACTTTGTTTGCTCCATTGACACTCTCGATGAATGGAAAAGTGAGATGGCCAAGAAAAACAAAGAATGGAAAAGTAGGATGTGTTAAATTGCCAAAAAAAAATTTAAAAAAAAATAGAGAATTTATCTAGAAAAACAACTATTTAAGTAGGCAAACTAAATCCTAATAACTTTAATTTGATCGTCAATTCACCGACTTAATTGTTTTATTTTCTTTTTTTTAATTGGCTATTTGACATATGTTACTTTTTCATTTGTTGGAAGTATTAGCTTAGCTTGTAGAGTTAACTAAAATAATATTAATGAATTTGTAAACTTTGATTAGGTATTAAATTGACTACATAAAGGTCCAGTTCATTTAAAAAAAAAAAGCTGAGGGTACCAAGCATAATATTATCTCTTGCTTAATCAAGCCTCTCTTATCCATTTTATGTCTACACTCTTGCCGTGTAAGGGATGCAGACACTTACTTAGAGCATCTTTATTCATAAAAAATTATAAAAGTTGTTACATTATTCTACTTTAATACCTCTCTCCATTTTATCTCTAATACTATATTTATTATGTGAAATTTTTTAAATGAAATAGTATAGTATAAGCAACAAAAAGATAAATTCGTTCTTATATATCAAAACCTCCATAAAAACATTGGTTTCATTTTTAAATTATATTTCACTACATCATATATAGGATAGGTAATAGTTTCATATTGTTACCAAAAAAAAAATGTTGTAGTGGAAAACTACACTAAAGGGAATTAAAAACCTAACTCCTACTCGAACTCTCTATTTGCAAGCAAATCTACACATTTATTGCCTTCTCGGTAGGTATGTTGAATACAAACACTCTAACTTCTAGTCAGCAGATCATGGATGGGAATGATCAAATTTCAATATCTCACAAGGTCACGGTCATAACCATTTAATAGATCGACAATAACTTTGTAATCTAACTCTAAAATAACATTTCTAAATCTAGTATCATGGCTAGACAAAGACCATAATAAGCTCCCCATATCTCTAGACACAAAGAATTACATACTCCCAAATCAGCCATGAATTCATGTTGCCAATTTCCATAACAATCTCTTATTAAGCCCCCCGTAGTAGCAAAATTATCACCAAATTTAGCAAAAAGCCACTTGTGTTTACTTTAATCCAGTTCCTAGGAGGAGCATTCCACCTAATCAAACATTTTCTTTTTGCTTCCTCACCTTATCTACATAATGTTGATTTTCCTCATGGGCCTACTGAAATTCTCTAGCCTTAGCCAAAACCCAATGACATAAAGAAGTATCATAAATATACTCTAGAAAAATCTTATGATTTCTCAATTCCAAAGAAGCCATATGTCCTCTATACCTTTCATCATTCAATAAAACTCGATGCAAAATTAACCACTAGAAAGTTCTTATTCAACAATTATTATACGTTTAGTTTGCCCTAGAGTGAAACCAAGATTCCAGTTTTCACTCCATTTTTCATGTTTAAAAATATTTATAGAAGTCTTAATCACAATTCCTCATAATCAGAGATTCTGACAATAAGGGGAAATTTGATTTTGCTTTCTTAAACATGAAATCGTGATTTCATTTTGTCTTTGTTATTATATACTTAATCTTGACAAGATCGATATCATTAGTTATTTAACGATTGATCACACCACTAAATAAGTTATTATTAGTTTATTTTAATAATTAAATGATTGATGGATTGTATTAGATAACCGTAGAAACTCCTTTTTAACATGAAATTCTATGATCCCATCATTAATTTATGATAGGACCAGTCTTATCAGCTATTTAATGGCTTAGATTCACAATCAATCGTTATCGAACTACTAAATAAATAATATTTTAATTACTATATTTATTTTAATAAAATGACTTACTAAACAGTCTCATTAATAGAATCGTAGAAACTTCCTTTTAACATACCACATAGTTCTTATCTATATTTATTGCATCCATGATATAAAGGTATTTTGACATATGATATTATATATACGATCCATTCCAAATATGAAAATGAAAATCGACATTCCATCAATGTTTCCAAATATTGCAACTGTTCCCTTACATTCCAATTTATTTCATCATAAGTCATTCATATACACCTACATGATATTAAAATTGTCTCCACGAACTAGGATGGACCACTAGGTAAGGGTTGGCTACATTTGGGATTAAGGATGCATATTGAGGTGAACATGGGGCTGGATGAACTTTAGAAGTGGTATTGTATTGATGAACTTCAAATCACAAGTATCCATGGTCATGTTGATCCCATAAGGATTACTTCGTTCAAAAGAAGTCCAATAATAGTGGCTCAGATTTGCGATGTACCACTTCATCCAAATGAAATATAACTTTAACGCGGGACCTAACTCTTTGTTCGAACAAAGTGCTCTTTGACATTACTTTGACGAACTTTTTTCTTTCTATATAGTTGTGCCGTTTTCATGCTTATTGGACCTTTAATGTACTCGTAAATGTATTTAGTCTTTCTAACTGCATTTGAAATAAATAAAACTAGTGGTAGTGAAGTTTTGTGAAGTATTATATCACTAGCAATTGAATATTCTATTTGGTAATCCATCATCATTGATTCATATTCTTCAAAATGAATTATTTTAATTTTTACATAAACAATTGGTAACATGCATACATAATTCAATTATCAAATTAATAAATAGAATACAGCATGCATACTAATTAATTAATGCCAAATCTAAATTCTTTTTGGTAACCATATTATCATCTATCTTGAAAATTTTCATCATCGCACCATGTCTTCGGATGGGACCAATTCCATCATATCAATTCAGATCCATATTCAACTGTGGTTGTCATTAAAATATTAATATATCATTTACGATATTTATTATAATAAGCCGAATAACTAACCGGACGTTATCATTTATGAGATCATAAAGTTCTCATCTATCCCGCGGGGGGCGCGTTGCACTGACTCCCCAAACCTGGGAAAAATTAATTTCTAAAGGTTTTTTAAAAAAAAAAAATATTTATATATATTATATTTTATATATATATTTAAAGAGAAAACTATTATATAAAATTAAGTGTGGTGTAAGTGGTTAAACATTTACTTTTATATCCATGAGGTAATGGGTTCTGATCTCATGCAAATACCTTTTTTTACTTTTTTTCAACATATATTTATTACAATAGCTATTCTCTCTCTTAACTATTCTCTCTCTCTATATATATACATATATGTATGTATGTTTCTTTGTAACTCTTTCATTCACAATAACTAATAATATTAAATTATTTCACTATAAAATTATCAAACTAAATAAATTCTTATTAATAACTATTTTAGGTTCAAAGTATACTATAAAGTAGTAATTATTATTATCCATATTGCAATTGAATATTATTACACACTAATCATATAATTTGATTTATTAACTGTTTTTTCCTCAATTAATGTTATTTAAATATACATAAATTATTGAATAACTATCATATATATTATGATCTATTTGTGCTAAAAGCAATCACATTGCACATTAATTATATAATTTCATTTAGTAACATTACTTTTCCTACATGTAATGCTAGGAAAATGAACATAAAGTATTGAATATTCCTATCTATATATATTTTATGATTTATTTTTATTAAATGAAAAATTTATGTAGATATTAACTCTATATTAATAATAAATTTTTAAGTGACATGTATATCATTCATTATGAAATGTACTAAACTCTTAATTATTGTTTGAATGATTTTTTTCATGAAGTTTCAAAAATATCACATTGAAATTATTATAAAATTCTCATAATATATATAAGATGTAATTAATTATATAGTGAGTAAATATTAATAAATAATTTTAAATTAACTTAATTAAGGTCTTGCCCCCTAGTCTTATAATCCTACATCCACACTGTTTTTATCCCTGTATTCAAATAAGCATGTAGCACATTATACTTTACATAATTCTCAACATATATGACACTTGAGGTCTAAACATGAGAGAAATTGGTAATTTGAGGCTAAGCATATATTCTAAACATATCATCACATTATATTTTATAGATCTTGAAATTCCAACGGAATATATAAACTACATTCCATATTCATCCCATAATTTAGGTTTACCAATATCTAGGTTTTCACGTATTGCTAGTTCATCAATTACATACTCACATATTTATTTGTCATTCCATAAGCCAATAATCATAAATACAATCATTAATACATATTTTGAGTCTCCCAAAACATATTTGATTTAATTAACTAAACTTTTCAATCCACATTTAATATCCCTGCAGATTTTTCCATTATCCCAATTAACTAATTCCTTATTAGAGATTAGAGGTCACATACCAAGTCATATTTTTATTGGTTTTTCCTTAAATTGAAATATCATTGAATCACTTAATTATTATTTTTAAATTATCTAAAAATTCCTATACACATAGTATCTCAATGCAGCGTCTCAAATCTACCAATTAGGTCATTTGTACATTGTAGGAGTAAGGATTCGTTTATGATGATCACGTGCATGCTATGTGACTATCATGTAATACATAACCTAGGAAAACAATACATACGCGGGTGATATGAAGAGAAGTGTATAGGGAGAAGGAGTAGGTAACCTCAGTAGACTCTAACATACATGTGACAAGCAATGGATCTAAAAAGCATCAATCTCACTAATTATGATGAATCAATATTCATTCTTGATCAAGACAAGTGATTGATTCACTAAGACAAAAATCTAGGAGCACAATAGCATTTTCCTGAGATTTTTTATCATCTAAACGAGGTGGGACTACTGGTATTTAAAGGGAATCTAGTTGTCAATGTCGTCCATCAAATTAGGCAAACAATCAACGACTAAAATGAGTCTCTCTCATAATGGATATTAAAGTAGGCTCTATTATATACTTAGGCCCATTAAGAGCTTATTTGTAGCATGTGGGGGAATGCAAAAAAACGAGTGAAACTAAAAAATTGAATCGAAATTGAAAAACCAATTTGAAAAATATTGTTAACCTATCCGTTGGTTTCAGTTTAGAATTACGGTTTTTATTTTTTCCAGTTTTTTATTTCCATTTTTGTTTGTAACCACTAAAAATCGATGGTTAATGGTTAATCGTTTCAATATTTATGAATATTATATATATATTTCACATATACATATAATTATTTTTTAAAAAATATATATACATATAATTTACATAAGTTAATGTTCCTTGGATTTTGATTAAAGTATTATGTTTTGTCCTATATTTGATGAGAGTTAATGTGGTAATTGATTTAGTTTGATTTTGTTGACGATGATACATACAAAGGCTTGTTTTCCCCTTTTTCCTTAATTTGATTTTTTTTTTTTAGCTCTTGTTATAATATATAATTTAAAAAAAAACTCTATATAAAAGGCTAGAAAATAAGTTTATTGAAACTATCAATTTAATTTGTTAAAACCATTATGTTAAATGGTTAAAACAAAAAAAAAAACTGAAAAAATGGTTAAGATGGTTAATAGTTTATAATTGATCGATTAAGAATTGTGGTATTAAAAAACTGATCATTATAGTTAGGTTCAAAAAATAAGGTTACGAACTGATTAACCAAACTATGAACAACCCTAGTAGTTTGTGAACCTTCATGAGAAAGGCTGGAATTGGGCTTAGTCAATTCCAATAGGCCTACTCCAAGCCTACTATGATAATTCTCATGACCATCCCAATAACATATGATCTAACTTTCTAAGCTTATTACCTTAGCCTAGAAAGTTAAATTCGAATAAAAATTAGGCTTAAAGATTTTATAATCCAATTTAATCATCTTAATACATTAATTTAACAAAGACTCAATTGTACACTCGAGAATATCAACAAATATTTTTATATATTATAATTTACCAAAATCACCATCAATATTATCTTTTAATTTATCCATTCAAATCAAGTTTTCACTTAAAATTACTTATCAACCTATATTGCTAAGATTTCTATCTCTACATTTCCAAATATATATACTAGTTTATTAATTCACAACTCACCATCTAAACACTTCAGTTCAATTATTAATCAAAAGTTCCAAGTTTAAACAGTAATTCACGCTCCTCCATATATCATGCCATACACACTCAACCCTAGACAATTTATGTCAAATTCATATTTCCAATCAATAACCATCTATATTAATATTTAAATGAAATTATAACTGTGTCAACCAATCATCAGTTTAATATCCACAATTTCCAGTAGCTCTAATATCTAAATTTAACCCTACATGACATATTACATAACTCTAAACAAACCTACTTAACATTTGCAAATTTTCAACCTAGGAATAAATGTAGTAGCTTAACTTATTGAGTTTATTCAAAACCTTTTGTTTAACTTACATGCCTAAAGGAGTCTTCCAAAACATTCAATAAGTCAAAATATAATTACTCTAATGATTAATCAACATACTCACGCTAATTGGCATACTTAAAATCCTATAAAACTCACTTTGAAATATACCTATCTTACCTTATTACAAATTTTGAGAATCTTATGTAGCTTCTCCCTCTTTAAAATGTCAATCATTCCCTCATTTCCCGGTAAAAAACATGGTTTAGTAATTAATTACTACTAATCTCAAGTTAATTACACTTATTTAGCACAAATAAATGGTTTAGGGTTTTTTAGGATATTTAATATAAAGAAAAAAAATGAAAGAGAGAGAAAGTGAAGGGGGTTAGGTTTGACCACTAGGGTTTTAGGGCAATAGGGTTTGCTTTTTATCATCTTGTGTCATATGACACAATCCTAACGCTCCAATTTCTTATACGTGTAAAATTTTACTAGTTTTAGCTAGTTTGTAGCTTTTAATTTATTCTATGGACCAATTATTAATTTAATTACTTGAATATGTCCATTTTTTTTATTTCAATACAATTTCAAATTTTAATTTAACTTGATTCCATTTGGTCTAAAGTTATTTTTTACTTCCATTTGACTTTAAAAAAATGTATGAATTTGATTTTGCACTTAATATTTTGTATATTGGATCATTTCACCAATTAATGTTGAAGGTAAAGGAAAAAAAAAATTTCAAATTCAACAAGCATCATGGATCAATAGAACGTGATAATCAACGAAGTAAGTTAAATAGGCATCAAGTGGGTAGAGTTTTGAGATAATTTTTGTTACATTATTAAGTATTAGACTTGGGTTTCTATTATTGTAGCAAATACGCTTTCTAGACCTTTATACCCTTACCAACATAATACAAACTAGAATGTCCTAGTTTGATTAAATGAAGGAAAAATCTAGAAACATAGACTTTCCTAGCATTCATTGGCATGTTACAACGAATGAAGATGGATATTATAGGAATCGTGATTACAACTTCAATAGCGAAGGAATTTGTATCTCTAAAACTAACATTAGAGGTTCTCAAGCTAGAGGGCATAATAGAAGATTTATCTTGTCATTTTAAAGAAACAAAAACTAAGGGCACTCTTATATCTTGTTTAGTAATAGGAATAGTTTCAAATGAAATGGATTTGAATAGACTAACTTTCGAATAACTGAATTAACTTCTAAGCTTTGAAATGTTCATAGTACATAGGAATCATTTGGAATTGAATGGACTAGATTCAAAGGAATGTAATATAATGTAATGAGTGAAGGAATGAAAAATCCATTCCTATATTTGAATATATCATGAAATGAAATGTAACAAATTGGATGTTCACAAAAATTACACTTGATAAAAGAAATGAATAATAAATATATGTTGGATAAAAAAAAAATAATTTATATGGTTAGCATTGATAATGGTAGAAAGGAACCATGACTCTACAAAGCTTAATCGAGTTCCCTTCGAAGTCAGAATGGCCAATTCCTAGAATAATGATTTCAACTTTGAAAATTCTCTCAAGGATAGAAATATGAGTAGAACTTCGAGTCATATTTCTATTCCAATTCCTTCTTACATACCAAACGTGACAATAATGTATTTGTCAATGAATTAAATATATAAAATAAATATGTAATATGATAAAGTGGTATTTTAACCCAAAATATATTAAATGAAATGAGACAACAATAAATAATAGTTATTTAAGAATTTTGCCTTTGTAGAACTAAATGTATTTCTAAAAGGATTATTGATTTATGTAAAACCATAAAAAAGAGAATTGAATTGATTGTCTCCAGAACCTACTGTTAGGTTTAGAGCATAAAAATGGTATGAAATGGAATACAATAGAATAAAATGGAAAGTAATAGAATGAGCAATTGAATGACAATTTCATTATGGTTGATTAAAAAGGCAATTAAAGTAAAACACATCACAATTTCGTCAAGAAAAATTAAATTCTCTTTTAATTCAAGATAGATGATTCCAATAATTCATGATTGTAAATTTTATAAAGGCTTTCAAATATGGAGAATAGGATTGAGATCTAGGATAGCAATTCTATTTTGTATCTACTTTCACATACCCAAAGTTAAAGGTAAGTGGGTAATCTTGTCGTATAAGGTATCCACTTGGACCCTTCTGAACTGGATAGGTTCTAGGTAGGTATTAAAAATTAGTGGTAAATTGCAAATACAAAATTTTTAGAACCTCCTTCCTGTGGATAGAGTATGGGTATGAGATCTCTACACCATATACTTATCCTAAAACATGTACTCTACTATATATAGGGTTCAAGTTCTAGAGCACCTTGTACCTACCCTAAAATATATACTTTACTATATCTAGGTACAAGTTTCGGGTACCACGATTAACAACAAATGGTATAATTTATTTCTATTAATTTTTTGCTAATACCAATATTATTTAAGATAATAACGCTTCTTTGTACTAATATTTAGTTTTATTTTTTGTTGTGGTAGTTATTCAATTTTGTTGCATTATCTCATGTTTCATACTACAAACTTCTTATTTAAATATTTTCTTCATTTTGTAGAGACAAGTTCTATTGATGAATACATATTAGATATTAACTAAAGCAAAATATAAGTTGCATTATGAAGACTAATGCCTAAAGACATGGATATTTTAATGCTTTACATTTTGGATGTTAATCGAAGAGACAAGTTGCATTATAAAATTTAGGTTATCTTTTCCGGTACGTTAGTATCGAAGCATCTCCATGTTCTAATATTTTACATTATAATATATATTTTTAGTTGTAACTTTTATGTTTAACTTTTATATTACCTTTTCTACAATCACATAAACAAATTTTGGATATCACGGAATTTTGGATATCACGGAATTTATGATATTGAGAAATTACTTTTAGATTTCTTTCCATACTCTACAGGTAATTTTGTTATAGTAGTTATTTGAACAACATGATTTTTCATGCTACATAAATCCATATATACTATGCTAATCTTAAAATTAATATATATATATATATAAGTTTCACAAGGTACCTTGTACCATATAGGTTTTGCAGGATATAAAATACAAAGTACAAAGTGGAACATGATAAGTTCTGGGTACAAGATTTAGTACCATGTATCTTACAAGGTAGAGTGCGAGTAAGGCTTTACACCCTACCTACCCTATACCGGCTCACTACTACCAAATATGCCATATTTTTTTTTTTTTTTATTTTTTGAAAAATAATCCCTTTTTATTATTTTAGCAATAAATTTGATAAATTACATCAATGTTCACATAGAAAAAACAATATAAAAAAAAAAAAGCTTGGAAAAATAAAGTAGATGGCATTTAGAAGACTAGAAGAAGGAGACAATATTACTTTTGTCATTGGAACATCTTCTTATACTTGTTATCTTCATGCCAGTATTCATCTTCAATTAGGTCATAAAAAAAATCTAGTATTCACAGCATTTTCCTTTATAGTTTTGAGAAGTGGCCACTAATAGAGTGAAAGATATGTCTACAAACTTTTAAAGAAAAAATTATTTAAATATAAATTATAGAAAAATAATTACCAAAATACCAATGATAAATCACATATAATAGATGCAGTTCATGTTTTTGCACATGAATCTCATGGAATAAATGCAATTTTTGCTTATGCATGAGTTGCATTTAGTACAGACAACTCATGTATAAACATCCAAATTGTGTCTATTTGTCTATTTATATATGATTCACATGTACTATATGTGATTCATATATAAGCATGAATTGCATGTACTATGTGCGATTTATTATAAAGCACGAGTCGCATGTTCTACATGGGATTTTGTATAGGTATTTTAGTTTTTTTTTATAATTTTCATTTAAACAAGTTGGTAATCATACAATTTCCTTGCCGCTAATACATGCATTTATCTTTAATTTTGAATTTGATTCTCCACATATTTTGCAACTATAATTGTGTCATACCCAAATAGGATCTAGAGTATCAATAGTTCCACCAAGTATAATACTTAAGCTTTACACCCAAAGACTATAATTAACTAAGTGAGTTTTTAACAAATTTTAAAATAAGAAATCATTATTTAAGTTTCATATGTAACAGTAAATAATCTCTCAATAATACATCAAAAAGCTCACAACATAAATATTAAACTCCCATATTAGTAATAAAACAATATCCAACACATCTAATGTCCAGCTTGTCCAGTCTCACACGAAAATTCAATCCATAGCCCAAGTAGTCAAAACATCTATATCATCATCATGATCATCACCTGAAAAGAAAGGAATGAGTTAAAGCTTAGTACAATAGTAACACAAGCACACACAATAGGATCAAACGTTCCTATGCTATTAAACATACCACAACCATCAATTTATATCTTTAATTTAGGTAGAGTGAATCAACAATGGAGCACTCACACTCTGGCGACACAACGACAAACCTGAGGATCCTGGGTAACAGTAACTACTTAAGGGATTAATATAGGTTGCTTAGATACTTATATTTCCTAACTCTGTTTCAAATAAGTAGTTTCATCTAGTGATCACAACTATTATTCATTCTTACCTCCTCAATACATCACACTGTTTAGCCTAGGGCTTATTACCCTAAACTAAACAAATGCAACTTCTTTTCGATTCAGGTAAGTGTTACCCTACTACCATTTATCCTATCAACTACCCATCATGCTATCTATGGTGATCTAAGCATCTAACTATCATACCAGCACCACCACACAAGGTTGTCGCTCCCCATATTAGATCTCAAAAACGACATAAGCACACTCAAGCAATCATTATTTAGGTTGTATTTAAATATTAATTTATTTTAGAATATCTATCCTAACGAGTAATACTCAAGTCACTACATACCTGTAAACAAATAAGAATCCCGCCACGAGACAAACAATAAGAAATCTAAAGGATAAGAATTTGTATAAAGAAATTATCTCAAATAAGTTTTAAGTTATCTGTTCAATCATTTATTCTCATTAGATTAACTATTACTCAAAAGTTACTTATACACATTACCTATTCTGACTTAAGATTTCACTTAATTCCTATTTAAAATATTAATTTATAACTAGTATCATGTTCTAAAGTAATTTAGTTTTAGGTCATTTCATATGTTAAAGTTCATTTGTTACCTAACTTAACCATCTAAGCTTACTTATAGTAATTAAGTCCTTAAGGTGATATGTAAAGACCCGACATGCTCAATTCTCAAATTAAGCACACCAAGCCCCCAACCACGTATAACTCTTACGAATTATACGTAAGGTTGTCTTAAAAGAAGGTGTTTATGTTGAACATTGCTATTCGATTTTAGGTTGTGAAATCGTTTTAATTTTCAGATAACTGGATTTAGCAGCGGAAATAAATTTTATAAAACAATTTAGAAATAAAGACATTTCAAAACTTCCACTCTTCTCAAGTGGAGAATTATTAGATTAAACAAAGCTTTGCAAAAGTTAATTTATAAAACATGGGCACTACTATGCCCTTTAAAGAATATAAAATTTAAATCATAAATCCAGCTCTCACTAATACAAACAAAAAGAAATAAAATAACTAACTACATCCACTCTCCTACTCACTTCACTCATCTATAAATTCTCTCCGAATCATTACAAATGCCCAAAACCCGAGTCAAGCATCACCAATAGCAACAACATCATCATATCATCGTCTCATCATCCATCATCACCAACATCAACAAGAAATCAACATCATCAACTTCATCAACATCATCTTTATCAACAACAAAACCTGTAAAAAGAATAACAACAACAAGAATGAGCCGAAGCCCAGTACATAGCAACACAATCACACACGGAGTGACACACGCTTAACTAAATGCAATGCACAATCAACAAGTTATTATCTTTTCTTTAAAATAAACAAATCAACATGGGAGTATTCAAACTCGGACATCAAGGATCTAATATCACGTCCGCCTCCCTGAGTGGTCCCTACTGTTCATACAGACTAGGCAGCCCCACCTTCCGGCATAGCCCGTAATACTAGGGGATCCTGAGTAACGTATCACAACGCTCAGGGGTTGATATAAGTAGCTCGGATACTTATATCTCCTAGATAAATCTATCTAATAACGAAAAAGTACCATGCCCCCAATCTTAGCAAGGTCTCGCTCTCCAAACCAGATTCAACGACGTAAAAGACAATCAACACTCATAAATTATTAAGTCAAGTTTAAGTTCTTAATTCATTTTAGATGCCTATCTTAACATCCAACACGCAAGTTACTGCGTACCTTATGTACGAAATCCAAATAGAGTCTTAGAAGGAATTTCAGAAGATAATCCAGAAGATAATCTAGATATCCACTTAAGGAAAGAGCTCATATAAGAAACTAAACTAAACTAAACTAATCATCCACTTCATCAAAATCATATAAGAACTTAAGCCATTTATCCATTCATCTCAAACTCATTTTATTAAATCTTATTTGATCAGACACTAATGTGGAACCCCACTATGGTTGCGAATGTCGCCCCGCCAAAATATGGACAGTTCTCCTTTGTCTGTCAAAGTAATTCTTTTCACTTTAATTATAGTTTCTTATCACAAAACATAGCATACATAAAGCATTCATATTCAAAGCAAATAAAAATTTGAAACAACATATTCCCATATTATTCAAAGATCATCCTAATTCATTCATCTAAGCTAATTATTAGCTATTAACCCATTTCAGCTTAACCTTAGCCAAATTGTTTAGAGTTAGTCATTTAATCTAAAACTAGTTCAAGTTGATTAACTTAAGTAATCTAATTCCTTTTAGCTAATTCAAGCTCATTTAGTCAAGTTGAATTTAGATTCATTACTGATTCATTACACATGTAGGATCTATGTCAACTTGAACTCACCTTAACTTAAACTTAGCTAAATTAATTAACCTTAATCATTTAGTTCAAAAACTAATCAAAGATGGTTAAATTAACTCAATCTAATTCATTTTAACTCATTCAAGTCTATTTAATCAAGTTTAACTTAAGTTTGTTAACTAAGTTCATTTAAGTTCAATAGCTAATCATAAAACAAATAATAAACAAGGTAAAACAATTGAAGAAAAACACCACTTAAAACATACTAAATCTCAAACTTAGCATGAAGGAAATTCAAATAAAATTCATATAAATACATAACTCATCATTTATATACTAACCAAAATCATTTAGTTTCACTAAGTCATCACAACATCATAAATCAAGCAATGGAAATCATATATACAACATAACTACTTTTAATTTAATACTCATGGAAATTCAATTAATTGATGAATCTATAAATATACTTAAATCAAGCTTCATTATATCCTTCAATCATCATACACATCAACTATCCTTAATCTATCTCATTTTAGCTTAAAAAGATCCATTTGCACTTTACAATAAACATTTAGAAATAAAAAACAAGTTTCAATTTTGTTTAGGAAAACACAATAGCCGAAAAGAATCAAAATTTAAGCATTGATACTTTTTGAATTAGTAAAAACTCAAAACATAAAAGTTATAGATCTCTTTTTTGTCTTTTTATATCAACTTGAATCACCTCAATCGGAGGTTTATAAAAAGTTATGGCCAAAATACGATCATATGTGAAATAGGGCAACTGAGTAAAATGAACACCGGCACTTCTACACCAGCGGCATAAATTTCAAAGCCGGTAGCTTAGAGGTTCAACACTGGCAGCGTTGGAGGCAGCTTTAAGAAAATGCATTCTGTTCACTTCAACACCGCCTCAAAGCCGGCCGCGTAGAACTCCAGAAGGTGGCGTTAACGACAGAACAGGTTTGCGAAAACGTGTTTTTTACACCTTCCTTTTATCAAAACTTCTTCAAATCATCTACTAAGCTTCCTATATCAATTATAATATCAAATAAACTCTAATAATAACTCCTAACACTTCAATCTTCCACAACAACTTCAAACAACAATCAAACCATCACAAACTACTATTCATCATCTCCTTCCTCCTTCACAATCCCCAACTTCCATCAACCATTAAACCAACAAATACAAATGTAAACAGCACTTCCAACTCAATCCAACATCAATTCATCAATTAGACAAGCAAACAACAAATAAAATAAATATGAATTGAACTAGAAAACTTAGCTTTTCGCTAAATCATGCAACTTTTGTACTTCTAGCTTTGATTTCCTTCTTCTATTCTCATATTCTACTTGATTCCTCCTTTTCTCTTATTGAAATTGAGATTCATGTCTTAAATTTGAAGAGAGAGAAAGAAGAAGAAGAAAGAAAAGGGAAACGTAAAAAAATGAAAGGGGAAAGGCAAAAGGCAGCAAAAGAATAAAAAAAAAGGAAAGATAAAATTAAATTTATATATTTTAGAAATAGGGTATAGTTTAAACTATCAATCAATATCTATAGTTCCAGAAGTATTTAAAAGATGATTTCTGAACCAATATGTTATAATTAAGATCTTATAATAAGAACTTAATTTAGAATTTATTTTGATAAAAAAATTTAATTGGAGTTCGGGTTTAAAAACTGATATTTTTATTCAAGCAAATGAACTTAAATTTTACTGAGATTTAGGAATTAGTGTTTAGGCTAAGAATCAAGAGTTTAGGATTCCTCTAAACATTTTTAGAACATGTTTAGGGATTTTAGGAATTTCAAATCTCAAAACCAACTTAATTATTAGCTAATTAAATTAAGCCAACTTGTCTAATTAAATCCTATAATTCATTTGATTCATTTAATCTATTTAAACTCAATTTCTAATCTAGGTGAAGATTTGGGGTATTTCATGATATTATTAATAACATATGTTATAATCAATTAAATTTTATCAAATGGAATAACTCATTTAAGATGTAATTATTCCATTCATATTATTAATAACTCAACTTTGCGTTTAAGTGTAGTAAGGAACCTAAACTAACTTTCTGTTAAGCTTGTATCATCCTATAAATAATTATTTATATCTATTTTATTAAATAAATTCCTAAAATCAAAATAATTAATTACTCATCTTAAAATTCATATTTTGATATAAAAATACATTATGTACATTTATTCCATATTTATTTGGTTAAAATTAATTTCCTTTTAATTTCAGTATTTCACTTTCCTATTGAAAACTAGTATGCACTCTAATTTAATTGGACTGGTTCACTAACTTCTAGATCAGTTCTTGAACTTAAATTTTTATGTAAACTTTTTAACTCGTTGATTTACCTATTTCTAAGTTGGTTCAACCCAATTGATTTGGTTTAATATGATTTAAAAATCAAAGGCTTCAAATCTAGTCGGAATAGGGAAACAACACTAATGACAGACCAGTTCTTACAAAATTGAGAATGTTCCCGACTAGTTCTTGGTTAGTTCTTCATAGTATATTTAAATAGACTTTTAAGGTTTCAAATAATTATACCCTCACCCCAAAAGGAGAAGAAAAAGTTATCAATTCAGTCTTATACTTTAGCGCTACTATACCATCTAAAACTCTATTTTGCTCTATTTTTGCTATTTCTTAACTTAATTACTAAAAATAGTAAATGTATTTCAAAAATCACAAAAATTTCTAGTTTAAATATAGACATATTAAAATATTATTCTTAAAAATTTCATTCAAAAATAAATTCATTTGATGTTTTATTTAGAACTTACGTCTCAATGATTTCCATGATTTTACAGCTTTTGTTTAACATAATTTTTCGTTGCCTAATCATAAATCCATAGATCTATAAATATAACCTTTGATTACATCATTCAGTCATTGATCTTAAATCATTATTAACATGTTTATTTGATGATAATTTACCTAGTTTATCCTTAGATCCATACTTTAAAAATCAAACTATGACTTATGAATCAAATTATCATCATCTACACTAGCTTTCTAAATTTCCAACACATATTCAATAACATAAATTGTAATCATTCATCATCAAATGCTAAATTTATAGATCTAATAATATAATCTATGATTTCAACATTAAATCATTGATCACATAAGCAAAATCAAGAATTCAAAGATACGATTACTTTCCTATATTAAAGAAAAATATAATCACAAGCCACTGCTAGTAATCAAGGCTTGCTTGTTGAAGAAGCTTCTCAAGCACTCCTTATTTTTCCTCTTGATCCTTGATTATCCTAAGATTAATTTTTGTATTAGTATTGTTGATCTAAAGATTAGAGAGAATAGGATGCTATTCTCACCTTTTTCTCTTTAATCTTATATGTTCTCTTCCCAATGAAGATTAGAGGGAGTCTAGAGAGGGTTTGAGAGGATGACTTCTCTAAGAAGTCTTGTAATGTGAGTAATGAGAGGAAAGAGGAAACTAAAACTGTTATATGAGGGTTGAATGCCTTAAAGGTATAAATTATACATTTGTAATGGAAATTATGTCCATGCCCTCGTGTTTTGTATTGATTAGGTTGGTTATTATCTAAATTGCCAATTCTACCCCTCTTTATTTTGTGACATGTGATGCATATTAATTATTATCTTCCTTTTAATAATTATTTGTTCTTGTAATCTTATTAAATTTCTATTTGTTATATTATTCTATTTATTCTTAACAATTTCTTATCATATTTGTTGAACATTATTATTATCATTATTGATTTTTTTATTCTAATATGATTCGTTATTGTCTATTAACATTATTAACTTTGTTGTCGATAGTAATTTGTAACATAAATTCTCATGATATTTCAAGTACATGTAATATTTATAGGAAATTTTTGTAGTCATTATCCTGAATTGCATTAAATTTTCTTTGGATATGCATTGAAATATATATATATATATGTGTGTGTGTGTGTGTGTGTGTGTATTCCTACTTGATCTTCTAAATATATATCACTTAAATTTCAAGTTATCTTGAATTCCAAATTCAAAGCTGCTCTTGACAATTATCCTAAAAAAATTCTAGCAATGATGATATGAAATAATTCCACAAAAAATTCTCTCAAATTAATTATTAAGCCTAAAATTTTGTTTTTTACATATTTTATTTTTTATTAAGTAGTAGGGTTAAACATAGATTGGTTTGGTTTAACTATCATGTATGATTCTTTTTTTTTTCCTATTTTGAACCAAACCAATAAATAATAATTTGGTTTATATTAGAATTTTTTCAAATTATCAAATAAAGATTTGATTTTGTTGAAATTACAAATTAATCAAAATTCTAACTAGAAATGGTTTTGTTATAATCTTATACATCTATGCGGATATTCAAAGCTTTAAAAATGAAAAAACTAAAAGATCAATATAAAGATAATCGATACTTGCTACAAGATATAAACATTAAACTATTCGTTTTTAAAAAATCTTTTGGAAGGAGCTATAAGGAAAGATTGATACGAAGATAATCTGCATCATTGATGCAAAAAGAACATGAAAGTATATATGTGTAATTATATATATAATTTAATTGTTGTAGCTTTTGAAAGGGAAAAATGACAACTCTAAAAAGAACAAAGAAAAAAAAAGGACAAAAGATTGCTCTACAATTATCAAATTACAAGTTAAATAAACTACTCCATAAAAACGGTCACATTCATAATCCATAGTCTTTCATAAATTCATTAGTCACTTTTCAACCATCAATCAATAAAATATATTTGCTAACTAATACATAGCAAAATATAATGCACACTCCTTTGCAAAAATCTCTAGGTCATTCATCTACTAACAAAATACATTAAACAACCCATGCACTCCTAACTAAATATATAAAGTCCATATTCTACAAAGTTAAACAAAAAATTATAGTTACAAGTAAAACATTAATTGTATTCATCAAATGACAAGAAACATAATGAAATTATTAAAAAAATATAATCTTTAATCAATCATTATAAGAAGATGTATTGCTATATATAAAATATTATTATATTTTTAAAAAACCACTTGATTCAATTTTATGGATTAATTCGATTTATCTCTACAAACTAACCAATAAAGTTACAAATTAATACAGATTGAGAATTTTTCAGATCAAATTGCTAAGAAAGAAAACCATATTTCCAGTTTGATTTGATTTAGTTTGTAGATTTGTTCAGTTTGGTCTTTTTTTTTTTTTCTATTTATCCCTATTATGCAGAGCCCACATAATACACGGTTAAAAGTTGAAGAAAATAAATAATATTTTCGTAATGCTTCAGCAAATATTTCTAGACTTGCGATCCACCAAAGGAGGAAGAATAAAAGTTTAAGATCAGAAAATACTCGACGGTTTTTTACATTGTCAATTGTAGTTTGATTTCCGGTTATTTTTTTTTCCTCCAGGATTACCAAAATAAAAAAAAAGGGGGAGAGAGAGAAAAGAAGAAGAAGAAGAAGTTGAAAATAGGCATCACCACGGGAGCGGTTCCGAACCGCGAACCATCCCGAACTGTCATCGGCGGTTCCTGACCCGGGAACCACCCCGTTGATGATGGTTTCGAACCGTCCAAGGACCCGCTGGAACTGGCGGATCCAAGAGGTTAGGCGTGGCGGAACCGGCGGTTCCAACCGGGTCCGAAACCGCTATTCCAGACCCGGAACCGGCAGTTCCAACCCGCCAAATATTTGAATTAAAAAAAAAAACAAAAAACAAACCTGCGCATGATATTATTAAAGACAAATTTAATATACACATACACAATTAATGTATCAAAAAATTAATGTCCACATATGTTCAAAGTGAAAATGCAAACTTTTCAAAATCGAAGATCTATATAATTTATTTAGGAAGAGATTAACATAAATTAATAAAAAAGATATTAACATATCTATGATATATATATTTATTTTATTATATAAAGAGAATGCTAGCCATTTTTCACTTTACAATCTCTTTTTTCTTCTTTTTATAATTATAAATTAAATTTTTTATTCAATTATTTTTCTCTAATTTTACCATCTCTTATTTTATTTACATACTAATTTAACTAGCAGCACTTTTTAAGTGCCACCAACCACAATCCCTCTTATTCTTCAACTGACTTTTAATTAATCCCTTTTATATTATTTTCTTCATTTTTTTCAAAAAAAAAAAAAAAAACCGGTTCACGCGGAACCGGAACCGCTAGAAGCAGCAGTTCCTTGGAACCGTGAACCACCCCGGCTTTGGTGGTTCCGGTTCCGGTTTGGGTCCGGAACCGACTCGAACCGTGCCGATATCTAGCTGAAAATGTCCACCTCATTGATGGAATTAACCAGGGATAAGGTAAATAAATGAGCAATCCAAAGAAATGGGCATACATGCCCATCCACGTGCATACGAGGGATAAGAATTTGCTGTCGTCAATTATGTTGTCTTATTGTGTCTCAACAAATGAGTATATGATGGGTGTAAAACGTTAAAAAAAATTCCCTAAAATAATATAAAAAATAATTATCATACTTATCAAATACTCATTTATTAGAAAGAAACGAAACAGCATTATAGGAATAGTAAAAGTATTTCCACATACAAGACATGTAATTATTTCAATAATCCATGCATGAGTAGTATTGTAGGTGCTGACACCACACAACACTATTAAAAAATATAAATATAAAAAAAGAAAAAACTCAAGACATGGTATAAGATACCATACAAAGATACAATACGATTATAATATGAATAAAACACAATTACTAGTGATTTAAAATCAATTTTATGTAATTTCATTACTAATACAAATTCAACATAAAATAAAGGCATGAATCCGATCCGTTGATATGAATTGTGAGTACTAGAAATGAGCAGAGTTCTTATTATTCGCCTCCAACTTCAAATAAATTAATAAATGAATTCGAAGCACATCCATTTAGATAACTAAATAGATCAAAACACACAAAGGCAATTTAAAATTATTCTTGAAGAATCTTATTTGCTGTTTCAGTAGCTGTCTGGCGTGTGTTTCTTGCTCGGATGACTCAGTTCCGGAAACTGTAAATAGGTAACTAGTAACCTATATGGTTGTCTGGTTGAGCACCTGGTCGACAAGATTTTGGCGGTAGGCATGGCCATTGGAGCCCAAATTCAACGTATAAAATGATGAGGACGATGAAGAAAGGTGGTGATTGAGATTGGTGTGACACGACACGACCTTTCCAGCGCTGCTATTATATCCACACACACCGTCTATTCCCAGCACTCATACCCCACTTTTGTTTCTTTTGTCGTCTTTGACATGTTACTAGATGTTTCTCCTTTCTTTCAAGATTGTCCCCAAGTGGGTCATTATTGGATGGGTCTTTTATGAGAAATGTGCCATTTCGATTGAAACATGGAGCTATGCTTGGATGGAGGTGGTGTTAAAAGGTCAAGGGAAATAAAATTTTTAGGATTAATTTTTCTTTACAAAAAAATGGACAAATTTGGTATTAATCTTATGTGATAAAAACAATTCTATGTAAATAATTGTAACAGAATTCAAGTAAAATTGCTATCTTATTCTTAGAATAAAACTCACTTTCAAGTCATAAAAGCTTTTTTGATATCTTGATAATATGAAAATTTATAGAGCTAATCTTTTCTTCTCTTTCACTTCCTCTTCATCTTATTATTTTTTACTTTTTGGTAAAATATATAACCAATGTGAAAAAAAGTCGAAATCTTCCTTTTGGAACCATGTCCAGACTTTTTAATATATATAAATCTATATAGATGGTATATTTTGGATCATTAAATCTAAAACAATAAGATGAATCATATGTGATGGATAATCTAAAACCATGTGATGTATATATACATATATATATGTCCCAATATGAAGGGTAAATATAGGTAATCCTTTTGGAAAAAAAAAAGAGATAGATAGTTGAGGAGCTATCAATCTTTGGCAAAATCCTTCATTGAGGGTCTACCACATGGAATATGATACCGTAGCGGTTCCATATATGGCATCATTTTTTCATATAACAGACCTTCAATGGAGAGTCTATGTGTCTATCTATCTTTTACTCCTACTTTTAATTAACAAGTCAAATCAAACCAAAAACTTGACTTGGCATCGTTTCTAGAATAGCTAAGTACAATTATTTATCTAAGAATTTTGAATAAGACCGGAAAGGACTCAATTCAAACTTAATTTTAAAGGCTCAAAACTGAATCTTATGAAAAAAAAAAAAATAGCATTAATGACACTTGTACGAATGTAGTAGGAAAAGATATGAGAGGAGAAACAAACAAATCCCTGATTTCTCAAGTGCACAAGTGTTACAAAAACTCAAATTAAGTGGACTCAATCATTTTTAACTTGGAAATATTTCAATAAATTTTTCATCTTACTTTCAATCTTAGCAATACACAAAATTGATTATGGATGAGAAGAGTAGCCTATAATTTATAGATGTAAGAGATTGATACAAGCTATTAGACCACATATAGACAAATGGTTGAGATTAAGCATGGTTTATCACCATTGGATCATTTCTTAATGATCCAATAACAACTATTGAAGCCTTCTTTTCTTTAGTAGTGGGTTAGGCTTGCAATTAGGCTTGAAGAGGGCTTAAGGATTTTATAATAGGGAAAATGTCAAATTTGATATCCAAACTTTATACAAAAATTCAATTAAGTACCTAAACTTTTGAAAGTTCAATTTTATCTAATTAAATTTTTCATTGCTATATTCACGACCCAACTTAACTTTGTTAAGCTCCATTACCAACATAGAGGGAGAGAGAGAGAGAGAGAAGGAAGAAGAGAGAGAAACACAAAGAAAAGGAAGATCTAAATCCAACCCAGCATCTCTTCATGTTGAATTTTCACAATTTTTTTGTAGAAATTGTACAAACATGACAATTATATTAAAGAAAACCCATTATATACAAGTGAATCGATAAAAAAAACTACAAAACATAAAGATTCGTACTTAATCTCTCTCTAAAATAACCATATCATGTGTAAACTTCCTTCTAAATTTCAGAAAATTCCAAGTAAAATCGAACAAAGATCTTTGTGTTAATTGATTTCTAGCATATAAAGATTCACAAAATATCAATCTTTTCATCAAAACACTTGAAGAATAGATTCCATGAAGATTTTCTCTCTGAACTCCATAAAATTTTCTTGAACTCATCTTTAGGATTTTATCAAATTTTGGCAAAAGTGAAGACAAAATAAGGGGTTGTAGCAGGTTTTTAAGTGTTTAAAGATTCAAAAAGGAATAAACTTTCATCTCATTCCATTGTAGAGATGTTGGATGGAAGCCTATGTTCAACCATTTTGGAGCTTCAAATCACCTCTGACCCATTGCCACACCCAAATATAATAGAACACATCACAAAATAAATATATATGTTTAATCTGACAAAGATAACGAAGAGTAAGCTTTGCTCCCATGTAGGCTTTTTGTGTAGGTGATCTCCCTTTTTGGTTATCAAGGAAACCCCTCCCCCCTCTCTTTCTTTGGGGAAACAAAATAAAATAAAACATTCAATTGTATTGACGTCGAAAGTTGTTGTTATGTTATTTCTTGATCGACTAATCTTATCTCTATATCTCCATCTTTTTTTTTTTGTCCATGCGTTGCTTATAATTGGCTTACAAGTCAACATCAAGGATGAAAATTGACAAAGTTAAGCAGGGTAGCAAATATAGCAACAAAAAGTTTAATTAAGTATTAATTTGAACTTTTAAAAGTCTGGGTACTTCATTGAATTTTTGTGCAAAGTTTGATTAATATGACATTTTCCCTATAATATAAAAAGGGTTCATTACTCTTCTAAAATAGCCCACTTTAATATAATAAAAACTTAGGGCTTTTTTAATTCATATAAGTCTTGTTTTACTCATAAAGCTCAAATTAGCGAAGAAATGTATTTTTAGAGTCCACTTTTTTAGCCAAGAAAACCGAATAAAGCCAAGAGTAGAATAAACAGATCTAGCGATCCCTTCCAAGCCTGTCAAGTTAAGTATCTCTATGACATCCTTTTTGCACCCAATCTTTTAAACCCTATTACTAGTCCAAAAGACTTATCCATAGCATTAAATTAGGCCAAGGGTGTAATACCAAAATATCTCTCTACAATTATCAACTATATAAATAAGTTTTCTTCTAAGGTCAAATTCGATTTATTTACAAATCAAATTTGAGTTGAGATAACTTAAAGTAAAAAGTTCAAATAACTTATTAGTGGCTTGACCCATTTAAAGCCATAAGATATTTATGAGAAAAAGTTTATTGTTTGTTTAAGTTATATAAAATATATCTCATATTATGTAAAATATATATATATATATTAAATATATGCACAATTCAATAGGAAATCAACCTTACAACATTTAGATACATGTATTTTATTTTGTATTCTAAATTCGAATCCAATTGAGTTCAAACCGAACAAAGTTTACAAGAACCAAACCTAATAGGCCTAGTCACCTAGATCAGCTTGAGCAACTATAACTTTTCGATTTCGAAAACAAACCGATTATAAGGTCCCGTTTGTTTTAAGACAAATATTTTCTGAAAAATAATTTTATTTATTTATTTATTTATTTTTAGTTAAGTGGAAAAGAACACTTTAAGTAGAAAACATTTTCCCTTGCAAGAGAAATAATTTCCGTTAAAGAGTAAATCATTTTCATTTTAAGGAAAACGACTTGTTTTTTTCAAAACGAAAAGTCATTTTCCAAATTAGTCTCTGCAAGTATTCAAACTTTAGTAGTGCGATATATATTTCTTTTTTATCATAATTAACCAATAAATTATATCTTAAACATGAAAGTAATCTAACAAAAAAAAGAAAAATAAAAAATCATTAAAAATTATAAATATGAATTGATGGTTTGTATATAAATAATATATATTTTATACTTTAACCTTTAAATAAAATTATTTGACATAATGTACTTATATAATAACATGCTAATACTAAATTATTCACATAAGATAATATTACATAATATTGGTTAGTCAAACACCGAAAAATTTTTTCGACATATTTTTGTAAATTCAACCAAACACATGAAAAAAATATTTTTATGTAAAACACTTTTCCAAACAAAAGACATTTTCCTTAAAATAAACGGGACCTAAGTTCGCGTTTGGTTTCACATATATATCAAGTCCGGATGGCTCTCAATTTGAAATTGAAAACCGTCTTTACACCTCCTGACCTCCATGGATTGGACGTAGAGTTGAGAATATTTCCAGCTCAATTTGCTCCTTTGTTTAATTTACAAATGCACATTATCGATTAAATGGAATGCAATCTCCGTAGCTCCCTCCCCGTATGATTTAGGGAAAATGCTTTTAGAAGATCACTTTTTTAGTTTTTCTATATTCGATGGCTGGGGGAAAAAAAATAAAAGCAAACCTTTTAAGTAGAATTACTCTTATAGTAAAATTCCTTTTCCTTTCTCCATTATTTGAAAAGTGATGTTAATTTCAAACTTACTCTTTCCAAGTAGACATAGCCACAATTTGTTTCTAAACTTGTTCCATTGAAAAAAAAAAAGAAGTTAGAGAAAAAATATTTAAAAATTATATTAAATATATAATTATTAATATTTATACTAATAATAAAATTTGTTACCTATTTAAAATATTTAATATGTTATTATCAACAATATAAATAAATATAACTTAAAATCATATATAATTTAATTTATATAACTTCTCATAAAAGTAATTCATTTCATTAATAACGTGAGATGGTTTTTTGTATTGTAAATTTCTTTTTATCATCTAGAGTATTTTATATAATCTCATACTACTAACTACAATTGATATTAGTTGTGTTTGTATAAATAAATGTACATTCTAAAGAACTTTTTAAAATTTTTGGTTAAATAATTTAACACTTATAGACCCCTTAATTAATTATGTTGAGTCTAAATTTTATTTTATTAAAAACTAAAAATTATTTATTTTTATTTTTATTTAAAAAAATATAGTTCCGTGATTCTAAAATGGATCAATCGAGAACCATCGGATCCATAGAATCGGACCCAAACCTAGGCATGTAAATGGGTTCGGCACGCCTGCGCCGGCGTGCAGGCCATAGGCCTAGCACGCGGCATGCACAACACATGAAGGAAAAAGACAAAAATACGAGCACCTGGAGGCCGGCACGCGGCAAGCAAGGCATGTGAAATAAGTGGGCTGGCACGGCACGACAAGCAAGGCAAACGAACCAGAACGTGGGCCTTTTTTTTAAGTAGTAATATAAAAATAGTGATTTATTTTTTTCATTTTCTTCAAATTATATTTAAATAAATTATTTATATGCCTAGACAAGTTATCGAGTGGTGCATCCTCCACCACCACCCTTACAAGGACCACAACCATCGTATCATTATCAATCTCCAAGCGATACTAATGATCAAGGCGGAAAACAAGGTGGTCAATCATCACGTTTGCACCTTTTTTTAAATTAAATTAATTACTTTTTGTTACTATTAATGTAAATAATAATGTAATGTATATTATTATTAATAGAGTTAAAAATATTACTTTAGTAATTGTCTAAATTTTATTTATGTTAAAAGTTACAATCAATAATTTATTTGTAACTAATTTGAATAATTAATTTAATTAAAATTTCGAAAACCATTAGAAAAAAAAAACGAGTCAAAAATAATAAAAAATAAAAAAATCGTATGAAATTGGACCCGATTGAAGGCACGCAAACCGGCACATAGAGGCCTGCAACACAGTATGCGAATAAATGAGCTGGCACGGCACACAAAAAAAAAAAAAAACCACGAAGCACGGCACACAAGATATGTGAGCACGAATGGGCCAGGCACACAAAAGCATGCGGCACGCAAAGCACGTAAATTTTGGCATGCGAAAGATACAGCACGACCTATTTACCATACCTACTAGAACTGTGAGAGACAGTTTCAATTCCGATTCTTTATTTTCAAGAGCTAAAACCAATAGTTTGGTTCTAAAGCCATGCCTATGACGCTATTTCCAAGTTTTCTGACTTTAGGGAATTGGTTTCATTTTATTTTCAATTTTATTGATCTAGGTATTATATTTCGGCCTCTAACAGACTACATTGGAAGAAAATAAATCAATAGTCCTATAAATAAATAAATAAATAAAAGAATGAAGAGATTGTAATTATAAATATTGACGAGCTTGGTTTTATTAAGATGTACAAATGGGTCTAACTTAAATGGTACATCTTGCTTTTTATATATAGTCGCAAACAAGTGACGAAAGATGATACATGGAACGACGATTTGGAGAGGACTGAAAGGAGATCCGAAAAAGGCACAAATGCTAGAGAAGGTAAGCTAAGATCTCCTTGCAACCATTGAGCCATTGTGCTTGTTTTTCTTTGTCTAAGCTTCTATTTGGTATTTTTAAGCAGGGCTCCTACAGCTAAATACCGTTTGTTCGATCATTTCCAAAAGTTTTGAGGACACATCGCTTAGTATTCATGAACTTGTCAACTCAATAACATCCATCAAATTTCCTTGGTGATCAATGGATGACAAAAAGCTTATTTAAAGGTTGTTCTAATGAGCTTTTGAATACATGAACCTACATGAAAGAAATTAAGAGTTGGTGGAGCATTCCAACAAATCTCATCAAGAGCCCATTATACCAAATCATCTTAAGAGACCTTGAAACATAAAAGGTTAATGCCATAAATGGTATCTAAAATTTGACAAAATATACAATTAGGTATAAACTTTAAATTGATCAATTTAGTATATGAATGTGAAATTGATTAATATAGTACTTGAAAAAAACTTTCCATACATGCTCATAGTATCTTCATCAAGTTCTTTTAGGTACTAAATTGATTAAGTTCAAAGTTTTTTGGATACTAAATTGATTGATTGCAAAATTTAGATACTAAATTAATCAATTTCAAAGTTCAAACGTCTAATGAATATTTTACCGAAGTTCATGTACCATTCATGACATTATCCCAAACATGAACCATTTTTCCAAACTCTATCACCATCCAAAGGAATGAAGCCTTAAGCTTAAACTTCTCATGTACTACAACTGTATAGAGGAAAAAAAAAATTCAAACCATGCTCATAATTGTGCCTACTTACTCAAGCTTCCAAGGACCATATAGCCCATCGATATGATCTTGATTTCTAGACATTAAACTAATTTGGATCTTGCACTAGTCTTCTTCTCTCTCACTGAACTAAATTATAAGAGTTGTGATGTACATAACAAAGTATTTACACCGAATATTTTTCCAAAGGCGCAAATGCCTTGTTTTAATACACTAAGGCAAGTAAAATATTATCGTAATGGTAAGGCATAACGACATTCAAGTCATCCGATAGGTAATTCCGAGTTCTTAGACATAATTTCAACTACAGGATTATGCAAAACGTGCAGTCAAGTAAATTTTCTTTAGAAAAGCTAAACAAACCATAAATAACGTTTCCTAGAATGACTAAATAAAGAATGAAATAAAGCATGAAACTGAACTTGTTTCATTTGTCTGTCGGATTTGAATCGAAAATTAAGCAATTCAGGAAGGAAGCTATCTCCAAGTCACTTATCTAATTTATAAAAACTGACAGAAGCACGTTTATATTAGGAAATGAATATAGTTTATATGAGATTTATGCATGTCTTAATATAGGAAGGTCAGAAAGAATCCTTGTACCAATCTGTTCACACAATAAAAATAAACAAGCTAAGTTACCATTGTGAGGAAATGGTTTGATAACACATTTCCTTTCTTTTACCTTTTCTCCTTGTGCTATGTCCCACATGAGATATCTGTAGTCACAATCTTATGTTTTTATTGAAATGAACGTTAGATTTAAACTTGGTGTGATGAGTGTTTCGTATAAAAGACCATACACACTTGGTTTAGGCCATTTAAATCATTTTAATAATAACACATGTTGCGGGTGCCAAATCATCGATAGAGTTTGACTACAGGACCTGATCCAACATAAGGATGCAACCAGCTTGGGTTTGGGATGAGTTATGTAAAACCAAACCCAACCCAACCCGATTAATTATAGGGTCACCCAAAGCCTAAGAAAAGTCTATTGGGTTTTTCCCAAAACCTCTTTATAGGGTTTTTGTAAACCCGATTCTCATTCCACCCCAACCTGGTTAGATTATTTTTTTTTATTGCAATGATGTAATTTAAATAATGAAACATAAATTATATAACATATGAAAATATAAAATTTGTAATCAATTATGTGTATATATATTATTATGAATATTTTTTAATTCTATTATATATTTATATCGGATCGAGTTTTCCCATTAGGTTATATATATGACCCAAAATCTTATAGGATTTTAGTATGATGCCCAAAACTAGCCCAAAACCTTATAGGGTTTTTACCCAATCGGTGGGACGGGGCAGGTCGGGTACCCTTTAATAGGGATGCGACGGGTCAAGTTTCTAGCGAGTCATATAAATCCGAGTCCGAACTCTCTACGCTATAGGGCATACCAAAACCGGCCCTATAACACTGTAGGGTTTTCCTTCTATATCCAAACCCACCCTATAAGGTTACTCTAAAACCTGTCACCCGTCTGGTTACTCGCTTGACTATCAACCCGATTACCCACCTAACCACCCACTCAATTATCAACTTGAACCTACCCTGCTTATTGTTTTTTTTTTTTTCAATAGATTTAGCAGACTTAAGCCAATAAAATAATAGTAATAATATAGTAATTCAGCTTCTCTTTGCCAACCTGTCTTTAAATTTAGCTTGTTATCATGTTTACATTTAGTAAATGTATTTACAATTTTTTTTTTTACTAGGACTAATGAGTCAGGTGGGTATCCACCAGGTTTTAGTAGTATCCAAATCCGACTTTAATACTCTACAGGTTTTTTTATCTATGTCCAAACCCAACTCTATTAACCTATAGGGTTCAACCCTATAAGGTTTTTGTTAGGTTAGACGGGTTAGAAACACATTAATGGCCGATGTGGTTGCATCCCTACCCTTTAACAACCCAATAATCCTAAGAAGGAGAAGAAATCAAGTAGCATCAATGTCCTCAAGAAAGAAAAAGATCCCTATATTCCTTAAATCCATTGGCCATACTCCTTATATCTGTTAGTTGGCCAAATCTACGGAGCACAAAAATACTAGGCATGGAACATAAATGCATCAGGTGTGGGGTGTGCATATATCAAATACGAAAGCAGTCAGATTGATGCAAATTCTAGAGAGATACTAATGTTACTTTACTGTAGGCCCCTAGGACGTCAAGGACAAGATCGAGTTATGATTGGGTCAAGGACCTTAGTTGTATGCAAGAATCGAAGTTTTCATGAGGCTTATTCACGAGGTCAAGGAGCTGCCTAAGCCTATGCCCCCTGGGGCATTAGGCCTTCTAGGAGGTTCTTAGTAGGCTTAGGGACCTATTAGTTTAGGATCACAACCCAAAAGGTTATATTTGAAAATCTCCTATCAACATAACAAATTTAGTTCCATCGCAAAGGGACGATGATCGCACTTTGGTTATGCAATTAGCACAATTTCTTAATCTGATAAGTCATCTTTCCATTTAACTTCTTTTTCTTCTTACAACCATTTTGCCCAAATATCTAAAGAAATATGAAGCGCTCTTCTTAACAAGTTCTTAAGAGATCACAGTATATTTTTTTTCCCTCTACCAAGCACTTAAAAAGCCCAATCATAATAGAATCCATTAGATTCTAAGCATTAAAAATATGAAAACAAAATACAAAAAAACAAAGAAAGAAACTCAACAAACTTAAAGATATATCTCTTAATTTTTATCAATTTACCCTTTTAAGATTTTGTTATGAGTGATCAATGATCAAAATTACAAGGAAAAGATGACGTGATTATAAAAGTTCTTTCTTAATAAATACTTATGAGATCATAGTTTTTTTTTTTTTTCAACCCTTCTAGCAAGTGCTTACAAAAGTCAATCAAAATAGATTCCATTAGATTTCAACAATGAAGAAAAAAACTTTAGCAAACATAAAAACACATCTCTCAATTTTTATCAATCTATCCCATAAGATTTTGTTGCGTGATCAATGATTGAAAATATAAGGAAGAAGATGATATGGTGATAATATCACAACATATTTAAAGAATCTAACTAATCTCAATCATTAATTTGTAAACTTGAATAAAATTAAAAAAGGAAAATTAAGAGGATCCAAATCCTATACCAAAAGCTGATTAGGTAGTCATACAAAAGTCCCCTAATTGGGGAAAACTCCAAAGTAGGAGGAGCAGAAGAAAGTGAAGAGTTCAAACAGCGAATGAAAGCTCAGTTAAGGGCCAAAAACTTTTCTGTCAGCTGATTTCTAAGATGTTGCTCTATTAGATTGAGTACAAAACACCAAACATTACTTTCCATCCCCAATGCAAAGGTAGGGTGCAAGATTTGACATTTATTGATACCAAATATATATACATAAGTTGCTTAGAAACACAACTTACTAAGGCTGCATATGCTCCAAGATGTAACTAATTTGAATATGGCTAACCACTGCACTAAAGCAAAGAGTCCCATAATAAAGTATCATTCCTCCCATAAAGTGTATATGAGGCCATTGGTTGCAAGTGTCCACTCCCTACCTGATGGACACCAGGAGCCATCTCCGATCTTCATGCAAACTTTATCTCCAATGCGTGGAGCAGAGATTTGGCTATGCCCTTAGACCATGATAGGGATTTGTTGTGAATGCCTTTATGCTTTGCACAACCTTCTTCAAAAACATTCTTGAGAAGTTCAATTAAAAATATTGCTTGATCATACAATGAATCAAATACCTCTAGTAGTAGTGTACCATATCGGTTTCACATTTGGTCATAAATGGAGTTATATGAATCATAAATATGATCATATAAGATTGATTAGAGATGTAAACAAGTGAAGTGACTTTTTGAGATAGGAGTGTTGAGCTCAAGTTTGAGTACAATTCAAAATTTCAAAGTTCAAACTGTAGATCGAGTTATATATTTAAGCTCGAGTTCGACTTGAAGCAATACTATATAAGTTTGAGATTAACTCAATTCTTCTAGACTCGATTTATTAAAAAATATTTTTAAATTTAATTTAAATAATATTAATACTCAAACTCGATTTATATTCAATTAAAAGTTATACTCAACTTGAGCTCAATAGAACTCAACTAGGCTCCTAAGCTAATCGAGCTAATACCACAAAGCTCAAGATCAGCTCGATAAACTACTCAAGTAGTTCAAGCTCAACTCGACTATTCTCAAATGAAACTTGAGTCAATATCAAGCAGAACTTTAGCAGTTTGCCAATCATCTTGGTTGAGTTGCATCCTATGTGTAACTCTACAAGATTTTGACGTTTTCATCCTTGAAGGATCGCCACTCAAGAAATCGACAAAGAATTAATAAGGAAAAAAAAACATACAATTGGTTACACTGTTTCGTTTGCAGTACACACCTAAAAAGTGGCTAACATGATTAGACCAACGCACAATATTTGCTTCTGGATGCAAAGTTAATACTTTATTTATTGAAGTTTATTCAGTAACACGGGGAAAAAGGATGCACATGACTCGTGTATCATCACCAAGAGAGCAAGCATCATGATATTTAACGGAATTAGCCTAAATTACCAGTAGTGGAAAACATGTTGTCCCAAGAACCAAGGTACCGTAACTGGAAAGTATAAGTTAATCAGCTTATGTAGCCCCATGCCCCTGTCTGTTGGACCATGTAGATCCATGCAGTTCATAAGGCCTAAAGTCTTCTTAATTCAACAGGCTTGAAATAATTATAGATATGAAACCCTTGATCAAGACTCTAATACCATAATAAATGATTGGGTATTGAAATTAGCTGGAAGGTAAGGAGGAAAATTAGCTACTCTGAAATTTTTTGGCTTGACTTGGAATGATAGGGTATGAAAGGAGTAGATATTTCATATAAGTTTCTCCATTTACTTGCTCAAGTCAATAACAAGGTGTAAATTCTTATTTGAGAAGTCAGGTGATACCCACATTGCCGAGGTTATGAAGGCACCGATACTCTCATAAAAGCACGAGCGAATGAAAAAATATAACACATCTAGTTCATGTTCCATTTCTAGTTTCATAATAAATATTAATCTTGACACCTCTTTTGTAAATAAATATTTATGATCTGGACCAAAATATATAGGAAAAATATTTTAACTTAGATGAATTATGCGTGGTCTATGGTCTTCTGGTACATATCCATTATCCATATTTGAAGTAATCCCTTGGTGCACAACACTAAATTCATGCCTTTCTTAATATGCTTTTAGGGTAGCATTTCTTCTTTTTTTCAATGTCCCCATCTTTTAAATGCACTTTGATTCTCCTTATAAAAATAGGGTATGAAATTTTACTTTTTCTTCTTTTCTTTTTTTTCCCCCTGTGCAGGATGGATGCGGGCCTGAGACGATGTATTAAATTTCAAAAATAAATAAATAAATAAATATTTTTCGATATCTAGTTTGAGAATAAAAAATTACTCCACTTGCCATCGTCGAAATGCAATGAAATATGGGTCAAGTTAATGGGTTTGCACAAAATACTGCTCGAGTCCAGCTATCCAGGGTCTGTCCTATGAACCACGAGTAGCACAAATGGCTTGAGTCTAATGAACCAAAGATGGCAAGCCATGGTTCAGGCCTAAGGATTAACCTTATCGAAAATGGATGAGGGTAGATCGGGTGTGTTTGCAGAATGAATTATGTCGAGCAGAAAAGGGCTCCTGAAACCGTGAGAGTCCAGATAAATCGAGGGGAAGAAAAAGAAGACAATAAATCTTATATCAAAAACCAATAAACCCAGTTGGCGAGGAGAAAATTAAGTACATACCCGCGGATTAAAATTTATAATTTGAATTAATTTATTTGTTACATGCTTTTATTCTGGACCAAGCTCTTGATACTTATAAATTAACATTGATTCTCCTTGGAAGAAATGTTTAGTCCCACATTATTAAATTTCTGAAATTTATTCTTTTATATAATACATAATTAGAGGTAGCTTGGGAGGTTTTCATGTTTAATTCACAGTAAAGTTCAGCGTTAAAAAGGCAACCGAATGCACCTACTAATTTATAAAACACAGATGAAAACCAGTAATGCTGAAGGCCCTAAACACCATTTAAAATTATTATAATGCTACAAATTCCATTCTCTTAGTAAAATTCCAAAGAAAGGGAAAAGGTAAATAGCGGTGTTCACGGATCGATTAATCGGTATGTGGTTTTATTTTTTGATGGTTTTATTTTTTGAACTTAACCGTTATGATCGGCTTTTAAATATTCCGATTATTAACCGATCTATTATAAAGGTTAACCGTTGAGACGGTTAACCGTTTTATTCGGTTAATTTATTCGGCTTTCGGTTTTTAACTATTTAAAGTAATGGTTTCAACAAATCAAATTGATAATTTCAAAAAACCTTATTTTTTAGCCTTTATCACAAAGTTTTTCTTTAAATTATTGTATATATTACAAGAGCTAAAAAGAAAAAAGAAAATCAAATTAAAAAAAAAAGGGAAACAAACCTTTAATGTATCATTATCAATAAAATCAAATCAACTCAATTACCACATTAACTCCATCAAGCATAGGACAATAGTATTTTAATCAAAATCCAATGAATATTAACATAGGTAAATTATATGTATATGTAAATCATATATATATTTTAAAAAATAATTATATGTATATGTAAATTATTTATATAATATATTTATAAATATTGAAACGGTTAACCGTTAACCATCGGTTTTTTATGATTACGAACCGAAACTAAAACCGAAAACCAGAAAAATTAAAAACCGTAATCCTAAACCGAAACCAATGGACCTGTTAATCATATTTTTCGGATTGGTTTTACAGTTTTGCTTCAATTTTTCGGTTTCATCGATTTTTTTGCACCTCCCTAGGGTAAACAACCCAGCCGCATATCTCACTACAAACTCGAAACTAAAACTCATCTCAGCATGTTAATTAATAAAAGAAACTTTGATGTGAGCTTCAGACCCCGTACAACTTAGCTTATTTGCGTGTTGCCTGCCGATGGAGTCGACAAAGGGCCTGAGAGGCTACAAGCGAGAGAGATAAGAAGAGTAGGAAAGATGCTTGATAAACAGGGTTTTGGCTTGGACAGTAGACTTTGATGGAATGACAAAACTATGGAAAAGTTAAATAGAAAGTTTGAAGTTGTGCTGTTTGGCGGGGAGTTAAATAACGAAAAAGATTGTTTGAACTTTATCATGAATATTTTTAAGTATTGGCAATGCTGATTCGTTCTATTTCCCTTGCAATGCCCAAACTAACCGGTTTATTCATCAAGGTTTTCCAAGCGGGACGGGTCACATGCATTGACCGTTCAACTCTATAGATTTTAACATATTAAAAAGGAAAGTATGAAATTTAATACTTAAAATTTGGATAAAAACTTCAATTTTAAATACCATTTAATTTAATATATATAGAGCTACAAACAAGCCAATCCAACATAGGATTGCAAACAAGTCAAGCCGAGCTTTTGAAGGCTCAAGCTTGGTTTATATATTTAACTTGAACTTGGATCGAGCTTTTTATCGAACTTGAAATCTAGACTTCAGCTCTATTCGTTTAGTTTAATGAGCCTTATTTTGAGCTCAATAGATTCAAAGGTTTAGGCTTGGTACGTTTAAAAATTATCAAACTCGAACTTGAACTTAAACTTGAACCAAGCTTTTTATTGAGTTTGAAATCTAGGCTTAAACTATGTTCGTTTAATTTGAATATTTATTATAAGCTCAAGCTCAACTTATTTATAAATTAGGCTCGAAGCTAGCTTTTATCGAATTTGAAATTTAAGCTCGACCTCGATTCGTTTAAATGGCCAGTTTTTTTTATCTTTTTTAAAATTTATAAATTATATGAGTTGTTAAATATATATTAACCTCACTATGAGGAATTTACATGAACAAATTTATTAAATATTCCCTTTTTAATCACTAACTAAACTAACTACCTGAACTTACACAACTAAATAAAAGATTTAGATGAACATGAACAAACTTATTAGTTATTATCGGGATTAATGACATGATTGGTACCTCGCCAAATTTCATACCTGAACAAATTAAACGTTTAAAGAGCGACATGTGTCAATACTACATGATTCTATTTTTATTTCCTCCATAACTATTATTAATGTTTTCTTAGTTAGGATCATTCTTCATTATTTCTACGATTATTATTAACTTAATCTTGATAAGAATTATAATTACAATTACAATCACTACCACCAGAATAAAAGAGTGCAAACTCTCCCAGCACTTCAACTCAAGCCGCTAGGCTTACAGCTCCTTTTGTTAGCATAGGCTAAAAGATGAAGTTTTGACAGTGTGGGGTAACTTCACGGATAGACTCTTCTAGTGTTTTCCTCTGTTTTAGCATTCTTGAAACAGGGAATAATCATATTAATGCTCCACAAGACAGCAATTGTTTTCTTATGCCAAAAGGAATTTCACTTTCATAGGTATATCAACAACAATCGTCGATTAACCCTTGCGGTATTAAAAAGCCCCAATGTGCTGGGTATGTCTTGTATTCTTTTAAATGATGTCCTTACGATTAAAGAAATTGGAATTTGGGAAAATTAAAGCTTTTCTATTTTTTATTTTTGTTAATTGTAATTTTTCTATGTCTCATAAGATAAAAGTTAGGTGTATACAAATATATTTATATTTAGCTTTTCTGGATTTTTATCATTAAAATTTATAATATAATATATTATAATCTGCCTACTAAAGCTAAACCAAACCTACGGAATGCAAGAGCAAACCGAAACAAATAAAAATAGATCAAATTAAGAAGAACTTCCACCAACAGAACTAACAATGCAATGACACTGGATTGGCCAAGCTTTTGATGCGTTTACGACTTGGGAATATGTGTATATGCATTGTTCATTTACACACTGAGGCTAGGCAAATACCAAAATCACAAAAAATAAATAAATAAATAAACCAATAGAAAAACTATTCATTCTATAGTAGACAATAGACATTCCCTGTACATCCCAAAGGAACAACAATCCTGAAACAGTATGGTTAGAGTATCATTAGGACGAAGAGCTGCGAGCTTCTGGATATGGCGAGACATAAAGGCAATAGTCTAGAGTTGTGTCTTCCTAGTTTAGTGGTTTGATGGTTGTATAGGTGCGGCTGCTGCGACTTGCGAGGTTTGGGGTTCTGATATCAAGGGCGGAAGTGATTTTGTGTTTTTGTTTGGCCAGAATCTGGTGATTTTAAGAGCAAATGAATTGGTGTTGTGGAATAACGAAAAGAAGTGTATTTAATCCCATCAAAGGAATTAGTTTAACAAAGGTAAGAAAAACTTGGCTTCTCGAATAATATCGGAGATGTGATGTGTTAAAGGTATTCTTCCTTTGATTTTTCAATTGTAACAACTGAGAGAGCAATAAATATAGTGATCCACATAAGAGGGTTTGTTGATTCAGAATTTAAAAAATTAACCGGATGAATGCAAATGAAGCTTTTGTTATTTTTTTGAATTAGTGGCTTCGAATTTTGAAATTTCTTTTGGCATCAGAAGACAGCGTCAAATTGCAATTACTAATAATCATATTAGAAAATATATTGCAAAATTCCTAAGAGTTAATCCTCTGTTTCAAGAACGCTAAACCTAGCAAAACACGTCATCCCACATTGTTAAAACCTCATCTCCTAGCCTGCTTTATATTATTGTAGAAAGAGCAGGAGCTCCCTTCAGCCACAGTGGAGAGTAACAGGAAATTTAAATATTTTGGATCGGGCTTTGTGTTAAGTTTGCACTCTCTTATTCTGCTGATGGTGATTGTGATTATAGCTAAGATTAAGTTGACCATAAAAATAATGATCCTAAACTGAAAAAAAAAAAAGAAGAAGTAATAATAATTATATATAAACATTATAGCGTGTTAATTCACATATGAAATTGATGACAAAGTTGAGGACCGATTGCATCGTTAAACTTTATTTTTATCATGATCATCATAATTATCTTTTTTTTTTTTTTTTTTTTTTTTGGCCGGAACATCATGATTATCTTCTTAATCGGTAACCTTTATTTAGTGAGAACAAAATGTATAGCCCATTTATTGCTTGTTTTACGCTTATACACCTATTAAGTCTATAAAGGCTCCACTTATCCCGTAACCTTAACAAATTTAGTAAAAGCCATTCATCTACATAATACAGAGTAGATTAACTCACAAAGTTTAGCAATGTGGAATAATAGTAGATTACCGGATAACTCACCGTGTAGTGCTTTTTTCTATTCAAGTAAAATAAAATTGAACCAGAAAAGAGGTTTTTGTGTAGTCCTATTTCCTATTCGTTAGATTAAAGGTAGGTGTCCAACCTGAATTTTTCAATTTTTGGTTTAATTTCTTTTAATTCGATTTATACCAAACTCTAACCCATTTGATACAAATTATCGACTAAGAATTAAAAAAAAATTAATTTTTGAAAATATTCTAGAGTCGCTACCCAGCTATAGTTGAAAAAATTATAAGTTAATATCAATAGATTAATTGATCTTAACTTAGCTATTGATCTACCAAAATTAAATTTTTTTTTTTCTCAAAGAGCTAGAATTTCATAAATTCGAAGGCTATCTTATTAAAACCTATACAGTTACCACTTGAAATTCTTAAACTAAAATCTATTATTTTTTCAATGCCCAAAAAAGAGAGATTTATCAAATTTACAAACCATGATATTTACAATATCATTCGAGAATCATTCACAATTCTGGAACAAAATCATTTAGTATTTACAACCAACTAATTAGCTCAATATTTACAAAAGAATGTGATGGAATAAAAAATAATTTTTTCAGATTTTATGATCTCCCATAGATGCCTACGTACCTGATAATTAGGATCAGAAACAACGTAATTCTTTTAAAAAAAATTTAGTAGATTGATTATTTTAAAATTTTAAATCCTTATCACTTTAAATTTATTATATTTTAATCATTTTGGAAAAAAATGGATTTTTAGTATTATGAGTCCTTTAAATCTATCAAATTTGCTTTTATTTTGGAAAATTGATTTTTCTATGTGATAAATTTCTAGTAAATTTACACATATTCATAAAACCACTATATCAATTTTTTATTTTTATTTTCTAAACACTTCCTATTTACAAAACTAGACCATTTTCAGTTACTACCATTATTTTTAATAATTTTTATTTTTATTTATTCGCTTTTTTTTCATTTTTTTATTTTTTCTGAAACTATTTAATGAAAAAAAAAGAAAAGAAAATTTGAACTTACCTTAACAGATGCTGCGTGCGGAGTCGTAGTTAGATTTGAGAGCAAATTCAGGTTGGATTTGGTTTGTCAGGTCTGAACTAGCAGCAAGCAACCAACAAAGCTTGGAATTACCAACCTAATGGTTCTGGGTAGCACGGGGATTGTCAAATGGATTGAGAATGGGAGAAGGAACAATCCAATAGTGGTTGTTCAACTCAAAACTTATCGTAGGTGGTGATTTAAACTCTTACAGCAACAATTAACTGGCAAGCTTGGTTGGAATTGGTAAATATGATGTCGATTTACCCTAATCCTAGAAATTGAATCTTTAGCTTGCCAGAAACCTCTCTATGACCATGAATTCGTTCAACTTTGCCCTAAAACTCCCCAATCGGAATTTCAAGATTCGAAACCCTAACTTTCAAGCAACTTCATATTTGAGTTTTTTGTGTGTGATTTCCATGTTGATTGTTGATTGTTTTCGATGCCATGGATGAAGGATCCGACCCCTATTTATACTACTTAGGGGTTAACTTAGGTAGGATACAGCCATAAATGGCATAGACAAAACACACACGAATTCAAGTGTCTTAAGCTTGATTGAATGTGTTTTGAAGCTTTTGGGCTTAATAAACATTAGGAAAAGATCTAACGTGCTTAAATTGAATTAAACATGTGCTTTCGAAAAACTAACACGAAGAATCAACTTGAAATTTGAATTCTTCCTTGCGTGCAAAAACGGTCTTTTTCTATACCTTGGATAAAAAATTAAATGACAAATCACGAGTTTTAGAACTAGTTTTTTATTCGAATTCGTAGTATTCCATGTCCTCTTTAATTCCCCTCCATTGATTTAGTGAAAGCCTAGAAGAAAATGAATAGCGCCAACAAGCTGGAGAAAGCTGTAACTTAGAGAAGGAGACAACATGTGTGTCTTATGCGCTTGCAAGCACTAGCATGTTATGCACGCGCCTAGGAGGGGAAAAAAAAAAAGAGCAATGCTTTATGCGTGAATAGAATTTTAGTCTCCCTTATGCGTGAATAGAACTTCAGTCTCCCTTATGCATGCGCGCGTGTGTGTTTTTTTTTTTCCAATAGGTCATTAGCCTATGTCTTGGTCATGGTTTTTACATAAATAATACTTAAGGCTTCCAAGGACCCGATTAAATTAACCAACCCATTGTGGGTTATTTAATTAGGTCTAAGAAAATTTATAATTAAAATTAGTACTAGATCTTTATTCTTATAAACTTACTATATTTGTTATTTTTTCTATTTATTTATTTTTATTATTTTTCTATTTATTATATTATTTTTAATAATAATAATAACAATATTTTATTGTAATTTGTGGGCTTAATATAATATTAACTTTTGCTATAAATTGAAGTCTTAAATGGGCAAAAATGGAGTGTCTACAATAGCTAATTTATATAACAAGAATTAAGTTAGCCATTGTTTAAAGGGTCTGTTTGGATGGTATATTTTTCATTTGTATCTGTATTTGATTTGTATCTGGCCTATTTGATCTTTTTATAGATGAAATTGTCTATTTGTTATCTGTTAGTCATCCATACCTTATATGTGTCTAGTCTGTTTCTTGCTAAACGACCCATATTTGTTCGTAGGCCGTTGACATTGCAGAATGAGAAAAACTTATCTTCATTATGATGTACAGATAATTCGTTTTAATAATTATTAACTCATTTTTCAACCCCGAAATAAACATACCACTGATTCCTCAAACAAAACTACCAACTGGTTCGCCAGTAGGGTGTTCACGGTTCGGTTAACCAGTCCGTGGCCCCATTTTTTTATCCTAATCGTAATGATCGGATTTTCAATATTGATCCTAAACCGATCATTATGAACGGTTAACCGCCTTAACGGTTAACCTTTTTTTCGGTTAATTTTTTCGGTTTTCGGTTTTTAACCGTTTAATATAATGGTTATGCAAAATTTGCCGTTAAACATATTTTTCAATATGTCCATAAAAAAATTAAAATACTTTTTTTAATTATATTAAAAACTATAAATTGAGAATATAAAACTAAGATCTATTCATGGAGTTTGATCACTAATGGAATCCTCATGATTCGGTTGTCTTCCAAAATCTAAGGCATCAATGTCAATTGCAATGGTAAGTCAATCGAGGTAAATCGTTGGTCTATGATTGCCTTAACTTAAAAGTCTTATATTATACCCTTTGGCTTTGGCTTTGGCTTTGGCTTTGGCTTTGGCTTTGGCTTGGTGTATAGTTAACATGTTAGAGAAAACTAAAACTAGAATGTTAGTTTGCAAGAGCCTATTGTAATATGATTTTTATTAATAAAGTTAGGATAAATTCACAAGTGATAAAAATGTAATTTGAAAATGAATTTTGAGGTTAATTATGTAATTTGTTGTTAATAGCAAATCTGGACAGAAAGGATCGAGGAAAAGTATTTATACAAAATGAAAGTAAGTGTCGTTCTGCTTATATATTACTTATGCACGATAGAATTGTCGAAAACTGATATAAACATATGAAAAAATAATAAAATGATGTGCTGGCTTATGGCTACATCGTAGAACAACAAATGATCATACATATATAAACTATAAATTGAGAATATATAAACAGACAACGTTGAGACTTGAAGTTGAACATCCTATTTATATTTTTAAAAAAATAATTATATAGATATATTATAAATTATATATATTATAATTATGGATCGGTTAACGAATCCGTCGGATTTTAGTATAAAAAACCAGAAACCGAAACCGAAAACCAAAAAAATTAGAAAATGGTAATCCTAAACCTAAACCGATGGATCGGTTAACCATTTATTTCGGATAAATTTTTCGGTTTCGGTTCGGTTGTCCTAAACATTCGGTTTTTTTGCACACCCCTATTCGCCAGCATTAAAAGTACAGTGCGTCACAAAATGAAATTTCGGGTATGGTAATGTGAAGCCCAAATGATGTACACATGCAGGCCCAAAAAAAATTAAGCTAGTCACCGGAGGAGGAGGATACGACTACCAGTTACTTTAAACCAGTCTAATAATTGATCAAATATGGGAATAATTTATTAGGACAAATAGAAAAGCAAATTAATTGACATATTGAAATGTTATAATTAAATTTCTATTAGATTATATAATTTTCTAAAATTTGGAAGAAAACAAAAATAAATTAATTGCCATATCTCACAACAAAAAAAAGGTATAAACATTAATGATGTAAAATTGATTAAAGCATTTTGGCTTTACAATATTTAGAAGCATTTTCTCAATGCTCTGGGCTGAGTTTTACGCAAATACAAAAGATAATATATTAGATTGTGTAATAAATACCATAAAATGTATTAGTTGGAAAAATTAATTAATTAACACATATTATCAGAGGTATAAATTTTATCAAAATGAGTAAATGTAATAAATATTTTTATCCACCAATATATTTAAAAAATTGAGCAATCGGATTATAAAAGTGTGATAATTGCTTCAAGTCTTTAATAAGACATAAATTGATGGGATCGATAAACCATTTGTATTTGAAATTACGTGATCCAAAATAATTTGCCTATAGTGTGGAAATATTGCACAATCAATCTTTTGCATTGTTGATTGTCAGTTCTAGCACTTGGCACCTTAGGCATTGTCCAACTCATTGCATACTTGGATTGACCTATTGGGCTCAAAACTGACCTAATTGGTTTAAATTAAACCGTGATGCGTCCTTTAAAAATAAAAAGAATTCTTCCTCTATTGGAGACCTAATCTACGATCACAAAGACTTCTATGTTAGTGGCTTCCGCAAATTATCTTTGCTCCACCCCCCAGGCAAAAATATGAGCCCTCTTTAATATCTTCAAACTCGTCGAGGGTCTAAGCATTAAAAATGCAATGATTGAATCCGACTCAAAAGAAGCTATCAAATGGATCTCAAACCCAAAAATTAACATTGAATATGCTCCTCTTTGTTTTCTATGTGCAGGAATTTGATGCTAAGGCAGCAGCAGATGAATAGGAGACAGATTTTGATATGGACAACTAATGAAACAAACCTAGAAGCTCATCACTTGGCCAAAGCAGTTAGGTGACTGCAAACTTTTGAATTTTCCCTTCTTAAGCCTTCAGAAAATTTATAATGTTTTACTTGACTTTTTTAAAAGCTTTCTTGGCGGTAACTTTTCCCAAAGGAATAATGTTGAGGCCTTGCAAACTCTTTTATCCTTTGATAGGTTGTTGGCAAGGATGTGTGATCCTTCCCTGCCAGTTTTCTGCCCTGCAAATCTTGCTTCCGATGTGGGCGAATTTTTGTAGGTACTTGAGCTTTTATTGTTTGAATTATGAAGTCTCTTTTCACTGGAAGAGAGAGAAAAAGCATAGGCTTACATTATTCCATTATTTTACCATTTTATGCAAATTTTCTTAAGCAATAATAGTAAGATTATTATTATAATTTTACATTGTTCTTTATTCTTAATGACAAAATGGTTATAAGCCATGGCCAAGAAAATTCATCCTAATACCCAAAAATTACCTTTAAACTGTTCAACTTGCTAGGCTCAATTTAATATATTATATCTTAGCATTTCAATTTAAAGATAAGCCATGTGGGATACTTTTCAAATCTAAAGAACAAAACAATAATCTCTCTCTACGGAAAGCATATTCTCTCTCTCTAGCCTCTCTCGCTCAAACTGATCTTCATTGCAAACCCAACCAGTAACTTCAAGTAAATCCAATTTTCTTTGTGGAGTCATACTGCGAACTCAGTTTCTCATCTCATCTCAATTTTCTTTCGGACATGAGATGATTTAAAGCGGATAGTGAATTCAAGTCAAAATTACCTTCCAAATTTTGGATAAGAAGTGAAGTAATATTGCTATGTGTTGTTTTTTCAAAGCAATATTCTTGGAGAGGGGAAAACAAGGGTGCTGGGGGTTTAGAGTAAAAATCAAGGCCGCCCAATGTCCAACTTTTGTCATTCTGGTTTGGAAAGCTCTTCTCGACATATTAATAATCCATCATCAGCTTGGTCTTTTATCGTGGTCTTTATTTGATAGTGGAAACAGTAATGGTAACTTGTTATCTAAGTGAGAGAGAGACAGAGAGAATTTGGAGCAGGAAGAGAGGAGAGTTTTATATGTGTCGCGTTGCTAAGAATTAAAGAATAAACCTTATATATAATATACAAGTAGAAATAGCATGATAGAAATAGTTGGTTGTCTTGAGTAATTATAGCTTTATACCGTCGATTTAAATAATATTAATTGTAATACCGATATGTAATAGGGTTATTGAATACACAAATAACTATATGATTTTAAAAATAATTATCACTATAATTATTAATTTAATTGGCTTGCATAAAACAGACTTTGTGGCACAAACAGCAAGCCATATTTGTGCGTGAAAGATATCATTCTCCTGGAAGCCCTGTGGGAAGGTGAGGTTTGTGTGTTTGTTTTCCTCCTATATGTTTATATTGTCATCCTCTTAGCGTCACATTTTGCTATTCATCAGGGAATATAAACTTCTCGATCTATTAGATTTTACAACCAAAAGGAAGACAATGTCCGTGGCTGTGCGGATTTATATATATATCATACCCTTTTAAGCTTTCTCTAGAATTACTTAAAGATAACAAAGCTGACTCCGTACCCTCGTCACCCATAAAACCTTGACATCCTCAACAGTCCTTTAAGCATCCCACAAGACCAATAAAGCAGGATGATCTGAGCCTGTTGTAGCTTGACGTTGTACCTGAGTATTAGGAAATTTAACTAACCAATCACTTGAAACCAAAGTACGGTCAATCCTCTCTATTGCTTGAACACCATCAAACCTCTTTATTTAACCAAGTGAATTTCTGACCAAGGAATCCAACATTTATCAGCTTTGCCTCCGAAACCATTCTCCTAAATTTTTCAATCTATCTTTTATGACAACTTCTTCCTCCACTCTTTTCATGTTCCTCTAAAAATTTCATTAAATCCCCTATGCACATCCATCGATCTGCAACCGATTGAGATAAACTAATTCAATTATTCCATTCCAACACTTTTTCATGAAAATCAATAGGAGAATATATCCACGAAATCACTTCTAAAACATTACTATCCAATCTGCAAATCTTACTCATAATCATAGATTTTACTGAATTTTTGTTCCATTATACAATGGACCTCTTAGACGAAGATGCAAAAAGAACCTTTTTCTTGTCATATTCAATCTTTGATACTGTTTTTCAAAAAGTCAAATAATTTTGCTTAACTTGAGGTTAGGACACAGAATCATTTTTTAACAATGGAGGTTAAACTATAAGATTAAGTAAAAATAGTATCTTCGGTCAATTTTCTTATTTGCTCAAAGGAATTTTAGATTTAATATCTTTTCTCTTGCTCCATTATCATCCTTATTAGCAGGTATTGTATTACCGTGCAGTGTTATAGATGATCGATTAGGGAAGAATGGTAGAGCATATGAAGAAGCTACAGCCAAGCATTTGAATGAATATGGTACACTTGCTCTTGCATGTAAAAAGCTTGAAGAGGCCGAGTATTCTGCAAGGAACGGTGAATTTAGCAAAGCCAAGACTTCCAAAGGGGCTGAGCGATAGGTGAAATGAACGCCTCACAAATGGTAGACCTGGAAAATCCACTAATTATTGATGGGAAAACTCTAACGTATGCTTCAGAGAAACGATTGCATAAAAGAGAGGTTGTGGTAGCCATTGTCCCACATTCTTGTATATAAGAATGGTAGGAAGTGAAAAATGAGCGGTCGGTTTTGGTGGGTTGCTTGGTGTAGCGTGGGACTGCTGGCTGGAGATGTCTTATCTCGTTTGTTTTCTATTGTATATTTGGAGTACCGTTTTAAATGCATCATCCGGATCTACGTGACTGGAAAAATTAATAATTATGGAGAAAATTATCATTTAAGTGAAAAAAAACTTTAATATCACTTGTAAACTCCATTTGTTTTAAAGGTAAGTATTTGTTAATTAAAATATTCCTTTTTAGAAAAAAATTTTCGGAAAAATAATATATTTTCAAATATTAGACTAATTTTGTGAAAATAAATTATCTTTATTTATAATTTTAAGTATAAAAAATTACATATATTATAATGAAAAATAAATCTACTTAAAAAAATATTTTAAAAATTAATAATAAATATTTTTGGACGACCATAACTAATAGATTATCTCATAAATCAATAGAAAAATAACTTACGCATTTATATTACGTAAGTCATTTTTCAAAAAATAAACTATGAAAAGTCTATATTTTTCAATACAAGAGAAAATGTCTTTTATTAATTGTTCTATTTTTTCTTAAACAAACATGAATAAATTAAAAAAAAAATATTTCCCTAAAAACACTTTTATTTAAACAAACAAATAGGTTATGTTGGATGGATTATGGTTATTGTGATTATATTATCTTTTGTTTATAAAAGTATAGTTGAGACTAGATTAAACTTCTTTTATGGAACTGGAAAAAATTTAAAATTTTCGTACCTTATATTTTATGGTACAAAAATATTAGAACTGGTCAAAAATCAAATCTCATAATTAAGGCTGTTCACGATTTGATTAGCCGATGCATAGCTTTATTTTTTGAACTTAATCGTAATGATCGGTTTTTTAATATCTTAATCCTTAACCGATTTATTATAAACGACTAAGTGTCTTGATGATTAACCTTTTTTCAATAATTTTTTTTTGTTTCCGTTTTTAACTATTTAAAGTAATGGTTTCAGCATACCTTACTTTTTAGGCTTCATCATAAAGTTTCTCTTTAAATTATTATATATATTACAATAACTTTAAAAAAAAAAAGGAAAATCAAATTAAGGAAAAGAGGAAAAATAAGTCTTTGGATGTATCATCATCAACAAAATCAATTATCACATTCACTCTCATCAAACATATGATAGAATATATTACTTTAATCAAAATCCAAAAAACATTAACATACATAAATTATATATAATATATTTATAAATATTGAAACGGTTAACCGTTAACCGTCGATTTTTGTGGTTACAAATCACAATTGAAATCAAAAACTAGAAAAAATAAAAATCATAATCCTAAACCAAAACTAATGGACCAATTAACCATATTTTCCGTATTGGTTTTCCAGTTTCTGCTGGGTTTTTCAGTTTTATTTTTATTTTATTTTTTTTGCACACATGTACTCGTAATACAAATATTATCAAGTGCTATCCAGTACTACAATCCCAAACATGGTACAAGATAATTATACTATCTAGTACTTCTTGTATTATGCTGTTTCGTTCTCCTTATTCTGTTCAGTTCTTTCAATCAAAGGCTATCTTAAAAAGACACAAAGTATTAAATTGATGTGCAAAGTTAAGGTAATAAAAAACGCATTGTTAATTTTTTATAAATGCGTCAACATTCAACAACCTCTAATTGGTAGAAATTTTAGTTCAATTAAATTATATAATATAAATTATTAATATGTATTAAAAAGTAATTAAATAAAAATTGTAGAAATGTCTTATGATATGTATTAAGAAAGTAATTGGCTAAAATTAAGGTTTTATCAAATGTTGAAGACCTGAATTAAAAAAAAAAAAACAAATATTTAAGACTCGAATGGAGAAAGCGACCTTAAAACGTTAAGGATTAGAAATGTATTTATCTTTAATATATGTTTGTTAAACTTAAATAATATTATTATTTAAACCAAGTTCCACTAATATGATGTTTTTAAGTGTTAATGTTGCATCAAGTACCAATTGGGTCAAACAAGTCCTGTGACAAGTTAATTACAGATGATCTCTACTCAAGGACCAATTTCAGTTCCAATAGAATTAATTTGAACTGATCTAGTCAACTCGATTTCAATAATACATTTGTAAATGACATAGAATAACTTAATTGGCTTTTGCTATATGTATAGAAGAAAAGCTTCAAATTTTCACATGTCTAACGTTTACCTCCAATAAAAGTGGCCTCATTCGTTTCTATGATAAACATGTTAGAAGTTCTAGATATATATAGAGAAATTAAATGATCTAAAAGTTACAAAATATTAATATTCTTACTCAATTATTTGAAAAGATATGAATAATTGAAGGTAACTTCATTCAAGATATTAACATTACAAGTGATTTAAAAAGATCAATCAATATTTGAGGGATAGATTTATTTAAATTATCAACATTTCAATTAGTTTAAAATAGCTATCAATATTTTGTAAGATAAGTCAAATTATGTATAAATCATTTAGCATTAATGAAAATTAAGGAAACTTAATTGAAAACTAATCCAAGCATTATTGATTTCTCTTTTTAACCACTTAAAACATTAATACTTTGAATAAATTTATCCCCAAACATTTTGTACCTTTTGGCACAATTTGTCCTTTCTTTTAGTGGTACATCAACTTGTGGACAACTGGACAAACAAACAAAGTCATCAATCCAATGCTCATTTGAACATTTATTTTCAGTGACCATATAACTGCAACTACCACCTCATCTTTTTTCTTTTTTCTTTTTTCTTTTTTTCAATCGGCTGTCCTTAGCCTTATTACCACAACCACTACTACCCTCATTGTTGTTGCCTTTATTGTCATTGAAAATAATTTTCTGTTTAATGTTCTTGCTAATAATAATTAATTATTTAAGGTTGAAACGAAAATAATTACTAATATACAACTCTAAAATTATGATTTATACATAGAATATAGAAAATTATACACCATTGTCACGCCCCGAACTGGGTTCAAGGCGTGCCAGCTGCCACGTATAACACTTACGCATTATACGTTAAGGCTAATCTATTCCTATAGTTTATCGCGATCATTGCTAAACAATTTTTAGATTCTGAAATCGTTGTATTAGTTTGTGGGAACAACTAAAAAGTCATAGCAGAAAATAAATTTCTTAAAACATTTTTCTAAATAGGCTACTCCAAAAAGTAGACAAATATATATAAATATATATAACAGTATCATACCACCAGATGTTTCAAAATAAAGAGTTTCAAGTATCTCAAAATACAAACCATGAGCTTATAGATAGGCCCTTATTAAAACATAAGTTTGACAGTGAAATTTATAAAATAGGAATAAGATAACGATCTAGTAGATTCTAATCACTCCATTTATCATGATACTCTTCGAAGTCCATGCCATACCCCATGTAGTCATAAGTATCATCATCAGAATCATCAATACCTGAAAAAAATGGAATGAGCCGAAGCCCAGTACGACAGCAACACAAGCACACACGAGATGGGCCTACGTGGCTATTCTATATGCAATACAACAACCAATAGTTTATATCTTTAAATTAAAGTGCGACAAAAAATAGTGGAGCACTCACACTTCGGCAACACGCTAGGAACCTGGAGGTCCTGAGTAGCAGCAATTGCTCAGGGGGTTGATATAGGCAACCCGAATACCTATATCCCCTATAGGATTATCTAATAAATAGCTTCATCTAGGGCCACAGCCTTTACACATTTCTATCCATATTAGTCCATTGTAATTAAGCAGAGTAACAAAGCCCATATATTATACTGCTTAATACAACTTCTTTCCAATATGAATAAATGTTATCCCGATACCGTCTCCCCCATTAGCTACCCGCCGAGCCACTAATAACCATCATTTGTCCAATGTCAATGATGGGGGGTGGCCTAAGCACCTAACTACCATGCTGGCATCACCTAGTAAGGTTGTCGCCCCTCGGACCGGGTTAAACGACCAAGCACAAGCAGCAAGCAATCATTAAGGCCATCTCTAAGTATTAATTGATTTAAGATGACTATCTTAGAAAGCAACATACAAGTCACTGCGTACCTAGTATAAAATATATGCTCTGAACAATCAGAAGATAGACCAGAAGATTAAGCATAGACTCTTAACAAATATCTGTTTCAAAGATTAATTACTATAAGCATTTGAATCAATTATCAACTTATATCAAACTCGTATTAATTACTTGGTTTTCTAGCAAATTACATTTAAAACAACATACTCATCTTATTATTCATGGTCTATCATATTATAATTATCTTCAAGCCATTTACCAGTTATTCTGATCATATAATAGTTTATTAGTTAGATTAATAGATAAGTATAAATTGTTGGTCTTTGAAGAATTTACAAACCAATACTAGTTAATAAATCTATATTAGCTTAATTTAGCCAAGTCGAAATAGAATTAATCATTTAAATTCATTCTATATTCAACTTAGTATACTAAGCCAAATTTTATGGTAATTAGGTTCCTAAAATGGTAATTTCAATAACATATCCTATAATCAATCTAATAAACTTTTTATTAAGTGAAATAACTCATTTAAAATATAATTATTTTATTTATATCATTTATAATATGTTTTTATATCTGAATAGGTTATGGAATATAAACTAGTTTACTATTACATTTATATTATGTTAAAAGATCATATTTATTCCTATTTTATTAAATAAATTCCTATAATCAAAATCATTAATTATCTATCTTGAAATTAATATTTTAATATTCGAACACATTATTTATATTTATTTGATTAGAAATAATTTACCTTAAATTCCAATGTTTCATTTCCTATAGAAAACTAGTATGCACCTTAATTTTAATAAATCGATTCACTATCTTAAACTCGGGTTTTTGAGCTCAAATTTTTATGTAGGCTACCCAACACATATGTTAACATTATCATAAGTTTACCTGGCATAAACTAGTTATTTAATTAGGGTTTTAATTTCAATTTTATCTAATCTGGTCGGAAATAGGGGATAGCACTGGCGACCGATCGATTTGATCAATTTTTACCATTAACCAGGCCGGTTCTTAGCCCTTTCTTTACACCACATTAAAGTAGACTTCTTAAGCTTTCAAACCGTTATAGTGTCACCCAAAAAGAAGAAGAAAAAGCCACCGGTTCAACTATAAACATTCACGTCATCACTGCTGGTCGAATACTGTTTTATCCTATTTTGCTATTTTGTAATTTAATTTTTTAAAAATAGTAAATGTATTTCAAAAATCACGAAAATTTATAGTATGTATATATACATGTTAAAATATCACTTTATAAATTTCATCCAAAAATAAATTCATTTAGTATTTTATATAAATTTGATAACCCAAGCTGTCCATATTTAATATATATGCATATAAATTGATTTTTAAGCATATTGAATTCATCTGAAACATGTTTATTCTGTGTTATTTCATATAGTTCACACATAGATTTATATTTTACAATCAAAATTACAAATCACATCTCAAATCATCACAATCAACACAACATACCCAATTCCAACATATATCAAGACACCCATACATGCTTATCTCGGTTTTTTTGCATACATTTAGTCATCTATACTTGAATCTAAGTTATCATTTAGTAATTTACATGAATATATGTGTCATCAACATAATGAAATATACTAATTACAATTACTTACTTGGATTAGAAAATCAACCAAATAGTTGCCTCTACTACCACTTCTATCAATCAAGGATTTATGGAACTTCTTCAAGCTTATTTTTCCTAACTTTAACCTTGTTTCTAATATTTAATTTCACCTAAGATTTAATTTTGAAATAAATTTTAGATTATGAGGACTAAAAGAGAAATTTAGAAGCATAAACTTAGGTTATACTTTACCTCTTGTGTACTTAATCAATGGAGGAGTTTTGTGTATTTTGGAGAGATTTTTTTTCGAGTGTTTTGAGAGAGAATTTGAGAGAATGGGACTGCTTGAAAATGGGTTGGGAATTAGGGTTTTCTAAACATCCTATTTATATTAATTCATGTTATGTAATTCCATTAGGTTTAATGGCTTTTTGGTCATTTTACTTGATTAATTGTGCGCATTTTGGTCTTTTTATGTACATTAGAACTCTTGGAAGATATTTTCTTGTGTAGATATTTAAGGAGTTTTGGTCTTTTCCTAGGGTTAGGAATCTTCAAGAGTTGGCTAAGGTTATTTTAGTCTTTTCACTTGTTAGATTTTTTTAGACATTAGGATTTTATAAGGTGTATGATTGTGCATGATAGCTAATGTGGTTTTATGGGCTTTGATGGGCTCATGGGGTTTGATTTCTTAAGCTTTGCGGGCTTTGGTTTATGGGGCTTAGGGTTTTAGATGAGAATTAGGGTTTTAGGTCATAGGCTTTTAGATATGTAGAATGGAAATTGGGAAAGAGAAAGATAATTAGCTAATTGGATTTAGCAATTAGGTTTATGAATTTTAATTGAAGAAAACTTGATATCATATTTGAATTTAGAATTTTAGGGCTTTAGGAATTTGATATTTAAAAGGAATTATTTTGTTTTAAATTTCTAAGATTTATGGTGTTAGAATTTTGGCCCAAAAGCTAAACTGACAATTTAGCATTTACGCGATTGGACTTGACAAACAGAATTTAGTTTAATAATTAGAAAGTATTGAATAAATTCGAATTTGTTGAAATAGGTGATTGAAGTAGTTTAATGGGTTAAATCAAGTATTTATGGTATTAGAATCTCTATTTTCAATTACTAATGTAATTAGGTTAAACTATCTATTTATATCATATAATTTGCAAAAATTTCACTAGCTAAATCATTTAAAATCAATCTCTAAAATAAACTTATATTAAGGTTCAAAATTACTTGTATTTTCATGCTAATTGTCTAATAATATCTAATTAATTCAAATGAAAATTTAAGGTATTTCAACCATAAAATACATCATGGTTAAAAAAAGCAATACCTGTATAGCATCACATTTAATAGTCACAATAAAAGACCAATTTATAATTGAAAAAGCAAAAGCAAAACCAAGGATAAAAAACAAAAGGAAAAAAAGAGAGAGGAGAAGGGGAGATGGAGATGAGACAATGTGTCAGGTGTTAGAAGTTAGAAGGGGAGAGAAAGAGAGAAATTGAGAAAGAGAGGGGGACAAAAGAGAGAGATGAGTGCTTTTTGAATATTGAAATTTGACCATTCCAAAATTGCAAGTACTAACCACGATTTCCATATTAAAAAAATTATATATCAATTGTTTCAAGCAATTTAGTAACAATACAAAAACTTGGTATCGTGTGTCTAAAACACGATTTATATATAAATTCCATATATCCCGAATTAATAACGTGATTTTAAAGTGTATTATTTGGTTTTTTTTTTTTCATATCAACTTGATATTGACAATTATTTTTTGCACTTGGGTTAAGCATGTGTTTCACCCCTGCCATTACCTTTACCATTATTGCCATCACTACCATAACAATTGTCATTACAATCAATGTAATAACAACACAAAATCACAACCCATATTCATTGCATTATCATCATTATTGTGCAATTAACGTCACTTATACTATCACTGTTAGGGATCGACACAAAAATGAGTCTATTTGTTTATTGACAAATTACAGATACATATAAAAAAAGGTTGACAGTTCTCATAAAAAAAATCAAATATATCAAATATAGATAAAATATAAATATAAATCATATATATTTACACATATTATTTTAAAAAATATATAGATAAAGATGAAAAAACAAACCATCCAAACATATAATTGATTGGGAAGCTAGACGTACTGTGTTTGGAAAAGAATCATTTTATATCATAATTATAGTACATCTTATATACATATAAAGAGAATTTTATTAATAAGTGCACTATATATCTTGGTAAAAAATTGTTTACTACTCTATTTTTTTTATATATATTTAAGAGACTTAAACTTATTAATGAATCAATTATAGATGCTTGATATACTTCTTAAAGTGTTGAAAAGCATAAAATATTTTATTTTTTTATTGTATTTATTTAATTTAATTTCAACTATTGATATATTTAAAATAAAATAAATTCATAAAGTTGTGTAAGTTTTGTAGCCAATAAAAGTACATCAAAAAAAAGTACAAAAGGTTATAATTAAAAGGAAGTGAACAACATAATAAAAGAACAAGTGTTCTATAAATTTTATTGGGGTAAATATCGAATTTGATACCTTAATTTAAAGTTCAACTTTAAAACCTAATTATTGATCTTTAATTATTATTAATGTTATTATACTTATAAATATTATATAATTAATTTTAATTCATAAGAATAAAACTTATTAGGCTGCAAAAGCCCACTTAAACCCAATCTTATCCCTAAGTCTTTCACTAATTCAAAAATTTTCAAGCATTCTTTTAAAGCTTGATAATATATAAAGGTTTAATTTTAACACTTTGTCAATATTAGACAATAGATCCTCCTATATCCAATCCATCTCTAAATCCTATCCTTCCATCTCTTTCATCCGACTCCATCCTCTTTTTATCGATCCTTCTCTTCCCTACAACCACGCTGCCATGGCCTTCGACTTCCTCCGTCTCAACGCCCTTAGTGTTTACCACCAACATCCACCTCTATCTCAATCAAATATCCCAAAAAGATTGTAGGTATGGAACATACTTACTGGAAAGTTATAGCAAAGACGATGCAACCTCATGGATTTGGTTTGACTATGAGAACGATTGCAACGAATCATTCTTTGGAGGAATTTCAAATGGACTAGGAATTGGTGAAGTCAAATCTTCTATATATTATCAAGCCTAAAAAGAATGTTTGAAAAAATTTGATTGGTATAAAACTTAAGAATAAGAATGGGATTAAGTAAGCTTTTGGGACCCAGCAAGTTTTATTCTTATAAATTAAATTAATTATATAGTAATTATAAGTATAATTAAAATAATAATAATAAATATGATAAAATTATTAAAGATAAATAAAAAAAATTATAGTTATAGGACACATGTCAAATTATGATTGGTTGGATAATCCGCGTCATCAACGGAGTTTAACAGTTTAAGTGAGGTATAAAAAATAATCTTGAAAAGTTTAATTAGGTACTTAAATCGAACTTTTAAAAGTAAAGGTACTAATTGCATTTTTCAATAAAGTTAAGGCCAAATTCAACATTAATCCATTTTTTCTTTATGGTAAATTACAAATACACTTGTTTATATTTATTTCATGTGTTCTTATACCTTTGTCATTGAAATTGAACACTTAAACCCTTAAGCCTTTAAAAAATGTTCCTTGTAGACTTTATTAACCCTTAGAAATAATGACTATAAATATTAAAATGTCCTTTTAGTTGTTTTCTTATAAATTGAAATGATCATATAGGGAATAAAAAAAATACATCTTTGTTTTTATTTTTTAAGATATGAGGTTTAAATGCTCAAATTCAAGCATAAGGGGTTAAGCGCACGTAATATAAATATAATAAGCATATTAGCAATTTACCCTTTCATACATGATGACTTTGCACAATTGTTTCACTCGTAATTTACAAAGTGTTATTTTCAATAAAAATGATATTCCATTTTATTCAGAATAGGAAAAAGTATATTGTTAGTTTTGATATTATACCACTTTTCTAGTTGAGTCCTAAATTTATATTTTTTTCCTGTTTGTATCCTTATCCTTAACATTTTGGACCATTGACAAAATTGGACTTTTATTAACACTGTTAACTTTTCAATCATTAAGTGGCACATGGCTACACCTCATTTGTCTAAACAATTAATTCAAAAAAAATTATTATTAATAAACATAAAATAATTAAAATATTATAAAAACTAATAAAGTAGAATAAAGGATGAAATTGTGTTTGGCTTGGATTTTTTTTTCCAAAATTCTTAACTTTATATGGGTTTTTATTGAATCCAATGTTTTAGAACTCTTTCCCTTATAAATCTTAGTGCTTTGTTTTCACGTTGATGTTTCTAATCATTCCTCTTACTTTCCTACATAGCATCTATTTAATTTTGGATTTGAATTTTTACATCTAAAACTTTTTTTTCATTTGAACTTTTTTGTGGTCTCTATCATTTGTAGCTTCATTGTTGGCCAAGTTTTCTCAGTATGCCATATCATTTTACTCCCTTATTTTATCTAAATTCATCATGTTTTTAGTGTAAGAGTTTGCTTCCTTCTTTGTTTGTTACCTTAAACCTAGAGAACAGATGTTCTCTTAACCCTATTATTCAAAATTAAAAATAAAAAGGAAAGGGATTTAAAGAAGTTTAAGTAGTAGTAAGAGCAAGTAGCAAAAGCTGGAAACCGAAGCCTGCACATTTTTGTCATAAGGCTTTCAAACAACAAATATAGCATAAATGAGTTACAGTTGGATGGCCTTATTTTGTTGCACTATTACTACACTGCACAACAATAATGATGCATATAACCACCATACCATTATCAATAATGCAAACACTAGAATAGTGCCTCATTATTGTTGAAAAGTTAACACTATTGGTGGCATTGTAGTGATGGCAGCGATGGCAATAGCAATAGTGATAATAAAACAAGATAATATGAATAAAGTAAATATAATAACAAATGATATAATTTTGAAAATGATACTTGTGGGAATCTATCTAAAGTGGTTACATGTGTGTCACAAGGTCTTGTGCTACACATGCCTTTAAAGTAGTTATGTAATACGATATCTAATGGCATGATTTGGAAAGAATGAGGTAGAGGAAGAGCTAATAATCTGGTCTCGAATGTATTGAACGACGAATAATGAGGGAGCTTTACAAAACATTGAGTGTCAACCTTATAATTCTCAAGCAATCAAAGCTAGTATTTGCCTAAATAGCTTCTTTGATCTTTGCAGACATAAATTATATAGTAGAATATCACTTTTTTAATCTTATAGAAAGTGTTAAATAAAGAGAAATTACTAAATATTTATAGGTCTTTACACTTCATGACGTTCTTAAACCACTTTGATACCTAATGGCTGAGATGAATTCATTTAACTCAAAATTATCTTCATAAGCTTAGTCTAAGTCCAAAGTCTAAGGTAAAAAATATTCTTTACGAGCATATGAGCGTTTTAAGAAAGGTTGAAGATAGATATAATGGTCAAACATTATTTATTTCAAGCCCATCAAGCCATATTTGTATAAGTAATCTAGAGTATGGTTCATACTCCTAAATTTTGTCTCTTAATCCAAGAACTCAATAGCTAAAAGAAATTTCAAAAAGTTAAGCTTAATAAATTGTGGAGTTAGCATATTAATAGTGCAAAACTAGCCCCACACACTACTATAGTGTAATATGATTTTTAAATTTACTTCTAGAGTAGTTAGTATGGAGAATATTACATGTATAATATACTTTCAAAAAAAAATACACAAAACAAAATTGTAGAAAAAATATTATAAGAATAGTATCACTATATTGCATAAGAGACAAACAATATAGAAATTTATATGTGGCACACCTACATGATGCAATACACGTATTATGAAATAGCCATAATTTTAAAATATATTAATGCATGCTAAATTTGATAATTATATGTGTGTATGTGTTTGAATGGATTAGTGTGTTTGTAATGTTGGGTGTGGTATAACGTATGTGATTAGATAATATGCTATGGTAAATATATCTAGGTTGATAGTTTATTCATGTTAGAAATTATCATGTTAGTGTTAATTGTTATTGTAATGAATTATATGTGTCGGATTTAAACTTGTTTTAGGCCTAAATTAGATACTAAACTTAGCAGATTTTTTTTAACCCCTCTTAAGCCCAAACTTAAGTCCAATTCTAAGTCCAAATAAGGCCCGGGCCTTTCCCAAATCTGCCTCCTCAAAAGTCAACAATATTAAGATAAACATCAAAGTCTAATTGCATCATTAGACACTCCAAAACAGAACAAAGAAAAAGAAAATTCGTAACTCAAGAAAGCCAAAAATTTTCAAGACCCAAATCAAGTTTTCTTGTACTCAACATACCAAAAATCCTTCCCCAAGCCTTATATATACATTGAGGTAAGTTTATTTGATGTTTGAAATGCTTTATTTCCCTCTTAATCCATGAAATATGCATGTGTGGTATAATATAAGTAGTTGGAATGCTAAATTATTGTTGAAATGTTGTAGAGTTGTTAGGAAAGTTTTAGAATGCTTGAGTTGTTGTAATAGGTTGTAGTAGGCTTTCATGTGGTTTGGAATTGAAGTGTTGAAGTATAATAAGTATTAGAATTGTTTGAAGTGTGTTAGAGTTGGTGAAACTTGATGAAGAAGAGTTTGATTCTTGTAGAGTAGTTTTTGAGCTTGTTTGATGTTGAGGAGTGAAGATCACTCTTGTTTTATGTTGTTAAATGTACAAGAAGTGTTGTATGAAGTTTGTATAAGGTTTAGGACATGTTAGGAGTTGAGAAAAGTTAAATTTTGAAGTTAAAAAAAAGGAAATGTGTGAAAAGTCGGAAACAAGGGAGATGTCACGGGCAAGCTAGGACCCGTGATATCGTCTGATTTTTGTAAAAAAATTCGTCAGGCAAGATATCACGGGCATGGTAAAGGGCGTGATTTAGACTGATCATACATTTTTCTTTAGTCACGGGCGAACTAAAGGGCGTGATTTAGACTGATCATACATTTTTCCTTAGTCACGGGCAAACTAAAGGGCGTGATTTGGTCTGGTGACAAATTTTTCTAAAATCACGAGCGAGTAATGGGGCGTAATCGGTCCCCTCCAGCAACATGTTTTTGTAAATTAATCATAACTTTTTCATACGAACTCCAATTTAAGTGATTTAAATTGCGTTGGAAAGATTAAAAAGAGATCTAAAACTTTCATGTTTTGAGTTTTTACAAAATAAAAACTTATCAAGGCCGAATTGTCATTTCTTTCCAGCTACTCCATTTTCCAAATAAAGCTAAAAACTTATGTTTGATAATTAATGTAATTTTATGATTAATTATTGAACTTGTATGATGTTGTATGATGATTGTATGATATATATAAGTCATATTATGACTTGAATGATTTTAATCAAGATCATATGATTTCCTAAGCTTTAAACTAGTAGATATAAGCTTGGCTTAGGATAGTATTGTTAATATGGTTTGATTTATGTGAAACAGAGATAGATACTCGGTTGGAGACCCTCTTTTGAATTCTGAATCGAATCAGGTACACAATATTTTGATTGATTGTTGCTTAGGATAGGTATATACCAAATTGATTTTCATTGAAGATTAATAAGAGATATTGAAATTGGTTGTGCTTTACGTCGTTGAAATCAGAACCGGGAAGCGACAACCTTGTCATCATGCAATGGCACGGTAGTTTAGGCACTTAGCCCAATTCTTTGTCATGATGCAATGACTCAAATCCATGATGCAATGGTTTACCATGATGCAATGGTGATTTCTTTTATTGGCTAAGTGGGTAGCTAATATGGTTAACTGTATTGGTATATCCTCTACTTAGGCTCGGAAGGAAATAATATGTTTTAGTTCATGGGTATGAGATTGTTGAACTAATTGATATTGTAGACCAGGATACGTGGATTATATAAAGGAGTGTGAACCCTAGATGAAGCTATCGTTCTCTATCGGTTAGATATAGGAGATATAAGTATCCGGTCTATCTATATCAACCTCCTGAGCAGCAGCTGTTACTTAGGACCCCTAGAATTCCCAAGCTTGAGTCGGAGTTTGAATATTCCAGTGTTGTTCTATTCACTTAACTAAAAGATAATGAAGTTGTGGTGATTTATTGCATTGTATTAAGTTAAGTGAGCATTGCATATGTATTTGTTTGCATTATTGTGTACTGAGCCTTTGGCTCATGCTGTTATCTTGCATGTGACTTTGATGACGAGTTTTATGACGATATGGGCTATAGGAATGATTGGGAAGACTCTATGGATGACTAGGAGAGGCGCCTAGTATATGCTTAGGATCCTTTTTGATGTAAAATCTTGTGAAGTGTTTAGGCTTATTTGTTATGCCTTAGAATGTATTTTGAGTTGAATTGTATTTGTAATATAGTTGGGTTTTAAGTGAGATCTCTATGTTTATGTGATCCTTGGGAATCTGTAATGTATATAAAGATATGATGTATGTCTTGTATATAGGTGATGACCCACTACTCATGTAGCGGTAACGTTTCTAATTCTAAGCATAAGAATGTTATATCTGTTTTAAACAGGTAGCTATTACAAACATCTCTTTTTAAGACGACCTTATGTATAATACTTGAATATTGTTCTTAATATTTGGGTATTATGCGTGGTCGGGAGATTTGGCACACTTAATAATTGGGTTAAGTGGGTCCGGTCTTTACATATTATTATGTATATCACACCTTCAAGAGGCGATATGAGGTTGGGCCTCTATTGCATACTCCATGTTTGCATGCGTCGTTTGATTTGGGGATCGGGTTTCTTCTTGGGTTTTTGTGTACATTAGTTTGAGCAGTATTAATTGAAGTTTCGGGTCAAAGTGGTTGTGGAGGTGGTGGTTTTGGTTGAAGGAGGCGAGGACAATGGTGTTGGTGTTTTGTTTGTTTCGGTAGACGTTGATGGCTTGTGATTTTGGTGTGGCGGCATTTTAAGGTTATGGTATTTGAAGATTTCTTGGTTTTAGTGGAGGTATGGGGAGAAGATGGCCAGTTTTGAGAGAGAGTAAGGGTTTTTAGTGAGAGAAAGCGAGAGGGATAGAGAAAAAGGGAAGGGAGATAGAAAGCTGCACACACACACACACACACACACACAAAGAGAGAGAGAGCATATTAGATAGGGATGTTGAGCCAGAGGTAGAAGATGGATATTGGGTTTAGTTTCTTAAAATCTCTTCTATGGTATCGCTTGGTAAAAATTCAATACAAAAACTATATCACCTACTGTAACTGCCATATACACACTTCTCAATGTTTTACATGGGTAGGTCACCGTATCGCTAATGGTACATGCGATATAAGTAAAATTAATACTATCTCTACTCCAACATATGATATAGCGACTCTAATTTGATATCTTTTTTTGTGCAATTTGTGTCTTTGTTTTTTTTTTAAACATTAGACATGTGTTTCACCTAGCCAGTGTGCATATATCAGCTAAAATATCATGGAATCTTGTACAAAAGCAAAAAGGGGAAAAAACAAAAGTTAATGGTTAAATTAATGATTAGGTGCAAATCTTTTTATTTGTTTAATTTAAAATTGCGTAGCTAATGTTAAATTAGTATTCATTAAATTAATTTTATAAATCATTAATAAATTGATCAACCATAAAATTTTATCTTAAGACTCTCACAATACCTGCCTCCTCAATCCAACTTTACGTATCTAACATAATGATAATCCAACTTTGCATACCTAACCTAGTGTTTGGCAACTTCTTAAAAAAGTGGAACTCTAAAGAAAGTTATGAAAAGAAATTAAGTGGAAAGAAGATCTAAAGAAAGGAAAATGTTATTCTTGTCTCAATATGATAAGTGAAAATAGGAAGGAAAAGGTAAAATCAATTTTTCCCCCATGTTTGGTTAGTATAAGAAAAAAAAAAAATATAAGAATACAACTAGATTACCTTTATCTTATATCTTAACATTTTAAACTTGGAAAATTTTTATAACCTTACATAATTTCCACTATTTCCCTTACTTTCTCTCAAATGTGGAAATGATTACACTACTTCTTGTTTCCTACTTAAAGCGAAAAAGGCAAACACATGCCATTCCATTCGATCCCATTCCTCGTGTTCTATTAGCTTTGCTTTGTAATAACATAGTGTGCAAAGTCGAAATTATCCCCCACTGTGAGTGCACGGGTTCCCCACTGCTTCACGAATTTTAATAAAATAACAACTAAAAGAAACGAACCTTTTCCTTTCCTCATCCACGAGAGCAAGAAAGAGATGACAACATCAATATCTCAAGATAACAAGGGATGGAATTATAGCCATAAAAAAAAATTCTCAGAGCATCTTCATGGTCCATTTGTCCATACCATTTCGACATCATGACTCCATGTAAATCCCTTCATTGGTTCCGCCCTCACAACAGTTCGCGCCTTTGCGCGCGCCACGTCCCCCCCTTCTCGCTCTCGCTCCCTGTCTCTCTCCATATAATTACAACGCTGGACCAGGGAGAAGAAAAAGGATAAGGACACAAAACAGCCATGACGGTCGACTGGACCGAGCTCCCGCCGGAAATCCTCTGCTCAATCTCGGAGAAGCTGATCGTCTACATCGACTACCTCCGTATTCGTTCCGTATGCTGCACGTGGCGCAATTTCATCCCTTCGATCCCACCCAGCTTCCTCCCCAGCTCCCAATCCTTCTCTCTCACTCCTCTCTCTACAATCTCTCCACGCGCAAGCTCCACACCCTCAAAACCCTAACCCTTGACCTCTCCCTGTGCGCTCGCCTCCGCGGTTCCTCTCACGGCTGGCTGATAATTCTCGATGAATCACCTGAAATTCTTCTCTTGAACCCGTTTAGTAAATCAAAAACCACCTTTTGCCTCCGATTTCATCTTTCCCCAACGTCGTTTCGCGCAATTTCGGCGACGTCGGCCGCGAGTACTCCTTGCGAGAGCTTTGCCCTAACGGCCATGTCTCCACTCACAATTTGAGGTACATGCGTGACTCGTTTGTTAAGAAGATTATTCTCAGTTCATGCCCTGTGAGGAACCCTTATTTTATTGCTGTAGCTATTGTTAATCATACGAACAACCTGGGGTTTTGTCGAAAGGCGGATGTGGGATGGAGCTTCATCGAGGGTACGCATTCGTATTGTGAGGATGTGATTTATTGGAAGGGTTTGTTTTATGCTGTTGATAAGTTCGGACGTCTTGTGGTGTGTGATTTAGGCGGTGAGAATTCATCTTCTTCTCCATCTTCATCTCCTCCTCGGGTATCGGTGCTCGATATGCCGAGGCAATTTGGGGGTGATATGCAGTATTTGGTGAGTGTAGGGATGAATTGATGTTGATTAGTAGGCACTTGAATATCGAGTTCTATAGTCATCAGCCTCGTTATAGGACCGTGCAATTCGGGGTCTTTAAGATGGATTGGAGTGGGCTTAAGTGGGAGAGGGTGGCGAGTTTGGGAGATTATACGGTTTTTATTGGAGGGAATTCGTCGTTCTCGCTTTTGGCTAAGGATTTCCCGGAAGTACAGGGAATTGTATATGTTTCACTGATGATTACTCTGAATCCAACTATGATGGAGCTTTTGAAGATGATTCTGGGATTTATAATCTGGGTGATGGGAGTATTGAACCTCTCCCTTGCTATCCGAGGAACCCGCATTCTCCTCTGCATTCGCCTCCTCCAATTTGGCTCTCCCCTAATCCTTGCTAGCGCGGGGTTTTCCATGTGAGTTCTAGTCTTCTAAGCTCCATTGTTGAAAGTGGAGAATTGCTTTAATATGGGTTTTATGGATTAGCACTATGTTTTGCTGCATTATTACCCTTTAATATCCTCACCGTGATGGATTGAATTTGCTTGCAACACTTCATTTTTCGAGTATAAATCGCTTTGGCATGTCCGTATGTAATTTCGCCACTGACTGCGATCAAAAGATAGTTGATTATTAGATGTAGCTCGAAACTAACGGGAGTGTTTGCCATGTCCTGACTTTCTAATCCCATTTCGAATTCCTGTTCTAGTTGATGATGATCAGCTCATGTTGGTCTGTTTTCATGCAGGTGAGAAGAAATCTAATGCAGTGTACCTATGTACATCAGCCTTCAGCCTTGTGTTATATGTAACTTATGTGATTCTGCTTCCATTTCCAAGTGTATATATACAATGTATATGACTAATTACCCTTAAAAAAAGCATCTTACAACCTGTACATAGATGCATATAGTTAAAGAATAAGATGTTTCCTTGATGTATCCTCACCAATGCTGATGGTGAAAGGCACATGCCTGGTCTTTCTGGTCCAATATTTTTCGTACCGGAAGTTATTTCATGTAAGAAGATATCTGTGTGGTTTTCATGTTGTAAACGGTATTGTGATGATGTCAATCCCCCGTTGTAAGCTCTATTAGTTGTATCGTGAAACCTTTGCCGGTTTTCCACCATTTTAATGTGAAGACATGGCTTCAAATCTGGTTTTTCAGTCGTCATCTTTATTTTGGTTGTGTCTTCTTCGAGCTCTTTACGTCCAGAATTGACGACTATTATTCTTTGAATTCGCCTCATGCGAAAACCGAAAGGGTGTTTCTGTTTGTAGCAAAACCTCTAGATTTTGACGAAGACATTCACCCCAGTTGACGGTTTGAAAAACCGTGGATGGACGTCTTAGGGAACCGAAGAATTATGAGATTATGAACTTATGAGAGTTAAGTCGCTTAACAAGCTGGATTGAGATAATTCGTTTGGTTTTGAGCTAGACGTCGGAGTTTAAACTTGAATAAAATTATAAATTATAATTCCGAGTTTAGGTTCGGGTTTAACTTTAACAAGCGTAGTTTGGTTCGACTTGATTAATGTTGTATGATGTGTGCGAGAATTATTTATTATGTTCAGCTAAGATAAATTAGGTTTGTAAACTAGTTAAACCAAATATTAGCAAGCTTGACCAAATACATATTAAATCTGAATAATTTGCGAGGGAATAGTATGTTGGAGGGGTTGGAAATGGATCTGGTATCTTGCTGCATTGTAAGTGCTGAAGAAGTTAATCATAAAAATGTTATCGAAACCAATCTAAAATAATCCCTACACTTGAAATTTAGAAAGCAAATGTTAAAATGTTAAATTTGGTATGCAAGAATCGGAATGGTTGAGTGGAAATGAAAAATTATTTCTTTGTTTGTATATAATATGAAATAGAATGGGATTATTGGAAAACATTGAGAGTAGGTCATTAAGTGTAAGGTGATATCCTTATGTTAATGTATACGTAGTATGCAATTATTAATTATATGCTAATACATAGATAATGTTGTTGGTTGTTTTTAAAATAATCACTATTTATATTTGTGTGTTAGAAAATTTAGGTAATTACATATCACATGTATATTATATCTATTGTGTAATATCCATCAAATCTTTTTTTATGATTATTATGTTATCAAATATATTCTTAGAAGATAGAAATAAATGTGAATAATAAATGAGTAGTAAGATAAAAAAGTAATCATAATAGTAATGACTAATGAGAATATTGTTCAACTTGACTCATCAATTCACAAAAATCATAATTCTAATTTTTAAATATGTATTAGAACTTAGAATTAGGATTTAGAATAAAATATGGAATTGAATTCTATTTTAAGTTCATTCTAGTTTCTATGTACGTACTTAAAATTGGAATCATCAATTCACAATAATCGTAATTCTAACTTTTAAAGATATAATCCAAATAGAGGTATCAAAATAAAACTTAGAAACGAAACTTAAAATAGCATTTAGAATAGAATAGAATAGAATTTAGAATTGAGATAGTATTTTTTCATTCTATATTTTATAAACCAGTAAGTACGAGAGGTATTTTTTTTTTTTTTTTTTTTGGCCGGTAGGCCCGGTACTAGTGGTCTAGTTTTTATATAGGTCTTTAACTCTTTTTTAAGCAGCATTTATTGTTTGTAATCCAATAAATCCAACGTTTTTATGATAATCAATAAATTTAAATAATACTAATTACAAAATATATTTACAGTAATAAGAAGATTATTTTAATAAATAATTTCGGTATTGATCTAGATAAGAATAAGATAAGGTCGGTTGCAATCGGATAATGTTCCGCCCTCTGAAAATAGTTGATTTTATCCACTTTCTTCTGAATTCTATGAATCTGCCACTTGCACAATAATCGACCTTTTTTTTTTGTATAATCATTAATTCGGTCTTATCATATGGCGGCAAAACTAGCGGATGAGCGATATCATTTGTCCAGTCAATAATTTCATCCGAGCTTATCATGAAACATTAAAATCCATGGGCAATATGACGCATGATATGTAAGTTGGTCTAGGATAGGACATGGGATGAATGGATGTGTCTGATGAGAATGGAAGGCGGAAGGGACTGAGTGAAGTGGGAGGATGGAGGATGTGCCTTTTCCTCATCTCATGTTTATATTACAGGACTTTGATTCCTCCCGATTTGGGGGTTAATGTAATTTTCATGGTAAAGATGGTAAAATTTTTATCAACCTAAAGCACAGGTAATTTGGTAAAACTTCATAAAGCACAGTAAGATTATTACTTTAAATAGGGTATTCATTATTCATTGAATTAGTAAGCCAAATCCTTTTTACCAATCCACTTCAATTGTGATTTGGCTTTATTGGATTAAAACTCGAGTGTCAATAGTTTTTGAAAACGTTCGGTCTTTTTTTCTTTTTCCCTTTGTCTTATTATCATATTTCTATATTCAGACAATAGTCACAATACATACATTAATATAATTCTTTTAATATGAGATTTGAATCAAAATAATATAGCAGTTGGCTTTGTTTTCTTTTTCTAATCATTTCGATATTTTTTTTATCATTTAAATAGATGTTTATTAAGAAATAAATTTAAATAAAAAATAAACATTTTTACTATACAGTTGGATAAAGTCAGACAATCCACCATAATTTTCTGCAAATAAACTTATTCAATAAATAAATTAAGAGAAGAAAAAGACTATGCACTAATACAATATCCCTGTGATCTTAGGATAAAGTAAAGATTGAGAGATAAGAGTGAGACTATACGAGAAGATAAACGATTGAAACAAAAGTCAAAAAGTGAAAGCGAACTCACTGAACGTGTGAATTGAAAGTAAACAGTGAAAAAAAGATTATCTTAGGCAAGTGGAAACTGTTTGTTAAGGAAACATATTTTTTCTTAAAAAGGTGTTTCTGGAAATAGTATTATTTTAAATATTTGGTTAATTTTATTAAAATAATTTTTCTTTGTTTATATAATTTTAAGGTAATTCATATATTTTAAGTATAAAAAAATAAAAATAATATATATTATAATGAAAAATAAATCTATCTAAATAAAAATTATTAAAAAATCATAAATGTCTTTAGAAAGTAATTGATTAGTAGATAAGCTCAAAAATTGATGAAAAAAATGAATTATTTTTTTACATCCTATAAATTGTTTTCTAAATGAGTTTATGTTTTTTAAAAATAAATATGCAAAAACAAAAAAAAATATTTAAAAAAAAAACACTCTCTTTGAAACAGACGAGGCCTAACCGGAAGTTTTACGTTAATGTGAAAGTAAAATACACAGGAAGGGAGACGCAAATCTCTTTTGCCTTTCTATCCCAAAGACATCTATGTCGGATTTCTGATTGGGATAAAAAATTAAAAAACATGCCACCATAGTTATCAACGTGTCCACTGATTTTGCCTTTTTCTCCTTAGTTTGCCTACTTTGTTTTATCCTGGAATAATAATTAATCTAAAAAATTATAATATCACTTGTTTTCTTTCCCCCTCTAGCCTGTGTTAATAAGAAGTCCATATATGTTCATAGATAGTTTCTAAATTTTCAATTCACTAACTCGAAAAAACGATGGATGGATATAATTATATTTGCAAAAGCTCTTGCATGTAGGTTGGTTTGATTCCCACTTTTTCTCTCCGATTCCATCTAAATATAAATTTGGAAGGAAAACGAAGAAATCGAATGCCTGTAAAAAGGAACGAACATGTTGATGAGCTCAAAAGATTAAGGTAATGCAATTGCCAATCCTAAACAATAAAAACCTAGAAATAGATCACAGTGTCGTCTTATGTTATGTTTAATGAATCCTGTATCTCTGGTATTTTTCTACAATTCCAATCATCAATCAGTTTAATCAGCTCCACAAACTCATCGACGGTTGTGGAATTCCAGCAGCAGCAAAGCTTGAAAGAAGCTAAAAATGTGTTGAAGAGACGGAGAATTGGGAGGAGAAAGCTAAAAAGGCGAGGTCATGAGCGGTTTTGGAGAGTTGTTTTATTTTTGTCCACGTTGCTGCTTTGGGAGACATTGGTGAGAGAGAGTCGTTATAAAATATTCTGGGCTTGCAACGATGTTTCTATCTTTGCGCTTGGGGCAATGACGCAGCTAGTGAGGTAATAACCGAGGCGCGTCTATTGCTGGTTGAAAACTATTTCCAAACCCCCTCTTGGGCCAGGGCTCGACTCTGGCCTTAGAGAATTTCTGGAAAGGCTCCCTTCGGGGTAAAGCCTTACAAAACTAGTTCAAGTGTGTTTTTCGATGCCTTTCACTTGGGCCTTGTACCTTATTCATTGCGGGTGGCCGACAACATAGGATTATTCTTTCTAGCGTGTTCGGAAATGGTACTCGGTTTAAATAATTAAATGTATTTAAGTACCTGCATGAAATAAATAAAAATGAGCCGGAGGTATTTTATCAGACGTCAAATGCGTTTGCCCAAAAAGAGAACCGTATGCGGGCATGCTCTCGTGTCAAACATGAAAAGATGTAATCGAATTTGTTGAATTTTATAACAATCGAGTATATTGGTTAGATCATACGGTCCTTTTTTTTTTTTCCCCCTAGCAAAGTGCTATTAAATAGGCATAAATCTCGAAAATTTTCCACATTAGTGTACGACTCTAAAATAGAATGCATGAACTAGTTAATAGACTTAGATACTAATAAAAGCCTAGATCAATGCATGGAATTTGGCCAGATAAGGATTTAGAAATCAAATAAAGAACTTCTTTAATCCTAATTGATACAAAAACGAGATTTCGTATCTTGAACGAATAATTCAATATATGATTAAAAGAAAATCTAAATTCAAATCGAAACTGGTTATACAAATAGATTAAATAGAAAAATAAAATATAAAGATTAAATGATTACTTTTGAACTCAACAATGATTTGATATTAGAACAATAAGTAGTAATGAGCCTAGGCTTGGATTTAAACCCTAAATTTAAGATTCCTAGATAGTATTAAAAGTTATTAATAAAATTTCATGATAGGTGTCAAAACTAAAAATATGTAGATAATATAACGTCTATATCAAGTGCGATATCAAGAAATTAATCAACTACGCTTATAGATAAGAAACGATAACCTAAAGATAAACTGTTAAGATTATAAATACACAACAAAAATATAAACTGATAAATAACTCAAGATCTAAACTTCAAATAAATAATTGAATCATACTATTGTTCTAACTCGGATTTTCTTAAGCTATTAGAGCCTAAAACAAAAATTGACTTAATGAGTTTTAGAAAACCTTAATCGCGGGAGATAAAATTTTACAAATAATTAATCACGTAAATATAAAACTTAAAATTGTATTATTTGATAATCTAGGTATTTTGTAGAATCCTACAAGCATATTTTTGTATAAAAACTCTAAAATACTAGCTAAATTATACTCGTATAACTTGATAAACTATCCTAAAACTAAGTTAAATAATTAACTAAATATATATATATATATATATATGTTTTCGGTGGAGATTTTGGCTGCAAATTGTTTATGGAGGACTTGGAGTGCATGGAGAAAGAGAAAGCCGGAATTTGATCAATAATTTACCCAAAGAGTCAACAAAATCAACCTTATGACCAATCAATATTGCCAAGTGAGCTTCTCATTAATGAATATGAAAAAACTGATCAAACGAGACAAACGAGGAGAAAATTCGAAGCAAATTCGGAGGAAAACGTAGCCGCAAGCTCCTCTCTTCCTTCTTCTATATATATATGATTAAGTCCCTTAATGAACAAACAAACAACCTTAACTTTTTCTCAAACTTTCCAGAACGAAACTACTCTTAATTAGCAGCCAAAACAACCTAAGAACAAACTTTAAACTGCTCAAATCATCCAAGTTTGAATCGGAAGAAAAACAATACGAAAAAACGCTTGAAACGAGTTCAAAGGTGAGTTGATGTAATTCGAATGGTTTTCTTTTAAATCTAAGGATTAGAACTGACTTCTGATAATCATAGGAACATAATCAACACAAAAACAAGCTTCGAATTCTATTGGATCGCCTCAACCGAGGTAAATATCCGAAACCCTAATTGTGCTTATTAAGATCGAAATCTATGGATATATACTTGTAGAAGTGTTAAGAGTTGTTTTATATTTATATATAAGATATAAAGACACTTAGGAATGGTTTAGGACTATTCTTAACGTGGAAAATTTAAGAAATATGAATTGGATCATCGAGAAGATGATGAACAGTGCTAACACTGTCCATAAGCCGACAGTGTGGTCGTTCAACGCCGGTGGCTTACGAGGATAGGCCAGCGGTGTAGAGACGGCTTACACTGAACAGAAGCTACGTAAAAATTATTTTCACGTAAAAATGAACGAAGGCCGGACATCTGGGATTATACGCCGGTGGTGTAAGGTTCGGCATACGTTGAAAACCGACAGCTTTCAAAGCCGGTGCAACCGATATGAATTTGTATGCAAAACAAATAAACACCGGCACCTAGGTTTCAAAGCCGGCGGCGTTGAAGCCTGCGTACACCTATATTTCTTCTACGAAAGTTTGTTTTGAAATGAACAGAATACATTAATATATATAATATATACACAATAAGCTTTACTAAGTATATATTATATATATAATAATATATAATTTATTAAATAGATAAGAGCATACAAATACTTAAAATATTTTGATTAATATTTGATAATTCTTAAAACCTTAGAATTAGAGAAAAATATTAAGTGTTAATAAAAGTTATAAATAGTCAAACATTTGTTCTAAATAGATAAAATATGTAATAATGGAATTAAAAATAAGCTAAATTTACAAATAATGTGACTTCTATAAATAACAAAATAATTATACGAAATACATTAGGAGAAACACGACAACACTAAGTAATAATGATTTACTATATTGAGTTCGGTATAGAATAACATAAAATTAGTATTAGTCACTACAAAACTTGATAAATATCAAGTTTAGGACACTAGATATGTATAGAAATTTAACTATATAATCTATATTTTATTGATGAATACTTTATTCATCTTAATAGGTGACATTAATACCCTAGAAGATCTTCCAGCTGATTATTACGATTAAGTCAGTATGAGCAAGTGAGTAATTCAGTCATATTGTACTGTTTGTGCTTGTAAATAGTTGAACATATAATACAAAGACAATTAAATGAATGTTTTGTTGAAAGTATGTGGTGATCTGATTTTGTGATTGTTAATCCATTGTTACAAAAGTGATAATACAATAATTTGGTGTTGTGAAGTATTATGATGATGATTGTGTATAATGTATGATCACCATGAAATTGAATAAGAACTATTGACTTAATAAAATAATCTGGTCATGCATTACACGTACTGCATTATTGCATATAAAGATGGGTGACAGCCTGCTACGTATTAATATTTCGGTTCTCTGTTAACGCTTGATTGTTCTAAAGTGTTAGTTCTTCCAAGGTTTTCTTTGTTCCATTGGTTTTACGGGAACTAAGTGGTAATGAAGAACGCCGCCCGTAGTATCACTTTGAAATGATTAATAATTAGGGAGTTTTTAAGGTGGATACAGGAAATGGTTAGTTAAATTTATTATATTTAAAATGATAAGCCTAAAACGAGAAATCGTTGATTTTCCTGTAAACTTAGTCTCTCCTGGGTAGGTGGGTCATGAAGTAATTGTTCTTCAACCCTGAAAAGAGGGCGTAAATCTTTTTCCCTATTTGGATTCTAGATCATCCAAGCTTATATTTGTGCATATGATTGAGTGCTTGCATTACATATGATTTGCTAATAACCTGTGTGATGTATAATATGTCTCGTTATTCACTGAGCCGTGGTTTCGCTCATACTTCAACAGTCTTTTCAAGTTTACTCTTCGACCCTGGTTAGTCACTTCCAGGAACATGGCTCCGGTAAGAGCTTAGGAGTTGGAAGTTTATGGTTGTACTTGGGAATAATGGTTATGTTATCTTAAGAATAGATTAGTTAGTCCTAATGTATCATTTGTGAACTACAAGGAGATTATCTGGTTTGTAATAGTTCTATAATACTTTATGATTAAGATAGCCGTTATTTACCAATTTATTTCTTACATGTATTTATTATTTCTGTAAAGACCCGATCCTCTAAATCCCGAGACTTAGAGTACCGAATCCCCAACCACATATAACGTTTTCACATTATATGTAAGGTTGTCCTAAAACTAACAATTCATGAAAATTGTTTGATCAAAATCACTTAACTTTGTAAATAGCTTTTAAATAAAACAAGATTGCTAACAAAGCAATCTATACATATATTTACATAATATAAACATCGTTTAGTACCAATACATGACACTATAAAACAAATTACATGTTTTCTCAAAACATAAGAATCCTAAGGGATCTTAGGTCATTACAAAAGGAATTTGGCTTAACTGTTAAGCCATCTATACATAACTTCTCCATCGCAAAAAGTCTTCCAAAGGTCCAGGGTGATCGAATCCTATTCGTCCCACTCATCCAAAAATCTTTCGAAATCGGACTCATAGCCCAAGTCATCGTAATACTCGTCTCCATGACCTGCAAAGCAGCAAAAGTGAGCCAGAGGCCCAGTACACAATAACCAATGCATAACAAGTCATTCAATTCATGTAATGCATCATAGAACAAGTGGTTATCTTTATTACATTTTGATTCACAAATCAACAAGAGGGTATTCAAACCCCGGTCACACTTCGGGAATCTAGGGATCCTGAGTAACAGCAGCTGCTCAGGGGGTTGATAGAAGCAGTCCGAATACTTATATCTCCTATATCTATTCCATGAAGATAATAGCTTCATTTAGGGTTTAAAAGCCGTTGCCCGACTCTACTTAAACTCAGTCCATAACATGAGCCTAGTTCACAAGTTCCCATAAACCTTGAACTAAATCATGGTATTTCCCCCTAAGTTTAAGCAAACGTTACACAGATACAATTCCCTCTATCAGCTACCCACTTAACCAAAAGAATCGCTATTGCATCATAGCGTACCATTGCATCATGGTAAAGTCATTGCATCATGACTTGGTTAAGCGCCTAGCTAACATGTCATTGCATCATGACAGGTTTGCTGCTCCTCGGACCAGATTAAACAGCGTAATAGACATCCAAATCATTCAATTGTTAAGCCGAATCAATTTAGGGCAATTTAGAAATGTCTGGTCCTAGCAACCATCAAACACATTATTGCGTACCTGAACCCGTTAGAATAGAACTAGGATCTCTCGGTGATGAACTAACCGAAGAATCCTTAACTGTAATAGAAATGTCACAATAATCAATAAATCAACACTTATAGATTTCATTCTCACAAATATATACATATTATATCCACATATCACAATTTATCAAAGAAATTCAAATAATTGAATATACAGTCACGAATAAGCATTTAAACGTCCTAATATATCCCAAATTGCTTACCAAATACTCAAATGCTCAAATAACAACTTTGGAAAATTTTTAGAAAAAGCTCTTAAAATTCAAAAACTCAGGGGATACGCCGGCACTCAACGATGGCGGCGTTGAGCCGGTGTTCAATGTTCTGAAAATATACACTGCCAACGCTGGCAGCGTTCAAAGCGTACGCCGTCAGCCTTTGTACCCTACGCCGGCGGCCTTGAGCCGGCGTAGAATCCAAAACCAAATATTAAAAAAAATGTCCAGAGAGGTGTAAACCGGCCGCTTACCTAAGTACGCAAGCAGCCTTCACATGTATGCCGGCGGCCTTGATTCTCAGAAGCCAGCGTACAAGTTAGAAGAAAGAACGCCGGTTGACTCCCTAGCGAAAGCCGGCGGCGTTTAGTCGGCTTTAAGAAATTTAGTTCTGTGAACCTTCAACACCACCTCTACGCCGGCGGCGTAGAAACTCAAATTGCCGGCGTACGTTCTGAAGAACAGACGCTGACAAATCCTTAACATAAAAGCCGGCGGCGTTGCAAACGGCGTTAGGAAAATCAATTCTGTGGGCTTTCTACACCGCCTATACGCTGGCGGCGTAGAATCCCCAGATGCCGGCGTACGTTTGAAAAACAAGGTTAAACGAAAAAATTCAAATCCCCTGTTTTTTTCAACTTTGCAAACTTACATCTTAATACACTTTAAAACTTTCCTCAACTACACTTCCACTTCATATATTCACTCCAACATACACTACTCAATTCTAGCAACCCAAGGCATGAATTTAACACAATTAAACACTTCAAATTCTACTTCCATAAATTCTAAATTCTCCTATACAAATCCTCTTAATAACTTCCCAACTCTTCATAGTCATACAACAATACATGCATACTCTCCCACACTCATATAACACTTTCTCAACTAATCCCATGCATGAACAACAATTTGATCAATCTTAAACTCAATCCATCCAATAATCCATACATCTCTTTCAAGAAGGAAAATAAAACAACACAACAACCTAAACTAAATCAATTCAAGTATATATACATACCTTGTCTTGAGAAATACTTTGATTTTCAAACTTGATATAAACCCTAAGTTAAGCTTGGAAATGGAGATGGAAATGGAAAAGGAAGAAGAAGAGAAAAAGAAGAAAGAAAAGGAAAAATTCGGATAAAATTTGAGCTGCCCCAAAAAGTAAGTTAAATTAGCTTAATTTTGACTTTTTCACATTCCAAATTTACCCCTTAATGCATATATTAACTTAGGTTGCATTTAACTTTAATTTGAGCTTCATTTGGCTTGTATTTGAGGCATAAATGCTAACTTAATTACAAGGAACTTAATCAACTAGCTTAAGTGAAATTAGGGTTAATTTACAAATCTAGCTTAGCTTAACTTTTTAATGAACAAAAGACAACATTAATAATTTCATTACTCACACATTAATGCACATAAAACAAAATATTAATATCAACATATACACATACAAAATCATATATCTTAGGCTACTCACACATAATCATACTCATTCAATTCAACTTCTTAGAATAAATTAATAAACACATGAGATTTGATTAAAATATAAATCTAGGTCATTTCAATTTCTTATCAAGCAATTGAACGATCCTGTTGTTTTGAAAACCTGTCACTCTCTTTAGGTAATCTAGTGATAGTATGCAAGTGTGACTTGTTTACTTCTACTAGGGTAACCTCGGGACGTGACAATAGGGACCTACTCGTTTTCATCTTATAAAAATGAGATTTAATAACAAGATAATTACATCAATCATCTCTTGGAACTAATAAAATTATATTGATACTTTTACAACCTATTCACATGAATAGCTTATTCCCTTCTCGTTCCACATAAATAATGAAAAGTTACGATAAATTACTATTATATAAAATGATAAATAGCAATTCATGTCTTCATACTCATAAATTGTGATTCAATGGTTTATTTTTCAACTTTGTCATAAATACCACTTCTTGAAAATATCGTTTATACAGTTATAAAAACATAATAAATATTTTACCTTATAATTACTTGTTTTATTTTCTACATTAAATGAACATTATAATAGTCATTAAAACCCTATTTTACTTCTTTTTCATTACAGCGAAGTCAACGAGCTATTAGTCTTAAAAGTTTTACACTTACCCTTCTATAACACAGAGCCCACAAATTCTGCACATATAGGATGCATAGGTGAGTAGACATCAGCAGGGGCGGTTCCGAACCGCGAACCGCCCCGAACCGTTTAAGGACCCGCCTGTTCCGGCGGGTCCAAACGGTTCGGCGTGGTGGAACCGGCGGTTCAACCGGGTCCGGAACCGCCATTCCGGACCCGGAACCGGAACCGACGGTTCCAACCAAAAAAAAAAAAAAAGAAGAAAAAATCCTACGGACGAAATTGAGAAAGAAAAGGAGGACGTGCTGGGTTTCGGGGGAAAGAGGTGCAGGGCGTAATGGGGTAGGGGTGGGGGGGTGCAAAGGGGGGGGGAGGAGGTGGGGCGTGGGGGGGAGGGTAGGGGCCGGGGGTAAAAAAAAAAAAAAGCGTAACGAAAAAAAAAAAAAACAAAACATGACAAAAAAAGAAAAAAAAAACAAACATAAGGAAACGATAAAAAAAAAAAAGGGTTCACGTGGAACCGGAACCTCCAGAACCGGCGGTTCCTTGGAACCGGGAACCGCCCCGGCTCTGCGTTCCGGTTCGGGTCCGAACCGACCCGAACCGTGCCGATGTCTACAGGTGGGTGAAGATTTGATATTGTTGTACCATGTAAAATTGAGATATAAATGTGTAATACAGTAGTTGTCAACGGAATCTATTGACAAAATAAAAGAGAAAAATATGCTAAGAAGGATTAATAGTACAATTATTCTATGATATTTTAGCATCATCAGCTTAAAAGGTTTAAGATATAATAGCAATTTCTTATCAATTTTTTTTACAAATGGTAGTTTAAATGGGTTAAAGGTAATATAATTGTCATTTCTCCAATCAATTTAGCTAAGTATTAGTTCAATGTTTTAATGTTTTCTAATTTGTATAGAAGAAATATTCTATATAGCATAAGTTGTGCTCTACAATAGAAGTTTAAGAAACCCAACGCAAGATTGGGTACTTCGATTGGATGAATAGAAGACTATTAGGACGAAATGTCAATCAATCTACCTAATCATATAAGTATGGTTTAATGTTGGTTAATATTTGAATTTTAACCAAATATGCAATTAAGCACTTAAAATTGGTTAAAACTAATGAATTTATAAAATGCAATAATGTGTTGGTGTTACAATACCTCATGAAGTCCCATTTGTTGCGGATTGTCCTGCAAAGCGCAACCCTATTACTTCTGTAGCTCATTCGGCAAGAGTTAATATTTTAAGTTCTGTTGCACTTGGACTTGCTCATCTTTCTCCATCTTCATATAAAGTAGTTTAGAATAGACGCGGTTTTAGAACAGAACTGAATCAGAACTGGAACCCTTGAAAATGATGAATCAAGACTAAGATCGCTAGTTTTGGTTTTGGAACCGTGGAATCATTTTTTTTAAATAAAAAAAAATAATAAATTTTATTTTTTCAAATAATTAATTATTTGGTCTATAAGTGTTAAATCATTTGACCAAAATTTTTAAAATTTGTTTAGATTATACATTTATTTATACAAATACAACCAATATCAATTGTAGTTAATAGTATGAGATTGTAAAATACTTTAGAGGATAAAAAGAATTGCAATATAAAAAATAGTTTCATGTTATTAAGAAAATGAATTTTATTTTAGGAGACGTTTATATAAAATATATTATATATGATTTTAAGTTATATTTATTTATGTTGTTGATAAGAACATATTAAATATTGTAAATAGGTAATAAATTTTATTGTTAGTGGAAATATTAATAATTATATATTTAATATAATTTTCTTTTAATTTTTTTCTTTAATTTTTTTTAATAGAACTGATTGGAAGTAAAACCGCCTAGGATCCAAAAATCCAGTGGTTTCTTAGCCGGTTCTGAAACCAGTTAATCAGTTAGATTTCGGTTCTAAAACTGTCAACGATGATGTCAGTTTGATTACCAATTTGAAGCCGAATCATACCGATTTCTAGAGTAACTCCCAAGCAATGACTTTTAGCGAAACATCAATGCAGGTCAGATAATCGAGGGATGTGTACGCCGGCTTTGAGTATTTGTCTTTTCGTCCCACATACTTTGGGTCTCAAAGTATTAAAATGACACGGTCATGATAAAACGCCTGGGCTTAGAGAAGCCGAACTATCTTTGCGCTTGGGGCAATGACGCAGCTAGTGAGGTAATAACCGAGGCGCGTCTATTGCTGGTTGAAAACTATTTCCAAACCCCCTCTTGGGCCTGGGCTTGACCCTGGCCCTCGAGAATTTCTGGAAAGGCTCCCTTCTGGGTAAAGCCTTACAATCCTCAGTTTAAGAATCATTCTGAAAAAAGCAGAGGTTATATGCGGGAGACAAGGATCGTATACATTGGTGAGATTTGTTTGTCCAAAAGATTTAATGAAGGTGTGGGAAAGGTATTTAATGGCTAATATGTATAAATAACTGTAATTAAATACCAACTGGTCATCAACGTTATCAAAGTAAGTTGTTTCAAAGACGAGGTCGTGACCGTACACCATGTTGTTTGTTAAAGATCTTTCAATTCCCATTTGTTTGGTGAGAACTGAGCAGGAAGTATAAACCCTCTGTTTTTAAAGTTTTTTCCTTTTTTCGTAGGCAGTAAGCAGTCGTGGACTATTGCTCGGTGAAATGACTTATCAAGGATTGCTCAAGCAAGCAACGAGAGTTGAGAACGTATCAAAATTCATGAGTATTATTTTACAAAGATAGTCTATATTGAACGGAACAAGTGATTCCCCCTTGAAATGAGATGTATTAATAAATGCTTTTATTCTGATATGTACATTTATTTTATATAACATTCACTGCCTATTTATATCATTACATTTTTACATCAATTTATGAAATGTCCATGCCTATTTGTACTAAAAAACTATCCCAATTGAGCAGACACACATTACCCATTCAGAGTTCTTATTAACAATTATCTATGTAATAACATAGTTATCTTATCTAACAATAGTGCGAAGTAAATCGAAAGGCACATTAGCGAAGAGGGTTTGTGCCTAAATTTATACTTTTTAAAAATATTTCAAAGAAAAATCTTTTAAGGCATTGATGCTCTAATGCTCTTATTAAACTAATATGTTTACCAAAGTTATTAGACCACTTCGGTCTCTTTAAATTAAAAACAAAAAAATGGTTTTTGAAAATTTTTTAATATTATAGTTGATTTAAAGCAAGATAAAAATTTTGAGAGAACTTAGTAAGTAGCCTGCTAGGACATCCATTAAAGATAAAAGAAATTGGAGAAACTTTTATTTATTTGTACACTTTCTTTTTCTATCAAGTTTCTAATCAACCCTAGTTTACTCACTTACTAAGAAAATATGTGGAGTCAAGGGTGAAATACCCCAAATCTTCATCTAGATTAGAAATTGAGTTTAGATAGATTAAATAAGTCAAATGAATTATAGGATTTAATTAGACAAGTTGGCTTAATTTAATTAGCTAATAATTAAGTTGGTTTTGAGATTTGAAATTCCTAAAATCCCTAAATATGTTCTAAAAATGTTTAGAGGATTCTTAAACTTTTGATTCTTAGCCTAAACACTAATTCCTAAATCTCAGTAAAATTTGAGTCCATTTGCTTGAATAAAAATATCAGTTCTTAAACCCGAACTCAAATTAAATATCTTTGTATCCAAATTAAATTCCTAAATTAAGTTCTTATTCTAAGATCTTAATTTATAATCTATCGGTTCAGAAATCATCTTTTAAATACTTCTGGAACTATAGATATTGATTTGACAATTCTAAACCTATACCGTATTTCTATTTTATATAAATTTAGCTTTGTTTTTTCTTTTTTTTTTTATTATTTCCTTTTTACTGTCTTTTCTTTCTTTCTTTTTCATTTTTCGTTTTTCTCTTTTCTTTCTTTCTTCTTCTTCTTCTTTCCCTCTCCAAATTTAAGACTTGAATCTCAATATCAAAGTCAACTAGAGGATGAATCAAAATTAGGAGATGAACTAGATAGAGAAAATCGAGCTAGAGGATGAAGCTTCAACTTCTTTTCTTCTCTAGAGCTAAGTTTTCTATTTCTATTCTCCTTGTTTTTACTTGTTATTTGCATTTGTAATTGATGAGTTAATGTTGAATTGGGTTGAGAGTGCTGTTTATTTATGTAATTATTGATATATGTTTGTTGGAGGTCGGATTGTGAAGGAGGAAGAAGAAGATGAATAGTAGTTGTGATGGTTTAATTGTTGTTTGAAGTTGTTAGTGGAAGATTGAAGTGTTAGGAGTTGTTATTAGAGTTTATTTGATGTTAGAATTGATATAGGAAGCTTAGTAAATGATTTGAAGAAGTTTTGATAAAAGGAAAGTGTAAAAAAACCTCTTTTCGCAAACCTGTTCTGTTGTCAATGCCGCCTCCTGCAGCTTTTACGCGGCCGGTTTTGAGGCGGTGTTGAAGGGAACAGAATGCATTTTCTTAAAGCTGCCTCTAACGCTGCCGGTGTTGAACCTTTACGCTGCTGGCTTTGAAATTTATGCCGCTGGCTTTGAAGTGCCTGTGTTCGTTTTACTCAGTGCCTTGTTTCGCAGCCTCTTCGTATTTTGGCCATAACTTTTTCATACGATCTCCGATTGAGGTGATTCAAGTTGCTATAAAAAGATTAAAAAGAGATTTACAACTTTTATGTTTTGAGTTTTTACAAATTCGAAATGTATCAATGCTTAAATTTTGATTCTTTCCGGCTATTGTGTTTTTATTAGGCATTAGTTCCTTAGAAGGATTGGCTTCAATACCAATTCTCTTAATCTTTCTGAGCTCTCATCCAACTGAGATTCATTATTGTTCTGAAGGTTGATGGACGGGCTCAAGCTTGTGCTTGGGAAAGTGAAGTATTGTTCAGCCCGAATCCACATTTTTGAGTTGTGGTCAGTTGGATGTGGAAGAACTCCCCTAATTTAAGGTTCAAATCTTTGCCAGTATTTTCTAGCTCAAAGTTGTATTCAACTTGAAGAAGTTTGTACTCGTGGAGATTTCACTTTGTAATTCTAGGCCGAAATGCCATTCAAAACTAACTTAACTGAGATGCTAGTCAAAACCACTGTAATGACCCTCTTCAAATTAATAAATGCTATCCCTTTGTTCAGAATTTGTTTTTTCTTGATGACTATTATTAAGGTTGTCTTTTTTTTTTTTTTTTGGTTTAACAATCTGAACGCTTCAAAGAGAGTTGTCCTCGAGAGGGAGTTATTTGAGCTCATGAGGGGAGTTATCCCTAAGATAGAGTTACCTAAGCTTTTGACGGGAGTTATTTTTAAGAGGGAGTTACTCGAGCTCATGAGGGAAGTTACCTTTAAGATAGAGTTACCCAAACTTACGAGGGGAATTACATAAGCTCTTGATGGGGGTTATCTTTAATAGGGAGTTACCCGAGCTCATGAGGGGGGTTACCCATGAGAAGGGATTACTTGAGCTATTGACGAGAGTTACCCTTAAGAGGGAATTACTGTTAAGACGGAATATACTCAATTTTTATTGAGTAAAATATGTTAATTCTATTATTAATTTTATAGAAATCCAAAAGAATTGATACTTAATCGAGTTTAATGTCGTGTTTCAGGTTTTATAAAGTAAATGGAACGGTTTGGCGAAATTGGGCATGAGTTTGTAACAAGCTTCATGGATCAATATCACTTTCAATGGAATGCACAAGTACTCACAATTTCATTCCAAACTCGGGATGATTTGCTATCATTACTATTAGTTTTCTCATGAACTATAGCAATAGCAAACACATTTGGAGGATATACAAGGTTCAAAACTCGTCCAGAACACCCAAAGCCGCCAGCCATCATGGAATAGCCGCCGGCCAACATTCATGGCCGGCACTGGGACAATCATGGCCGCCGGCCATGGAGCCGGCCATCAAGAGTGCGCCAATTGTTTCGCGAATAATAGCTGCCAGCCTTGTTGCGACATATCTCCAGCCATCTTTCATGCGAAAAACACTCCTTATATCTGATGTTTATCTCACATATATAAAGAAATAGGAGAGAGAAAAAGAATTCATTCATTATTCTTTCATTGTTTTGTTCTTGTTATTGATGCTCTCAAGAAACCCTAGTTTTATTTTCTTGATCATGAGTAACTAATTACTCAATCTAGCCGAGGATTATTACGGGATCAATTCATCAAAGATTGTGAGATCCAATTGAACTATTGAGTTTATTTTGTTTATGAATATTCATACTTCATCTATTTGAATTATTAGAATTGTTTTGATTGATCATTACGAATTAGGCCTATTTGTTTGATTGACAAAGCGATTATTGTTATTTGGAATGTCAAATCCGTAATTGTTTGATTGTTCCAATATAAGTAATACGATAACATGATTGGTTGCAGAATAAGTGATTGATTTATGTTATGGTGATTTATGATCTAATTTAAATAGTTCATGCTTTTGATCTGTTGATTAGAATTGGTAGTCTCTCTAATTAGTAATGCTATTGATAGATTAAATCTTAAGAGCTTATTTAGGGTTGTCTAATCAATAAGGGAATAATTAAAGATCGTATCTTGATTATCGATATTCTAAGGAGAGATAGATCTTCAGAGCTTGTTGAAGGTATAACCAATTTATTCATGAATTAGAATAACAATCCTTGCATCAATGATCATCTTTATGAATTGAATCGTGATAATTCTTGGTTATTAACTTGTTACTATTGAATTTACATTAATAAACGTATTTGTTAATTTTAGAAATCAATTATTTTCTAATTAATCGTTTATACAAAACCCCCGATTTTTATTCCCTTTTGCTAGTTATTAAAATAGAGATAGATTTTCCCAGATCCCTGTGGAGACGATCCTGCTCACTACTATTTACAAAATTTTAAGAGTAGGTTATTTAATTTTGTTGGATTCGACACCCACCAAATTTTGGCGCCGTTGCCGGGGATTGGTGTCGAAAATTTGTTTCTATTTTCTTTATGACTCGTTCTTCTCATACAGGTGAACTTGAATTCGATAAAGATCTCGAGAAGACAGTCAAGGAATTGCGCAAGGAAGCAAAACTGCGTGCTAAAGACGCAATTTCATCTTCATCATCTCCTGGACTACATCAAACGCTGGAATTTGCTGATACATCCAGTGAATCCGAAGGAGAGGATAACAAGCAACGAGTTATGGACAATCCGGATAGAACTTTGAGGCAACTAGCTGCACCAGACGTGAATCAGCAGCCCTTATGTATCCAATATCCAGAACTGAACGTAGCTTTTGAATTAAAATCTGGATTGATACATTTGCTTCCTACCTTCCATGGGTTGGAAAATGAGGACCCTCATAAGCATCTAAAAGAATTCCACATTGTGTGTTCGAGCATGAGACCTCAAGGAGTTCCCGAAGAACAGGTCAAGTTGAGAGCTTTTCCATTTTCCTTGAGGGATAGGGCTAAAGACTGGCTATTTTACCTACCGCCTGGTTCCATCAACACTTGGACAGATATGGTCAAATTGTTTTTGGATAAATTTTTCCCTGCTACTAGAGCTGCTAGTATCAGAAGGGATATATGTGGGATCAAGCAAAGGGATACCGAGAATCTTCACGAGTATTGGGAGAGATTCAAACAGTTGTGTGCCTGTTGCCCACAACACGGGATTTCAGAACAGCTTCTTATCCAATACTTCTATGAAGGATTGATACCCATAGAAAGGAAAATGATGGATGCCGCTAGTGGAGGAGCAATAGTCGATAAAACTCCTGGTCAAGCCAGGGAATTGATATCTTATGGCTGCAAATTCTCAGCAATTTGGCTATAGACACGATCCATCAACAAGAAAGGTTAATGAGGTAAGCGTTTCTCATCTTGAGCATCAAATTTCTGATTTAACCTCTCTTGTGCAGCAGTTGGCCTTTGGAAACCAACAACAGGTTAAGGCTTGTGGGATTTGCGCTGCTCCAAATCATCCTACAGATATGTGTCCCACACTCCAAGAGGAACCTTTAGAGCAAGCCAATGCAATCGGAGGTTTCCCGGGACAACCACAAAGGAAGTATGATCCCTATTCAAATACATATAATCCGGGATGGAGGGATCATCCTAACCTTAGCTATGGGCCTAAATCGCATAACTATCAACAATACCGACCAAGGCCACAGAACCAAGCACCACAACCTTCTTCCTCAAGTTCAGGTATGTCTCTAGAGGAAATTGTTAAATCTTTAGCTGTTAACACAAAACAATTTCAGGATGAAACGAAGCAAAGTATCCAGAACTTGGAGACACAGATGAGCCAACTCGCATCATCTGTAAGTAAGTTTGAATCTCAAGGTAAGTTGCCTTCTCAAACTGTCACAAACCCTAAACAAAGTGCTAATGCAATTAATTTGAGAAGTGGCAAGGAACTACAGGAATCCACAAGCAAGGCAACTCGAAAGAGAGATAGAGAAGAGACTGAAAAAGAAGTAGAGCCACCACACAATGAAGGCAACCAAATGGGAGAAACTTTGTGGTACCACCTAAAGCGATAGCACCCCCTTTTCCATCAAGATTAGCAAAGTCCAAGAAAATAGAGGAGGAAAAGGAAATTCTTGATACATTTCGCAAAGTTGAGGTAAATATTCCCTTACTTGATGCTATTAAGCAAGTACCTCGATATGCTAAGTTTTTGAAGGAATTGTGCACTAATAAGAAGAAGCTTAAGGGGAATGAAAAGATAAGTGTAGGGGAAAATATTTCCGCTATACTTCAAAGAAAACTCCCACCTAAATGCAAGGATCCAGGTATGTTTACAATCCCTTGCAAGATAGGTAATTTTGGAATTGCTAAGGCCATGTGTGATTTAGGTGCTTCTATTAATGTGATGCCTTTGTCGTCTATCAATCTTTGAATGTTGGACCATTAAAAGAAACTGGTTGATTGTTCAACTTGCTGATAGGTCCAATGTATATCCTGAAGGTGTATTAGAGGATGTTTTGGTGCAAGTAAATGGGTTGGTTTTTCCTGCAATTTTTTATGTTCTTAATATGAAAAAGATGATTCGCAAACTCATCCTTAATTTTGTTAGGAAGACCATTCTTGAAAACATCTAGAACAAAGATTGATGTCATGATGGTACACTCACTATGAGTTTCGATGGGAAATTATAAATTTAACATTTATGATGCCATGAAATATCCTAGTGATACTTCTTCTGTTTTGTAATATGTTTTTGACCCATTAGCACAGGAAACGTTTGATTTGAATGATGAATAGGTTGAAGGTCGCACTTGAAAAGAGTCTCACCATTGAGAAATTGAGGAAGATTGCAAGGAAGTTAGTACTTCCTTCTGATTTGGAAGACACCGTACATGAATTGGAGTCGTTGCAACCCCTAAGGTATGGTTTATCTTACATTGATCTGCCTCATCTAACCCAAAACTCCTTCCTTCTATCGTGCAGGCACCAAAGTTGGAGTTAAAGCCTTTACCAGACCACCTGAAGTACATATTTCTTGGAGAGCAAGATACCCTTGCAGTCATAATTTCCAACAAATTAAGTGCTTTAGAAGAGGAGAAGCTGATTCGTGTACTCAGAGAATACAAGGAAGCTATTGGATGGACCATTGCTGACATTAAAGGTCTGAGCCCTTCCACCTGCATGCATAAAATCCTGTTAGAAGACAACTGCAAACCGTCAAGAGAGGTTCACGTCGACTAAATCCACCTATGATGGAAGTGGTAAAGAAAGATCTTGAAACTTCTTGATGCAGTATGATCTACCCAATTTCTGATAGCAAATGGGTGAGTCCAATTCAAGTCGTTCCTAAGAAAACATATAACAGTTCTTGAAAACTCTGAAGGTGAGATGGTACCAACTCGTGTTCAAAACGGATGGAGGGTTTGTATTGATTATAGGAAGTTAAATGCATCCACTAGAAAAGATCATTTCCCTCTTCCCTTTATTGATCAAATGCTCGAAAGGTTGGCTGGTCATTCTCACTACTGTTGTCTTGATGGTTATTCAGGTTTTCATCAAATTCCAGTTGCACCGGAAGATCAAGAGAAGACCACGTTCACATGTCCATTTGGAACGTTTGCTTATAGGAGGATGCCGTTTGGACTTTGTAATGCTCCCCACATTCCAAAGGTGTATGTTAGTATATTCTCAGATTATGTAGAAAACATCATAGAAGTCTTCATGGATGACTTTACTGTATATGGTGATACATTTGATACATGTCTTGCTAACCTTACAAAAGTACTTAAAAGATGCATAGAAACGAACCTTGTGTTAAATTATGAAAAATGCCATTTTATGGTTGATCAAGGTTTAATCCTAGATTGTGTCCTCTAAACCTTGAGGTTGATAAAGGCCAAGATTGAAGTGATTAAATCCTTACCTTACCCCGTGAGTGTCCGGAAGTTCGTTCTTTTCTTGGAAGTGCAGGTTTTTACAGGCGCTTCATTAAGGATTTTTCCAAGATCACTCAACCCCTGTGCAAATTATTGCAAAAGGATATGGTGTTCGAATTTGATGATGCTTGCAAAGAGCTTTGATAAATTAAAGGAGAAGTTAACTTCTGCCCCAATTATCAAACCACCCGATTGGAATCTTCCTTTCGAAATCATGTGTGATGCGAGCAACTATGCAATCGGTGCTATCCTTGGACAGAGAGTCGGAAGAGATCCACATGTCATCTGCTACTCCTCAAAGACACTTGATAGTGCCCAAGCCAACTATTCAACAACGGAAAAAAACTTTTAGCTGTTGTTTTTGCTTTAGAAAAATTCCGTTCTTATTTGTTAGGTACTAAAGTAATTGTTTTTTCTGATCATGCAGCCTTAAAGTATCTACTTGCCAAGAAAGAAGCTAAGCCTAGGCTCATCAGATGGATACTCTTACTACAAGAGTTCGACTTGGAGATACGAGATAGGAAAGGCACCGAAAACGTGTGGCCGACCACCTCAGTAGAATACCTGGTTGTGAAACATGGTCCCACTGCAAGATGATTTTCCAGATGAGCACCTATTTTCTGTCCAAAAGACAATTCCTTGGTACGCGGATATTGTTAATTATCTAGTTACCAAAACCTTACCAAGTGATTTGTCTAGAGCTCAAAAGGATAAAATCAAAAGTGATGCTAAATATTATGCATGGGATGATCCCTATTTATGGAAACACTGCTCCGATCAAATCATTAGGAGATGTATTTCTCAAGAGGAAATTCCTTCTGTTTTGCAATTTTGTCACAATTATGCATGTGGAGGACACTTTGGTCCCAAAAGAACAGCTCACAAGGTATTAGAGTGTGGTTTATTTTGGCCCACAATGTTCCGTGATGCATACTTATTCTGTAAGTCTTGTGAACGATGCCAAAAGGTTGGAAATCTAGGACATAGAGATCAAATGCCCCTTACCCCTATTCTTGTTTGTGAGATCTTTGATATATGGGGTATAGATTTCATGGGTCCTTTTACCCCCTCCTTTGGCAATGTTTATATTATACTGGCTGTTGATTATGTCTCGAAGTGGGTAGAAGCTAAAGCTACCCGAACTAACGATGCTAAAGTTGTTGTAGATTTTGTTAGATCTCATATCTTTGCTAGGTTCGGGACACCAAGGGCTCTCATCAGTGATCGTGGTACACACTTTTGCAATAGAGTGGTGGAAGCTCTATTTAAGAAATACAACGTCACTCACCGTACTTCCACGGCATATCATCCACAAACGAATGGATTGGCTGAAGTTTCAAATCGAGAAATCAAGTCTATTCTGGAAAAGACTGTCAATTTGAATCTAAAAGACTGGAGCATGAGACTTGAGGATGCATTATGGGCATATCGCACAGCCTACAAGACACCTATCGGTATGTCTCCATACAGAGTATTCGGTAAGCCTTGTCACCTCCCTGTTGAGTTAGAGCACAAGCTTATTGGGCTATTAAACAGTGCAACATGAGTTATAATGAGGCAGGTAAACTTAGAAAACTTCAATTGCAAGAGCTCGAGGAGATCCGCAACGATGCCTATGAGAACTCTAGGATTTACAAGGATAAAACAAAAGCTTTCATGACCAGACAATTTCAAGAAAACAATTTCCGTTGGTCAAAAAGTTTTACTTTTTCATTCTAGATTAAAGTTATTTCCTGGTAAATTGAGATCTAGATGGGTAGGACCTTTCGTTGTTACTAACGTATTTACTCATGGTGCAGTTGAAATCCAAAGTCCTGAAACAGGTAAAATTTTTAAGTAATGGTCATCGTTTGAAACCATTTTACGAAGGTTTTCAGGTATGCAATATTGAAGAACTCAGTTTAGAACCACCGATATATACTGAAATCGTTACGTCTAGCTAAAAGACGTTAAAGAAAGCGCTTCATAGGAGGCAACTATGTATCGTATTCTTATTTTTGCAAAAAAAAAAAAAAAAAATTGAAAGTCACGGCTGGCAGCCAAGATTTCATGACAGCTAGCCATTATAATTATGGGAATTCCCAGACGAAGCATGGCCGCCGGCCAACTCCCCATGGCCGCCAGCCATGATGTCGCGCAGATTTTCCACTAGGTCTATTCTATTTTACAAAAATATATATATATATATTCAAAAAAAAAAAATTTACAGCTGGCAGCCAACATCACTACGCTGCCAGCCACAAGCCCACTGTGCACTTCATCAAGGGACCCCCAGCTCAAGCATGGCCGCCTGCCAATACATCATGGCCGCCGGCCATGAAGCTTCTAGAGACATCATTCCCCGATGATGGCCGACGGCCAAAATTAAAAGCCGCCAGCTGTGGATTAGTGAGGACGTGCCCAGAATACTCACGGCCGGCAGCTATTCCAAGATGGCCGGCGGCCATAATCCTGCTGTTCGTGCTACGCTCTAAGGCCGGCATTAATGGCTGGCGGCCATAACTTTTAAGTGCCGGCCAATCTTGCCCTGTCACGCATGTCCATATATTAAAGCTCTGTAAGTTTTTTTTCCACATCCTATTCATATTCTCTTTCAACAAATCTCTCCACACCTCTCACCCACCCACACCAAGCTACTCCCATACGCATCCATCACATCACTCGTGGATCACCATCATCATCGCAAGTAAGTTTCCTAACTCCATTTGATCCTCAAATTGTTTTGTTCTTCATTTTCCCATTGATGTGGACGGCGTGGTGGCTGCTACATTTGATTTCGAAGCGGTGGTTGCGAAATGGGTTTAAGATGAGGGGATTAGAATGAATGGGTTAGGAATGATGGTTTATCTTGGAATCATGACCACAATCTGGGGTTGTTGCATGTCAATTTCGAATTAGACCAAATCTGGAATTTTTTTTTTTCATGCCAATCCTGTCACGAAATTTTTTTTTTTATGGATCGTGTTCGACCTTGCCCTGATCCCTTGCATGCACGAGTTGTTTTGGCTTGAGTCTTTATCTACTTATGTAGTCTTCGAATCCATTCCACTTACTCCGATTTGATTCTTGAATGTATTGAATTGCTTTGCGAAATTTTTTAGGGTTCTAAGTGGAGTCAAATTGGGGCTTTTCTGATTTTGAGACACAAACATGGTTTTTGAATGGTTCTAACATAGGGGATCGCGTGTGGATTCCATTAGCTTGTACAAATTCATGTTTTGAATCATATGTGGTTGGGATCTATTGTGTTTAATGGTGTTGATGAGTTTACATATCACTTATGGACTACTTTGAATTCAATATTATGATCCATGTTGTTAGTCAACACCATTTCCATGATTATTTCATGATCTTGATAGTGACAGTTTGGACTTGCAAATTTGAAAAATCCTCCTCTAACGGTCAAATACTCAGCTGCTTAGTCTAGGCTGCCAGCCTTGAGATTGTATTGCCAGTGTAAATCATTGTTCTTTCAGTTACTATTCATGGATGATGATTTGTTCTGAATTACTTAGGCAAACCTATTGCAAGACCTGATTTGAGATCACATGTTCTCATTGATATTGCTGTGTGTGATTATGAATTGCCATGAACTATCCATTATTCCTGTCCTGGTTCTTAGTTGTTCTATTAATCTATTTTCACAATGGACACTATCACACACCGAACAGTAACCTATATCTGCATCTACTTTGCATTCCCTTTATGCTAAATTCAAACAATTGATGTAGGGATGCCGCCAAAAAAGCTTCCACCCCAGAAAAAAGAAGTCCAAGACCGCTGAAGCATCTTCCTCTAGAGCACCACAACCAGAACTCATCTCGAATAAGGACTTTGCCAAGGCAAGAAAGAAGAAGTTAAGGGGTATGGAACTCATGAATATCCAATACTTAGACTGGACTGTACTGGATCTTTATGGGCTGGTAGATTTGCTACCACAAACTGTCCAAGATCGAACTTGGTTCACACTTTTCTCAATCCAAGAACCAGCCTACCGGGATATAACCATAGAGTTCCTGTCAACTTTGACGATGGAGAAAGAGGACCATGCCACTTTTATGCAATTTCTGGTATATGGAGAAGTCCATAAGGTTGATGTGAAGCGTGTGGGATACCTACTAGGACTCTATGATGATCCACAAACTGCCATGGCATTACCCAACTCCTGGCCCGCTGATATGGATCCTTCAACATTCTGGCTTCAGCTTACAGCTCCTAGCACCAAGCCATTTGAACCGTCCAAATCTCACGCCACTGACTTCCCAGCTACGAACACAAATTACTTCATCACATATTAGCTCATACTATCAGCGGTAAGAAAACCAGCGACAGTAAGGTCACCAACTCTGATATGTTTTATCTTTATAGCTTGACCACTAGCCACAGAATTGACTTGGGTGGAGGTCGCCAATTATTTGGATAAACAAAGCACGGATACAAGGACTAAAGTCATCCTTTGTGGGGGCTATATCACAGCTCTACTGAAAGGGATGGGTATCTTCCGAGAGCCTGAGGGAGATGAGGGCATCCCTTGCAAAATGATATCTGATGCCCCTTTCAGATTATGGGATTATCAAAGGGATCCAACAGGACTGATCAAGCCGAAGAGATTGAGGCCCTTGAGATGGCTCCCGAAGTAGGCCATCCACACACCGGACTACCCCTCCTGCGAGTTTACATGACCAGTTGTTGCAAAAAATCAAGGAACTCAAAGAGGAAAACAAAAAAGAGAGAGAACGGAACAGGACAGAACGGAAAAAGAACAAGAAGTTTCGAACCACCCTGTTCCAGATGCTGAAGTCCGCTTTTGCCTGCAATACATCCACAGATGTCTCGGAGTTTCAGTACCAGACTTCCAGTGAGGAGGACAGCGACCCTGAGGCTGATAGCTAGAGTTCATGCTAGCTGCTTTATCTTCTGCTGACTTTGATTTTTGTCTTGCCTACATTTTATATCCGTTTAAGCACCCAAACCTTTGGTAGACTTATGATGACTTGTTTCTACAATTTGACCTTGCTTTTGCTATCTCTTTGTTTTTGTATCCGCTTGATCATAGGATCCATAGCACTCGATCTGAATTGCCAAAGGAACTCGCAATTGCACCTATATTGTGCAACAACCCAGGGAAGAATCGTTACTCCTTTTTCCTTTAATTTTTGTGTGCAATTGAGCTGAATTCAGAACAGTGAGGACACTGTTCAGACTAGGTGTGGGGGAGGAATAAACATGAGGAGAATTGAATATTACTGCTTGCTGAAATCTGAAATTTGACTATACTTTGCATATACAGGATATCTGAATTGATCTGAAATGTTTGCACCCACACTATGAACTGTTAGATTGTTGTCCTCAAGCACTATATGGCAATTTCAGGCCAAATTTTTCAAAAATTTATGAAATCTGGAGATTGTGATGAATATTTGTGATAGCATCTATATAAATATGGAAATTGACTTGTTAAAATGCCTTACTCACCTACTGTTGTGATCATAATACTTGGTTAAAAATTGAGTAGCAAAATCTTTATTGAATAAACTTACCTTGTATTTAGTTTTAGAGTCGGAAATTTAAGAGTAGGTCGAGTTCTTAAGTGAAAAATAAACAAGTCTACTTCTAGGAATAAATTAGCATGTATATACTCCTCTTGAATTCTTTTTAAAACAAGAATTTTTCAACAAATAGTAAAAGAGGTAAATGACACTTTTTACTTAGTGATCCATGATAAAAAAGTCTTTTATGTGTATTTGCGTTCAAAGTAAAGAAACAAGCATAGCCACTACTCCGCTAGACTTGAGCATCTGAGTTATGAGTATCCAAACTTGAATGTTAGAGTGAAGAGAGTTCTTAGGGGTCCCTTTAAAACCCGGTCACTTGGGTGATGAGCCCGGGATGTATCGACTCGATGAACTCACTATAACGATAAGGGAGGAAAGGCAAAAGTTCACTATATGAGCTTTGAGAAAAAAAAAAAAAAAAAAAGAAAAGAGCTGAAAAGAAGCGGGCAAAAACCCGTCCAGAGAATACTCTCTGAAGGCTCAATATATGCTTGAATGAATCAAAAAGAAAATGAATGCTAAAGCATCATTGAAATAAGACTTACAATGAATATGGAGAAAGTCTAGGGAAATGGTTGATATCATATGCTTTTACTTTATGTTGTGAGGAGTATATATCTGTTAAATATCCAATGAAGTCCAAATGGGTGTTTTTCCTTACTGAACTGAGAATTTACTTTTGAATGGAAGAATCTTTTGCTAAACATATGGATTAAAGTTTGTTTTGTTTAGATTAGCTTTTGAATTTTGATTGAAGTATTTTAATTGCATGGAATCAGTTTGGTTAGAGCGGTAGGCACTTAAACTGCATGTCATGAAATAATCAAAGATAATGCTTGGAATTTTAAAAGTGAAAGTTAGCACTCTCTATGATAGATTTCAATTGTGGTTCTAATTGTTTTGCTTGAGGACAAGCAATGGTTCAGGTGTGGGGGAATTTGTTAAGACGGAATATACTCAATTTTTATTGAGTAAAATATGTTAATTCTATTATTAATTTTATAGAAATCCAAAAGAATTGATACTTAATCGAGTTTAATGTCGTGTTTCAGGTTTTATAAAGTAAATGGAACGGTTTGGCGAAATTGGGCATGAGTTTGTAACAAGCTTCATGGATCAATATCACTTTCAATGGAATGCACAAGTACTCACAATTTCATTCCAAACTCGGGATGATTTGCTATCATTACTATTAGTTTTCTCATGAACTATAGCAATAGCAAACACATTTGGAGGATATACAAGGTTCAAAACTCGTCCAGAACACCCAAAGCCGCCAGCCATCATGGAATAGCCGCCGGCCAACATTCATGGCCGGCATTGGGACAATCATGGCCGCCGGCCATGGAGCCGGCCATCAAGAGTGCGCCAATTGTTTCGCGAATAATAGCTGCCAGCCTTGTTGCGACATATCTCCAGCCATCTTTCATGCGAAAAATACTCCTTATATCTGATGTTTATCTCACATATATAAAGAAATAGGAGAGAGAAAAAGGAAGGCATTCATTATTCTTTCATTGTTTTGTTCTTGTTATTGATGCTCTCAAGAAACCCTAGTTTTATCTTCTTGATCATGAGTAACTAATTACTCAATCTAGCCGAGGATTATTACGGGATCAATTCATCAAAGATTGTGAGATCCAATTGAACTATTGAGTTTATTTTGTTTATGAATATTCATACTTCATCTATTTGAATTATTAGAATTGTTTTGATTGATCATTACGAATTAGGCCTATTTGTTTGATTGACAAAGCGATTATTGTTATTTGGAATGTCAAATCCGTAATTGTTTGATTGTTCCAATATAAGTAATACGATAACATGATTGGTTGCAGAACAAGTGATTGATTTATGTTATGGTGATTTATGATCTAATTTAAATAGTTCATGCTTTTGATCTGTTGATTAGAATTGGTAGTCTCTCTAATTAGTAATCTATTGATAGATTAAATCTTAAGAGCTTATTTAGGGTTGTCTAATCAATAAGGGAATAATTAAAGATCGTATCTTTTATCGATATTCTAAGGAGAGATAGACTTCAGAGCTTGTTGAAGGTCATAACCAATTTATTCATGAATTAGAATGACAATCCTTGCATCAATGATCATCTTTATGAATTGAATCGTGATAATTCTTTGGTTAGAACTTGTTACTATTGAATTTACATTAATAAACGTATTTGTTAGTTTAGAAATCAATTATTTTTTAATTAATCGTTTATACAAAACCCCCGATTTTTATTCTCTTTTGCTAGTTATTAAAATAGAGATAGATTTTCCCCAGTCCCTGTGGAGACGATCTTGCTCACTACTATTTACAAAATTTTAAGAGTAGGTTATTTAATTTTGTTGGATTCGACACCTACCAATTACCCAAGCTCATGAGGGGAGTTACCTATGAGAGGGAGTTACTCGAGCTCTTGGCGGGAGTTACTCTTAAGAGGGAGTTACCCGAGCTCACAAAGGGAGCTACCCATGAGAGGGAATTACTTGAGCTCTTGGCGGGAGTTACCTAAGCTCACGAGGAGAGTTAACCTTAGGAGGGAGTTACCTAAGCTTTTGATGGGAGTCACCCGAGCTGATTCAGCATGAGGAGGCGGAGTTCTTTAAGCTCATGAGGCCCCTATCGAATATCTTTTGTTGTTTCATGGTTGGATACACAAGAGGAAGATCATGGAGACGCATTTTTAATTGTGGAATCCTCATTTCATTCCTGATTGTTTTCTTCTCATGTTCATATTCTACACATAAGCAAGATTTAGCTATTCAAAGAACTTTCTCATATTGTTTGCATTTGAAGTTCTGGGAATAAGATTACCATCTAATGTTTTGAGCTTGCACGCTCCATTTCCTAGAACTTCCTTCATCCTAATGGGATCTTCCCAATTTGGAGTAAGTTTTCATCGGGCTTCTTTTGATCTCATTACCTCTAACTTTCTACAAATGAGGTCTACAAAGAGAAAGATTTTGTACCCGACTTTCTTGTCATAATATGGAGTTGCCCCTGCTAGTAGGCAGCAACTCTTTTACTCACGACATCTCGAGCTTCCTCTATTGCATCGAGTTTTGCTTGAAGGTCAATCCATTGATTAGTTTGTTATAGGACTAAGTTCGAATGTTTGGTAGTTTCAGCTCCATAAGTAGGACAACTTCAATTCCTAAGGCTAGACAAAAGGGGGTTTTGTTTGTTAGGGCCCATTGGGTGGTGCATATCTCTATAGGATGCTGAGAGGCTCATCGGCCCACTTGTTGCTCTAATGGTCTACCCTGGCTTTTAAATTTTGCATGATTGTCTTGTTGATTAATTCAACCTGGCCATTAGCTCCGAGGTGCACCACTGAGGTGTATTGTAGAGTGATATTGATAAGTAGAAATTTGTGCATAATATTCTTTTGGAGCTGAATTGGCTCTCATTGTCCATTACTATGGAGTGTGGGACTCTAAACCTGACTATGTTCAATAGATGAAGTGCAGAGACATTTTTGTTTGTGAATTTTTGCCACTACCTTGGCTTCTACCCATTTTTTTTTGAAATAATCACATCTGATTATTATGAACTTCTTTTGGCTTGTCAAGAGAGGAAATGGGCCTAAAATGTCGAGTCCCACATGGCGAACAGCCATAGGTTGATGAGTAAAGTAGGTTAATGCTTGGAGTGTGGTTTGGAGGTGATCTTCTAACAATATTCACATTGCTAGATGAACTCTTTTGCATTTGCTTTTATTGTCGGGTAGAAGTGGCCAACTCGTACAACTCGGGTGTGCAGTGATTGCGCTTTGACATGGTTGTTGCACTCCTTAGCATGGAAGTCTTCTAGGACACACTATTCTTCTTCTAGGTGCAAACAACAAAAGAGAGGGAAACTGAAACCCTTCTTGCACAAGACCCCCATTGATCATGGTGTAGTTGGTTGCCTTATACATCAACTTTTTCATTTTTGTTCTATCCAAAGGTAGTGTGTCATCTTCAAGGAACTTCTCCAAGGGGTCATCCAACTTGGAGGTAGGGTTGCCTATTGTAGGTCTAGTATCTCATGAACTTTTGTAATAGCGACAACCCGTTTTTCCATAAACCATTCCTAGGTTGGGAACTATTATGGAGGCAAGTTTAAAGAGTTTATCAGCTTCTCAATTGTCGACTCTGGTATCTTATGACTCTCAAGAAGTTATTTCCTTAGTAAGGGATAGGACCACCTCTAAATATTTGACCGTTTCATCATTCTTTGCCTCGTATATACCCTTGACCTACTGCACTATAAGCTGGAAGTCGAAAAAGATCTTGGGGTCCCTTGTTTCTACTCCAACGCTCATAATGAGCTTGAGCCTGGCTAAGAATAGGGGTTTTTGAATTTTCATTTGATTCTTCACTTAATAACATAAAGATGTCCTTTTTCTCAAAGTGGATTGTTCTTAGTTTGAGTGGGCTTAGTCCTGGCTTCAAGTTCCCTTCTAGTGTTAGTATCCTCCTCGCAAATGTGTTTCTCTGCCTTTTCTTTCAATTGCTCAAGCATGATAAGCTGGCATTTTGAAATGGAATGGAAGAACGGTTGTCCGCTAGGACTCCTTATTTGATAGCCTCTAAAGCTACTCATTGGTTTTTGGTTGAGACCTCTAGACATGGTTTGTTAAACTTTATCAAGTAATTCCTCAGGGCTCACCTCGCCTTTGTCGTACCGTGTAAAGATACGAGCATTTCTTTGGCGGATTTCTTGCCATGAACTATGCTACGAAAAGGTCACTAAGTTGGGCGAATGACCCTATGGTGTTTGGCTCAAGCTTGTTAAATCACACCCAAGCTGCTCCTCGAAACGTGGTAAGGAAAGTTTTTTCACCATATCACGTCTAAGAAAGTTAGTATTGCCATGGTGGACTGTAACTGGGTGATGTAGTCCTCCAAATTAGTCGACCCATGTAGGATTTTAGGGTGATAGTCAAGCCCTAGTTGAGAGCACTCTGATTGAACCTCGACCGTAAAGAGTATCTTGCCTAGTATGCTTTGGCAATAGGTTTGTCTCCAAAACTTTCTTTGATGGTCGACAACCTTCTCATCGTTCTTGATAGTGAGGTTGCACGTTGTCAGTGCAAGCTCAAGTTAATCTAGGACTCACTACCCCTGCTTTAGTATGTCGCTTATCCTTTATTTGGTATCTCGAGGTGACTTGAGCTGAGTGTTGGATGCTGTGTATCCTTGTGAGATGCTTTGAGTAGCTCTCATCGGGCTTTTGGGGGCCTTGGGTCTTCAATATTCACTTGAGTGTTGGTTCGAACTATAAGACTACAACCTAGCGAAGGTGCTAGCCTGTGGTGACATTACGGTGCACTTATGGTACCTTTCAATCGTTCCCCTTCAGCCTTAGATTTTGTGGTGGAAAGAGGCACTTCATCGTGCGCTGGGGGCATGCGCTTTTAATGCAAGTCCTTCAGGCCCTCTAGCTCTGTGATTCTAGCTTGGAGGAGAGCGTTAGAGCGCTCATTTTTCGTGTTTTGTGCAAAAGTTGTCTACACAAGTTCTCTAACTCTAGGATGCATCTTAGGTCCAAAGGGTCGTCATATGCAACTGCTATTTGGTCAATTCGCGATGGTTCAGAGGCCCCACCATCGCCTACAAGAGTGGCTCCATGTTGCATGGGAGCTTGATTAGTTTGATCCTTGCTCCAAATGGCCTTAGCATTGTACGAAGGTGTGTATTTTCGTGGTAGTAGTTTATATATTTTGCAGGGCTTAGCAGATAAAGTGATAGGTAAAGGAGGGTTTCAAAAAGGGTTTTAGACAAGGTTTTAAACAATAGTATTTTTCCACAAAAGTGCCAAAAATGTTGCATGCACTAATTTTTTGTCGGTAGAGATAGCTCATGCGAATACAGAAAAACGTTAGAGGGGGCACCGGGAGGTTTCCCAAACAGTCACTCCGACCCTACTAAATTAGTTCGTGGGTAGAAGTAATATGTTTGTGACCAATGAAAACAAGTCCTCCCTTTCCTCCAAGGAAAAGGAGCTATTTATAGAGTTTAAGAGACATACCAAGGAGAACTTCCTTTGGTAACTAACCTGGTATATGAGGGATGGAGATACCCAAACAGTGGGAGTTTGGCTTTGTAAAGTGTGGCTAAGTTGATCATGTCCTCCCTCTTCGGTTACCGAGAATGACTGAAGACACTTGTTTTGATTGGAGATCATGAGGCCATAAGCTGCTCGTTGGCTAGTTGAGCCTATGAGTTCAGCGAGCCTTTCTAAGGTGTGAATTCATGGGAGACTTGTGCTTTTTTCTTTAATGGAGTTACAGGTCTCGTTACCTGTCTAGGAGATCGGGATGTCACGTCTAGTGGACTCTTGTTAGGCCATCGAAGTTATAAGGTTTCGAGGCCCAAAAGATAGAGTAAACTGATGCTAGATTCTACTATCAATAATATGAAAAATGAATGAGTCATGAGTGTTAAGCTACCCAATCATTTAGATTAAAACATTGGTAATAGAGAAGTTATTATCAACTTAGAAGTCAGGAGAAATTTATAGGGGAAAGTGATAAGTTATATGGAAAATAAGAAAAGCATATATTAAAATATGCAAAATTAATTATTTTTACATTCATTTAATAAAATAGAGAGATACATATATAATGATAGTTGATGATCGGTTAGTTAATATACATGTTCACGTTGTTCTTGCCAATGACCACACTAAATTTTCTTGCTTAAATATTGTAAAAATTAATAAGAATAATTTCATAATGATTCCTAGCTATAAGAGTGGCTTACGAGAGTGTACTAAAGTGAGATTATTACATTTTAATCATCATTTTTTTTAATTACACAAATACAATTTGAACTAAAATAATTACTAAATTACTATTGCTATATCGCATGTTGAACATATGATATAAAATTTCTATGTATATCACATGACCAACATATGATACACATAAAACTATTTAGACATGTATCGCATGTTGGTTATGCGATGCATATATAAAACTATATCGCATGACCAACATGAGATGTAGTCCGGCTTAAATTGTCAGTTAAGTACAAATACTATATCGTATATTGGTGATACAATACACGTGTAAAATAGTGTATCTCATTTTGAGATGCAATATAACGATGATAATTTGGTAATTATTTTTATCCAAATTGTATTTATGTAATTTTTATCTAGAGATGGTAGGAACGTGTTTGACCCGTTTTAAACCTTTATATGGTGCTCAAATCAAAAGTCCCGCTGTCAAAACTTCTTCGTCAAAATAGATTTTACGAAGAACTTTTTAGTGCCAAAAAGAATTGAAAAAGAAAAATACTTTTGAAAACATATTCTACGAATTTAAAACATTCAAATTTATTTAAAAGAAATAGGAAAATTGGAAAAAAAAAAAGAAAAAAGAAATCTTGAGTGTTTCGTGGACTATGTGTTGCTAATTAGGCTAAAGATGTTCAACCATACCACGTCTCCTTCTATTTTCGAGATGGGTATCTAGTGAGGACTGAGGAGCGTGA